>JBAIAC010000229.1:0-600000 GCA_037349315.1 Chelydra serpentina
AGCGCAGAGTCGTGAGTCCGGGCGCGTCACGGAGCGACTGGTCTCCGTGCCCCTGTCGTGACCGCGAGTCACCCGCTGGAGACAAACGGGAGAGAAACACAAACCCCTGTTCCCGTTCCCGGGTGTTGTGCCCCTTGTAGGGGGGCCACACAGCAGCTGTGAAAAATCGGGACCCGGGGGGGGGGTGGTAATAGGAGCCTATGTAAGAAAAAGACCCCAAAATCGGGACTGTCCCTATAACATCAGGACATCTGGTCACCCTGGCCCCTTGTTCGTGGGTCCGGCATACGGGTGAATAGCAGGACTCTGCCGTCCCTTCTTTTGTGCGCTTCCATCCGGTCCTGCCCTGCTCTCTAAGGTACCAGTCCCCATCCTCCCTGGGACTCTCTCCCCCTGAAGGCAGTCAGACGTGCTTTCTCAGGCCCCGTGTACAGCTCTGTAATAGCTCTCGGGGGGTTGCATTTCTCCAGTTCCCGTGCTGCTGATACAATGAGAAATTTGAAGTTGCTGCACGCTCGAGAGCATGGGCCTGTCCAGGCGTTGGGGAGTCCTCAGTGTTTCTGCCTCCGTGCAGAGCAAGGGACACTGCTCATTGGCTCAGAATATGGGATCCTGGAGCTGGAGCCAGCCGTTCAAGGGGTGAGTTCCAAAGCTTTGTTTAGTGCTGTTTTCCTGATGCTAATTGTGGTTTCATACTTGCAGGATGATCAATGTTTTCATGCCCATTGACTTACTGGGCATTCAGAGCACTCTGAGTGTTACAGGATTGGACCTGGTAACAATACTCTTATCCCCCCCCTCCCCCGGTGATTGATCACAAAGAGCAGTAGGTTGGCTTTGCATGGTTGGAAATGCATTCTGCTGCCAATAGTCTTGTGGTGCAGCTGCAGTGTCTTGTGTTCCATCCACCTATAAAGATTGGATCATCTCTTTGGATTGTAAACTCCTTAGTTTCTGTCCTTGTCCCCGCCAGGTTCTATACAGCAGTGAACACACTCTAGACCAGAGGTTGGCAAACTACGGCCCATGGGCCACATCTGGCCTGTGGGACCGTCCTACCTGGTCCTTGAGCTCCCAGCTCCCTGACTCTGGGCAGAGGAAGCCACGCCCCCTGTGCTCCTGCTGTGCATGCTCCAACTGGAGCATCAGTATAAAAGGGAGCAGCCCAGCTCAGTCAGAGTGGACCACAGAAGAGAGAAGACGATTGTTGCATGCTCCTTCCCCAGATTGTGGAGTTCAGCCATGCCGAGATACGCACAGATATCTGGCTACCTGCAGACTCCTGAGAGACATTGAAACTGTCCGGAGCTTCACAGGCCAAAGACCAAGTCACTGGAAGCCTGAGTAGGAAGCAGCCCAGGGAGACTAGCTATTGATTTGGTTGTAGAACCGAGCAAAAAAGTGTGTTTTGGTCGGATCCTTGCTGACCCAGTGATGAATACACTTGCTACTGACAGGGCCTTGAGCTGGGCTAGGGAGGGCCTGGGTCCCCCTATCACCAGCCACCATCTCCAGTCATCAGGCCACACAGCCTGGCTAAGGAGGACAGCATATTACCGCTAACCACTAGGCCACACAGCCTGGCTAAGGAGGACAGCATATTACCGCTAACCACTAGGCCACACAGCCTGACTAAGGAGGACAGCATATTACCGCTAACCACTAGGCCACACAGCCTGGCTAAGGAGGACAGCATATTACCACTAACCACTAGGCCACACAGCCTGGCTAAGGAGGACAGCATATTACCGCTAACCACTAGGCCACACAGCCTGGCTAAGGAGGACAGTATATTACCGCTAACCACTAGGCCACAAAGCCTGGCTAAGGAGGACAGCCAGTTGTCTTGCAGATGAAGATGTAACCCGAATATGGTGTAAATTTCAGTTCCACTCAGAACACAAGGGAAGATAAGTTTTTCTGTCTTCCTTACCAGCCCTCGCTTTGTGGCAGTGCTTCCGCTGCGTGGGTCTGGGCCCAGTTGTCTCTGGAATCTGTTAGTGCTGCACAGATTTCTCTGGGAGGCGTGCTGTAGAGCATCATGAGGCACTTCTCTCCCTTGCTGAGTGCACTCTGTCTGCAGCTGTCCCAGGCTGCAGCTTTTGAACAAGTGACTGAATTACTCTGGATGCTCAGTCCCTCCATTTTGCATAAGAGTATGCTGTGCTACCGCCCTGCAGCTAGCTTGCTCCCCCCCCCCCCCCCCCGCACTCTATTCTGTAACTGTGTTGATGGAAGAGTTCTCATACTTTCCTGGTGTCACCTGATGAGGAAGGACACTTCTGTAGAATCGCCATACTGATTCTAGTGACACCGTCAACTTGAATTCTAGTGAATTACAAAAATCGAGTTAAGTCATTAAATATGCTCACCCTGCCCCTGACATGCACACGCATACCACCTACCAGTACGTATGGTTTTACAATCACAGTTTGGGGTTTATAATTGCTTTTCTCTCCTCAGTTGCTCTGTGAAAGACCTGCACAGGTGGGGAAAACTGTCAGGAGAAATAGTCAAACTGGCTCTAAAAAATGTGCTCTCCAATGTACCTAGTAAAGAAGCTAAAGGAGAGGAGAGACCACTTTTCTCTAATCTTCTAGCTCTAGTGTTCTGATGCGTAGTTTATAAAACCAGCATGTGAAAACGTTTGTCATTTGTATTCAAGGTGATGCTATCCCTCTGCTGTCTATATGATCCTTCAGAAATATTGGAGCAAATTCAGCAGGAACTTGCCCCCTCTTATACTCCCTTTGAGGTGGGGTGCCTGGGGCCATAAAATGATACTTAATGGGACACATGCTGTGTAGGAGCATTGCCATTTGTTGATTGATCTTTCACCTAAATAATCAGTTTGAAAAGCAATGAAATATTCCCAAGTAACTGAGAATAAACCCAGGTATTTCCCTGTCTGATGTCTGAGTTGCCTGGCTCAGTGGTGGTAAGTTCCATTAATCTTACTGCTCCATGTGAGATAATATTTGTGCTGTATTTCTTGGAGGTGTTGGGTGCCTAAAGCGTGTAGATAGTTGCCCCATTTAGGATTTGTATAAATCTAAAGTAATATGTAGTCATTTTCTGATTGTCTGTTCTCTCTGTCTAGGTGACGAATGACATTTCCTTGACTGTGGATGGTTTTCTGCCAGGAGATGGAAGTGGCCACATTGTGGGCATTGAAGATCTGCCAGATCAAGAGTGTGTGTGTGTTGCTACGGCAGCTGGAGATGTTATACTGTGTAACCTCAGCACAAAGCAGGTAAGCTGGAAGGCAAAAGGAGAAGTCATAGCCTGCCTCCATTCTTACCCCTGCAGCTTTACTGACTTCTCTAGGGTTTCTTGGGTGTAACTGAGGGCAGAATGTATATAACTTAGAACTGTTGGTCATTCAGTTAATTCCTTGACAATGAAAAGTAATGAAGCATTGAGAACTATGCCTCCTGTCCCCACCTCACCCCTCCAATCCAGGGCCTGCACCGGGAATCCTATTGAAATCAGTTAATTTGTTAACCTCTGAGCAAAATATTATATTATTTAAAAACAAAGCTGAATTAAAAACCTAACATACTTATCAGTTAGTGCAGAACATCTTCAGAGAAAACTAATGTATATTAGAATCATATAGATAGATCTCATGTAAAGAATAGAAGCTTTACATTAAAGGTCATGAAACATAATTTCCAGGCAACATTAATGAGAAACCAGAACCGTTTAGCCCAGGGACTAGCGCAGGGGACTAGGACTTCAGACTTTGTTTGGGGTGGGGTTCTAGTCCATGATCTTCTATAGATCTGTATGCAATCTTAGGACCCTAGTGAGTTTAAGCAACTAGCCCATCTACAATGACACTTCCAGAAGATCTGCTATTGTTCTCCAACTGGTGCAGCTGCAAAGGAAGTAGCAGCAAGGGGAGTGCTAGAGTAGGCAGGGCATGATCTGGGGTTAGGTGACACCCTGGCAGCCAGTCTGTGCTGACACTTGGATAGCTGCTATTGCCATCTCAGCCAACTTTGTTCACATGTGGCATATTTTGCAAATGTCACTCAGGCTTAAAAAAAATCAAGCCTACTCTGAAGACTGCGTAAAGTATTGTCATTTAGTGTAGGAAAGATCATGTCCTATATTATGTATTAACTTGTCTAATGAGTCAGAGATGATATTTTCTGGCATCAGCACTAGGGTCAGAGTTAAGGTTTAGCTTCTAATCTTGTATGTCTTGGCTTTACAAATTGATTTTTCAACCTTAACATTGTTTTAATGCTTACTGTTTTTGCTTGGAATATATTTTGGTGTCTTGAAATTCACTGTGTGTGTACTGAGACTCTGTGTGTAAGACTGAGTCATTTTTGCAGGTATCTGGAGTTTCCCTTCTCTCCACCAAAAGGGATTGTGGCTTGTTACCAGAGCACAGCTCTGGCAATCGTAAGCAGCCACAGCTGGTGCAATTGTCATCTCCCCTAGCTCCTTGTAAATCAAAACAATACATTGGAGAGACACTCAGCCTTTCTTGCTGTTGCATATGTATCACCCGTACATACCCGAGTACCTCACACTGCTCATTGCTCTCTTACAGCTCGAATGTGTTGGGAGTGTGGACAGTGGTCTGACCACCATGAGCTGGAGTCCTGACCAGGAGCTTGTCCTGCTAGTTACAGGTACAGATGATAGTCTGTTTGTAAACTCTGTTGAGTAAATACAAGATAGTTTAGTACAGCCTTGCATCAGTTTTCATAGGGCCAAATTCTGCCCCTTTGCTCACCCTGAACTATGCTTGCGTAATTCAGTTACCTGGCCCTGAACAGTTATGACACACATGTTCTGGTTCAGCAGCTTTACATATCTCTATCAAGGAAATAAAATCTGGTGCTGCATTCAAAAAAACTGGGATAGTTGTGTTCAATTCCTTGTGGCATTCTTCATAGCAGAAATTGCTTCTCAGCCTTTGTATTAGAAGCAACAGCAAAAGATAGTCATAAAGGCCAGAAGGGATCACCAGATGATGTAGTCTGACCTCCTATATAGCACAGGCCATTAACATCACCCAGCACCCACACACAAAACCTGACAACTGAAATTAGTCTCCTGAGGGCTGTAATATATTGGCCTAAACTAGGGCTGTCAAGTGATTAAAAAAATTAATCTCGATTAATCACGCAATTAAAAAAATTAATCTAGATGAATTGCACTGTTAAACAGTAATAGAATACCATTTATTTAAATATTTTTAATGTTTTCTACTTTTTCGAATATATTGATCTCAGTTACAACACAGAATACAAAGTGCACAGTGCTCACTTTATATTTATTTTTATTACAAGTATTTGTAGTGTAAAAAAACAAAAGAAATAGATTTTTCAATTCATCTAAGTACTGTAGTGCAATCTCTTTATCATGAAAGTTGAACTTACAAATGTAGAATTATGTACAAAAAAACCTTCTGCATTCAAAAATAAAACAATGTAAAATTTTAGAGCCTGCAAGTCCACTCAGTCCTACTTCTTGTTCAGCCAGTTGCTCAGACAAACAAGTTTGTTTACATTTGCAGGAGATAATGCTGCCCGCTTCTTGTTTACCATGTCACCTGAAAGTGGGAACAGGCATTCTCATGGCACTGTTGTAGCTGGTGTTGCAAGATATTTACGTGCCAGATGCGCTAAAGATTCATATGCCCCTTCATGCTTTAACAACCATTCCAGGGGACATGCGTCCATGCTGATGATGGGTTCTACTCGATAACAGTCCCAAGCAGTGTGGACCCACGCATGTTCATTTTCATTATCTGAGTCAGATGCCTCCAGCAGAAGGTTCATTTTCTTTTTTGGTGGTTTGGGTTCTGCAGTTTCCACATTGGAGTGTTGCTCTTTTAAGACTTCTGAAAGCATGCTCCACACCTCGTCTCCCTCAGATTTTAGAAGGCACTTCAGATTCTTAAACTTTGGGTCGAGTGCTGTAGCTATCTGTAGAAATCTCACATTGGTACCTTCTTTGCGTTTTGTCAAATCTGCAGTGAAAGTGTTCTTAAAATGAACAACGTGTGCTGGGTCATCATCCGAGACTGCTATAACATGAAATATATGGCAGAATGTGGGTAAAACGGATCTGGGGACATACAGTTCTCCCCCAAGGAGTTCAGGCACAAATTTAATTAACGCATTGTTTTTTTAACAAGCGTCATCAGCAGGAAGGGGCATGTGAATTTTTAGCATATCTGGCACGTAAATACCTTGCAATGTCAGCTACAAAAGTGCCATGCAAATACCTGTTCTCACTTTCTGGTGACAGTCTAAATAAGAAGAGGGCAGCATTATCTCCTGCAAATGTAAACAAACTTGCTTGTCTTAACGATTGGCTGAACAAAAAGTAGGACTGAGTGGACTTGTAGGCTCTAAAATTTTACATTGTTTTGGTTTTGAGTGCAATTATGTAACAAACAAAATTCTACATTTCTAAGTTGCACTTTCACAATAGAGTTTGCTTTACAGTACTTGTATGAGGTGAGTTGAAAAATACTATTTCCTTATTATTTTTATAGGGCAAATATTTGTAATAAAAAATGTACCCTTTGATTTCAGTTACAACACATAATACAATATATATGAAAATGCAGAAAAACATTCAAAATATTAAACAATAAAATACCAATTAAAATTTATTAAACAGTGTGATTAAAACTGTGATTAATTTTTTTGAGTTAATTGTGTTAGTTATCTGCGTTTAATCAACAGCCCAAGTCTAAACTATTGTGTTCCACAGACCGAACAGAAGTGCCTGAGGTGCCCCAGTGCCCAAGGTCCCTGGAATGGCAGGGAATTGATTAAGTGACATACACCAAGATAACCCTGACAAGTGACTGCAGAGGAAGTCAAATAATCCCAAGATCACTGCCAATTTGACCTGGGGAAAAATTTCTTCTTGACCACACATATGGCCTGTTAGACTCTGAGCATTACTAAAATTGGCCATGGGGTCTTTCATAATGTGAGATAAACAGAGTTAATAGGCCAAAAAAAAAAATTATTAAACACACAAGTGTACAAAGTGGAACCCTCGCAAATGGGTATGCCTCTCTGCCTGCCACCGCAGAGCCATGCAGTAGGGACATCACTAAGCACATGTGTCTAAAATATACTAAAAAATATAACCCGTGTGGTATATAATAAACAATGTGTATGTGTTGTGTCCTGGAAAACAATATTTTGGGGGAATTATAGCATTAGCCAGCCACCAGTAAATAAGTGTAAATGCAATGCCAGCATTTTATACACTTAAAAACCACACTTATTACCTTCCCAAGCTTCAAAAAGGCCAAGGTATTATAATTGCCCCCTTAGTAAATTTTCCATATCTCTTGGTTTAAATTGGCAAAAGTTAGCTAATCATCTGCTTTACGAATGGGTTGGAATGGGGGCAGGGAAGGGGTGGGAGGAGGGGGCGCGGGGGCTCATGGAAGGGGTGGAGTGGGGGCGGGGCCGGGGGCACGGAGGGAAGGGTGTCAGTGATGTGGCCCTCAGGCCAATGCACTAGTCCTCATGTGTCCCTTGTGGCCATTTGAGTTTGAGATCCCTGGTCCAGAGTGAGCTAGACAAATTGGAGGATTGGGCCAAAAGAAATCTGATGAGGCTCAACAAGGACAAGTGCAGAGTCCTGCACTTAGGAAGGAAGAATCCCATCAACCGCTACAGGCTGGGGACCGACTGGCTAAGCAGCAGCTCTGCAGAAAAGGACCTGGGGATTACAGTGGATGAGAAGCTGGATATGAATCAGCAGTGTGCCCTTGTTTCTAAGAAGGCCAATGGCATATTGGGCTGTATTAGTAGGAGCATTGCCAGCGGATCGAGGGAAGTGATTATTCACTGGTGAGGCCACACCTGGAGTATTGTGTCCAGTTTTGGTCCCCCCACTACAGAAGGGATGTGGACAAATTGGAGAGAGCCCAGCAGAGGGCAACGAAAATGATTAGGGGGCTGGGGCACATGACTTACGAAGAGAGGATGAGGGAACTGGGGTTATTTAGTCTGCAGAAGAGAAGAGTGAAGGGGGATTTGATAGCAGCCTTCAGTTACCTGAAGGGGGGTTCCAAAGAGGATGGAGCTCGGCTGTTCTCAATGGTGACAGATGACAGAACAAGGAGCAATGGTCTCTAGTTGCAGAGGGGGAGGCCTAGGTTGGATATTCAGAAACAGTATTTCACTAGGAGGGTGGTGAAGCACTGGAATGGGTTCCCTAGGGAGGTGGTGGAATCTCCATCCTTAGAGGTTTTTAAGGCCCAGCTTGACAAAGCCCTGGCTGGGATGATTTAGTTGGGGTTGGTCCTGCTTTGAGCAGGGGGTTGGACTAGATGACCTCCTGAGGTCCCTTCCAACCCTGATATTCTATGATTCTAACCCTCTTCCCAGGGGCAAAACGGGATCCTCCCTTCCCACCAGTTTTAAACCCCTCTTTCTGTGGCCTCCCCTCAAGAGATGCCTGATTCTGTTCGAAGGCATCAGCAAAAAAGCCGTCTCATCCACAGACTTTATTTCTTTGTCCCATAGACACTGCTTTATATCAGCCTTATATATGCTTAGGAAATGCTCTTGATCCAACATTCTCTCAAAACTTGCCACCTGTTTACCCCTCACCCATTTTCCCAACAAATCTTTCATTTTGTTTACTTATTCCCCATTACTCATACCAATATCCCTCTTAAGATTCCTAAATTTAACTCTGTTTCAGGGGCAATCTGAAAACTTCACAAAACAGTATCTTTAAATGTACAGTAGTCTAAAGCATCTTCAATAGGCATTCCATTGAATACATTTTGAGCTTTACCAGGTAATTTTGCAATCAGGATTATCATGTATACACACAGCCTTTCAAATGTAGTCAGATATTCAGCAATATCATTGTCCTCATTGTATGCAGGACATAAGTGTTCCCATTTGTGAATTTTTGGAGTGATGGGAGTTGTTGGGGTCGGAGGGTTCTAGTTCCGCTTCTCTAGTCGGTTCAGTTGGTGTTTTCACTCCATCTCTTTTTCTTCCATGCTCCCTTCTGTGTGCAGCTTCCTCCCTGGTTTCCTCCTTTTCTTTTTCTTTTATCTCCAGCTCTTTCAGTTCAAGTAATCTCTAGTGCTCCCTCTCCTTTTCTGCCGACTAAAGCCTAAAAAGCTCCAACAGTGTGAACTTCACTTGGAGTAACAAGTACATACACCCTGCTCACTGCGCCACTGTGATGTTCCCCTCTGGTGTTGTCTGGACCAGTGATCTGCTAGGCCTCTCCAATCCTTGACTCAGAGAGCCAGCCTTACTCTGCTCTGCTGTGAGAACCCCCACTCCTGGGCTTTTCACGCACAGCCTCTAGCATGTAAGCTGCTCCCAGCTATTTGCAAGCGAATGACACTAGCCAATATCTCCGGTCCCAGACACAACCCTAGGAACCTCCATCTTGCAGTGTCCAGTTAGGCCCATTGGACTCTGCAAGCTTATATGAGTTCGTCAATTTAACAAAACAATTGATACGTATCAGGCTTGTTGCTCTCCCAAGGGGAGTCTCTGACCCACTGCAAACCAAAAACACTGCTTCAGGTAGAATAAACAGATTTATTAGCTTTAATGATAGATTTTAAGTGATTATAAATCAAAGCATAACAAGTCAGATTTGGTCGAATGAAATAAAAGCAAAACGTATTCTAAACTAATCTTAACACTTTCAATGTCCTTACAAACTTAGGTTTCAGTGTAGTAGCCGTGTTAGTCTGTGTCAGCAAAACGAAAATAAGAAAGAAAAACTTGTAGCACCTTACAGACTAACAAATTTATTTCAGCATAAGCTTCCCACGAAAGCTTATGCTGAAATAAATTTGTTAGTCTCTAAGGTGCTACAAGTTTTTCTTTCTTACAGACTTAGATGTTTCTCACCACAGGTTCGCTGGTTACTTTTCAGTCAGGCTCTCCCCTTTGATCAGAGTTTCAGTCACCTGGTGGTGGTGTTTTGGTGGTTGGTAGATGTAGGTGGAAGAAAGAGTGTGGTAAAATCTCTCCCTTTTATCATGTCCTTTCTTTCCTCCTGGCTTTGCCCCACACCCCCTTCAGAGTCAGGTGAGCATTACCTTGTTGCTGCCTAGGTCAGCGTCCTTTGTTCCTGTGAGACTGGGCTGGGTTTGTCCCATCCATGCCCTGACGAGGTGTGAACTGCCTCTCTGCTCTTGGAGAGTTTTTGCCTGGGCTTGCTTTAAGCCATGAGGATACATTTTCAGCCTCATAACTATATACATTAAATCATAACCTATAACCTTACTATAACATTACTCTAACAACCATGCTCAGTGCTTTAGGAGCCTTCCGAAGACACCCAACATGACAAACTTTGCATTGGATACCACACAATCATGTTATGAAGATGAACATGGGGGTGCTGGGTGTTTGCACGAGGTACAGAGCATCACAATAAGACTCATTGAAAAGATAACCATGACTTTGTACAGAGGCGAAATAACATTGAGATTTTACAATTGTAGAGGTAAGAAATGCAATACATATGCAGTGTTTTTCACTAGATTTTTGGATGTTACTGCTTTGGATTTGTGGTTTTGCTTTAAGACTGTCTCTACTTATAGGAACCATTGTCGACTTAAAACATAGTCAAAAAGCTGAATTCAGAGTAGTGTTCAAGAACTGCTTGCCTCTTGGTCTCCCTGCCAATTTTTGTGGCTTTACAATCATATTTTCCTGTTGTTGGGAGTGATTTTTTTCCCTCTGCTTTTGCTATGTGACAAACAGGGAATCTGAATTCAACTTCTCTCTGGCACTGGAGAATACCCCACACGTAATTTTTAATCCTGGCTCGTATGTTTACAATGCAGGTCAGCAAACTCTTATAATGATGACAAAAGACTTTGAACCAATTACTGAAAGGGAGATCCACCAGGATGACTTTGGGGAAGGTGAGTTGTTACAGTGAACACAGAGACTCAAAAGTATTTCATTGTTATCTCGTAATAATGAATGAAATGAACAAACAAACTTTCATGAACTCTGCCCAGGAGGGGCAGGACACTACTGTCAGGTTAGTAAATTGCAGCTGAGTGTCAATATTTTCTTGGCAGCAGAGGCTCTAAATGTGTCAAACCTGCTGGAAAGTTACCCAGCTGCCGCAGTGCTGTTAGCCACATGTCTCGCTAGGAAATGCAGCCCATAGAACAGCTCGAAGAGCTTGTCTTGTAAAAGCTTGCACAATAGGCTAGGAAGGTGCTGCTGCCTTGGGGTTCTATTTGTCAAACTGCATGGTGTCATTTTGTAAGTCTTCAGATATTGCAATTGTCTCTCCTGTAGGAAAGTTCATCACTGTTGGTTGGGGTAAAAAGGAGACACAGTTCCATGGATCGGAGGGCAAACAGGCAGCTCATCGCAAGCAAACGGTACTGCACTGACATATGAGGTCTCCATGCTGCCCAGATGGGACAGCTATACAGAGAGAGCTATTGTCTTTCCCTCCGTGCTGTGCAGAGAGATGACGCTCACACTCTCCTGCTTCTTCCCTGGCATTCTGTCCCTATTTCTACCCATTTCTTTTTTATCACCTAATTTGTTCACTTGATTTCAGTCAAATACTTTCCCCCTCACTTAGCACCTGACAGGTTAAGAGTGGTTTTCAAACACAATAGGCAACACAAACAGTGCTGCTTGGAGGTCAGCTTGCCCAATGCTTCGCATTACAAGACTGTGTTTTCAGTTGCTTATATCTTTGCCAAACTTTACCTGTTTGCATTGAAACTTCCATGCCAGGTGTCTGCCACAGGGTTTATTTTAAAGTTTCACCTAAAATGGTTCAACTGTTTTTCTAAGAATGAGATTGGGGAAGAATATTTTGTTTTACCCAAGTTATTAAAAACTACTTACTGCGGTTTCATTGACAAACGATAGCACCCCCAAACCTTGGGGCACAGACTTGAAATTTGGCAAGGTTTTGTGTCAGGGATGTGCCTGTGTCAGTGCCTTTTGCTGTTTCCATGAAAATTCACCAAAATTGGTCGAGTTATAGGCCTTCAGGAAGTCTTATTTCACACTAAATTCTCTGGCGATCCTGTTTGCACTGAGCATTCTCTATCCCCTCATAGCTCCTACATGGCAACTGGACTGCACATACACCATCCCAGGCTGCAGGAGCTGAGCAGGACTTTCCCTACAATTGCTGCTTTGTGGCACCGGAGCTGAGAGCAGGGATATTGTGTCCTGTGCGATCAGTGACCCTTTGCTGGGGCCCAGCGAGTGTGTGGGAGGAAGCAACCTGACTTGAGCGCAGAGGGACAAGAGCTGGGTGGGGAGGGAGTAGCTTGAGACAAGAAGCCAATGTGAGGGTGGGGAGGTGGGAGAGATTGAGACTGAGACAAGGAGCCTGGGGAAATAGACCGGAGCTAGCGTGACGGTTTGCGACTGGTTTGGGGTGCCCCCAGGGGGAGGTGAGGACTGGCTGGGCAAGGAGACCGGGCCTGGAATGTGGGGAGTTGTGGAGACTGGCACTGGGACTAGGAGACAGATTGGAGAAAACAGGGCAGGAAGGGGGGTCAGGCTTTGGGGGAAATGGGCAGAAAGGTCTTTGCCCACTAGAGCATGCTCCCCCCCTGAGGCCGGAATGAAGCCCAGGGTCCCTGAGTCGTCTCATTCCTCTGCTCTTAGCAAATATCTGTGAAACCCATTGGCAAAGTGTCTCATCCCCCCTCTAGTGACTGGTCCCAGTGACGGATGACAACCGACTACAGTAGAAGCTCAGAGTTACAAACACCTCGGGAATGGAGGTTGTTTGTAACTCTGAACAAAAGTTTATGGTGGTTCTTTCAAGAGTTCACCACTGAACATTAACTTAATACAGTTTTGACGTTTATTACGCAGAAGAAAAATGCTGCTTTCCCTTTATTTTTTTAGTAGTTTATATTTAACACAGTACTGTACTGTATTTGCGCTGTGTGTGTGTGTGTGTCTCTGCTGCTGTCTGATTGCGTACTTCTGGTTCTAAATGAGGTGTGTGGTTGACTGGTCTCTTCGTAACTGGTGTTCATAACTCTGAGGTTCTACTCTACTGCTAACAGTTACTCAGCTTGTGTGGCAGAGGTCTATGCTGTGGGTCTATGGTTTCAGCCCTGCTGATGGCCTGAGTGGGTGTCAAATTCAGTGTGATGTCACATGGTGGACTTTTTTTTCCCCCATTTACTTTTTCAAATCCTAGGAAATGACACAAACAAACCAAGTTAAAGAAACACTAAGATGGCAAAGTCAAGCACTCAAAAGTTATGAAAAGCCAGAATGAAGGATACCTGTACAACCTTAACTCTGCTCCCTTGTGTCTACATTATGATATTTCTATCATGTCTTCATGATCACATACAGTTTTTTCCACAGGACTCCTGCCTTGTTCAGTGTACAGGATGGACAGTGGTGACTTAATGAAAGCTAATCAATATTTTATTTTAACCACATAATTCAATGCGTGTCTCATGCCTTATTTTTTTTCACACTGTTTGAACTCTGCTATGAAGATAAAATTCTGAATTTCCTCATGGGCTCTTCTCTGGCACTTCATCACTGAAGAGCGAGTGCTTCCCAAACATTAACAAATGTATCTTCACAGCACCCCTGTGAGATGTGCAGTGTTACTGGGAATTGAGGCACAGATTAAAGCCAAAATTTTCAAAAGCTTCCACTAATTTTGGGTGCCCAGTTTGAGACACCTGGGCCATGATTTTTCAGCGTACGTATTGTTGTATCGTCATGCATCTGACAAAGTGGGTATTCACCCACGAAAGCTTATGCTCCCATACATCTGTTAGTCTATAAGGTGCCACAGGACTCTTTGTCGCTTCTACAGATCCAGACTAACACGGCTACCCCTCTGATACTTGGTACTATTGTATAGTGCTTCCTTTGTTCACAGCACAGCTCCTATTGACCTGAGTAGCAGCTGTGAGTGCTCAGCACTTTTGAAGATCAGACCCCAGGGTCTCGAGTAAGGGTCCCAGAAAACGAGGCGCACACAGTTAGTGATTGATCACTCTGAAGATTTTGGTGTCCGTGCCTTGCCTGGCATCACACAAGAACCCTGTGGCAGAGGGAGGGATAGAATCCTGTCCTCCAGAGTGGTATTCAACTGTTCTAGCCAGAAGACCAGCCTTTCTCTTTCTGCAGTTCCCTGCCTCATTCACCACACATCTTCAAACTTCTGCAACCCACCAGACGGTCCCACAGACAACAGCCCTGGTTCATTCCTAGAGCACAGTCTCTCCTGTGCACTGAAAAAGTGAGAAGACCTGTGGCTGAAATGGATGTGATTGTCATTAAAGACTGTATCATAATGCAGGCGCACAAGGGGGCCAAATTAAGGTTGCAGGAACAGTCTTATTACTGGCATTTCCTAACTATTGAGTGTTTAACTTTGCCACCTTAACATTCTTTTAACACCGTTTTGGTGGTTGTTAATGTAATAAACTACATAATGGACTCTTGCAAAGGGCAGGGGCAGCCAATAGCGTTCTGTAGCCAAAGGCCATTCCAGCAGCAGTCATTTCAGACCTATACCTGATCCTTTGGTTTTTCCCGTATAACTTCAGGAAGTGCCACCTGCTTCACCCTCTGATGATGGCCGACCCCGAGTGACCTGGAGAGGAGATGGGCAGTTTGTAGCAGTGAGCGCTATTTGTCCACACACAGGTATGGGATTAACTGATGTAGAAAATCTGCCCAGCCCCAAATTGAAGTATTTACCTGTGCTGGTGTGGGAGGCTGTCATCAGTTTATCAAGATGGCAACGCCACCTTACTTTGTCATATTTAGTAACTGGCAGTTAAAGAAAAAAGCTAAAGGTTTTTCCTTCCCTTTTGGGCCTGGTTTTCAGTATAGATGGGTCTGAGTCAAACTCTGGACCTGAAATGCCCCTGTGCAGGGAAACAGGCCTGGATTCTGACTTCACAGCTCTGCTCTTTCTCACTTTCCATTGACCTAATTGTCTGTGTCTCGGGCCTGCATTCAGAGATTAGCCAAGATAAGAATTGGTGTGATGGCTATTGCACAAGGGGGGTGTTAATTTCTGGCACATCCTGGAAAGCAAAGCAGTGGCTAGAATTGCCGGTGTGTTTTATTTCTCCCTCCTCCCTGTCACAGGCTAGGAGCAAACTTTTGAAACCAAAACCTCTTCTGAAAGCAAACCTTCCCAAACTGCTCCTTCTGCCCATTAGAAACCCCCAGCTTATGTGGCTTTTGGCTTGGTTTCCAAACGTATTGGGGAGTAAGTAACTGGCTATCACTAACTGATACTTCACTTGTTCTGATCAAAACCTTGGGTGCTGGGTTCTGGCAGATAACACTGAGTTACAATCACAGCTATGTCCCTACATAATTGGGGTGCCAACAGAACGTCATAGCTTATAGAGCCAAAGGGTGCAAGTTAGGCTGTCCTCTGCAGGGCCAGACCCCAGCCTCCCCCGTTTGTTATCTGGGGCGGGGTTGTGCATTCTTTCAGAACATAGAACTGCTACCAGAGAAGCTGGTCTTCCAAACAGTTTGGATTTTGACCCACATTTATTTCAAAAGTCAGCTGGGCCCCTGTTCTCATTCAGGACCATGCACTCAAGGAGTTAGTCGCGCGTCAAGCTGTCTTTTAATTGTGACTGGACCAAAACTGTTCAGCGCATCTCACAATGCAAAAGAAGTCGTTTTTGGAATCTGAACTCTCAAAAATGCAAGGACATGTGAAACTCAGGCCTTGGCTACACTTACGAGTTACAGTGCAATAAAACTGCCTGCAGCACTGTAACTCACTAACTGGCTACACTTGCAAGGCACGTGCAACGGTGTATCTCCTCAGATACAGCGCTGCATGTACTCCACCTCCCCCCCGAGGAATAGCAACTGTTGCGAAGTGGGTGGAACGCTGGTCTTTCAATATAGCTGAGGAATTCTGCAGTTACTGACCTCCGGAAGCTCCCTTTGTTTTGAAACGGCACTTCCGGGTTGGAGTTCAGAGCTCCGTTCTTGAGGTGCTTTACAAAACAAACACAGCTACTGTTTGCAGGCGGGGGTGGGAAGCGGGGGCTCCGTTAGGAATGCCGGCAGCAAAGTTGCCTTGGACAGAGACGGCCGGGGGGTGGGGAGGGAGAAAAATGGTGGGGGGGAGGGGGAGGGCTCCGTTTCCCCAAGTTCTCTTTTATCTGCTCTTTAAAAACAAACACAGCCCCTGCTGTTTGCTTTCAGTGATTGAGAGAGAGGCAGGAGATGTGGAGGTGTGTAAACTTAGGAGATAATGAGCTGACACTCTGTGGAGATTCCAAAAACCCACTCTCTCTCCCAACACACTCCCTGTCAAAGTCCCCCTCACCCCCCCCATTTGAAAAGCACGTTGCAGCCACTTGAATGCCCATAATGCACCGCTCCCAATACAGCTGCAAATGCCTCAAATGTAGCCACCTTACTGCACTGGCAGCTGCCAGTGTGGACAGGCTGCAGCGCTTTCCCTACTCAGCTGTACGAAGACGGGTTTAACTCACAGCGCTGTACATCTGCAAGTGTAGCCAAGGCCTCAGAGTTATTTGTGAAGTTTGAATAGAGAATGCACATGAGAAACTCCAAGCAGAAAAGAATTATTTTCTGATGCTTTAAGCAGAAGAATGGTCACAATCAAATTGTCCAACCTTTTACATAGTCACTCACAGCTGTGTCATAATTGTGAGCTGCACAGCAATTCCAGTGAGCCTGTCTACAGCTGCCATTATCTCCGAGGGGTGCCTATACTTTACATTTGTGCTCTGGGTCTTCGTGAGGAAGTTGTCCCTTTCCACCCACACCTCACCCCACCAAAAGCAGAGGACGCTTCTCCTGAGATTCCTGTTTTCTCTTTCCCTTGTCTCATGCAGGGGCCCGGAAGGTCAGAGTGTGGAGCAGAGAGCTGGTCTTACAGTCGACAAGTGAGCCTATCCCAGGACTAGAACAAGCGCTGGCCTGGAAGTGAGTAATGAGCAGCGTGTGTTCCTGGTGGATGGGGTTGGGTTTCTCAGCGTCTGTCAGAGCCTGAAGGATCCTTTCCCGCCTTTGTTTTCCTGCTTTGAGCTGCCCTCCTTCTGGTCAAACATGTAAAGGAGGAAGAGCCGTTTAGAGCCAGTCATTCCTGTTTCCCAGGACAGCTCCCCCTTCCACTCAGGAGGTGAGACCAGAGCTGGTAGGAGAGGATAGGCCTTATGTATGGTCTTTATAGCAGCACCGCACCAGGCTGGCTCAGCTTTGGGAGAGACAGCAGCACTTACCCTCTCCTGTACTAATATTATTTCTACAGGGGTGTTATGAACCCCAAGTAAGGTCTGCGTGGCGGTGCAAGAGCCCTGGCTGGAGGCTGCTAAGAGCACATGCTCGGCTGCTCCTTTGGTTTGTGCGCTACTGGGCAAGGGCAAGCAGCTAGATGTGTTCCTTGCCTTACATTTGCAATCAGTTGTGGTCACTCATGCATTACCCATGCATTTGTTTTAAGGCCCTCCGGAAGCCTGATCGCATCCACACAGGAGAAGCCCAACAAACATGATGTTGTCTTCTTTGAGAAAAATGGTCTCCTTCACGGGGAATTCACCCTCCCGTTTCAAAAAGGCCAAGTCAAGGTAGGCGAGGGGTCCAGGCTGTTGCCCTCCTGTGTGTGCAGTCCTTGCTGCTACTTGGTGTGGAGACCTGTCTGCTGGGGTCTGCTGAACATGAAGGGTTGTGGTCAGTAGTGACGGGCCCAGATCTGAGTAACCCCAAATCTAGAGTAGCCTGGATCCAGATTTCAGATTAGCTGCTAGTTCCCATCTTGATAGTGATCTGAATCTGAACTGCAGAACCAGATTTGTGTCTAGCTCCGCTCTCTGCAGACTGGGCCCATTGTTGCCTTTAGTCACTGATAGACTTGCCCCGAATCTACAGAAAGAGAGGCACCAATTTGTGACTCTTTACAAGAGAGGCTGGGTGAAAGAGTCCTTTGTAGTATGCACGGGCCCAGCTCAGGAGTGCTGGGCTACAGGTGGCCCTCTTGACTCCAGCTGGGCACTCAGCACCTCGGGAAATTCAGACTTCTTTAAAATCAGGCTCTTCTCCCTCTCTTGGTCACAAAGTACCTAGGAGCAAGAGCAGAACAATGGGCTCAACCCATCTCCCACTGAAGACAGTGGAAGGCTTCCAGTGGCAGCACTGGGAGCTGGACCAGGGCCTGTATTTTTTTAAAGTGCGCTCCCTACTGAGGAGACAGTAGCCCCTCCAGAGGCTCTAGCATTTGATCACCAGGATCTCCTGGAGACAACGCTTCCAGCCTCTGGATGGCCTCGCCCCAGGTGGGGAGAAGGCTCTGTTTCAGCGACACTACTGTGCCTTATAGCTGGTGTGGGGTTGCAGGTGATGCGTGGGAAAGAGTCGGATCTAAAATATGGCAGTGCACGACTGTTGTGTGAATGGAGAGTGTGTGACTCCTCACTGGGCTTGCTTAAGCTGTTCCCTCACGCAGGCACTGTGCAGAATGTATAAGAGATTCTACTTAATGCCCCCCTTAGTTCCTAAGACAGGGCTGGGGTCTACCATCTTAAAATCATGCCTGGGGGATTTCCTGCCGTAAGCTTTGTAATATATTACTGCGTTCTATTCCCGGCGATGGTGTGCTCTCTTGTATGCTCTCTGCACAAGCAGGAAGCCAACCAACATTTTTAAGCTTGAGTAAATGATTCTGATATGGTGGTTTGCCTTGTATATGGATAGAAACACCAATGAGAGACTCTGTCCCATCAGGTTAACGAGCTGCTTTGGAATGTAGACTCTACGATCCTGGCAGTTTGGCTGGAAGATCTTAAGAAAGAAAAGAACTCCGAGACAAACACCTATGGTAAGAACACTTGCAGTGCCCTGGCTGCTCCCAAGTGCACGTTAATTAGGAGGTGTGGAGAGGCAATATGGCAGAAGACATGGAGAGAGTTCTCAGTGTTCTGAGGTGCCTGTGTGAGGTCGGGAGAAACTGCACTAGTTCACTAGATTTTGCTCCCAGGCATTGTCCAGGCCAGCTGCTCTGGAAGCAATGCCAAAGCTTACTGCCCATCAGTGGGCTTCTGAAACAGCTACACCAGTGACTGAAGATCCCAGCCCTTAATGCTAATGTCCCCTTTGGGGAAAGGTGTTCTGCAGGGAAGAGGAGGGGCACAGAAGTTTTAGGTTATTTTTGGCAAATGTTAAGGTCAGGGTTTCTGTGTGCTGGGTGCTGCACAGACACAATAAGAGCGAGCCCCTGCCCCAAAGAGCTCACCATCTTAATAGGCAAGATCGAGCTTGGGAGACAGGAAGTGTGGTTATCCCCCCTGGACAGATAGCCAAGTGACTGGGCCCTCCTCACCTAGGGACTCTGGCGGGACAGGGATTGAACCTGGATCTCTTGTGTCCAGTGTAGTGGGTTAATCCCAAAGCTAGTCTTCCTCCCTGGAGCAGAGGGAGACTAAAGGTTAGACAGGCTGAAGGGCTGCTGAAATAATCTTTGGTGCTGGCCATGACAGAGATCGGGCCTGAGCCACAACATTTGGGCTAAAACTGCTGGAGCCCCCCAAGTTGCGAGTGGGGAGGGTCAGGCTGGGTGCTAGCTGTGACCTTGCTGCCCCAGCCCCCATGCAGTGTGTAATGACTACATTTCTCTGTGTAGTTCAGCTCTGGACAGTAGGGAACTATCACTGGTACCTGAAGCAGAGCCTGCATTTTGGCAGCGCTGCAAAAAGCCGGCTTGTATCACTGCTGTGGGACCCCGAGATCCCATATCGACTGCACGCTCTCTGCAAGGGATGGCATGCCCTCTGCTACGACTGGCACTGGAGCACCGACTGCAGCACTGGGGAGGAGAGCCACCTTGTGGCCAACGTGGCTGTTATTGATGGAGGTGATTGTTGGAGACCAAGTCAATGAGTGGGGGATGGAGGGAGAATGTGTTAAACATTTGTGTGTCTGGTGTTTAGCAGGTCTGTCCGGGGCATTGCAATGCTTGAGTGCTACTTCTCTCACTTCGGGACATGATAAAAGACACTAGTGTGTGGGAGAGCTCCCTCGCTCAGGGCTAAATCCAAAGCCCCTCAGAGTCCATGGGAGTTGAATTAATGGGCTTTCAATCAGGGCCCCAGTGGGCAGAGCAGCTCTTCATTGTACCCATCCTCCAAGCCGTCTCTTCCTCTGGCAGTGTTGCTGTGTCTGTTACCATCTGAGTCAGAGCTGGAGTTGCAGTTGGGGGATGGCACACAGCCTGATTTTTCTGTTTTCTCAGATAAGGTGCTGGTAACGGCCTTCCAGCATTCCGTGGTGCCTCCGCCCATGTGCACCTTCCAGCTCCAGCTCCAGCAGGCAGTGAACCAGGTCGCATTCCACACAGACCCCACGAAGAGCACAGACCTTGCTGTCCTCGACGCCAGCAACAGGATCTCCATTTACAGAGTTGGTGTGTGTTTTCTCTTTCTCTCAGTTCCTGGGTTTGCTGCACCTCTGCTCCCTCCATGGTTTTCTCAAGGGTGCCCTTTCAGGTCTCAGACCTCCAAGTGTCATGTCTGTATGAGCAGGGACCCATGTCCCTCTCCCTCCAGATAAGGGATCTAGGCTTGCTGTCCCCCCTGCAGTTCACTATCCCAGCAAGTCTGACATGAGTGCAGCACCCGTGGTTCACTCTCTCCACACAGTGAGCAGCCAGCTTTCACAGAGCATTTATTGTATTTAGAACAGAAGCATTAGAGGGGAAACAATCCTAAAGCAACGATCAGTCTGCTCGCATGCTGGGCTTACCAGGTGTCCCCTATCTTCCCCCACACACCATGGAGACCCTGACAGATTCCAGGGCTTCACGCCCTTCCAGCAGGGTTTGCCCTCTTGGTTACAGTCTCAGGTCAGCTCAAGGATCAAATGAGGGACACTCAGTTAGTTCAGGCTGACCTTTTACGCCGCAAGCTCTTTCTTTGTCATCTGGGCTTCTTGATCCAGGTCTGATCCAGCCTATGCAGTTCCTTCCAGGGGATGGTACTTCTCTGGAGTTGTTTGCTTGTCCCAGGATTTTAGTCCAGGAATATAGTGTAGCAAAATCTCATGCCGTGAGTGAGTCAGTTACAGAAGGGTCAGGGAGGTGTCATTTGATTTGTGTAAACCTACAGAATCATAATTTCAGTGGTGTCTACCTCTGTGGTATGGCAGAGGGGGCTCGCTGACATCCCACCTACCCCCGCTCCCAGTTTCATATCTTTCAGTTTGAAATTTTGATAAGTGTCATTGGACATGGGTCAAGGTGGTTAGCTTTCAAATGCTTTCTCCCACAAATGCAATGGTACCAAGCATGACAAATTTGAGAAAATGTTTACAAATAAATGTATTTTTATTATACTTTAACACACGGATTCACTGCTAATGTTTTTTTTAAAAAAAGGCAACCCTTAGTAATTCCAGGAGAGTTAGCCTTTATTCGTCAGTCTTCATCCATGTTGTCTCCTCTAGCGCACCATTGCTAGACACAGTGTCACACTGATTCTCATCTGTGCTGCACTTGCACGTGTCCGTGTAAGGCAGGCTCTCTCCAAACATTTGCAGGGTGGTGAGCATCTGGTCTTTGCACACAAATATTTGATTAGCTGAAGGATTGATGTAGGAGAGTGTGTTATTTCACACACAACTGGTGTAATCAGTCCATCCTCAAAGATCCATCTAGGCCTGATGGGGTAGGGTAGTTCTGGATTTGCTGTCATTCCGGAGTTTACTCTCTTGATAGCAGGTATAAATGCACCCCCTTGTCTGGGGCAATTTTTCTCTGTTTCTTGGAAAACATCTATCAATGTAGCTCTGCAAGTGTCATAATGGTGATCCTCAAATGGTAAACTCAGCATATGAACTTCTCCAGTGCATTTATGACCTCATCAGCGACTGTCTTCGCTGTACCCAGCACCTTCAAAGTTTGGAAAGAGTCTTCAGACACTGAATCAAATGGCTTCCAGTAAGATAATTTGGTCTTTCCAGCCAACCTTCCAGTAGTGTCACATCCTGAAAGGGCGTAGAAACCTTGCAGTGTAGCAGGGTTTAACGGTCCGAGTGATAGGAACATGTCTCTGAGGGATATACAGAAATTCTGTTCCCCAGCAGCAGGCACAAAACCAGAATCTTGTGGAAGTCTTGAGTAGCGTCTCAGAGAGAGCACTAGAACATCTGTCTTGTGCAAAAATATGGAGTTGGGTGGCACTGATGACATGCAAGAAACTTTGTGTCAGCATCCTCATGGAAACTATCAAGAAACTCCATTGAACAGTGTGAGGCAGCAGCTTCGTAATGCTGTGCGACAACAAAATTCTTAGAGCAATTCTTCACATGCTGAAGCATTTTTTCTGCAAGGTATGCTGTTAACTCATCCTTCTTGTGAGTATGAGATGGTACATTGTGACATTGGAGATGTTCGTGGAGTCAGTGATTTTGCACTGGACAGGTGCAATACTGTGGAGTCTTCTTTCTGACGATATTTGTAATTAATTCCTTTGCATACTCATCAAATACGAGATGGACTTCGTAGCCTCATAATGAAGTGTTCATCCACATCTTGGCAGGTGTTAAGTTTCTAGTTTGCGAGTTTTTACCTCAGCCACACCATCTATGTTGTAAGGTCTCTGTTGATGTAAGGTTCTGGTCCCCTTGTCGGTAGGTGCTGGATTAGAAAGACCATGCAAAATGACCACGAGTTAGCTTTTCGCCTGGCACATATGCATTGTTCTGTCGCATTCGAACGTCGATAGTGCTACCATGGAGAACTCAGACTTCCCCAAAGTCTCACATAGTTCAACATCATACTGAGATCTGGACACAACCAGGAGACGGACAAACAATGATCTGTTTGCAATTAGCTCTGTACTGATCCCTGCCACCTTCACTCTGACTTTTTTCTTTGCATTCGAGCACAGCTTTCATCCGTTCTTCTTGATTGGAATCCATAGATAGATGGAGCCTGGGATAATTCTTTGGGTTTTGAAGGCTTCATACAAGTCATGGCTAAGGCTAAGATTTTGTCACTGATGTTTTTAGTAAAAGTCATGGACAAGTCACAGGCAGTACACAAAAATTCACCGAAGCCCGTGACCTGCTTCTGACTTTCACTAAAAATAGCACTGACAAAATGGGGAGGTAGGTTCAGCTCAGCACCCACTGTTCCTGGGGCTCTGGTGTCTCCCGCTACTGTGGTGAGTGGGAGCTCCAGGATCCCCCCCCACCACATGCCTCAGCTGAACAGCTCTGGGGGTTCCCTGCCACTTGCAGCAATTGGGAGCGCCGGAGTCGCCCGCCGCCCGCGGAGCTGGGCTGTTGCAGGGTCCCCTCGCACCCCATGACATCTGGGAGCTCCAGGGGTCCCCCCCACCATGGCTGAGCAGCTGTGGGGTCCCCCCACTAGGGTGGAGGTGGGGGGCCGGCTTGGAGCTCCAGCCCCGTTGGAGAAAATGTCACTGAGGTCAGTGGAAGTCACGGATTCTGTGACTTCTGTGACCTCCGTGAAATAATTGTAGTCTTAATCATGTTCCAAAATGTCCATTCAGCTTACATCGTTAACAATCTCATCACTGAAGACTCTTTTCATCGTGATATTAATGAGCTCCTGTAGGTCATCCACTGTGTATCCATGAAACTCCCATGTACTGCAGGACAAAATGCTTTTCTGTAAAAATTTAGCAGTTGCAAACAGTCTTCATATTACTGTTGACATCAGCGCTTTTTTCCACTTTTGATAGCGCCACAACTTTTGCAGCTTTTAAGGATATGCACTGTGATTCACGTTGGTGGGTAGGATTACTACAAACTACATCCATACCCCACAGTCCATCTTCAGTAAGTGCTTCCAGAGCCTTTCGGCTAAGCATTTGTTCCTCTTCAGTCTCATTCAGAGCAACTGTTTCTTTGTACTTAGCCTCTAGATTGGCCATTGCCACCACTTTCCTACTCATTACAGCTCCTGCAAGGCAATTGATGAACAATTTGAATTGCAGTTTGCAGGAGTAAAATCAGTATTTGTTTCTGTTGCTTTTACCTTTAATGCAACACATTACATACATTCTTCGTGCATCACTCAGTGTGATATGCAATGTTGTGTGTGGGTGTCTTTTGGGTCATTGCACTCATTTAACTTTACTTTCCATGGAACTTTCTCACTGACTGCTTCATACAGTTTCTCACCTGTCTCACATACTGTAACTGCTTAATGGATGCTTTCGGGCTTATGGCAGAAGAAGCAAGTGTTCTCAAAACAAATTCCATGGCTAGTATAAGGCAAGTCTCATCTACAGTTGGCCCTTGTCCTGAGGTCTTCAACTTTTTTCTGATCCTTTTCATAGAATCATAGAATATCAGAGTTGGAAGGGACCTTAGGAGGTCATCTAGTCCAACCCCCTGCTCAAAGCAGGACCAATCCCCAATTTTTGCCCCAGATCCCCAAATGGCCCCCTCAAGGATTGAACTTGATGTGCTTCCTCTCCAATCTTTCCAAATTCAGTTTCTGTGCACTTCCGATAGCATGTATGGTCCCTGCAAGCATTGTCTTTAGGGACCTACATTCTCCAAAGATTCAGCTACTAGTCGGTACTCTTCCCATTGATGCCTAAAAATGATCAAGACCAAAGTAAAAACAAGTATTTTGTAATAAATTGCTTTGGGATTGTAATGAATTATGTGATGTAACTATGTGGGTACTGTTTGCGGATGCAGTCCAGTAATTATTGCGGGGATACTGACATCTTAACCAATGCCTCATTGCCACTCATAATAGATAAACAAAGCTGATAATCAGTACCACTGACCTGCTTCATTTTTGGCGATGATAGCAAATCAAGCTGAAGCACTCCTTTCATTTATAGTAATCTGTAACATTACAAAAATGAATCAGGTCTCATGTTCTCAGCATTTAGCTGATAACACAGTACTGTCATTCGAGGGCCACAATTTAGCATTGAGTGCTATGTGTTAGACAGGCCTGTGTTTAAAAATCCAATTTTTAATTATTCTTTAACGTTTTCATGATTATATATCTGCATAATTGTTCTAGGTTTGTCATGTTTGTTACCGTAGTATTTGAGCGAGAAAAGGCTTTTGAATGATACCAAGTGAACCCAATTCTGTTTATACTGTATTATCAAAATTTCCACCAATCCAAGGACCCGGAGCTGGGAGCCAGGGGGCACCAAGTCCCTGGTGCCATACTGTGGAGGACGACACCGCTGGAATTATGATTCTGTAGATTTTTATGAATCAAATGACACCACCTTACCTTTCTATTACTAACTCGCCCACGGAATTACTCATGTTCCCAATAATTACCCCCCACTGATGTTTAGCTCCTGGGGGAAGCTTGGTAACGCTGCCTCATGTCGCTAGAATACAATCCCCAGCTCACAAGGATATAGATCAAATTTCTCACACATCTCACAATAATTGTCTTTTGAAGTTTCCATACTTCCAGGGTCTCGTATCTGCCACCTTCTGCACGTCGTACTCCACGCCTGCCCCTACGCATGCTCATCCCTCTGTGTGAGCTGTGCTGAGTGACGCTGTTGCTTGCAGATCAGCCTGGTGCACAGAATTTTCATTCTCAAATGCCCAGGTCTCAGGCACGGCCCCAGCCTTGTACCTATGGCCTTGTAGTTGATGGGAGGCTTGCATGACAAGCAAACACTGTGTGTAACACCATTCTAGCTGGATGCCATCTCAGGTGACTCCTTGCTGAAGCAATAGCATCTGCACTGAGTTTGTTGTGTGGCCTGTTCCCCCCTTATCCCTGAAGAACGCTGAGAGGCATAATGCATGGACTGCCAGGATTGTTTGGCATCCTTCTCCTGAAAATGTCTGGGATCCTAGAGTGTAGAGATGGCAAAGGCCCCTCAGCCCTAGTTCAATGCAGGATCGGTGCCTCATGGACAACCCATTGAACAGCACAGCTGTCAGTGTGCTGAGCGATAGGAGGGCTCTCTCTACCCCTCCAGGAAGGCTGTCACCTGTTTTCGGTTTCATGCTGCACGCTTAAGAGTATGAGTCTTGCTGTGCACGAGTGAGAATTTCAGAGGCAGTTGACGTAGACGAGAAAGCATAATGAACAGGCCGCTGCACGTTGAATTGCCCTCAGTAATGGTTAGATTGGGAGCAATGTATTTTGCAAATCTCTGGTGGTTGTGCTTGAAGGGTGATCTAACATGCCTGTATTCTCCAGGTGACAACACTGTGAAAGATCCCACTGTTACGTTGGGAGGAAGTGGATTTAAAGCTTCTGTTGAAACACCTCATCTGGAAAAAACCTACAGGTACTGCAGGCCTATTGTGAGTTCTGGGAAACAGGGCCCAGGGCTGTATATAGGCAGTGGCTGACTTCTGGGTGAGAGGTGCCTCCTGCTTAGCTTAAGGGCCCTTGTTCCTGCTATGCAGGGACTCTGGCCTCAACTGACACTAAGGAAGCACAAACGAAGCCCTGGTCGGGCAGCGTGGCACCCTCTCTCCCAGGGTGGCTGGTTTGGGACTGAGATCTGCCGGCGAGCAGGGGCTGTGACCGTCTCCAGGGTCTTCGCTTTTAGCACGGGAAGAAACACCATGTTCTGACACGCTTAGCAACAGGCTTTGTCATGCCCTAGGCCGTGCTTGCCTCCCCAGGAATGCGGGCAGTGGAAGAATGAGGTGCACTAGTGCAAGGCTGCTTGTGCTGGAAGAGCCAGTGAGTGCTTCACCCCCTCCCCTCTCTGTGCCTCTCGCACACCGAGCCCAGCTGACCAGGCAGGTGAGCCCCACTTTGGGGAGGCAGATGGCTCCCTAAGCACATGATGTGGGGTGCCAGATGCAGCACCTTTGGCTAAAAGTGTGCGCTACGGATCAGTCGGCCTGGAGTGTGACTATACCCTTTACTCTCATTGCCCTCATGTGCCATTCTTCGAGTGACTGCATGTGTCCATTCCACTTCAGATGGGTGTGCACTCAGGATGCCAGCGTCAGAGATTTGTCCTTTAGCAGTACCCATTGAGGTGATGCATGTGGCCCCTGCTGCCTCGTGCTGCTGTCAGGGCCGCTGCAGGCACCAGCCGACCAAGCACATGCTTGGAGCAGCACCTGGAGCTGGGGGGGGGGTGGGGTGGGGGGGGGGGGTGGCGCTCAAAGTTTTTTTGTTTGTTTGTTTGTTTTTTAAACACTCTTCCTGGCCGGGGAGGCAGGCAGGCTGCGCTCCGCTGGCCGCGCTCCCCCGGCGGTGCCCCGGCCGGTGCAGCGGGGCGGCTTTTTTGCCTGGGGCGGCAAAATAGCCAGAGCCGGCCCTGGCTGCTGTGCAGTGATATAAAAGGTGGGCCTGATCCCCCTCAGTTCCTTCTTATTGCCCATAATTGGTAGTCTGCGCATGTTAACTTCTACAAGTGCTTGTTCGTGTCCATTCCAATCAGGTTTGTGTGCGCGCATGTGCAGAGTAGCTGGAAGATTTTTCTCATGGCAGCCTCCGCGCCCCTTGGAGTCACACCTTCATCGTGCTCAATATAGAGCCCTGGCGACCCACCACCCCCTCAGTTCCTTCTTACCGCCAGTGATGGTTAGCTGGAACTGTGACGTTGCACTCCAGGCCAGTAAGTGACCCCCATTCCCAGTGTTTAAAGTGCCTTACCGAGGGTCATGTCTGTGACAGGTGCCGGATTTACTTTAAACCTCCAACTAGAAAGGATAGGGAGGGGTCACCTCTTTGTGGAGGCAGCCCAGCGTCTGTGTTTAGAGCCTGCTCGCTCAGGGCAGGCACCAAGTCTACTTCAGTTAGGAGTGCTCCTCCAGACATTGTAGGATCTTGATATTACTCTCCCAGTACTGAGGAAAAAAACACTGGCATGGTGCTTCGAAGGACTGATCTTGCAAGAGATTGAGGTTCACAGCTTCTTCAGCCAGGACACGGGGTGGGTATCCTCGGAGAGGACGTACTTGGTGCTGCCAATAGCACGTCAAGCGGAGTTGTCAACTCCAGCACCAAGCCCTGTGCCTCTGAAACCAACTGCTGCTGGAGTACCATCCCACTCTGCAGAACTGAACCCTCAGACACAAGGACAGAAACATCAGGGAATCTCTCTGTGCTGATAACGGACAGTCTTGCACCTCCTTATCTGGTGGTATCAAGAGGCAAGCCTAGGATGCTTTCCTCGGGATCATCATCTCCTGAGTCTTGATGGTAGTCCTTGGCACCAAGAAGTATTGTGTCCTCCTGGTCAGGTGACTTGGGCTCATTTTCAGAATCAGAGATTGGCTCGTGTGTGTGTCAATCTAGAGAGAGATGACATCACTCTCCATCCAGGCATTTTTGCCCTTGGTATACAGCAGAGATTCCACATTGGTCGAGGTACGTAGGTCCTTGGTCTGGAAGAGGTTGGGGTCTAATGCCCTACCATTGGCCATACTGGAGCCTCTGTTGGTTTCCTTCCACCACCAGATTCTCCCTCCAGGTCCCCAAGTAGACACCAGGATAGTCTGTGTGAGATGGCATGTGAGGTCACCCTCGGTATGGGGTTGGGTGCCGAGCAGGAGCAAACTACCCCATCAGGATCTCCATCAGAGGAGTTAAGGAAGGTTCCATCTCAACTTGCTCTGTGTTCCTCCTCCTCCTCCTCCCTGGTGGTGTCCAGTGTGTCCTCACCTCTTCAGGATGAATACAGGGCATATCAGGACCTGTTGAAGAAAGTGGCTTCCTCTCTGGACATACAAAATGGAGGTAGTTTAGGAGAGCTCACGTTGATTGGCGGATACTTTGGGTTTAGTAGAGCCCTCTTGAGGAGCTCTCCTCATTAACGAGGCCATTCTGGAGTCCACGGAGGTTTTGTGGTAAACGCTCCCTTCTCTACCACCGATGGCCCAAAGGACTAAGGAGAGTTATGTCCCCTGTGGTACAACTCCCATGCCCCCTTAGGGTTTTTGGTGGTCTCAGCTGTGATCAAGAGCTCATTGGGAAACCTGTTTCTACCCCAAAGTCGAGAGAGGCAAAGAAACTCTCTTTTCACTAGAAAAATTTATTCTGCCAATGTGACTCTGCTAAGTAGCATGGTAGCACACTTGATGAGATCGCACACAGCTTCCGAAGCTTATCTAACTCAAGTGCCTATACAGGACATTTGTAGAGCTGCAACTTGGTCATCAGTACATATATTTGCATCTCATTATGCCATATCTCAACGATCTAGAGACGATGCCAGGTTTGGATGTGTAGTTGTACAATCACTGTTCAGATAGACTCCAAACCCACCTCTGAATTCATCACTTGAATTCACCAAGTGTGCATCACTTGAAGTGGAGTGGATATGCACAATCACTTGGAGAAGAAAAACGGTTAATAACCTGGTCTGTAACTCTTGTTCGAGATGCGTTGCACATGTCCATTCCATGTCCCATTCCCCTACCCCTGTATAGCACTGTCTGTCAAGTAAGAAGGAGCTATGGGGAGTCAGGGGTGGCTCTGCTATTTATACCATCGCTCAGCAGCACAAGGTGGCCGAGGGCACATGCATTGTTCCAACAGGTACTGCTAAGGGAAAAATTTCCAGTGCTGCATGCTGGGTGCACCAAAGCCTGAAGCGGAATGAACATGTGCAACATGTCTGAAAAAACAACAGTTACAGAACAGGTTAGTAACCTTTTCAATCCCCTTGCTGACTGGAGTGCCAGGGATGGTCCTCTTCTCCAGGTAGTGATGGTGGGTGTGAATGGCACATTGACACTGACTCTCAATCTCTCTCTTTCAATCATACAGAGTCGAGGTGTGTTGCGGCGAGGGCAAGCAGGTGAACCCACTGGCATTACGGCTTTTCACCTGGATGCAGGACGACACCTTCCTGGCAGTCAGCCAGGGGCGGCTTGCCACGCACGCCGTCATCCACCATCTGACTGGCGGTCCTGAGGCAGAGGGAGGGTGCCTACATCTCCGGTACTGGAAAGGAGCTTTACACTCCTTGTGTTGCTTATGAAAACTTTCAAGCGATTCTAGAAATAAATAAAGGCCTCTAAGCTGTCATGGGATAAGAGGGAAGGTCCTCTCATGGATTGGTAACTGACTAAAAGCTAGGAAACAAAGGGTAGGAATAAATGGTCAGTTTTCAGAATGGAGAGAGGTAAATAGTGGTGTCCTCCAGGGGTCTCTACTGGGACCAGTACTTTTCAACATATTCATAAATGATCTTGAAAAAGGGGTAACAGTGAAGCGGCAAAATTTGCAGATGATACAAAACTACTCAAGATAGTTCAATCCCAAACAGACTGTGAAGAGCTACAAAAGGATCTCACACAATTGGGTGACTGAGCAACAAAATAACAGATGCAATTCAATGTTGATAAATGCAAAGTAATGCACATTGGAAAACATAATCCCAACTATACATCTAAAGTGCTGGGGTCCAAATTAGCTGTTACCACTCAAGAAAGAGATCGGGGAGTCATTGTGGATACTTCTCTGAAAACATCCACTCAATGTGGGAATCACTAATAAAGGGATAGATAATAAGATATAAAATATCATATTGCCGCTATATAAATCCATGGTACGCCTACATCTTCAATACTGTGTGCAGATGTGTTCTACCCATCTCAAAAAAGATGTATTGGAATTGGAAAAGGTTCAGAAAAACAAAAATAATTTGGGGTATGAAACGGCTGCCATATGAGGAGAGATTAATAAGACTGGGACTTTTCAGCTTGGAAAAGAGACTATTAAGGGGGGATATGATCGAGGTCTATAAAATCTTGACTGGTGTGGAGAAAGTAAATAAGGAAGTGTCATTTACTCATAACACAAGAACTAGGGGTCATCCAATTTAATGAATAGGCAGCAGGTTTAAAACAAACAAAAGGAAGTATTTTTTCACACAACGCACAGTCAACCTGTCGAACTCCTTGCCAGAGGATGTTGTAAAGGCCAAGACTATAACAGGGTTCAAAAAAGGACTAGATAAGTTCATGGAGGATAGGTCCATCAATGGCTATTAGCCGGGATGGTGTCCCTAGCCTCTGTTTGCCAGAAGCTGGGAATGGGCAATGGGATTGATCACTTGATGATTGCCTGTTCTGTTCATTCCTTCTGGGGCACCTGGCATTGGCCACTGTCAGAAGACAAAAACAACAAGGAGTCCTTCTGGCACCTTAGAGACTAACAAATTTGGGCATAAGCTTTCGTGGGCTAAAACCCACTTCATCAGATGCATGGAGTGGAAAATACATGAAAATATGGGAGTTGCCTTACCAAGTGGCGAGTCAGTGCTATCCCCCCTCCTCTCCCCCTCCCACCCCCCCGAACCCCACTTGGTAAGGCAACTTCCATCTTCTCATGTGCTGTGTATTTATACCTGCCTACTGTATTTTCCACTCCATGCATCTGATGAAGTGGGTTCTAGCCCACGAAAGCTTATGCTCAGATACATTTGTTAGTCTCTAAGGTGCCACAAGGACTTCTCGTTGTTTTTGCTGATACAGACTAACACAGCTGTAACTGAAACCTGTCGGCAGACAGGATACTGGGCTAGATGTACCTTTAGTCTGGCCCAGTCTGGCCATTCTTTATGTTCTTATGCTCCAGGGGCCTGGGATGGGTTTATGGTACACATGCTGGCTGGCTCCTGCTGGTGAGCCAGTGCATCCCGTAAACTCTGGGTGCTGTCAGGCTCCTCCCTGCAGTTGTCATGTTGTGGCTGATGGTGGGGATTTCTTGGCAAAAGGTGTCGCATCAGATTGGATACCTGTGTGCTGCAACGACGGGGGTGCTGGAAATGGCTCTGTAATACAAGAGTCCACGTGGGGCCTCCACCCCTAGGTCCAGCCCGTTACTGGGGTCTCGGCAGAGATGCTGTTGAATGAGTATGGGACACAAGGTGGTGTCCTGCTTCTTCCAGGAAGATCCCACTGGGTCAGGGCCAGACACATTCGGGGCATGGAGTCAAGAAGCTAAATAGGGGACTTGGCTCTTCAGGGATGCCAGACCAGCTTCACCCCACTCTGGGAATAGCCAAGAGATCTTCCACTGCCTCCACTCCCAGCTGGTTGTTTGTAATGGATTCTGTGGCCTGTCTAAGCGACTTGAGGATCCCCACTGCTCATGCCAGGGAGGCAGCTGAGCCACCAGAATTAACTTTACCACTTGGGGGCAGTAAAATGGAATGGCTGCTTGATCAGAATAGCTGCTTCTTTTCTGAGTATCTGTACCCATGTGTGCTCCACCATAGAGAACCTGTGCACGCTCAACCAGAGAATGCAAAGCAGTGTCTGTGGGCCTGTGCTTGCACAAAGCAGCACCTCGGGCCTCCTGACAAGGGCATATCAGGACCAGCCGCCGTGCAGTTCTTTCTCAACTGCCTGCTGCTCAAGCCGGAGCACTTGTGCATCCAGCTGATTCTACGGCTTCCAGCCTTTTCTCGACATTCCATTCGTCTTTCGGTGTCTCTCTTTCTTACTTATTTTGTTCTAATTAGTTTATTTTATAGTTGTGATTAGAAGGGAGCTAATCCCTTCTCTCCTCTTTTACTTTGGCTTGTCACCTCCTGGGTGACGCCAGAGACCTTGGGGTTTAAGCCGTGCCAGACCTGCCACAGGTCTTTTCCCCATAGTGACGTGCATGTGAACTGCCTTTGGTGCCTTGGAGACACCCGCAACCTGTCTACGGGTAAGGCAGATCGTGGAAGGACAGAGGAGCTAGATTCAAGGTCCTTCTAGTGCAGCGATCTCTAGCCCCAGTGGAGTCTGCTTCCTCCTGTTACATCTGCAAAAAAACATAGCCTGAACAGAGAGCCTGGGATGCAGCCCCCCTGCAGTATGAGAGCATACTCCACCAGAGCTCTGTCTACTTCTATAGCTCTACTGAAGGGTATTCCTATACAAGAAATGTGTAGTGCTGTGACCTGCTCTTCCAGCCATATCTTTGCCAAACATTATGCTGCTGTTCCTCCTTCCAGGGATGATACTGCCTTTGGTGACACGGTCCTCCAAACCATCTTAGACTTGCCTCCTGAGCACCCACCTCTCATTGAATTACTCCTTGGGAGTCTCTGACGGGGGAGCACTCAGAGGAAGATATACCCTGAGAGCTTACTTAACTTGAGTTTTTCAAGGTGTTTTGTCCCTGAGAGTGCTCCACCTCCTGTCTTCCTCCCCCTGAGCTGTGGAGGCTCTGCGTCGCAGTCAGGAAGGAACCAGTTGGTAGCAGGTCTGTGCCTCCTTACATGCCCTAATGCGGGGACACGAGGGGCTGCTTTACACAAGCGTGGGACCATGGACATTACTTCGCATTCTCCATTTGAGAGCGCACAGGTGCATGCGTCCTGTGGTTGAGCACCTGTAGGGACGAAACATCTCAAAAAACTCAAGTTACTATAAGAGTTAGTAATGGCTCCGTTTGACCAATGAGAGGACTATCGCTGCAACCCCTCTGCCTCCCCGCATGCTCCAGGCACCTCTCAGTGAGCCTCACAGCCAGGTATCTTGCTGGGAAAGCTCCATGGTTTGTAGTGGTGCCCATTGCCTACTGATGGGTTCAGCCTGAGTTCTCTTCTACTAAAGCTCCTGGATTCAAAGGGTGTTGGGTTGAAACATGGGCAGACATGCCCACGTATGTTATAGAAATCCCACTGAAACCTGGCAGTGCCCGACATGTTGCGGTCCTGTGATGTAGGCAGGTCTGAACCATGTTTGGGTTGCGCCTGAATGTGCAACAGCTGTGGGCTTTGCAGGCTCTCTGGACATCTGGGAGGGGGGGTTAAAACATGCCCATCTGTACATCCCAAGACTCATGATGAGAGTGAGTCCTTTGGTGCACCATGGTCAGTAAAGTGTTGCTGGTAGGCACATGTTCCAAGCCAGTGGGGGGCAGGGGCCAGGACTTTTACTCTCTTCACAGTATTAATTGAATTGGTGCGAGTTGAACATCACTCTGCAGAGAGCTGTTATGGAGACTAATGTGTTGTCTATCCATTCACCTCCAACTAGTGCTACTAGAAACAGGGTCTGCTAGCCTCTCCCTTCCCACCCCATTAAATGTAGAGGCATGTCCACTGCAGCATTGTAACATTCTCTCTCGTGGAACTTTTTCTAGTTGGTCTGTGCCTGTGGATGGGGATGTGATCAGCCTGTGCTATAATCCGAAGACCAGAGCAGTAGCTCTGCAGCTGGCTGATGGGCGGATACTGAAGTACCTTTGGGGTGAGTGTAAGATCCTCGTCAAGATGGCTGGCTTAGGAACTGTCCTGAAGTTTAACTAGCCAGTTGGAGTATAAGAATGTGCATGGACCTTGCAAGTTGATAATGTTGCTTTTCACATTACTTGGCTCTTTGGACTTTGTCAAAGTACTGATTTGTATCTGAACGTATCTGATTTTTAAAGAAAAGAATGGCCGTAGCTGTGTTTTGTAATGAAAGGCCAAGCTCAGTGGCTTTTGAAAGACAGATGTGGTATTGGGGACTCAGTGGCTTTTGCCCCTTAATGGAACAAATGTTAGACTGAGCCCATAGACCCCACCACCCTCTCCCAACTGCTGTCATGAATCTGCAGGAATTATGCTATGCCCCACCTGTTAAATAGTCCCTTGGAGGAACCCTTTCCTTCAGTGGGCCAGACCCCCAGGGGTCCCACTCTTCCTTCAGGGTAGGCCCAGAGCATCACCACCTCCGAGACTGAGCGCCTGGGCTCCAGCTGTTCACATTATGAGCTGTGCCCAGAGAGTCCAACTGAGAGACACTCCTGGTGAGACTTGTACACTCTTGAGGAGGTTCATTGATCCCTAAAGTATTTGCAGTGACACCAGGCAGCCTTTTCCAAACAGATAGGGCCTGCCTTAGGGCCAGGCAAACGGGGCCCACGCCCAGGGCACCGTAGCCAGGGGGGCGCCAGAAGGGGCTCGGGCTTCCCCTGGCTGGCTGTGGCCAGACTCCTGTCTCCTCCGACCCCTTCCCCGCGCTGGGCCGGCGGGCTTCTCCCTGCCCCCGGCCCCTCCATCCTCACCCGGCCAGCTGAGGGTTCTGGCTCTGCCCTAGCCCCGGGGAGCCCAGAGCAGCGCGGCCCACTGCTTGCTGCTGGGAGCGGAGCTGAGTCCCTCCCTGCCGGCGGGGAGGGACGGACACGCACACACACACATACACACTTACTTTTATTATTGTTGTTATTACTGCTTGGTACTTCCTGTCAAAATGCTCGTGGTGCGCCAGGAGTGGCGAGGGGTTGCAGGAGGACCGTGGGCTCTGGCAAGATGCAGCCCCCATGTGACAGCGTGAAGCCTGCCTTGACGCGCAGGCTAAGCGCCAGGCACCACAAGCCACCACAGCAGCATAGAAGCAAGTGTGGCAGTACACCGTATACCATGCCACTCTTTCTTCTGCGCTTCTGCTGACAATGGCTAGGAATTTGCTAGTTGTAGCAGTTACTCATTGTGACGTTGTCTGATTAAAACATGACCATGTACAGCATTGTTGCAACCACTGTTATCTATTTGCAACAAATCTTGTACAAAATGTGGCATGTAAGATGTCTATGAAAAGGTTCTGATTTGCTGAATATGTTTATGCTGTTTGTATGCATGTATCATTTTTGTATTTGAAGTTAAGAGTATTGGCTCTATACCTGTATTTCAAATGTTTGCTCCTGGGGTAATGTCCACAAGGTAGTTAGCCTGCACATCTTGAAGGGACTAGTCAACTGCTTGCATCCGAAGAAGTGGATATTCACCCACGAAAGCTTATGCTCCAATACCTTAGGCCTTGGCTACACTTACAAGTTACAGCGTAATAAAACTGCCGGCAGCGCTGTAACTCATTAACTGGCTACACTTGCAAGGCACGTGCAACGCTGTATCTCCTCAGATACAGCGCTGCATGTACTCCACCTCCCCGAGAGAAATAGCAACTGTTGCGAAGTGGGTGGAACGTTGGTCTTTCAGTGTAGCCCAGGAACAACGCAGTTACTGATCTCCGGAAGCTGCTTTGTTTTGAAACGGCACTTCCGGGTTGGAGTTCAGAGCTCTGTTGTTGAGCTGCTAAACACAGCTGCTAAACACAGGCTCCGTTTCCTCTCTTTTATCTGCTCTTTAAAAACAAACACAGCCCCTGCTGTTTGCTTTCAGTGATTGAGAGAGAGGCAGGGGATGTGGAGGTGTGGAAATAATGAGCTGACACTCTGTGGAGATTCCAAAAACCCACTCTTTTTCCAAAAACACTCCCTGTCAAAGTCCCCCTCACCCCCCCGATTTGAAAAGCACGTTGCAGCTACCTGAATGCCCATAATGCACCGCTCCCAATACAGCTGCAAGTGCCGCAAATGTAGCCACGTCAGTGGTAGTTACTGTGCTGGCAGCTGCAGTGTGGACAGGCTGCAGCGCTTTCCCTACTCAGCTGTACGAACTCGGGTTTAACTAACAGCGCTGTACATCTGCAAGTGTAGCCAAGGCCTGAGTCTATAAGGTGCCACAGGACCCTTTGTCACTTCTACAGATCCAGACTAACACGGCTACCCCTCTGATACTTTAGTCAAAGTAAGTGGCTCATCAAGGGACACTTAACTCACAATGGACCATGGGAGACGCCCATCTACATTGAATAGACTTTCCTGTGGACATTCCATATGAAGTATAGGTGATGGCGGGGTTGGGAGAGCCTGTAGGAGCCAGGACTGATGGTGGGAGGGAGGTGGGGGTGGGGGGATACAAGTTTGCCCAGGGCACCATTTTCACTAAGGCTGGCCCTGCAGAGTAGTGTTTGGTATTCAGCTGAAACACGGCATCGGAAGTCCTTAGATTAGCATAGAGAAATAAAAGTTAAGACATAGTCCATCCGGCTAAGACAGGGCCATCAGCCAGCCAAGCTGCTACGGCCTCCATTCCAGGCTTGCTTGTGCACGTTTGTGCTCTCTCTGACCCTTTCTCAGTCCCAGGTGAGAGCCCTGTGTCTCTTCAAAGGGAGCACTTAACTCCGCCATCCAGTACCTCTCCCTTTGTTCTCGAGTTGGGGCCCTGGCTTGGCTTCCCTGCTGAGAGGTGAGGGGAAATCTCCTTTCTGGTCGCTTGCTAGGTGTGAACATTCTGATAATTGGGGCTCCCCAGTGTCTTGGATTCTCCATTGATGTGAGTCAGTTTCAGCAGATTCCAGGCAGTTACTTGATGATCCATTCATTGCACCCCAGATGGCAAGGTGACGTACACACCTCATGTCACTGTTCTTTGCCAAGAGGGGGCACAACCCTTTTACCCCCAGTGGGTGGCAATGAAAAGTACAGAGGGAAACTGAGTCACACATAGGATTCATATACATATTACTGAAAATTCCCACTTTGTTACACTCGCTATATGTGGACTCAAATGGTTTCCAAGCTCCGTCCTGTTGTTTTTATGAGGCATGTGTGGCAAAGGGGCATGTTCGTGTAGGTGTAATTTGTTTTATCAGCTGAGTTGGAAAATAGCCTTAATCTTCTCTGTTAATCTTCAGAGGCTCCCACTCCAGCCCTCGAACCTTGGAGGAGCAGCAATGGCTCTGCTGTTCAGTTCCCTTCTCCATGTGTGCAGACTGCACTGGCCGTGATTGGTGGAGAAGTAAGTGAACAGCTAGTGGGTTCAGCATCTAGTTCTGGAAAATTAGCCCCAAACACCTACCATGTGTTCACGTGGGCCAGTAGGACTGAACATCGGGAGGACAAGGCCTGGAAATGTTCTGTAGCATTGCTCTCTTCTCATTAGTGCCTGCAGAGCGAGCTGTGTGTGACCAGCATAGCCACCTACACAGGCCTTGCCCAGAGAATGTCTGGTGCTTTATAATGCACAAAACCCAGCATTAGTAAGGAAAACCCTGCATTAATATGGAGACTTAAATGTCGGGATGTTCAGATGGTAGGTCCCCATGGCAACTGTAGCTCTGCACCATGTGTACATGCAATACTTGTCAATATTTTATATGGCATTAAACGCTTAATACATCTGAACAGTATAACCCAATTAAGTTATTGTGGGATCTGACTTGTTACACTTCCTGTATGCAGTGTAGTTGTGTCAGTCCCTGGAGCGATAAGCTGGATGAGGTAATATATTTTATTGGACAAACTTCTGTTGGTGAGAGACAAACTTTCAAGCCACAAAGAAGCGACAAAGGGTCCTGTGGCACCTTATAGACTAACAGAGGTATTGGAGCATAAGCTTTCGTGGGTGAATACCACTTCGTCGGCATCCGATGAAGTGGATCGGCATCCGACGAAGTGGGTATTCACCCACGAAAGCTTATGCTCCAATACCTCTGTTAGTCTATAAGGTGCCACAGGACCCTTTGTTGCTTCTACAGATCCAGACTAACACGGCTACCCCTCTGATACTTGAAGCCACAAAAAGGGACCATTCAAGGTAGAGTGGCCCATTAATACCTTTGCAGCTATAGGACAAAAAGGGGGGGGGGGGTAGTGGGTTACAGGTTGTTGTAATAAGCCATAAATCCGGTGTCTCTATTCAGTCTATGATTTTTAGTGTCTAGCAGAGTTATGAATTTAAGCTCCCAGGCTCGTCTGTTGAAAGTGTTGTGCAGGTTTCCTGTTAGGATGAGGACTGATAGGTCAGATATAGAGTGATCACTTTGTGAAAAGTGTTCACCCACAGGTAATAGGGTGTTTTTGTCTTTTATCACTTTCCTGTGTGAGTTCATTCTAGAGCATAGTGAGTTTATTCCAATCTGTCTGGTTTCACCCACATAGTTGTTACTGGGGCATTTAGTGCGCTGGGTGAGGTACACCACATGTTGACTTGTGATAGGCACATGTAGGATCTATGGATCTTGAAAGGTGTGTTGTGGAAGGTGTTGATCATAGTAACAGTGGAGATATGTCAGCAGGTTTTGCATCTGTTCTGGCAGAGTGTGGTGTTGGTGTGTCCTGGTCTGTGGGGAGCATACTTCTGATGGTGAGCTTGGAGAGGCTGGGGGTTGTTTGAAGGCCAGAAGTGGGGGTTCAGGAAAGATTTCTCTCTGGATGGGGTCCCAATTAAGTACGGGTTGTAATTGTTTGATACCCATTTGGGTTCCAGTGAAGGATGGTAGGTGACAACTAGGGACTGGTGGTTAGAGAGGGTTTTATTTCGGTATTGAAACAGATTCTCTCAGGGTATTTGGGTGGCCCATTCCATGATGCGATCTACTTCTCTGGTTGAGTGTCCTTGTTTGCTGAAGGTGGTATTAAGGTGTATATCTTGAACATTCTCCCGGGAGCATATTCTACAGTATCTGAATGGCTGGCTGTAGATAACCGATTTCTTGGCGTGGTTACTGGGTATATGAAGGCATGTGTGTTGATTCATGGGTTTCTTGCATATGGTTGTCTGTAGGGATCCATTGTTGAAGCTGATCGTGGTGTCCAGAAAGCTGATGCTGGCGTGGGAGTGTTCCAGAGAGTTTAATGGATGAGGGGTGGTTGTTGAAGTTGTGGTGGAAATGTATGAGGGCGTTTAAGCCGTCTGTCCAAAGGATGAAAATATCACGGATATATCTCAGATATATCATTGGTTTTGTGATGCATTTCTCCAGAAAATCTTCCTCAAGGTGGCCATGAAGAGGATATTGGCAAATTGGGGAGCCATCCTAGTACCCATGGCTGCTCCCATGGTTTGGACAAAGTGTTTGTTCTTGTGGGTGAGGATAAAATGGATGTGGTTGGGGTGGATATCTGAGGATATCTTGCATCCGATGAAGTGGGTATTCACTCACGAAAGCTTATGCTCCAATACCTCTGTTAGTCTATAAGGTGCCACAGGACCCTTTGTCGCTTCTATCTGAGGGTTGTCCATTGTCTTGTAAATATTTGAGGCAGGCAGCTATGCTGTCATTGTAAGGGATATTTGTATATAGGGAGGTGACATCTGTGGTGTCGAGGATGGTGTTCTGAAGGAGGTTGTTAATATTGCAGAGTTTGTGGAGGAAGTCAGTTGTGTCCTGGAGGAAGCTGGCCCTTTGTGTGGTGAGTGGTTTAAGGATGGTTTCTAGGAGTCCCGATATTCCTTCAGTAAGAGTGCCGTGGTCAGATATGATGGGACTGGCTGGGTTCCCCTGTTTGTGTATCTTGGGAAGCAGGTAGAAGGTCCTTGGTGTGGGTTCATGGGGGATGGGTTTGTAAAGCTTCTCTTGGAGTTGTTTGGGGAAGGACTTGATTATATCCTTAAGTTCCCGGGTACATTTGTGGTGTGGGGTGGTCTTTGAGTTCTTTATAGTACTGTAGGTGGTGTTGGAGAGGTGTCGGTTTGCCTCGTTAAGGTAGTCCTCGCAGTTGAACCTGAACCCAACCCAACCGAAAATACACAAACAAAGGCACCCAGGCAGACCCCTCGTATCAGGCCACAGCACTCTCACTGCAGCAATATTGGAACAGAAAGCGATCACTCTATGTCTGATTTACCAATCCTCATCCTCCAAGGAAACCTGCACAACACTTTCAAAAGACAAGCCTGGGAGCTTAAATTCATTCCTCTGCTAGACACTAAAAATCATGGCCTGAAGAGAGAGACTGGATTAATGGTTTATTACATCCGATGAAGTGGGTTCTAACCCACGAAAGCTTATGCTGAAATAAATGTGTTAGGCCTTGGCTACACTTACAAGTTACAGCGCAATAAAACTGCCGGCAGCGCTGTAACTCATTAACTGGCTACACTTGCAAGGCACGTGCAACGCTGTATCTCCTCAGATACAGCGCTGCATGTACTCCACCTCCCCGAGGGGAATAACCACTGTTGCGAAGTGGGTGGAACGTTGGTCCTTCAGTGTAGCCAAGGAACAACGCAGTTACTGATCTCCGGAAGCTGCTTTGTTTTGAAACGGCACTTCCGGGTTGGAGTTCAGAGCTCCGTCTGGAGCTGCTACAAACACAGCTTTACAACCACAGCTACTGTTTGCAGGCAGGGGGGGGGAAAGAGGGGAGGGGCTCCGTTAGGAATGCCGGCAGCAAAGTTGCCTTGGACAGAGACGGGGGGGGGGGGGGGGGGAGAAGAACGGCGGGGGGGAGGGGGAAGGCTCCGTTTCCTCTCTTTTATCTGCTCTTTTAAAAACAAACAAAGCCCCTGCTGTTTGCTTTCAGTGATTGAGAGAGAGGCAGGGGATGTGGAGGTGTGGAAATAATGAGCTGACACTCTGTGGAGATTTCAAAAACCCACTCTGTCTCCAAAACGCTCCCTGTCAAAGTCCCCCTCACCCCCCCCCCATTTGAAAAGCACGTTGCAGCTACCTGAATGCCCATAATGCACCGCTCCCAATACAGCTGCAAGTGCCGCAAATGTAGCCACGTCAGTGCTAGTTACTGCGCTGGCGGGTGCCAGTGTGGACAGGCTGCAGCGCTTTCCCTACTCAGCTGTACGAACATGGGTTTAACTAACAGCGCTGTACATCTGCAAGTGTAGCCAAGGCCTTAGTCTGTAAGGTGCTACAAGTTTTTCTTTCTTCTTTTCGTTTTGCTGACACAGACTAACACGGCTACTACACTGAAACCTGGTTTATTACAACAATCTGTAACACACTGACACCACTCGTTTTGACCTGTGGCTGCAGAGGTTTTAATGGGTCACTTCACCTTGAATGGTCCCTTAGAATATGTGCTAACTACTGATGTTAAACAATCTGTTCCGCCTGGCATTTAGGTGTGATGTTCAGAGTACCTTTCCCTGACCTGAAGCTCTCTGTGGCTCAAAAGCGTGTCTCTCTCACCAAGAGAAATTGGTCCAATAAAAGATACTACCTCATCCACCTTGTCTTTCTTACACTTCCTGTCAGAACTGTCATTAATTGTTGCATTACATTATTATTATGCCATGCATCCGATGAAGTGGGTATTAACCCACGAAAGCTTATGCTGAAATAAATTTGTTAGTCTCTAAGGTGCTACAAGTTTTTCTTTCTTATTTTCGTTTTGCTGACACAGACTAACACGGCTACTACACTGAAACCTATTATTATTATGGTTTGGTTTTATTTTTCCAGTTCACTTCATTTTTAGAAACTGGATGTTAATCACATCTCCAAATCCACACACTGGCCTCTACTATAGTGGGCTCCCAACGTCCTGGTTCCATGCTACTGCATGGAGGGCCTTGGGGTGCTTACAAGCTAAGTAAAACAATGCGCACTGCACAGCTGGGTCTGATGGCTTTCAAGCCATTAGCTGTTGTTGCCCGACCAGAGTTATTCAGAGATGGCAAGTGTGCTGTTCCTTTTCAAGGATGCCACTTAGGTCAAGTTTGACGCTTTCAATAGAAAGATTTTATTGACTTTCCAACCGCAAGGGTCTGGAGACCCTTGTTTGTTTGTTTTTTGTTTAGCAAGTAAACACTTTTTACATTGCGATCTCAGTGATCAAACAAATTCCTACCCAACTTCCTTCAGTACTTCACCCTGTGTTGAAAATAAGCATGAGGCATTCCAATGCACTTGGAAATTTGACATTCTAAAGGTAATGGGCATATAGCAAAGACTCATCTCTGTTATAACAATGGTGCTATTAAACCAGTACTCTAACATATTGTAATTGTCCATCCTTTTCATTGTAGGAAGCCATCCTGGGTCTGACTGATAGGTGCCGTTTTTTCATTAATGATGTGGAGGTACCAAAGCTTGTTTTGATGCTGTTTCACTTCTCTGTGTGTGATTATTAGATTTCATCTGCTGCTGCTCATGCTCACAGATTTCATGGGATTCTCTTTCCACAGGTGGCTTCCAACGTTACCTCATTTGCCAGATATGATGAGTTTCTGCTGGTGACCACCCACTCCCACACTTGCCAGTGTGTATCTTTGAGGGACACATCATTGAAAGGTAAACGTTCAGATGTGGCCTTTGCTATGTAATTGGCCTTTGTGTTTGCTTCCTGGGCCCTCTGCCCTCGTGATAGAACCTAGACAAGCTCGCTTCCAAGGCCCCATGTCGTGGCCATGGTGACGCTTCTTGATTGTCCAGGGTGGCTGCTCCTGATTGGTGCCAGTGAGTTCCCTGTATCCTCTCATGGGCTGTGACTGTGGGCGCTCTTCATCCACTTCTGGGAGCTCCCTCCCTCACTTCCCAGCTCTCCCTAGCACAGGGAGGAGTAGCTTACGCTCCACAAACCGTCATTGATCTGTGATAGAACAGGAGTGACCAAAGGACACTTGAAATCACTGTGCCTTGGCCTGCAGAGAGAGGGGGAGTCGCTGGGGGCAAGACTGGGCATGCAAGCTGCCTGCCTGCCTGACCCTCAGGAGGAGAAGCGGCTGGGGGCGGGACTGGCTGTGCAGGCCGCCTGCCTGGCCCCCTGGAGGAGAAGCGGTTGGGGACAGGACTAGCCATGCGGGAGAGCTGCCTGCCTGCCTCCCAGGAGAAGTAGTATCTAGGGGCAGGACTGGCTGTGCAAGTTGCCTGCCTGGCCCCCAGGAGGAGCAGCGTCTGGGGGCAGAACTGGCTGTGTGGGCCACCTGCAGAGAAAGCAGTCAGTTGGTGGGAGCCACCTCTTGTCCTCTTTGACAGGCTTTGCCTTCACCTCCCAGAACAAGGCTGAGTGCTCCCTGTGGGGGGCAGGTAGGGTGGAAGGGATGCCTGGGTGAACCATGCTGGGCAGCATCTGACTGGCACCTGGACATGGGAAGCTTGGGGGTGTCATGGAGGGGCAAGAGGATGAGGAGGATTGGCAATGTACATGTTCTGTGCTTCTGGCAGCTGCTTGCATGTGTGTATCTGCCTGGTGTCTAGACTCAGCTCCTCAGGCAGTGGCTGGCTCCTCTAGTCTATGTGTGATGGTGCTTGGAACAATGGGACTCTGAACCTGACTGATGCCCAGAGGCACTACTAGAATGTCCCTGACAATGGGTGGGTTCCCAGCAGGAACTCAGCGGACATCCTGTGGCTGGACTGGGGAAGTTGCACTGTATGTAGGGACTTATCAGACCCTTGCTGATCCCTCTGCCATTCTCAGTTCTGCAGGCAGACTTCAGCAGCTCCTCTACTCCCAACGAGACACTACGCAAGGTGGAGCGGGGCTCCCGCATCGTCACCGTTGTACCCCAGGACACCAAGCTCATCCTGCAGGTCAGCTCTCATGGTACTGCTGCAGCAGCATGTGTTGGGGAACCCCACCCTAACGCAGCACCCAGCTGTTTGGAGAGGGGAGTCGCTAGCTGAGCTGGACATTGTCAAGTACTGTGTAACAGCTGCTCTTGCTTTCCAGGCGATGGGATCACCACTCACAAATTGGCTGAACTGTAGATCCCAATCCCAGTGTATCTTAAGCATTACAGCTCATGCTGCCTCTCTGGGAGCCCCTGGCAGGAGAGGGTCCAGACGGAAATGAGGGATTTTCAAATAAATAAGGCTTCAGTGGAGTCTGTCAGTGGTACTGAAGCACCTAAATAAATCACAGGGTCAGAGGGTGATCTCTTGGTGCTTATTGTCTGTAGTAAAGGCCCTGCTTCAGGAGTGTGAGCACCCACACTTAGGGCCAGATTTTCACCCATTGAGGATGGTGAATTCCCCCCCTCTTCCCCCTAAACCTCTGCCATTCTGCTGGGTGCTGAGCACTCTTGAACTCCAGCCCCATGTGAATGGGAGGTAGATGGCCTCTTGGCTTCATTTGCATGAAAATGAAACTGTCATGTGTGCTTCATGCTCTCGCTCTGCCCACCTGCTTTGACACCATCTGTTGTGTGTGTTTCAAGCGCCCTTCCCCCCCACCCACTTACTGTGATACCCTCCATTGTGTGTGCTTCATATGCTCTTGCCCCTGCCCACCTGTTTTGATACTTCAAAAAGGGGAAGTACACAAAAATTAGGAAGCTAGTTAAACGGAAATTAAAAGGAACAGTCATGAGTGAAATGCCTGCAAACTGCATGGAAACTTTTTTAAAAACACCATAATAGAGGTTCAAACTATATGTATACCCCAAATAAAAAAAGAGTAAAGGACCAAAAAAGCTGCCATGGCTAAACTGGGTAAATGAGGTGGTTAGAGACAAAAAGGCAGCTTTCAAAAATTGGAAGTCAAATCCTACTGAGGAAAATGGAAAGGAACATAAACTGCTGCAAGTCAAGTGTAAAAGTATAATTAGGCAGGCCACAAAAGAATTCTGTAAAGTCGAGGGAACCTGCTTGCTCAAATGCCTGTGCAGCTTGCCTCTTCCTGGGGCTTGGCTTCATTGCCCATAGGAGAACAAAGCTAGCCTAGGCCTTCTGCCCAGGCCCTCTTCCCAGGCTGGACTGCTGGAGGATTCCTGTCTCAGACCCTGCTCAGCCCATGACCTAGATCCTCTCATTACAGACTCACTCCCAGCTCCTATCTGTCTGCACAGAGTAAGGAGCTGCCTGCCTCAGAGAGTCGGCAGAGCCTGTTCCAGCCTTTGCCAACAGTAGTAGTGTGAGGTGTTCCAGGAAAACACTGTCTGCCTGTTGCAGTCCTGTTGTTAGTGTCAATAGCACTTTACATCGTCGATACCGAACCCTTCAGAGATTGGACTCCCTCCTGGCCATTGACATGGGCTGCTTCCTGCATTTCTCCGCTTACCCTGAGTCTCCTCTTGGGATTCAACCGCCTCTTGGGGTCACTTTTCTTCTGAGGTCTTACACTAGCGCAGCACTGTGATGTTTGGCTCCATCACATTCCTCCTTCTGCAGCCTTTGTGGGGAGCGGGGTGTCTTACTGAACTGTACAGACATTGACACCGTCTCTTAGATTGAGTAAAACGGTTTCTTCAAAGTGAAGGTCCTGCCTCCCCTTCACCCGGCAGTCAAAGTGAAGCCCCCGTTCCCTCACTGGGGGTGAGGGGGAGTTGGGGATTGCTGGCCTGGCCATGGTTGAGCAGGATTTGAGGTACAGCACTCTTAGCATACTTAAGAGAAATTATTGTTGGGATTAATTTTTTAGATGCCCAGAGGAAACTTGGAGACTGTTCACCACCGAGCCCTCGTTCTGGCCCAGATTCGGAAGTGGCTGGACAGGTGAGTGTCACTAATGTGTATCAGCCTGTCCCCCCCAGGCTCTTGTGAGGTGAGCAGCTGGAGGAGGGTCGCACTGTCCTGGTGGGATATTGACTGGGACCTGCAGAATGAGGGCATTAAGCTAGACTGAAACGGGGACTGCTTCGGGAGAGTTCACAAAGAGTTATGACTTAGCAAGTGGAAACAAACCAGTTCTGGCACTTGGCACTCCAGGTAACTGCCACCTGCAAGCAGAGCCATTTCAACATTTCTCTCACTTACGTACAGCGTGTGCTACCTGCGGTAGTCCCTGCTGAGAGGAGCTCGTTCATCAAAAGGACAGATAAGTAGGTAGAGGTTAGGGGACAGGAATAACAATAGGCAAATTACATATAGGTCGTCTTGATTCACTGTGAGCAACACTGCAGAACAAGCTGGGAGAAATGCCATCTCTTCCCCTCCCCCTTCCCCATAATTATAACTTATCCTAGAAGACAAGACTGTCTCATGGAATAAAACCTCGCTAAATGTCACTGTTCTAATGGAACTGAAAAGCGCCTGACACTAGAGCTGAATGGATAGTTGATTTTTTTTTTCTTCAGCTATTGAACCAAAAAATTGGGGCAAAGGGGGAATAATTTTGGGTTAAACCTGGAATTGAAATTTTTCACTTTTTCCTCTCCAAAATGAAATGATTTTATTTTTTTGTTATGCTGTTTTGGGTGTGTGTTACTTTTTAAAACAATTTTTAACAACTTCTGGCTAAATTTCAAAGTGAAATATAGTTTTGAGAAGTTTCACTTCAAGAATGTCAGTGAACTGTTTGGACTTTTTCTAATTTTTTTCATTGAGGTGTCTGAAACTGCTGAATTTGTGAAAATATTTTTTTCATCTGAAAAATGAATTTTTGGGCAAATAAACTATTCACAGGGGAAAAAAATCTGCCCAGCTCTATCTGCGACCAATACACTATCTTTAAACCCAAATGTAACTCTCTCTTTAAAACTGGCCTACACCTGGTTAAATGCTAACCCAGTGTGATATCTGGCTCGGCCAGGACAGGAACTAGGCATGGGCACAGCCAGCTTGCTTTGCAGAGGGAAGGCGGTGAAAATTAAGCCATATAGGTTTATTTATAGCCTGGCAACTGTTCCCCTCACTCCCTATGTATATTAGATTGTAGTGCACACTCCGCTCTTAAAACCTGCTGTATTTGACCCATTCCAACAGGCTCATGTTTAAAGAAGCATTTGAATGTATGAGGAAGCTGAGAATTAACCTCAACCTTCTTTATGATCACAATCCCAAGGCAAGTTTGAGTCGCGCTTGTACCTCCCCTTGCATGTTTTCCTGCCTCCAGAGAATGTGGGATTTGCCAGAGGATGTTGTGAAAGCCAAAACTAGAACAGGGTTCAAAAAAGACCTGGATAAGTTCATGGAAGATAGGTCCATCAATGGCTATTAGCCAGGATGGGCAGGGATGGTGTCCCTAGCCTCTGTTTACCAGAAGCTGGGAATGGGCGACAGGGGATGGAGCACTTGATGATTCCCTGTTCTGTTCATTCCCTCCGGGGCACCTGGCACTGACCACTGCCGGAAGACAGGATGCTGGGCTGGATGGACCATTGGTCTGGCACAGCATGGCCGTTCTTATGTAATCAGTGTTTATAGAGCTCTGTCAACACCACTTCAGAATCCCACTGGCCAATTATGGGAGGAAGCTTTTCCTGGCGACAGAGGAGTTAGTGAAACCTGTGCTGCTTGTGTCTACTAAGGCATTGATCTTGCAAGTGGATCCAAGTGGATGGATTCTAAACAGAGGGGCACAGATCTGAGTGAAGGCTAGTGCTCCAAGGGCTGTGAAGATAACTCTGTACCATATCACACTTGCAAGTTTATCTCCCTCGAGCTGGCATTGCCTTGTACTGAACAGCTGGCATGAGAGCTTGGTGCATGGGGGGTACACAGGTTCTTAAGGATGGTACCCACTGCTGTAGAGCTCATACTGTTTGCATGCAATGAGCTATAGTGTGTGCAAATTGCAAGAGTAGGGTAACTTGGGTTTAGAGTTGGATATGCCCATGTGCAAGTTTAAATGACCCTTTGCTCTGTGTGTTTTGTGTTAATGTGCCTGTAAGTAACAGCATCAGCACTGAAAGGGTTTTGTTCACTTCAGGTTTTTCTGGAAAATGTTGAAACCTTCATAAAACAAATAGATTCTGTGAATTACATCAACTTATTTTTCACCGAGTTGAAGTAAGTATTGTTCTTCTGATAAAAGAACTCCTGGTAAATAAAGCTGCAGTATCATTGTTCTGGAAGCTGGAGATGGGGGCTGGATCTCAAAGAACCAGAGGATTCAGTCTGACCAAGTGGATGGTGACTGCTTCCAACTGCCAGGCTAGCTGGCTGTGCGCCTGGTCCATCCAGGCAGAGGGATTCAGCAAGATGGACTCACTTGTGGCTATTGGTTTGATTTGGCCAGCTGGGGACTTACATTTTGTTTGGCTGTAGCAGTTTGTAGTAGGGCTGTCGATTAATCACAGTTAACTCACGCCATTAACTCAAAAAAATTAATCGCAATTAAAAAAAATAATCGCAGTTTTAATCGCACTGTTAAATAATAGAATACCAATTGAAATTTATTAAATATTTGGGATGTTTTTCTACGTTTTCATATACAGTGTATTCTGTGTTGTAATTGAAATCAAAGTGTATATTATTTTTATTACAAATATTTGCATTGTAAAAATGATAAACAAAAGAAATAGTATTTTTCAATTCACCTCATACAAGTACGCGCATACAAGTGCAATCTCTTTATCAGGAAAGTGCAGCTTACAAATGTAGATTTTTGTTTGTTACATAACTGCACTCAAAAACAAAACAATGTAAAACTTCAGAGCCTACAGTTCAGAACCTACTTCTTCTTCAGCCAATTGCGAAGACAAACAAGTGTGTTTACATTTACAGGAGATAATGTTGCCCTCTGCTTATTTACAGTGTCACCAGAAAATGAGAACAGGCATTTTGCATGGCACTTTTATAGCTGGCATTGCAAGGTATTTACATGCCAGGTATGCTAAACATTCATATGCCCCTTAATGCTTTGGCCACCATTCCAGAAGACATGTTTCCATGCTGATGATGCTCGTTAAAAAAATAATGTTTTAATTAAATTTGTGACTAAACTCTTTGGGGGAGAATTGTATGTCCCCTGCTCTGTTTTACCCACATTCTGCCATATATTTCATGTGATAGCAGTCTCGGATGATGACCCAGCACATGTTCATTTTAAGAACACTTTCACTGCAGATTTCACAAAACACAAAGAAGGTACCAATGTGAGATTTCTAAAGATAGCTACAGCACTCAACCCAAGGTTTAAGAATTTGAAGTGCCTTCCAAAATCTGAGGGAGACGAGGTGTGGAGCATGCTTTCAGAAGTCTTAAAAAAGCAACACTCCCGATGCGGAAACCACAGAACCCTAACCACCAAAAAAGAAAATCAACCTTCTGCTGGAGACATCTGACTCAGATAATGAAAATGAACATGCGTCGGTCCGCACTGCTTTGGATTGTTATCGAGCAGAAGCCATCGTCAGCATGGACGCATGTCCCCTGGAATGGTGGTTGAAGCATAAAAGGATATATGAATCTTTAGCGCATCTGGCATGTAAATATCTTGCGACGCCAGGTACAACAGTTCCATGAGAACACCTGTTCTCACTTTCAGGTGACATGGTAAACAAGACCTGGGGATTACAGTGGACAAGAAGCTGGATATGAGTCAGCAGTGTGACCTTGTTGCCAAGGAAGCCAGTGGCATATTGGGCTGTATTAGTAGGAGCATTGCCAGCAGATCAAGGGAAGTGATTATTCCCCTCTATTCAGCACTGGTGAGGCCACACCTGGAGTATTGCGTCCAGTTTTGGTCCCCTCACTACAGAACTGATGTGGACAAATTGGAGAGAGTCCAGCAGAGGGCAACGAAAATGATTAGGGGGCTGGGGCACATGACTTATGAGGAGAGGCTGAGGGAACTAGGGTTATTTAGTCTGCAGAAGAGAAGAGTGAGAGGGGATTTGATAGCAGCCTTCAATTACCTGAAGGGGGGTTCCAAAGAGGACGGAGCTTGGCTGTTCTCAGTGGTGGCAGATGACTGAACAAGAAACAATGGTCTTAAGTTGCAGTGGAGGAGGTCTAGGTTGGATATTAGGAAACACTATTTCACTAGGAGGGGGGGAAGCAATGGAATGGGTTCCCTAGGGAGGTGGTGGAATCTCCTTCCTTAGAGGTTTTTAAGGCCCGGCTTGACAAAGCCTTGGCTGGAATGTTTTAGTCGGTGTTGGTCCTGCTTTGAGCAGGGGTTTGGACTAGATAGCCTCCTGAGGTCTCTTCCAACCCTAATATTCTATGATTTTAAGAAGTGGCCAGCATTATCTCTGGCAAATGTAAACAAACTTGTTTATCATAAAAGTTGAACTTACAAATGTAGAATTATGTACAAAGAGATTGAACTACTGTACTTGTATGAGGTGAATTTAAACATACTATGTCTTTTGGTTTTTTATAGTGCAAATACTTGTAATCAAAGATAAATACAAAGTGAGCACTGTATACTTTATTCTGTGTTGTCGTTGAAATCAATATATTTGAATATGTAGAAAACATCCAAAATGTTTAAATAAATGGTGTTCTATTATTGTTTAACAGTGTGATTAATCGCACTGTTTTTAATCGCTTGACAGCGCTAGTTTGTATTTTTTTTGGTTTGCTGTGTGAATGTGAATGTTTGAGAAAATCTCACCAGTTGCTTCAGTAGTTGACATCCTCTGATTTAGGGGTCTCCTGTGAGGAATTTCAGAGGGGAATAAGGAAACCCTTTTTATCTAAGGTCTGCGTCCAGGATTATTGTTCAGGCTCCTGACTAATTTTTCAAAAGGCTGAGTACGATTTTCTCCCTTTAAAGTCACTGGGAACTGCTGGTTTGCTCAGCACTTCTGAGAATCAGCCCACTTCTTTAGATACCTGAACGTGAAGTGTGGAGTCTCATTTTGAAAATGTCAGCCTTAAATCTTTGTTTGAGAACCTAAACAAACGGCTTACTTTTCAAAAGTGCCAAGCACCCAACAGCTCCGACTAAAGAGTTAGTAGATTAACATTAGGCTCCCATTTAAAAAAAAAAAAATCTTGGCCTCTGATTTTCATGTAGACTGTTACAGTAATATCCTGAGCAATCGTCTTCATGTCAGAAGTGTCTGAGCCTCCTGCCTGAGGCGGTCCAGTTGTCTGACAAAGAAAAAATCATCCGCTGCTTGCAGGATTCTCTGGAAGAGCAGCCCCTCCTGGTGGGGATTAGAACCGGGGGGGAACACAGCCCCTCCTCCCACAAGCTCCCCTAAATTCCCTGCTTGCTGGGGGAGGGAGGGAGAGGGGTGCAGATATCAGGATGTTCCCCTTCTCCTGCCCCCCCTTACTTTGTACCCCCTCCCCACAAAGCAGAGGAGGGGGACAGGGCTCAGGAACAGAAAGGAGGGAGCTTGCTGGAAGCTCTTGCTTCCCGTATGAGCTGGCTGATCTGCTTAAAAGGGCAACGTATTTGAAGTGGGGTCAGCGTACTTAAAGGGGCAATGCAAGTCTCTCTCTCACCCATGCTCACCCCCCCCCCCCCCCAGCTCTTTGGAAAGTCAGCACCTGTGCAGCCGTGCATGTGCTGTCAGGAGGAGGGAGTGGTGGGCTCCAGCGGGATAGTGTGGGCTCATCATCATGTTCCGTTTTTGCAGGGAAGTGGTTGCAGCCACTGCCCTGCATCTATTGTTTCCTCCCTCCTGCGTCAGTCCATGCTGCCTTGTAGAGTGTGAAGCTACATTAACAATAGCATATTAACCATTGAGGTCTCAGCCGAGTGCTAGTTCATCATTTAGCAGTAAGGCATTCCCTGGGAAATATTCCACCCTCTTACTCTACCACCTCAGCCAAGCTTCGTAATCATTCATTGCTGTGTACGATATTAAACTGTTTGTTTAAAATTGTTTAAAACGTATAGTGTATATGCATATAATGTTTTTTATCTGGCGAAAAACATTTCCCTGGAACCTAACACCCCCCAAGCCCCATTTACATTAATTCTTATGGGGAAATTTGATTTGCTTAACATCGTTTTGCATAAAGTCGCATTTTTCAGGAACATAACTACAATGTTAAGTGAGGAGTTACTGTTTGTGTCTTAGAATCATAGAATATCAGGGTTGGAAGGGACCTTAGGAAGTCATCTAGTCCAACCCCCTGCTCAAAGCAGGACCAATCCCCAATTTTTGCCCCAGATCCCCAAATGGCCCCCTCAAGGATTGAACTCACAACCCTGGGTTTAGCAGGCCAATGCTCAAACCACTGAGCTATCTTCTGACACAAGTATTTGTGCTGGGCTGTGACTTGGGACTCAACTGGTATTTATAGTGCATATTTCTTCTTAGAGAAGAAGACTTCACAAAGACTATGTACCCATCTCCAATTAGTAGCAGCGTCCAGCTACAACAGTGTTCTGGTCAGAAAAAAGTAGACCTGATCTGTGATGCAATGAGAGCTGCCATGGAAAACATCGATCCTCAAAAGTAAGTGAAATGCCATCTGCAGTTTAGAAGAGAAGAGTAATAGAAAGTCATCTTTTAGAACTGGCTAAAAAGTAAGAAAAAAAGTTTTAATTTCCGAGGGTTTGAAGTGGAGCCCTATTTTTCTTTTCTTTTTTTTAAAAAAAAATATGAAAATGTAAGACATTTTTCACTTATTGACAAGTAGCTTTTGAAAAGTGAAAAACTGATTTTTTTCAGAAATTTTATTTAAAACTTTTAACAATAATTGTCAAATTTTGAGAGTGGGGAAAATGTTTTGGTGAAAAATTTTACTTCAGAAAAAAGGCAATTTTTCGACAATAAAATGTTTGGTTTTTTTTAAATGTTGACTAGTTTTAGTAACTTGCACTCAGCTCTGTTGTCCAAAGGTAAAGGCTGATGTGGTGAGGAAGCTAGTTCTCTGTTTTAATTAAGGTATATCATCAGAGTTTATACCTGTACTATATCCCAGGGATCATCCCAGGCAAAATGTTCCTCCTTGATATGTTCTTCATGCTTTTTTCTTTTCAAATAAAAAAAAGCCAAAATCCCCAAATCCCAACCCTTCCATTAAAGCAAAGACTACACTAAAATATTCAATAATAGAACTTAAAAAATACAGTAGAAGCTCAGAGTTAAGAACACCTTGGGAATTGAGGTTGTTCGTAACTCTGAAATGTTTGTAACTCTGAACAAAATGTTATGGTTGTTTTTTCAGAAGTTTACAACTGAACATTGACTTAATACAGCTTTCAAACTTTACTATGAAGAAGAAAAATGCTGCTTTTAGCCATCTTACTTTAAATGAAACAAGCACAGAAAGAGTTTCCTTAACCGTGTCAAATCTTTTTTTAAACTTTCCCTTTATTTTTGTAGTAGCTTATGTTTAACATAGTAATGTACTGTATTTGCTGGGGGGGCGACGGGGGGGAGGGAGGGGCTTTGCTGCTGCCTGATTGTGTACTTCCGGTTCCAAATAAGGTGTGTGGTTGACTGGTAACTCTGAGGTTCTACTGTAGATTGTTGATCTTCTCCTTCTGATTGGTTTCTTGCTTTGTTTCTTGTTGTCTGTTTCCCTCAGATACTGTCTTTCAATACTGACATCCCATGTGAAGAAAAGCACCCCAGAACTGGAAATTGCCCTCCAAAAAGTGCATGAGCTGCGAGGTACAGTGCTCCTAGTTCAGATGGCAAGTAAAGGGCTGCATACCTGGGGAGAGTTCATAGTAGCTCTGATTATTAGCGTTGTTTACCCTGATTTTTGACTCTGATCAGCAGAAGTTTGTCCAGGCCTCACAAAGTTCAGTTCTGAGTCTATGAAGTTAGCTGTCACAATGAAATGGCACTGGATAGCACAGAAGAAACAGTCACATATGGTTACTGTTGCCTGGTGGTGTGATCATTATTCTGCAGTCAGGGATTGGTTAATCATGTCCATGACTGAGCATGGGTGTTTTAGCTGCCTCCTTGAGCCCTGTCTTTTGCACAGGTGTTCTGTGTGCTCCATGCCTGTCGCTGGTCCCTCAGCCTGGCACACTTGACTGTCATTCTGCAGTGATATAAGCAAGATGCAAGTTGTGTTGTCCCTTGCTTTAGGCCAGGCCCTGAAGACTGCCATGCTGCTGTTCAGGTTACTACGTGAATAGCTGAGCCAGGCATACCCAGTATCCCCTCTCTCAAGCACAAGACTGAATGGATCGTTAGCGCATGGGGATTGCCAGTCTGCCTCTGAAATCAGACCGTGCTGTTTCTAGTGAGCTAAGTGAGCGTGCATTCTCGTGGTGTGCCTGGAGCTCACAGGAACAACCTTCGATTGGTTCAAGGTACAAGTGATTTTTGATGGCTCTGTTTCCCACGATTACAGAGACGGTTTCACCAGCAGCTGAGGGGGTGACTGCAGAGGCAGCGCTGAAGTATCTGCTCTTCCTGGTTGACGTCAATGAACTGTACGATCACTCCCTGGGCACATATGACTTTGATCTGGTTGTCATGGTGGCAGAGAAGTCTCAGAAGGTCATTGTGACACTACTTGTTCTTACCACTTTCTAATTTTCAAAACAAAATTACCAAAGTTTCAAAGGTGGATCAGTTGACACTTTGTTTCCGAACCATAACTCTGTACCAGTCCAGTCACCCATCTTCCAGCCCTAAAGTCCAAGCGTCCTCCCGGGCCAGCCTTCCGGCCCTGACTCTCTCATCAGCACTGTTTGGGAAACCGCCCACTCAAGTTTGGGGAATACACCCTTCCTGGGACAAGGGTGCTCTGTCCTTAGAGTGCAGAGTTAATGGGGTGCTGAGTTTGTGCCACTAGAGAAGGGTGGGTCTCTGGAGGGAGGTGTAGAAATCTTGGTGTTCCGCTTCTTTGCATTTGAGGTGATCAGGTACATGGTGTGCGGTGATTTTAGCTGAGTGACCGCATGGGGGTGCGTGTGAATTTTCCAGTTGGGTTGAGTTCAGGAGATGCTCTCCATGGGATACCAGTCCAGCTCAGGACTCTGTTTCTGAGCTGTCTGGTACTTCACAGAGATCCCCAACTTCAGGCAAGGAGCTGCCGCTGGCCCTCAAGTAAAACACTGTTTATGGTGTTCGGGGTTTCTTCCCAACCATTAAGGTGGGAAACACTTTTTAAAAATGAAATGTGAGATTCTGAAATATCCACTTGCTTGCAAAATGTTAGACAAGACCGAGGAGGAAACAGTTTTAATGAATTTGTTAGGACATTAAAAATTAACACAATCATAAACTGAAAAAAGAGCCATCCTTAGTCTGCCCATGACATGCTGCTAAAATCCAAATGAGAGTTGATTTTCAAATCTCAAAGCCAGTAATGAACTAGCTAGAAGGGCCTAAAATCATAAACCAGTGGTTCTGAACCAGGGGTACACGTACCCTTGGGGGTACGCAGAGGTCTTCCAGAAGATACATCAACTCATCTAGATATTTGCCTAGTTTTACAACAGGCTACATAAAAAGCATGAGTGAAGTCAGTGCAAACTAACATTTCATGCAGACAATGACTTGTTTTTACTGCTCTATATACTGAAATGTAAGTACAATATTTATATTCCAGTCAATGTATTTTATAATGATATGGTAAAATGAGAAAGTAAGCAATTTTTCAGTACTAGTGTGCTGTGACACTTTTGTATTTTTATGTCTGATCTTGTAAGCAAGTAGTTTTTAAGTTGAGCTGAAACTTGGGGGTACACAAGACAAATCAGATTCCTGAAAGGGGTACAGTAGTCTGGAAAGGTTGAGAGCCACTGCCGTAAACCATCCAGAGGGAGTGATATTTAGTAACTCTCAAGCTAGCCGATTTTATTGATAGTTCCAGCTTTTCTTGCTGATTATGGGCTGCATGTTGGGGGAGATGCAGTTGCCAGGGTATTATTTGACTGAGCAGTTTGACATGTAAGAGGCAACGCAGTTATCTGATGTGCCTTGCAGGACCCTAAGGAGTACCTGCCGTTCTTAAACACCCTCCGGAAAATGGAAATCAACTATCAACACTACACTATAGACAAATACCTGAAAAGGTACAAGAAGGCACTCTGCCACCTCAGCAAATGTGGTAAGTGCCCTGAGTCTCTATTGTAGCATTTCACCTTCTACAGAATAGGGTAAAAAGAAAATGAGTGTCACAGGAAGCCAGTGTGGGATCCTTGTTTTGCTTTGTTGCTGTTGGACGGAATAACTTCGTTACTTGATTTTATACCTTGCTTTGGAAGGACACTGTTTATGAAGGGCTCTTTTACTGAAGCACAAGTTCTGTCATAAAAGTGGCTTGTAAAGGAAGCAAGTTGATCGTTCGGCTCTGTTTGTTGTGGGCATGGCCTGCATCCCATGTCCTACAGAAGCTAAGGTGTAGCTCAGTGATACTCATATCTCAGTGGTTCACATTTACTGTATTACGATAGATTCATATTTAAACAGTATGACAGAGTGTGTGTGTGTGTGTGTATATATATATATATATATATATATATAGAATTCTATATATAGAATATAGAATATATATATAAAATTCTTACAGCAAAATGACTGACCAAGTATTATTATTTTATCAACTACAATTGGTTAATACTAGGGCTTTCAATTAATCACAATTTTAATCGCACTGTTAAACAATAGTATACCAATTTAACTTTATTAAATATTTTGGATTTTTTCTACATTTTCATATATACATTGTATTCTGTGTTGTAATTGAAATCCAAGTGTATATTTTTATTACAAATATTTGCACTGCAAAAATGATAAAAGAAATAGTATTTTTCAGTTCACCTCCTAAAAGTACTGGAGTTCAGTCTCTTCGTTGTGAAAGTGCAATTTACAAATGTAAAATTTTTTTTTTTTTGTTACATAACTGCACTCAAAAACAAAACAATGTTAAAACTTCAGAGCCTACAAGTCAACTCAGTCCTACCTTTTCTTCAGCCAATCGCTAAGACAAACAAGTTTGTTTACATTGATAGGAGATAATGCTGCCCTCTTCTTCTTTACAATGTCACCAGAAAATGGCATTTTTGTAGCCAGCATTTCAGGGTATTTACGTGCCCCTTCATGCTTTGGCCACTGTTCCAGAGGATATGCTTCCATGCTGATGAAGCTCATTTAAAAAAAATGTGTTAATTACATTTGTGACTGAACTCCTTGGGGGAGAATTGTATGTCCCCTGCTCTGTTTTACGCATTCTGCATGTATTTCATGTTCTAGCAGTCTTGGATGATGACCCAGCACATGTTGTTCATTTTAAGAACAATTTCACTGCAGATTTGACAAAACGCAAAGAAGGTACCAATGTGAGATTTCTAAAGATAGCTACAGCACTCGACCCAAAGTTTAAGAATCTGAAGTGCCTTCTAAAATCTGAGAGGGACGAGGTGTGGAGCATGCTTTCAGGAATCTTAAAAAAGCAACACTCCAATGTGGAAACTGCAGAACCCGAACCACCAAAAAAGAAAATCAACCTTCTGCTGGTGGCATCTGACTCAGATGATGAAAATGAACATGCGTCAGTCCGCACTGCTTTGGATTATTATTGAGCAGAACCCGTCATCACCATGGACGCATGTCCTCTGGAATGATGGTTGAATCATGAAGGGACATATGAATCTTTAGCACATCTGGCATGTAAATATCTTGCGACGCCGGCTACAACAGTGCTGTGAGAACACCTGTTCTCACTTTCAGGTGCTGTTGTTAACAAGAAGCAGGCAGCATTATCTCCTGCAAATGTAAACAAACTTGTTTGTCTGAGCGATTAGCTGAACAAGAAGTAGGACTGAGTGGACTTGCAGACTCTAAAATTTTACATTTTTAATGCATTTTTTGTACGTAATTTTCCATTTGTAAGCTCAACTTTCATGATCAAGAGATTGCACTATGGTACTTGTATGAGGTGAATTGAATCACTGTTTCTTTTGTTTTTTTACAGTGCTAATACTTGTCATCAAAAATAAATATAAAGTGAGCACTGTACACTTTATATTCTGTGTTGTCATTGAAATTGGTATATTTGAAAATATAGAAAACATCCAAAAATATTTAAATACATGGTAGTCTATTATTGTTTAACAGTATGATTAATTGTGCAATTAATTTTTTTAATAGCTTGACAGCCCTAGTTAATACCATAGTAAAAGCATCCTGATTGGTTGTTAATTAAATCGCACAGTGTTTTAATATCATGTGCTGCAAAGAGCCCCTTGTGGCTCGCAAGCCTCAGTCTGAGTACCACTGGTGTAGTTGGTAAGTTGTGCTATGGCCCCACAGCTCAGCCAGCCAGCCCTTCCCACAGTGCACGTGAACTGGTGAGAGTCATGTACCCTGCCATGCTGTGTTTATACCACTGAAGGACAGTACATTGTTTCCCTCAGGTCCAGAGCACTTCTCTGAATTTCTGAACTTGGTGAAGGATCAGAATTTGTATAACGAAGCCCTGAAGTTGTATCCACCTGATACTCCAGAACACAAGGTGGGTGACATGCGCTATGAACCTAGGGAGTGGTTCTGCTGTGCTCATGAAATGCTGGCTCCTGTTGGCTGCAAGGGCTTAATATGGAATTCTTGAAACCAGGAACTCCTGCACTTCCCATTTTTATTTTTTTGGTTTGTTTTAGGGGAAGTTAATAATAAGACGCATCTGCAATGCTCCCTGTCCCCCTCACATGGGGGCAGGGGCAAGAACTGCTGCTCAGGTCCCAATCCTTGCAGCATTGCTGTTCCTGCCCCCCCCCCCCCATGTGTTCCCTGAGAGATCTGCCCACCACCCAATGCCCTTCTGAAGTCACCCTGCAGCTTGTGCAATAACTGACCTGTTATGGGCAGGAGTACTGAGCAGCAAGAGAACTGCTGCCCTGCAGCCAAACCCAGGCCTTGGCCTCATGGGACCTTGCCATGGTGGGCTTCACACTGCCTGCATGACAGCTGCCCTGAGACCTCCCCAGCCCCAGGAGGCGCAGAACAGTATGCACGTGTGCATGCCTGTGCGCTCTTGTCACGTGTGAGAGCGCACGTGTGCATGCTTGTGTCCTGGGACGTTGGCCAGGGCAATCTCTGAGCCCTGAGACTGTGCCAGTGAGCCAGCTGGCTACTGTTAGCTAAACCAGGACCAATTTCCTTGGCTCCTCTTTCTTCAGGCCTGCTGGTGATTCCATTCTCGTTATTTGCTCTGACTCTCGCAGGCTGTCGGCATTGCCTTTGGGGAGCACTTGAACCAGAAGCATCTGTATGAGCAGGCTGGACTGATCTTTGCCCGCTACGATGCATTTGAGAGAGCCCTTGATGCCTTTCTGAGCAGTGGCAGCTGGCAGCAGGCCCTCTGCATGGCCTCTCGGCTTGGTTACACGGCGGATCAGCTGGCTGGGCTTGCAAGGAGCCTGGCAGGTAAGAGTCGTTGGGTGCGCAGAGCACAGGTGGCCATCTGGAGTCACTGGTTCAGTGTGGAACTTTCTGACACTTCACTGGGAATGTCAGATTCCTTTTACAGCAAAAGGGTAGGTTTTTCAGAGGCCAAGACCCTCAGGGAAAAAGAGCTGAGTGTAGAGTGGAAATATTGCTAAGAGGTGTGCCATGCTGTACCACAGCATCCTTGCCCAGGCCTGGTGTGCTTAGCTGCTGGGGAGGCATGTCATTCATTGCACGAGCCAGGACCATCAAGAGGGAATACCCTTGGATGCTCCACTAGCCTGGAGCAAACAGTTCCAGCAAGCTGTCTTCTGCAGCCTCCTCTGGTGGAGGTGTGTTGAACCACTTAGTTTTCACACAGTTCTGCAGCAGCGAAGTCCCATCTCATCCAGGCCTAGTGAGAATGGGCTGCTGTCCCCACGTACAGGACTGCTTGAGAGAGGAAAGGCTGGAAGGAAGTGTATTCGCTTGTTCTAGAACAGAGGTCCCCAGTGTGGGGCGTGCCCCCCTAGTGGGGTGTAGAAGAACGGGGCAGGGTGGGCCTGGGCCAATCCCACAGGGGAGGACGGAGCCCCACCCAGCCCTGCTTTGGTCCTGCCCCCAGCTCCTGGCCCCGTTCCCAGCCTCGGCACGGCTCCACTCCCGGCCCCACACCAGCCCCCAGCCTTGACCTCCGGCCACGGCTCTGTTCCTGGCCCGGAGCTGAAGCTGGGAGCAAGGTTGGGAGAGGAGCCGTACCTGGCCGTGGGCCTGACTGCCAGCCCCCACCGCAGCCTGGCCGCAGCGCCGACCCCAGCTGTGGCCCCAGCCTCGGCCCCCTTACCCCTGTCCATGTCCCTGCCCCCAGCCGTGGCCCTGCTCCCGGCTCAGGTGGGCCCCAGGGTGGCGTGGACAGAGGTAAGGGGGGTGCGACCCTCAAAAGTTTTGGGACCACTGTTCTAGAAATTGTCACTGCTATACAGCCAAAATGCTTCTGAAATAAATGTAGTCAAACTTTACTAATTCTGGGTCACTGAGAACGAAAATGATGCTTCAAATTGTTGATTGGCTCTAGTTTTCAAGACATGCTATTGGATCAGTATATACGACCCTTGACTTGGGAATGGCGGAGGATAAGTGAGTTATAAAGGGAAGGGATCTCAATTTAAACCAGAAATGACTAAAATACATCTTTGACTGGATCTATGAATAAATCTATGACTGGGTTTGGACAGTACTTGCTTTTTAGGCAAAACAATGAATGATGCAATCTGAAGCTGGTATTGCGTCATACATGATATGAATTGCATCATGTTATTCCTAGAAGTCATGGATGATGCAATCATAACAAAGCTTACATCACTCTGCTGAACAAATTGCCCTAGATCAGCTCTAGAAATCATACAGTGTCGTGCTCTCTTATTTGTCAGTGTTTGATTTTGCAAAGGGACACATTTCTGTTTAGCCAAAGTGAGCAGAGATGCCTCGTACTTGTGTGACCAGTGCAGATAACTTCTGCTATGCTTGTGGTGAAGTGACTTTTGCATCACAAAAGCGCAGTATAACCACTATGGTTAAGAGAGCCTCTCACCTTTCTTTTGGCTGCAAAATTGGAGATCAGGACAAGAGGTGGGCCCCACACATATGCTGCAACACTTGTGCAACAAATCTTCGCCAGTGGTTGAACAGGAAAAGGACATCTATGCCTTTTGCAGTGCCAATGATTTGGAGAGATCCAACAGATCATACCAGCAATTGTTACTTCTGCATGGTGCCTCCAGTTGGGAAAGGTGTGTCAAAGAAGAAAAAGTGGATTGTGCATTATCCAAACATTCCATCAGCTATACGCCCAGTACCCCACGGAGAAGGACTGCCGGTTCCTGATGCACCAGAATCAGTCTCACTTGAGTCAGACGAGGAAGAGGATGAAACTTCTGGTCCTGAACCATCAATGTCACAAGACCCACATTTTCTCCCATCCTCCTCCTCTGAACCACACCTCATAACAGAAGGTGAACTGAATGACCTTGTCAGGGATTTGGAACTACCCAAGAGTAAGGCAGAGCTTTTGGGCTCCAGACTACAGCAGTGGAATCTCCTGGCAGGTGATGTTAGGGTTTCCATGTTCTGTGACCGTCAAAAGGATCTTGTCCCATTCTTCTTCATGGAAGGTGATCTTGTAGCCTGCAACAACATCGATGATGTGATGGCAGCCCTCAACATCGTTCACGATCCAGATGAGTGGAGACTGTTCACTGATTCATCCAAGATGAGTCTTAAAGCTGTTTTACTGCATAATGGCAATGTTTTGCCATCAATTCCAGTTGGTCATGCAGTCCATATGAAGGAAACCTATGACAACATGAAACAACTTTTGAGGTGCATAAACTATGACCAACATCAGTGGCAGCTTTGTGGCGATTTGAAGGTTGTTGCTCTCTTGCTTGGTCTGCAGACTGGATACACAAAGTACTGCTGTTTTCTCTGCAAATGGGATAGTCGTGCAAGAGATTCCCACTACATCAAGAAAGATTGGCCACTCCGACAGTCATTGGAGTCTGGGAGGAAAAGTGTTCAGCATCCACCACTTGTTGAATCAAGGAAGATTTTGTTACCACCCTTACACATCAAGCTGGATCTGAGGAAGAACTTTGTCAAGGCCATTGACAAAACACAAGCAGCTTTCAAGTACCTCCGTGGAAAATGTCCAAGGTTAAGTGAAGCTAAGATAAAGGAAGGTGTCTTTATTGGTCCTCAGATTCGTCAACTTCTTCGAGATGATGCATTTGACCATGCACTGCGTGGCAAGGAAAAAAAGGCATGGAAAGCCTTCCAGTTAGTGGTAATAAATTTTCTCGGAAACAACAAGGCAGACAACTACAAGTTGTTGATGGAAAACCTCCTCAAGGCATATAAAAGCCTTGGTTGCAACATGTCACTAAAGATACATTTTTTGCACTCTCATCTAGATTTGTTTCCACCGAACTGCGGAGCAGTGAGCGACAAGCACGGAGAGCGATTTCACCAGGACATTGCAACAATGGAGAAACGCTATCAGGGCAAATGGAGCCCATCAATGCTTGCAGACTATTGCTGGACAGTGACAAGAGATGCACCATTTAATGAATACAAGAGACAAGCCAAGAAGCACCGAGTAGACACTGAATAGGACTAAGCTATGTACATAAGAGGGACCTGAAGACTGTTCAAATCGACATCAACAGCTGGAAAGAGCTCGCCCAGGACAGATGCAGATGGAGACACGCTCTGACTGCTGGATTGAAAACTGGCGAAGACAAGCTGCGGCAGCTTGCCGAGGAAAAGCGGGTTCAACGAAAAAGGAAGCAGCGGCTCCAACCCACAGCTGACACCGCCTTCAAATGCAGCAAATGCAATCGAGACTGCCACTCTCGTGTGGGGCTCTACAGCCACAACAGACGCTGCATAACCATCAACTAAACGTTCCCCATGGGTGCATATCCATCGTCTCTCGAGACTAACGGATGCCAACATGTACATAATAGTTTTTTGCCTTTTGTTTCATAATACATTTTATTTATATAACCCCTTTGCTGATTTTTAAAGTGTTACATAAACAGGACAGGTGAAATAGTGGGCTTGGCCGCAGCAGGGCGGCATGGCTCTGGTGCACCCTCCTCCCGGCTGGTTTGCCGGAGACCCTGGGCTCCTGTGTGCCCGCTCTCCCATTGGTGGTTATTCCTGTCACTTAGATGTTGACTTAATGCAGCTCCCTGCATTGTGACAGTGGCGGCTGTTCAGTCCAGCAGACAGAGGTCTGACAGATCCAGTGGTGGGAATCTGGAGCTGGACAAATCCAGATGGGAAGTGAGGCGTAAATTGTGAGCAGTGAGAGGACAGTTTTTTCCATCGATTCAGGGCCAAACTGGACCATTGTCATCACCTAATCTGAGCTCCTTAGCAAGAGTCGTGCTGAGTGTTCCGTCGCTGGCGGCTTTAAGCCAAGAGCGTGTCTAGTTCAGTTCGGAATTAACGCAGGGAAGTCCTGTGGCCTGCGTTACACGGAAGGGCAGGCAGGATGATCACAGTGGCCCCTTTGGGCTTTAAAAATCTGACTCTTAGAAGCTGTTGGTTTTAAAACAGCTTTCTGAAAAGCTTAACTGGATAGTGTCGCCCTGGGACCCAGCGGGCAGGGCAGTGAGCTGGGAGTCAGGAGACCTGGGTTCTGGTCCCTGCCCTGCCCCTGACCTGCTGGGTGAGTCTGGGGAAGTCATTTCTCATCTCTTCCATTTCCTTTCCCTCTCTTTGTCTGTGCAGACCGCAGGCTGTTTGTGAAGCACCAGACACCACAGGTCCCCAGTCTCAGTTGGGCTCTCTTGGTGCTCCTGTCATGTACGTGATTATTACTGATGAGGATTAGATGGCGAAGCTGCAGGGGAATTTTCACGGCACAGCTGCCTTTCCTCTCTCTCCTTTACGCCCATTTCTGGTCTGAGAGATGAGCGCTCATTGAGCAGAGACGGGATGACTGTTCCTAAAGGCCTTGTGCTGGCAGTGGGAAGGCTGAGCCAAGTTCCGCATGAGCAAGATCTGTAAGGTCTGGCTCAAGTTTAAATAAAGGAAACCTCCATTTGCTATTACTTACACGCACACATGTTCTCTCTCTCTTCCTCCCCTCCCCCAGGCATAGGGAAGATGGATGCAAACAGGCTTCCTTCAGCCAGTGAGAGGAATTAGTATTAGTGGGCTCATGAATGCTACAGACTGACACTGTGGGTTCATTAGCCCCAATGGTGGGCATCCCCCACTTTTAGATCAGGTCTCTTGTCTGGACCCAAACTCCAGCTATTCCTGAAATGCTTCATTCTGTCCTTCTCTTGTAGGAAAACTAGTTGAACAGAGGAAACATGCAGAGGCAGCCATACTCCTGGAGCAGTATGCACAGGTACCGTGCACCCTGGTGACACCATCCCTTCTGCCTGCCCTCGTATCGATCTCTCGACCCAGGGCTTATGTCCCCTCACTGTCATGTAGACTCCATCTGTTTGGGCACCTCTGACAAAAAGCTTAACCAGCCTGGGGCTGAATTCCTATTTCTAGCTAAGCAGAAGCTATAGGACAGGACAGCAAAGCCTGTGGTGTGCTCCCAAGTGTTTATGGAGAGGACTTATCAGTGGTATGGTTGAGCTGGGTTTAATACATTTCAGCTGGCTGCCAAGAATCCTGAAAGGAACACGTCCGTGTCTGCTGCTGCAATCGCTAGTGAAGAATACTGGCCCTGGATGTGTTGCAGTTTAAGTCACACTTGTACAGACACTTAAGTAGACTTGATTTTTGCCCTCTGCTGTAAGGAACTTGAAGCCAGTCTCTCTTCTCACATGCCTGTGGAGTGAGTGGGTACCCAGGAGTGATGCTGGCCCTGGCATTGCCAGGCTCGGTTTGGGGATGGCAGGGAGGATAGTGGAGATGAAAATCAACAAAGCTTGGGGTTAAGATGTCCTTGTGCGGAAAATATGTAGATTGGCTTCAGGCAGGATTTCCTGGCACTGACTGCAATACAGTGATGATGGGAGCTGTGCTTGAGAGGTTGCAATCCAGGAGCCCAATGCCCCATGCCAGTGGTAACACCTGACTGTAGGACCGTAACCATTGTGCCCTTGGTCTCCTTTCCCCAGGACTACGAAGAGGCTGTGCTCCTGCTCTTGGAAGGGACCGCCTGGGAAGAAGCCTTGAGACTAGTAAGGGCATTCCAAAGTACTAACTCCTAGAGAGTTCCTAGTGTGAGACTGGGTGTGTCTATCTCCTGAGAGAACTCTCTCCACTTCCTCACCTTGCTCTCTTCCCAGATTCACAAATACAGAAGACTAGACATTCTGGAGACCAACTTCAAACCTGCTATCCTAGCAGGTGAGTCTCTTATTATTGTGAGAAGTCCTCCATGTTGGGGGCTCTCTGCTTGTTTGTAATGGAGTCCTAGGGAATGTGACAGGTTTCAGTGTAGTAGCCGTGTTAGTCTGTGTCAGCAAAAAGAAAATAAGAAAGAAAAACTTGTGGCACCTTAGAGATTAACAAATTTATTTCAGCATAAGCTTTCGTGGACTACAGTCCGCTTCGTCGGATGCATAGAATGGAACACACAGTGAGAGGATATTTATACAGTCAGAGAAACATGAAAAGGTGGAAGTAACCATATCAACTGTAAAAGGCTAATTAATTGAAAGGAACTGTTATCAGGAGGAAAGAAACTTTTGAAGTGATAATGTGGGTGTGGGAATGTGGTGAGACCTGGCATCAGAAGATGTTTGGAAGGCGTTTCATTGGCTCTTCCTAGTTACAAGTGGATGGCTATTTGTAACACCGACAGACCCCAGTCATCGGCGGGCAGGATCGAACCTGGGACCTCTGGAGCTAAATACGTGAGCCTCTACTGCATGAGCTAAAAGCCATATGGCTGTTAGCTAAGGCTGTAGAGCAGACTCATTTTATCTCTCTCTCTGAGTGGTCTTGGTGCCACTAGATAGGACAGAGCACCACACCCAGGAGGTGTGTGGGTTACATATTCACATCTGACTCTGCTCATCACAGCTTAGCATGCAGCAACGTGACAAGCATTTTTGGCTCAATCTTGCCCTCCTTGAGATCGGTGGCAAAATTTGCCCAGACATCAGTGCTGCATGATGGGATTTATGTGCCTGGGGGAGAGTCAGGCTGGAAAAGATGGAATATTGTTGGTTAGTAAAGGAAGCACATTGACAGAGCTGTGTGCAGGGACAGTGTATGTATATGGAGCTCCTCTGTTGAAGAGTTTCAAGGTGGCTTAGGCTTCCCTCTCCTGCTGTGAGGGCTAAAGGAAGGCCGAGCTGGTATTGCTGGTGAATTCTCCTTCTCTTGGTGCTGGGGAGTTGGGTGCTCTGTTCTCCTGAACCATCTTAATGAAAGGGGAAGAGAAGAAGGGTCAGTAGTACTGCGGCCACAAGCCTTTCAAACACGAGCCTCAAGTTAGGCTTCTAAACCCTAGGCTATGCACGTGGCTGCCTTTGGCACTCTTGAGTTTAGCAACCTACCTTTAAGCTCCTGTTGGCTATGTGATTCCTGACCAGTTCTGCCCCCACTCTGCTGGGCTTCTAGGGTTCAGAAAACTACCACAGCACATGTTAACAATACAAACGTGTTGGCCCTAGTCCTGCTTCCAAACGGAACTGGGAAAGGGGTTTAAAGTCTAGAATTTGCTTATTTATCTTTGGTCTGAACCTAACACCTTCCTGGCCCCTTTGCACCATCTTCTCTCTCTGCAGCCCAGAGAAATTATTTGGTGTTTCTGGATTCTCAGAAAACAACGTTCACTCGCCACAGACAGCGCCTCCTGGTGGTTCGAGAGCTGAAGGAGCAGGCCCGCCAAGGGCTACTGGGTACGTTTCTGAACCAGTGCAGGTGCTCTAGTGTCAATAACTAGCGGTGTCTTAATGAATTCCTGAAAACACCAATCAAGTGGTTTCCTCATAGGAACATAAGAATGGCCATAGTGAGTCAGACCAACGGTCCCTCTAGCCCAGTATCCTGTCTTCTGACAGTGGCCAGTGCCAGATGCTTCAGAGGGAGTGAACCAACAGTGGGAGGCGCCGACCTAAGTTCCCTCTAAGCTGCGCAGCCAAGCAGCTGCCTATTAAGCCCTGCACAGGGGCTCAGGGCTGCAGCGAGGAGATACCTCTCCCTGCCAGCCCCAGCGCGGACCTGCCTCGGGCAGAGGAGAGGCCCTGCACCCTCAGCCGGCCCAGCCCCACCGAAGTTGCCGTGGCAGGGGAGAGGCACCTCTCCCCCGGTGCCAAGCTGCTGCAGTGAGAGAAGGCTGGGGGGGAGTCCTCTTTCCCCAGTGCAGCCCCAGGGCAGCCTGCACCTCAAACCCCTCATCCCCGGCCCCACCCCAGAGCCTGCACCCCCAGTTAGAGCCCTCACCCTCTGCCCCCAACCCTCTGCCCCAGCCCTGAGCCCCCTCCCACATGCCAAACCCCCACCACATGAATTTTGTTATGTGCACCAGTATGGAGGTGATGCCTGGGCAGCGCCAGGGACCAGCTTCCTTGGGCATGCGTGTGGGCCCTGGGCTTCCCCAGCTGCTGGGCTGGCCCTGGGGTCAGCCACACCAGCACTGCAAAGTTCACGGAAAGTCATGGAAGCCGTAACTTTCTGTGATCTCCATGAATGAGTCGTAGCCTTTATTAGAATATCTGGGACTCCGTGGCTTTAAGGACTCCCTGCCACAGGAGCTCAGACAAGAGTTTGCATCTATCTTGGAGGAGAGCAAGCCAGTGGCCAGAGCCCCTCTCCAGGTAGCGTTGGATGTGGCCAATTCAGCAGCCAGATCTATGGCCTCCACTGTGTCCATGCGATGCAGTTCGTGGCTGCCATGCTCAGGTCCATCTCAGAAGGTGCAGCGGCCTATTCAGGACCTCCCATATGAGGGCACCGCTCTACTTTCAGAGCAGACATATACCAGGCTGCATGGCCTGAAAGATTCCCATGCCATACTTTGCTCCTTGAGCCTGTACACACCAAAGGCCTCTAGGAAACTTCCAGCTACCTCCACCGCCTACATTTTCGGGTCCACCGTGGCAGAGCTCCTACAAGAAAAGAGGCAGAGGCTTTAAACCCTACTGACCCACCCCGTCCTCGGCTGCCTTGTCGGGCCCCACGCATCACCCAGATGGCCCGTGGCAGGTATTTTAAGGGTACGCCCGAGGACAGTGTTCCAGTCTGGCCTCAGGATCCATCCCTCTGTTTGTTTCTGAACCATGTGTCTCCTTTCCTCACTGCATGGACCCAGGTGACCTTGGACCGTTGGGTGCTCAACATCATAACAGCTGGTTACACCCTGCAGTTTTCCTCCATCCCACTCCCCTTTCCTGTCCCTCTTCATGGACCCTTCTCATGAGCATCTCCTCATCCAGGAGGAGGAAGCCCTCCTACGCGTAGGAGCCGTAGAGGAAGTTCCTCAAGACATAAGGGGAAAGGGGTTTTATTCCTGATATTTCCTATCCCGAAGGCCAAAGGGGGCCTCAGATCCATCCTAGACCAGCTTGGCCTCAACAAATATCTCAAGAAGTTGAAGTTCCACATGGCCTCCTTGGCCTCCATCTGCTCTCTGGATCCAGGAGACTGGTACGTTGCCCTTGACTTAAAGAACACCTACTTCCATATTTCTATTGTCTGGGGCCCATGGGCACAGGAGATTCCTCTGATTCGTAGTGGGCCAACGCCATTAACAATTTATGGCACTGCCCTTCAGCCTTTCGTATGCTCTGAGGGGCTTCACAAAGCGTATGGCAGTAGTGGCCGCTTTCCTGAGACATTGAGGCAGATCTACTCATACCTCGACGACTGGCTGGTTAGAGGCAGGTCACAAGGTTCAGGTTCTGGTTAGAGGCAGCACCAAGGTGCTGGTTAGAGGCAGGTTCAGCACAGCCTCAGTTTAGTGCGGTTCACCTGTCGGGATCTGGGCCTGCTTATAAACGAGCAGAAATGAGCTCTGACCCCTGTTCAGCGGCTAGAGGTTAGAGGAGCAGTACTCGACTCCACCCAGGCCAGGGCCTTCCTGCCAGAGTCCCAATTCTGAGCCATGTCGGACCTCATTGTGTGCGTCAGGGCACACCCGCTCACAACCGCCTGGGTATGCCGCAAGCTGCTAGGCCACATTGCAGCATGTACTGACATGGCCCAGCACACACACCTACGCCTCAGACCTCTGCAGACGTGGCTGGCATCCGTTTACATTCCCAGCAGACACGATAGAAATCTACTGGTCACAGTCCTGTTGAAGACCTTCCATTAGAACAGCCCAAGCTGTTCAGCGCAGATACAGACTCCTCACTGCGTACCCTTAAGGATTCAAGAGCAACCCTGCAGTCACTGGGAATTTATGTGCCTGCAACAAAGAGACATTTTAGCAGATCTCAAACACAGCCTTCCAGACGGTTCCAGTACCACCCACAGCAGGCCTTAGCCCTTCAGAGCCTTTGAGGAGGAGATCCAGACCTCACCAAAGGGGACCGCCCCCTCTACCACTACCCAGTCAGCACCTCCTTCTAACAGACAGTTCTGACAGTGTGCTCAAGAGAATAGAGCAGCCTATTTCCCCAGATCCTCTGCTGTACTTCTACCATCCATCCCCCTTTTGGAGACTGATTATCCCACTTCCTGTCTGCCCGGAGCACAGCACTTCAGAAAAATGGAATCGAGAGGTGGTTGATGTGGAATATTTGATCCACTGCCCCGTCCCTCTTCAGGAACCCTTCTCATGAGGAGTTCTTAAAGCAGGAGGTCCAATCTCTCCTGTTCTTGGGGGCAATCAAGCCAGCTCCCCCTGAGTTTCAGTTCTATTCCAACTATTTCCTAGTTCCCAATGGGGCGAATGGTGAAGACTAATGCTTGGGCTCAGAAAATGGAATACCCGTGTCCTTTCATAGTACTTCAGGATGGTGATGCTAGCCACCATAATTCTGTCCCTAGATCTGGAGGACTGGTTCGTCATCCTCAGTCTCCAGGACTCCTACTTTCTTGTAGTGATCCTCCCCTTCCACAAGCGTTTTCTACATTTCCAAATAGGCTCAGATCATTACCAGTACTGAGTCCTCCCCTTTGGGGCCTTTACAAAGGTCCTCTCGGTGGCAGCAGCCCATCTACATCGGGATCATCACAGAAGTCCCATACTTGGATGACTGGGCTCCTCGGGGTCCATCCGTTCTTGGGGGTCAGTCAGCAACCTCAAAGGCACTAGCCCTATTTCATTCCCTGGGTCTTTGCATCCGTCTGAAGAAATCTACACCGACCCCAATCTAGAGGATACACTGCATTGGAGCCAGACTCACTAACTGCCGGAGCCTACCTATCCAAAGAAAGATTCTCCACCATGTCCCGTTTAAACTGTACACTAAATGGCAGGACCTCCTTACAACTCCTAGGCCATGTGTTGGCATCCATGTTTGTCGCATCTCATGCAAGACAGTGCTTCAGGTGCCTTCAGATGTGGCAACGCACAGTCCCTCCAAATGCTTAACAGTACCCCTGAACTCTGGGCTCTCAGCTGGTGGAAGGACCCATTGCCAGGCTGCAATGGAACCCCATTTTCATACTCTCCACCCTCCAAAAATCCTCACAGTGGACTCCTCTTTTGGGTTGGGGGGCCACCTTCAGGGGCCACAACTCAGGGCAGGTGGTCCTCACAAGAGATTATGCTTCACCTCAACACCCTTTGAACTGAGAGCCATCTGCTGTGCTTATCCCACACTTTCTTCATGACATACAGGGCCACTCTGTCAGGATAATGCTGGACAACAGGGCAGAAATGTGTCACATCAACCAACAAAGCAAGAGCAATTGTGTGTAGAATTGCTAAAATTGGAACTGGTGCTTTTCCCATCAGATAGGTAAGCCATCGAGAGTTCTACCAGGCCTCCAGAATACAATTGCAGACTCCCTGAGCAGGAACTTGCATCAGCAGCATGAGTGAGAACTCAACAATTCTGTCTTCCACAGCATCTACCAAAAGTGGGATCTCCCCGGAGCGGACATCTTTGCTCCCCCAACCATCTTTGCTCCAAGGGAGGACATGACTGCAATTAATTGGGAGATGCCCTGATAACTGCGGCAGGTGTGGTTCTCGAACCTCCTTCATCTTTCAGTAGCAACACCTCTCTGCCTTCCCCTCAAGAAGGGTGTCCTGTAAACCTACTACAGTACTTGCAAAACTTACCTGCAGAATCAAAAACATTTCCATCCCTGATGTTCTCTTGACAAGCCTCAGAAGTTCTGCTCTCTGAGATCCTAGACTACCAGTTGGACTTAGACACCAGTTTTGTCAGTGAGCTCAGTCAGATTCATCCTTCCACTTGACCATTGAGGGCTTTTCAGTGTTTGCCCTATGATGGGTTGGGGCCACAGAGACCTGCTTGGTGCTGCCACCTGGTGTGCCAAGGCTGCTTCTGCCCCTGCTTCCAGGCCTTTTCCAGCTTGGGACTCCCGAATCCTGTCTGTTTTGAGTCAGATTCCACTGATCTGCTGCAAACACAGACCCAGGTCCGAACCACGTCCACTCACCACTGTAAGGCCCCTGGAAGCGCTCTTGCCTTTGACACCCAGCTGCTCAACTCCAAGGAGGTTCAAACCCTTAATAAATCCGTTTTACCCTGTATAAAGCTTATACAGGGTAAACTCATAAATAGTTCGCCTTCTGTTTCAAAGATAGAAAGATATGCACAACTGTTCGCTTTCCCCTCGGCACCAACTCGTACTCAAGGAAACTTAATAAGTAAAAAGTGATTTTAATAAGTACAGAAAATAGGATTTAAGTGAGTTCAATTAGTGACAGACAGAACAAAGCAAGTTACTTGGTAAAATAAAATAAAACACGCACGTCTATGTCTATTCAAAGTTAACACAGATAAAAGCCTCACCAGATTCGGATATTTTCCTTTTTACAGGCTGTAGAATTAGCCTGGGTCCAGCGGCCGCTCACACCCCCTAGTGTCTTTGTCCTTTGTTCAGTTCCCCTCAGGAATGTCCTCGGGGGGTGGAGAGCCTCTCCCTTTAGCCAGCTGAAGACAGAATGGAAGGGTCTTGCAAGGGCTTTTATAGCCTTTCTTCCTCTCCCTGCGTAGGATCCAGTTGCCCTGGAGTTTTGGGATCACATGGGCAAGTCACCTGCCCATGCGCCCTAACCAGTCTAACCAGTTGCATTCCAGACCCGGCCCCAATGTGGATTGGGGTCTGCAACGTCTTTTGTCTGTCAAGTGCTCGCATTTAACAGGCATTCTTTGCTCCAAAGATGATCCCATGCACTTACAAAGGCTATGTACAAAACCAGCAAATATAAAACCAATCTTCATAACTCCAACTACAACATGCATACAAACAGGAGGAGTAAATTCAGTAGGTCATAACTTTCACAGAGATATGTTACATGGCACATGTAGCATAAAACATATTTTAGTTACATATATACATTTATAAGCATCTCCCCATAAAGTTTTATGGGGAACACCGTCACATGCCCATCCTATTACCAGGTTCCTTAAAGGCTTATACAACTTGTTTCCCCCTGTATGGAACCTGCTACCCCATAGGACCATAATTTCATACTCCAGTACTTTAAGGAAACCAGTAACTGTATCTGTACTCTCCTGCACCTCTCCCTCAAGACCTCCATTCCTTATAGCTATCACTTTGGCTAGACAAATGGGAGAACTTGGTGCACTCATGGCAGACACACCGTTGACTACTTTCTACAAGGATATGGTCACACTAATGTCCCAGCCTCATTTCCTCCCTAAGGTTTCTTTGGAATACCATGTTAATCAGGAAATTAGTCTGCCAGTGTTTATCCTCATGCCTCCAGACAGGAATCTAGCCTGCACAAACACTACATGTCAGAAGAACTCTTGCCTTCTACTTACACAGACCCAAGGCCTTCAGTACCTCTCCCAGACTTTGTATTCTTTGCTGAAAGGATGAAAGGGCAGCCCATTTCAATGCAAAGATTATCAAAGTGAGTCTCTGGTTGCATTTTAACATGCTATGAGACTGCCAGAATACAACCCCCTCATAGAGTGACAGCACACTCCCTGTAGCTCAGTCCACCTCTATAGCCTCTCTGAAAGATGTTGCAATTGAGGAAATCCGCAGGATTGCATCTTGGTCCTCATCCATACATTTGCCAAGCATTGCACTATTTTACCAGCCTTCAAAGCTGACATGTCACTTGGTGAGTCCTCCAGTCTGCCTTGGATTTGCCTCCTCACCACCCTCTCCACATTGAGTTACTGTTTGGGAGTCTGCTACGATGGAGCACCCAGGAAGACACATACTTGAAGAAGGAGAGGTTACTTACGTGCACAGAAATGAGTTCTTCAAGATGTTTTATCCCAATGGGTGCTCCACCTCCTGCCCTCCTTCCCCTCTGCCGTGGTGTGTCTGACTTTGTGGTTGAGAAGGAACTGAGTGGCGTTGGGTCTGCAGCTCCCTATGTGTCCTTGTATGGGACCACGTGGAGCTGCTCTGCCAGGCCTGCAGACACTGCTTTACAGTCTCCCGGCAAGAGTGTGTAGGTGCGCGCACATCCTTCTGGGGAACACTCGTACCAACAAAACGTTTTGAAATCAAGGTACTGTACAGCTAAGTAACCTCCTCGTCCTGCTGCAGGGGTAAACGTAGCCCAGCTAAGTCTCTGTTACACCTGCCCTCTACTGCGCCTGTTCTCTTCACCTCTGCCATGTCCTGGGGGAGCCTGACTGTGGTGCAGGGGCTCTCCCAGTGCCACCAGGGGACTGGTCCAGCAGTAGAGGTCCCATGTAAGACTGTTTCTTGTGGAGGGAAAGTTGGAGATAAATGGGCACTGGTTCCATTCTCCATATTTCCATGGTACTTAGACTTCTCCAGACAGACCCTACTCGGAGCTAGGATGTCCCGTGTCCCTCCCCTGGACTGCCCATTGGCATTGCCTGCTCTCAGTGTAACCACATACTGGTGTTTTTCCCTCTGGTGCTTGTAAAATAACCTCCACCTTCATTGGGGATCGGGGGAAGGTCTAACTTGTTACTAATTTGTTTGGCAGCCGATGAGACCCCACACTGTCTGGAGGCAGACCTTCTTTCCGAGACCAGCAGCATCGTGACAGCCAGTGACATGAGTGGCAAATACTCGCACAGCAACTCGAGGATATCTGCGTATGTCCCTGCCCCAAACCAGACTGCAGCTGTCCATGCTGTACTGGGGGGACGAGAGGTGGAATGCGCACGCTTGCTCGCGCAGCGGTGGGCTCTCACGGGCTATGGGTGCAAGCGTATAACTTGGTTTAAAAAGAAGAAGAAATGTGCTGCAGACAAAGCTGGTCCTGCAGGCTGGGCCAGAGTTTCGGCTGCAGTCCAGCCCCTTTGTGCCATTGCAGTGACACAAGCAGCTGGATCTGTGCGGCTGCCATAGAGGCTGGTATAGCCCCCGTACAGCAGCTGCTCGGCTACTCTAGGGAGCCCCAAAGCAAACAGACCCATCCTCAGGACCAGCTCCTTGGCAGCCACGCCCAGCAGGCAGTGGGTGCAGGTGGGAAGCCAGCCCTCAGTCTGTGCCTTGGCTGGCAGCCCACCTGTGTCTTGCACGTTGTAGCAAGAGGTGTACGTACCACGTTAAGATGCGTTTGTTTGCAGGCTTCATTGGGGGGGAATGGGGACCGGGGGGCAGCTGGGGATTATGACTTCCTCTTGTAAGAGGAAAAAGAAATGCTGGTTGCTATGTCCCGTTCTGTTGCCCATGGTGATATTGGACATTCCTTTCTTCTAGCCGATCCTCCAAGAACCGTCGCAAGGCAGAGCGCAAGCGGCACAGTCTGAAAGAAGGGAGCCCTCTGGAGGATCTGGCGCTTCTAGAGGCCTTGGGAGAAAATATCCGCACTACTGAGAACATGAAGGGTGAGGCCCCCTGGCTGAGCTGAGCCAGCGTCCGGTTTGTGTGGCGGTCTGAGGCCAGGTGCCACCTTCTGATCTTGAAGGATGGGCTGGAAAGAGTAGCTACTGCCCAAGCCTCGGGGGGGGGAGGGGTCGCTGAAGAGAGCAGCCTCTTCCCCAGAGACACCTTGGCGAGGAGCCAGGATCAGGACTACTGATTGGCTTTGCTCGTCCAAACCTCTGCAGCTGCCACTGCTCTGATGAGTAAAAAATAGTCCCAGCCCCCAGGTGTAAAGAATCAGAGTAAGATGAGCTGGGTTGCGCTAATGTGAAGAGAGCTCCCCTCATGCTGAGCCCACCTGGCACCAGGGGTTGGTCCTGGCAGAAGTCACCAGAGTCGGAGATCTCCTGGACTATGACTGGGGAGACTGGCTGGATCCCCTGACGCTCGCTCAGCGCATGGGGCTCTCCAGACCTCGTACTCCCCGGCGCGTACTTCAGGAGGTGAAGGCTGCTTTGCCGCCCGCTGCTCGGGTTTACCTCGACCGGGTCCTACGAGAGGGCACGCCCCGCCCTCGCTCCACCCCCGGCCCTCTGGACCTTTTTACCGGGCCTCTGCCCCATGGACCCAACCGGCCCCCCCGTCCCTTCACTGCAAGCCAGCTGCACGAACTGCAGCCGGTCCGCTTCCAGACCATGCCAAGGAAACATCTATGCACGCTCGTGCTCCACACCCTTCATCTCCTCACCTTCGTGTCCCGCCCTGATACGAAATGGCAGGACCTCCTACCACCTCTAGAGGGTGAGGAGCCCCAGTGGGCCAGCCTTTACTCCGCCTTGGTCCCGAGGCCCGCCGGGGATATCAGTTGGTGGCTCCTTCATGGAGCCGTGAGCACGGGCGTGTACTTGGCGTGGTTCACCTGCCCCTTTTGCGGCATGAGGGAGACCCTGGCACACGTCTATTTGGAGTGTGCCAGACTGCAGCCCCTTTTCCAGCTCCTCTTAGATATTTTGTTGAGGTTTTGGTTACATTTTTCCCCTCACCTCTTTATTTATGCACTTCCCATCCGCGGCCCCACAAGGTCGCGGGACCTCCTGGCCCTGGCAAAAATGGCCCTCTATAAAACCAGGGTGAGGAGGTTGGCTGATGGAGTCTCCTGTGACTGTGGGGCCTATTTCCGATCCTCCGTTCGTTCACACATCCAGGCGGAGTTCCTCTGGGCAGTGTCCACTGGCTCCCTTGACGCCTTTGAAGAGCAGTGGGCGCTGTCTGGGGTTCTCTGCTCGGTGTCCCCGTCAGGTTCCCTTCGTTTGACCCTTTGACCACACTCCCGTCCCTGTTTTTTCATTTGTTGTCCCCCGTAATTACTTGGAATCCAGGTCCTGTGGATCCCTCCCCTTAGGCTGGGGGGGGTGGGGATCCTTTAGTAGTGGGTGGGCTTTGCCCACCCTCTTTCCCGGATCCAGTAGGACCAGGGGTAACAGCAGGAGAACAGCAGCTGTGTTCCGCTGCTCCTTTCACCCCGTCCCCAGTGCTAGAGCAGCACCGTGGCTTGTGAACCTGGTTGACTGCTGTGATGGAGCTTGCTCTGATCTCTTCCTCACAGGTGAAGTGCACAGCTTATTAAAGGGGCTTGTGCTCTTTGGCTACGATGAGCCAGCCAGGGAGCTGCAGCAGGCCCTGGAAGCGGCTTTGCAGTTGATAGAGAGGTCACTCCTGGAAATCTGGACCACAGACCTGCAACAGAATCCTGCTAACCCAGTAGGTGCTTGCTCCCTGATGGCTGTGACCTGAGTCGCTGTTTGCAACTTAAGTATTTGTGGTGCTGTGGTCTCGTTTAGAGAGACAAACCGTGGAGTCTTTAACTCAGACAAACTCGAACTGGAGTCAGCGGCAGTGTAGGCCTCCAGATCTGCCCCTTGTTGCAGTATGTCAGATAGACCTCCTAGACAGTGTATTTCTAGAGGAGTGCTGCATCTTCCCACTGCTCAAACCCTTGGCTGCCAGCCAGCGTGTGCACTGCCTGCTATCTCCGGTGCTGGTCAGGAGTGATCGGACTGGCTCGATAGCGCTAGGGGACTTTGGCTTGTGTTCCTTCCATATTCAATACACTGTGTTAAGTGAAGCAAGCTGCAGAGTTCAGTGCAATATACTCTTCCTTTATATGTTTATAATTGAGCAAAGAAATCTTTATAATGCTTGAACTGTTAAAATCCTGAATTAACCACTAACATGTCTCACCTCCATTGGACTTCAAATATTAACATTATCAGTACAATCACTTTCGTCTCCGTAGTGCCCTGGCTCGTCTACAATATATACATGCCCCATGATGAATGGGGCAGAAAGAGGAGGAGATGGAGAATTAAATCAGACTTTCTACAGTATTGCCAGCCCCAAGTGGTCAATATCATGGCAAGCTTAAAAAAAATCACAAAACTATTTAAAAATATGAAAATGTGAGATTTCTTTTTCCATGCTTTCTGGGTTCCCAGCCTTTCGGGTTAACTCAGATCACATTTTGAAACTTTTCTCCCTAAGCACCTGGGCTAGAAACTTATTTTAATACAAGTTGAGGTTCTCCTGCAGTCACCTGCCTCTAAGACCTGGGTCTTTAAGACACACACACATCACAAGACTTGGGATAAAATCTCAGGAACTGGCACCGCTGCCGCAGTGGTGGGGAAAAGATCTCACACATGGTCCTGAAGTCCAGGTGCTCCAAAGATGCCATTCCTGCAGCTCCTACTGCTATCTTTGCACAAGGCTTCAGTAGGCTCCTTCCATGTTCACCACCAGCTCTTTCTGTCTGTGATCTGTGTGGCTCCCAGGGTGCTCTGTCTCCTCTGGTGGTGCCCCCAGATTGCAGCAGAGCTTTACCTCCCTGCATTCCCCTCCATGCAACAGTCCCATCGCAGTCACAGAGCCCCTGCACTGGTTCTGAATCTCATAGCAGCTGTCTGGGCAGCCACGCATTGACCTGCAGATGGATGGAAATATGCCATTAGCATCATCTGCCGAAAATGCCAAGCATCGTCATCGTCATGGGGGGAAGAGCAGGAGCACAGATCTCCCTTTGAATCCAATGGCAATATCAAGCACGCCCCCATCCTGCAAAGGGAGCAGAACTGCTGGTTGGGTGGATCTTGGGGAGCTTGGTTTTGGAATCTTCTACTTCATTGCTGTAAGGACTGATGTGCCAGTATTGCCTATTCTACAGGTCCTGGGCCCCAATTCAACTGCAAATAGCATTATGGCCGCCTATCAACAGCAAAGAAGTGAAGCTCCTGCAGTACAAGGTTAGTTAATGGAAGCGTACGGCGTACTAATTGTAGGCACAGGGTATCTCCAACGATGGCGTCACTAGGGCTAGATATGTTCTAGAGTGATGGTCTAGTGAGGCAGTTTGGAGGTTGATGTGGTAGGTCGGTCGTGTTTCTGATGTCCCCTCCTGGCATTAAACAGATGTGTCTCTTGTAAGGGTTACACTTCTCCCTTCATGAATTCCTGTGGCAGTGTCGTTGTCCTAGGAGTCCATGGCACTTACACCTGACTAGACAGACCAGGTTCCTGCTTCACAGGAGCTGGAAATCTAAGGAGAAGGGAGGTGATTCCTGTGGTTTGACTTAGATCATTTATACCTGCTCTTTTTCACTAATAAAAACTCACCTGGTAGAGTTCCCCCCACAACCTGTCTAACATTGTTTTAAGGTGAAATGCAACCAAGTTAAAGGAACCCAAAAGTAGCTTGTGAAATGCTGAACAGGAAGACACTGCCCATGCACTCCCGGGTGCATGTTTACCACTGTTGGCCGTTGCTGGGTCAGGATCTTGAGGAATCGGAGCTATAGGCTTCCTGGGCACAGCTGGGTGATGTTTTTTTGACACAAAAGATTTTTAGTCAAAAAATGCATTTTTGGTGCCCCAAAGCTATCCATACATTTGGGCTGATGAATAATCGTTTTGACCAAGAAAAAACACAATTTAAAAAAAAAAGACTAAATGTTTTGTGTTAAATTCAAATGTGGCTTGTTTAAAAAAGAGTGGGAAACACCCATAAGTGATCAAATCAAAACAAAAAGGTTGGGGGGGGGAATTATTTTTAGTCATCTAAAATGTGTTGGTTGACTTGAAACAAACTAATTGAATGAACACACACACCCAATTTAGTTTCAAATTGACTGAAAACATTTCAGTCAATACAAACCAAAATTTGAGTCTTTCATTTGATGAAAAAAATTTGAAAAAGTTGGTTTGGTGTCATATTAAACTGGATTTATTTATTTTTTTGATCCCTGCACCAAAAAATCAATTATTTGCTCAACTTTACTCCTAAGCCTTCTGCTGCCAGGGGACCTCTCTCAGCTAGAGTAAGCATTGGCTCAAAAGAACCCAGCCCATTCCCACTGCATCATTCTGCTCCTTTCAGAACATTGTCCAAATGATCTGGGTTCTTCCATCCTCCCACCTACTGGTTACACCTGTGTTAACCTGTTGCAGTGTTGGTTTGCACTGGGGTCCTGAAGAATTTGCTTTGGCCTGACGAGCATGTATTGCTAGCGAGATCTACAAGGAGGAAAGAATCCAGCTTGACTAGGTCCCACGTTGGGTTTGTAGGCTTACTGTCAACAGAAATGTTTTCCTTATGTAAGTGGACACGTTTGAGGTGGAATAATTGAGCTGGTGAACTTAGAACTCCACAATGCCATGTTTGGATTTCCTCTTCAGAGCAGCAGCGCACTTTCAAGAGGAAAATGGAAAACTAAAATGTCAGGGGCAGGGATATTTTATGGGCTTTGTTAGAAACATTTCTTAGCCATGCCGCAAAGAGGGTTTACTGTTGGTGATGGTTGTCACGCTGTTTGGAGCTGTTCATGATAGAGTGCCTACCTCAGGGCAGACTGTCAAAAGCAGGGCACACGCCCCAAACTGGTGGTATGTTCTAGAATTAGATTTCACCAACCCAGTAACAAATGTGAACTCCAGAAGCACTAAAATAGTCTTACCATGTTGTCCGAGAGGGTTCTCTTGGGCACTCCAGTCTATCTTGCCGCCCAGGCAAGCTGGACTAAGTGATAAATGGTCACTTAAACCAAGAATCAGAAAAGATTCAGATTGATCCCAGTCCCAAGACCAGTCACTTACCCCCAGGTCTGTTTGTACCTCATATCTCACACCAAGGACAACGATCATAGCCAACTCTATAGTAAACTAAGGGTTTATTAACTAGGAAAAAGAAATTAGTTATTTACAGGTTAAAGAAGGCAACATATACACACATGTGGTTCCAAAAGGTGACAAGTTGCAGTAATCGGTCAGCACTGATTGTCTTTTAGGGCTACCCCAGGTTGAGCCTGGGGATCTCTGCTTTTTGTTTCTTAGCTCCAGCCCTGTGACAGTCCAAACAGCAAAGAGATGAAGAATTGTCATGTCAGCTATCTTTATTCTCTTCTTCCAGAATTCAAGCGGATGGGATGAGTTTTCTTGCACGTAGCACCTTTATGGGTGTAAGAGGGCCATCAACCCAGTCTTTGTTTCACAGGGTCCATTGTCTTGGTAGTCCTCCTTGAGGCGTGGGGGAGCCACTCCTCCTACCTCGGTTCACAAGTTCAGAGCAGGCATTTTTACAGTTATAAAGCAAAACTTACATATTACCTTATAGCCTGGGATCCAGGCATTACAAGTTGCATGCAGCAACTTACAAGCATTTTATAGTGTAAACACATCCTTACACGTCTAACACCAACAGGTGAGCTGCTCCGCTTTCCAGCTATGAATTTCAGTGCTCAGCTGGCACCTGGTCTACTAGCGTCACAATGGTATCTGTAGAAATGCTTTTGCTTGGGGTGAAATCTGGCAAACCCACCTCAGTCCCAAAACACTTCGATTGGCCAAGTTATAAATCTATACGTGTCACGGGCCCCTCGAGGCCCTCTAACGGGAGTGGTCCTGCTGAACCCCATGTAGACATACTTCCCTTCAGCACCCTAAAAGAGAAACTCTCATCGGATGATGGGCAGTAAAAGAAGAGTCATGGAGGCTTTCCAGTGTTCAGCTCTTAAGGGAACTTCAGGTAACCTTCTCTTCTCTTGCTTTTCAGATGCAGAACTTCTTATTCCTCCAAAACTCAATAAAAACATCCAGTGGAAACTGAACCTCTTACAGTAACCTGAGGCTAAGAAATCCTGCTGGACTCTCAATTGTAGTTTAGTGTAAGCTCATTACTTCCCCTTCATTTTGTGTGTACGCGCACACACACACACACACACCCTTCTCCCTCCCTCTAGATTGGTCATCGCCAACCCTGGAGAACAAGAAGAGAGGCCGTCCCCATAGAGAAGCCCTTACTGGTGCTGTCTGAGTTGGACATCTGCCAACTCTCTTCCTCTCTCCTTTTGCAGCTCTGGTGCATTTCCCCTAAGACAGCTTCCGAGCCAGCCTTCCTGGCTGCAGTACATCATTCCAGTCATTTGAAATAGCCCGAGTTTTACCCTTTGGATCCTGTATCCCTAATAGTCCAGCTGATGCATTTTTTAAGAATATTAAACAGAGCAACAGTCTCCCTGCTGCACTGAGCTTTGTTGTACTGTTTGAAATTGGATGGGCTGTGACAAGACATTAGCCAAATTCTGTCTTGTTACACCAGAGCCAATCTCAGGTCACACCATTGACTGCAGTAGAGCTATTGTACTCTAGGCAACTAGGTCCTCAGCTGGTGCATCTATGCCAGTTTACACCAGCACAAATATGGCCCTAGGCATAGTCTGCTCTAATGTACAGCAGTGTATGGCATATTGTGCTTTGTCAGAGTGATTATTGTACACACCCTCTCCTCTTCCCAAAACATAGCATAATAAAGATGATATTGCTTAAACTGTGTCTCCAACCTGCCCTGAGTCTGTCTGTTGGACAGTATTGTTTTGCATGAGTGCTTCAAATCAGACTGTCCCCAGACTCCTGGATACAGGAACGGGCTTTCATAGGGCTGGGGTCTATGAATGTTCTCCCCTGGTATCCTGGGAAAAGGGCTGGCACACACAAGCCATCTCCAGGTACAAGTGATGTGCTAAAAGAGGGAGGGATGTACCATTTTCATCAGGCTGACAGAATAAATCTACAGCTAGCAAATCTCCTGTACACTTCACACACTTGGCTAGCAGAATTCCACTGGGACGCCACAGTCTCAAGGTGACAGATATTGCATGTAGGTTATGAATGGTTTATGGACGCCTGGGACGGTGTGCAACTCCACAGGGAAGCGTTGCCATAGCGCTGCAAGGCTCTAAAAATGGGAGGGTGAGTACGGTGACTCGCTCAAGCTGTAAACATCTCTCCCCCCCAGTAACTGAGACGGCTTGTACCTCCTGGGTTTTCCTGAGACCAGCAGACAAAGGAAAGGGCTTTTGCTGCAAAAGGGCTGCATTTAAACTGACCCAGGGCCTTCTTTCTAATCCAGCAAATGGACAAGACCTTCTGGCCAAGGGGGCCTCAACCCTTGTGGAAGGGTTGGAAAGACTGCAGTGTACTAGGGCCCTACAGTGTGTTTAAATCCAGCTATTGTTGTTTGTGATGTTTCAGCTGTAATTGTTTTACCTTAAGATTAAATGTGCTTTCTTTGAAGGAGCCGTGTGTAACTTGTAAGTGCTGGCTATGCACCGTTCATAGGCCTCAAAGAAAGCAATGCGCAGGCCCTTAGGCAGACTGGCTTGCTAAGGATATCGCAAGGTAAGGCAGGGGCTGTGCGTGCCCTTCTCCCCACTCAGAAAGGAGTGGGACAGAGGTCCCTGCCCAGAGCCAGGTGCTTGCTGGAGACTTGGTTAGCACTCCTGGAGTGGGCCACGGAGCTACATGTGCGGTTACTCTGAAACTAGTCTACGAGCCCGGACCCATTTTGGCACTAAGGGGTAACCCATTAGTTAGAAAAATTTCATTATGACCATAGTTGGTGGTCAGCAGCAGACTCACTGTAGATGCTGGAAGTGGTGCTGTTTTTCTATATCACTTAATCAGGAGTTTTCAACCTTTTTTCATTTGTGGATCCATAAAAAATTTCAAATGGAGGTGGGGAGCCCTTTGGAAATCTTAGCCAGTCTGTGGCCCCCAGGGTCCCTGGATCACAGGCTGAAACCCACTGCACTAGACAATGAGTCTGTACCAGCTGCTATATCCCTTTTACACTGGTAAATCCTCTTTTGTCAAATAGGCTACAGTGAAAATTCTTATGAAACAGACGAGATAAAAGCTGTTAATGTGCAACACAGAATGCTATGAGCTTTTAATACAGCCACAGTGGAACACAGATCCAAACTTCATTTTAGCAGCTCAGTTTGTTACCAGTATCTGAGAAAGAAACAGAGGTTCTTAAATATCTACAGTCCCCTCTGGGTGGCAGTGTTGATTCTAAGCTCAATCTTGTCCACTTTATACTCAGAAGCATTTCCTGTAGATGAAGAAAGGACCGTGTTCTTCATATTCTCTTCTATAAACCCAGAGCTGCTGAAAGGCCTTGAGTGATGCCAAAATTGACCCCCCAGTCCAGACAGAAGACTTTCTGTCAGGGGATGCTGCTGCGATGGGGTCATCATTGGGGCACATCTTGGTCAGGTCTCTCTGGAAGCGGTCAGGGAAACCCCTCAGCATGGTGCAACCTCCGCACAGCAAGATATTGCCCATCAGCTTCTTCTTGAGATCAACATCACATTTATTGAGGCAGGTCATTGTCAGCAGTGAAAGCGCTGGCTGCTGTGATCCTATCAAGGATGGTTTGAAGAGCATTTCAGCACACAGGAATCTCTCTCTGCCAATGGCAATTAGGTGCCCATCTGGAAGTTCATAATCAACCTGCTGTTTCCGGAGAGGCAAACTCATATCATGCTGAAGGTCCAGAGACGTATAGCAACACTTTTCCTTGATGTCTTCTACCACACTTAGTTGTTCTCCAGTAAATGTTCTCCCAGCCTCATTTAATAACTTCATGAGGTAATGGGTGAGGTCTGATCCAGCATAGTCTACTCTTCCAGTAATGCTTGGCATAGTATAACCTTCATAGATAGGGACCACATAGGAAACGCCATGGCCACTTTCTACCACGAGAGCAGAGGTCTTGCCGTATGAATACATAGATAATCTGGACTGGTAGGCGATATGCATGGCAGGAGTGCAGAACGTTTCAAACAGCATCTCGGCATATTTCTCCCTGTTGGTGGTAGGACTCAGCGGAGGGTCTGATACCAGGACAGCATGCTCCTCTGGCTGAATCTTCATCTCTTTGTGGAAAATGTATTCCCAAATGTCTTGGACACAATCCCAGTTGACCACGATGCCATGTCTCAAGGGGTTGACCAGTTTTAGGGGTATTTTCACATCCTGAAGTTCTTTTCCAACAAAGGTTTCTTTGCGATTGTCCCCAGTTTTAGCAGTCTCCTGGAAATGCTTGCCCACTGTAGACGAAATAACATGGGAGGGACGAGGCTCTCCAGCAAATCCACACTTACAGTAACCTGTGCCAATGTCTATGATCACTGCTCTAGTCTCCTTCACAATCTTGGGGCTTCCCTGAGTTGATGAAACACTATCCTCTTTAGGCTTTTTACTGGCCCTAGCTAGTACCGCCCGTTTTGCAGGACCTTCCTGGATTGTTGCTACCGCCAGAGAGCTGGCGCTTCCTTTGACTGACATTTCCGTTCCTTTTGTCATAGATGTTGATTCCCTTTGACTGCACTGGCAGAAGCCATGGCAAGCCGAGAAATGCCAGGGGTAATTTTGGAATTTTCATGCCACTGACATCACTGATTATGACATCAGCTGTCTGCTGCCCTTTGGGCTACAGCTTCGTATTTCAGAAGTCTCTCTACTTGGACCTTTGGGGGAAATACACTGCTTGTTTAGCATACCAAAGAGCTAGTGGGGCCTGGCTGCCGCTGTTTCTACCACCATATATCCTAGACCGGCTCTGAGTAGTAGTAGGTGACAAGGTGGCTAGTCTATGCCAACATTCCCACCTTCTGTACTGGCTGTGGAGCTATAATGGTGCAGATGCAGCACGTAGGCATGTCTGCAATGCACGTAACACGGGGATTGTTCTAGAACATGTCTAACACTAGCATCAACTACATTTTTTTTCACGGAAACAAACTACTTCCTCCCCTTCCTCCTGAAAAGATCTAGATTTTTTTTAAGTGTTTCACTAACCAATATTCCTTTTGGGCCTGATTGTTTAATATTCAACAAGTTTCCATCTCCCAAACTGTGTGAGAGAGCGGTCATTTTTAAAAACCACATGGACCCTGTCACAACATCATGTGTTGATGGGACAGGGCTGATTTGCTTAAGAACACGCTGAAATACAGGAAGTCAGGCTTGTACTCTATAGCCCTTTGTAGCTGTATCGCCCCCTTGCTGTCAGCTACGTGTTTGCCACGACCGAGTTAATGAAGAGGTTTGGGGTGCAGTGGGGTACAACAGGGACACTGTTGTAAACCACCAAAATGAGGCTACCTCCTGCTGAACAACACCATTATCCATCACATCACTATGAAACATGCCTTCAGCAAGATCCCATACTGGTTCCTACCCAGTCTAAGAGGGGAAGGGGACATGTGACGGCTGTCTAAGGAGGATGGGGCTCTCTTCAGAGTCCATTAGTGCCAGTGCTTGGCTAGAGCAGCCTCTGTTGAGAGGTGCAAGAAGATCTGTCCCTTGGGCTGGATGATTCCTCTGCAGTCGTCACAAGAAGCAGCAGAACAGTATCTTGTTCTTAGCTAGTGCTATTTTAAGCAATCTTTTGCTGTGAATGGCAAAGCAACATGGCCAAAGCCAATAGCGTCACTGAGTGCTCCGTGGTTAGAGCTGCTCTCAATGAAAATGCTCAGTATTAAGATTCGAATGACTGAGTCCTTTGCCATGAGCAACAGCTGTGTCCTGACTCACTGGGGTTATGAACTACGTCAAAAGCAAGACAGGCAGCCTAGCGTTGTGGGTGCTCAACACCTCTCACAACCAGGTCTTGTGTCTAGAGCCCTCTGCAGCGGTCAGACTTTCAGGCCTGCTGCACAGCTAAGAGTGAGAGTTGAGCATCCATGATCTTGGTGAGCTACACGAGCTATTTTGTATGGGGGCACAGAGGCTTTTTAGTAGAGATTTCATTTGATTGACTGGACATCACTTTCTAACAGTATTTTGGCAATCACCATGCCAGGCCCAGTAAGAGGGACACAGCCAAGAGAGAAGTCAACTTGCATGTCACTGAGAGCCCAGGGGAAGTGCCCTCACACCATTTAGGTTATTTCCCCACAAAGTCAAACACAAATCTATAAATACCTACCTGGGGAACTGTACCAGGGTGCTGATCAAAGCGCTATGGAAGCCAGCACCTGATCACTAACCCCACCTAGGGCACTGGGTGCGGTTGAAGTAGACGAGTGCACTTACACCTGTTGGTAGCCTGACAAGTGAATGAGTAATTAGCCCAGCGGATGAAGAACCCAGGAAGGAAAGCAGACAGTATAAAAATGGCTAATCCAGGGCACAGGAAAGAGCAGCAGTTCTGAGAAGCCATGTGGTTGAAATGTACCTGGAGTGTAAAAGAAGGCAAACAAACACACATGGTGAAGGTACCTTGGTGGACCTGTGCGCTGCTTCATTCACAAAGTGGGCTGACCAGCCAGGGTTTTCTTGGAGAGGGAGAAGCCCATTCACAAATGTGGGCTTGTCCAGGATCCAGCTGTCAGCCACAACCAGGAAGGCTTGAGAGGTGGCCTGAGAGAGGACAGGTTGAATCCGGAAAAGATGGAGGAGTTCATGCTCAGAAGGGGATGCGGAGGACATTGCAGACATTCCAGCAGACCTAGTGACAATCTGCTGGGATGGCAGGCAGAGCAACAGCATGTTTCAGGAGTTCATGAAGGAGCAGACCCAGGTACAGCAGTTATTACAAAACATAATTCCTGCCAAGGGGGAGCAGGCCTGGAACTCTAAAACGAGCCCTGGAGATAATCCAGTGTTCATATGGATGTTCGAAAGAATCGCTGCTAGTGCAAGCTGGGATAAAGGGTTTTAAGCAAGGGGGTTAGCCCCTTATCTGGCAGGAGAAACGCAATCTGCTTACATGGCATTGAGTGAAAAGCAGGCCATGAATCACGAAGTGTTAAAGGCTGCTATACTGGACTATGTAGGCTCGTGGCCGAAAGGTACAGACAGAAATTTAGGGAAGCCACATGGACTTACGGGGTCGGGCCCAAATCTTTCGTACAGAAGTTGAGAGATTGGGCCAACCAATGGCTGAGTCCAAAGGGGCAAGATTTGGAAGAGGTCATGGATACCGTAATATTAGAACAATTTATGTAGAGCCCCCCAGATACCACTAAGGTCTGGCTGAGGAGACCAGCCAGAGCCAATGGCTGCAGCAGTAAAACTGGCCAAGTGTGCTGAAGCAGAATTTCCCAGGAAAGGGGCTCGCCCCCCACAAGAAGGGAATGCAAGGGGGGAAAGAGACTAGATCCCTCAAGCAGGAAGGCCTGGGCGTGAGAGACAGGAGGAGAAAAAGGCCATGTCAACCAGCTGGGATATTACTTGCTACCAATGCAGGGGGGAAATGCTGCATTAAGTGGGACTGCCCGTATATGTAATGTGGTCTGGGGGAATTTTGCACCTAGACTGGGGTGATGGAGACATCTAGGAAGAGTGCGAAAACAATCCCTGTAAGGGTGGGCCGTAGGCCAGAGGATATTGACCTAGCAGCAGGTTGTTCACTCTTGTGGAACAGGCAGATTAAACCACAGTGGTTTTGGGAGGGGGAAACCCTGTATGTGGAATGCATACACGGGGAGAAAACATATTATCCAGTGCCAGTAGTCCCATTGAAAGTATGTTGTAACATGATCCAAAGGATGGAAGTTGAAGCTAGACAAATTCAGACGGGAAATAAGGCATATATTTTTAATGGTGAGCATAATTAACCCTTGGAACAACCCACCAAGGGTTGTGGTGGATTCTTCATCATTGACAATTTCTAAACCAAGGTGGGATGTTTTTTCTAAAAGCTCTGCTCTAGGCATTATTGTGGGGCAGGTCTCTGGCCCATGCTATACAGGAGGTCAGCCTAGATGATCCTAATGGTCCCTTCTGGCCTTGGAATCGATTAAATCTGTATCAGGTGCTTAGCCGACTTTTGCATAAGCATAAGCCACATTTACCCCCCAGAAAACCCTTGAAAGACTTCCCAATCAGATTCATTGTGGACTATCAGTCTGCAGTGTCTCTACAAAATACTGAACTTGAGGCTGCTTTATTTGTCTTCTAAAAAGTTGTTACAAAAGTGTCAGTCGTATGCTGTTTGTACTAGCAAGGAGCCTTTCCAGTGTTAAATTTGTAATTCAGCTAAAACAAAAATCTATGCAACTTGACAAAAAGTTTTGGGGGATTGTTTTTAGCCTTAGGCTAATCAGATTTCACAGAGTGATTTTTAGTTACTTTGGCCAATGTTTCTTGAGATGTTCCTTCAACTGTGGGATGGTAGACTGGTGTTGCTTGCACACGTGACATCTGAGAGGCAACTTGAGGAGCTCAGAGGTCCCATCTTTAACCAGAACTTTTCCTTTGGTCTTTACCATCTCGATCACATCTGAAGGAAACAAAGACGTTTGGTATCAGAACACAGAGCCCTCTCAGCACCATGAAGCGTGTGCACATTGCTTTACAGACACAGCATTTTATCATTGCGGAATAGAATTGTTCTACCCCAACATTCCACATTCTTTCTTCAAATATTCCACCTGGAAATAGAAGAGTCTGTCCCATTGTTAAACATAAGCCAATCAAATGCTGTGCTAATTTGATCAGAAAACCAATGTTGCCCAATATCCCAAACTAAGCAGGACCTTCAACTTTTTCTAACACACTGTTTAAGATTTACATTAGCTTTGAAAATACATGAAAATGATAAAATTATACCTCATGGAGCAAATTTTATAAAGTCTTTACCTTGAGAGTTTAAGAAGTATTCTGTAGTAAAAGAATTCCAGTGCTTTTTGTTTTTAAGGCAAGGGGAATCAAAATCCTGGCTGATTACATGGAGATGTACGTGACTGAAACACAAGTAATCATGATTTTACACTTACAAAAGAATTACATCAACATTAGCTAGATAAGAATGTTAAAGGATTCTATCCTTGCCCTACTAAGCACTGGGCGCAAGTTCACACCTGCCCTAAACAGATCCAGCTCCTCTGGATGTCTCTGGGACGTATTCATCAGGGATGTAAGTTACATGTGGGGTTCAAACAGCTGTAAATGGTGACCTAGTGTCACTCACAGGGAGTTAATTTAGACACTGAAGAAGATGGCGTTAGCAAGGAAGGCAACTCACAAGATGATGTAGGATAAAACAAGGTGATTAGGAGGCAGGAAGGAGTGCAGCCCAGAATTACTTCTAATGCAACTCCAATGAATGCCACGCTCTCAGCAGGTTGTTGGGGTTTTTTGGGGGGGCGGGGGGGGGAGATATTGTGCACGCGCATGTCTTGGCTGGAAACATTAAGTCAGTGGGACTTAGGAAAGCACTTTAGCTAAAGTTTATATTTGCTCAGTGCACCGGAGTCAGCAAATTTTGCCTGGCAGTACCTGTAGGGGGCGGCACTCACGCCTCAAAACTATACCCCCTCCTCTGGCTATATGAAGTGGCACTGCCTTGACCCTTCCTTCACACCAAATGCCATAGGCTCAACTCCGATGCAGAGGGGATGGAGGGTGGGTCACAAAATACACATCTGCATCTCAAACAACCACCGTTACAGCGAGTAAACATTTCTTCTTCGAGCAGATGCAGCCATGCATTCCACTTAAGTGACTCACAAGCAACACTCACAGGAAGTGGGGTAAGTGATCGACTATCAGAGTGGTACTCTTTGCGATACAGAACAGCCACAGCCTGATTGCCTCTTGGCAGCACACACTCCAGTGTTCTCTTCCTTGCCTATACATCGCAGTTGTGTTGTCAGTAAATACATGTCACACTTTGCTAGACTGCATCAGGGGCTCAGTGGTTCAGGTATTGTAGATGGCCCAAAGCTCCAGCACAATGATATGCAGGAGTGAAGCTCCCTGCTCAGACCACAGACCATGGACTCTGAGCAACCCCAGCTGTGCTCTCCAACCCATCAGGAAGGCATCAGTGACAACAATCCTAGTTGGTAAGGGCAGGAGTGAAAGTGGCCCAGTACGGTGTACTGCTAAGAAGTGGCCGCTGGTACCAGCCTGTACGCAGCCGATGTTAAAGCGCTGCCTTTTGCCCCCCCCCCCCTCCTGATGGGGGGCGGGGAAGGAAGAAGGGGCAGCTGCCCCGGGCCCAGCAATTTAAAAGTGGCTGGAGCCAGGCCCCCGTACCGGTAAGCCTTCTATGTTCCCTTCATCCGGCCCTTAACCAGGGGTGAAAGTAACGCCCTGAACCATCCGCCAGGATGGAGTCTAGGATCAACGGAGGGAGGCAGAGCAAACTGTCCAAAGGGTGAAGGGTTGGATGGTAGGCTGCTCTTGAGCTACATTTGAAGAAGGCGAAGATGCAACCTGGCAAATTGAACCACCTGAGTGCATGCAGACATGTGGCCCAAGAGCCTCGGGCACTTCTGAACTGTCATGGAAGGTTGAGACTGCAGACTGAGACAAAGGCACCAAATCATCTGGAAATGGCCAGTCAGCAACTTGAACTCAGAGTCTATTAGGGCCCCAATGAACTTGATTTTCCGAGTGGAGACCAATGTTGACTTTTCAGTGTTTAGGATGAGATCCAGAGGATCGCGTAAGCACAGCATAACGTGTATGTGAGAAAGAGCTTCTTCTCTGGACCTGCCCCCTAGTCACCAGTTGTCCAGATACAGGAGGCCAAGGATTCCCTTTTTCCTGCAGTACACGGTCACCACGACCATACATTGGGTAAAAACGTGGAGGGCAGAAGACAGACAAAGGAAGGACGTGCACTGAAAATGGTGGTTCACCATGACAAATTGGAAAAATCTTTAGTGGCTTGGGAGAATCGCCACATGGAAGCAAGTGTCCTGAAGGTCCAGAGCAGCAAACCAGTTGTTTTGAGTCAACAAGGGGAGGATACTGAGAGAGGGACCATTCGGAATCTCAGGTATCTGACATATTTGCTGAGGTTGCACAGATCGAGGATAGGGAACCAGATTTGGGAACCAGAAAGTACCATGAATAAAAACCTTGACACTGGCGCTCCGGAGGGACCTCATGCACAACTCCCAAAGCCAGTAGCAACCAAACCTGCTCTCGGAGCAGTATCTCATGAGAGGGGTCCCCGAAGAGAAAGCGAGAGTGGGGAGGTAGGGTGCAGGAGAATTGGATAGCATAGCCCAATCTGATGGGGTTTAGGGCCCAGCTGTCAGTGGTAACTGAGCCCCAAACGTTGTGAACATGAGCTAGCCTGTCCCCAAATGGTAGGGACCTGGGTAGTGGAAGTCATGACTGGATCGCTGCTCTGGACAAACAAGTCAAAACAGGTGCTTGGGGACAGCATGTCAACTGGCTGAACCCAGAACGTCTCTGCCCCTAGGACCTACGCCCCTTTCTGGGGTAGTTCCACTTCTCAGGAGAGGAAAAGCTTGCCCAAAGAGGCATTGCAGGCAGTATTGTTGCTGCTGAACACCATACTGGCACTTTTGTACTGCCGGTGTATACTCCCCCAAGGAACATACGGTAGCCCTAGAATCCTCCAAGGATTTCAGTTTTGTTTGAAAAGAGGACCTGACCAGCAAAGGGCAAGTCCTCTATAGCCTGCTGCACATCTGGAGCAATACCCAGATTTTGCAGCCAGGATGCCCTCCTCATGGTTACCACTGAGGCCATCACTGGCTGAAGTATTCACATCATCTAGCACAGAGTGTAGCAATGTTCTGGGCACCAAGAAGCCCTCAGCAATAAATGCCCGAAATTCCTCCCTGGAGGTTTCAGGCAGCTGGTCTGTACATTTAGACAGTCATCCAATTTACAAAATACTACTTGAACAACCATACCTGTTGGTTCACAATCCACATTTGTAGGGAAGAAGAGGTGGTGTAGTTCTTTCTACCCATTAAGTCCATCCTATTAGGATCCTTATTCTTAGGAGCAGACTTAAATCTGCCCTGCCGAGCTTTGTCGTTCACTGCAGTTAAAGCCAAGGAATTAGGATCTGGGTGGGAGTAAAACCCCTCAAACCCCTGCATCAGGACAAAGTAGCATTTCTCCAAATACTTTGCTGTAGGCAGCATTGAAGCCAGTTTGCTCCAAAGAACCTTTGCAGGCTCAAAGAGTGCATCATTAATGGGGAGGGCCACGCTCCCTGGGGCAGATGGCTGCAGGATGTCCAGCAACTAATGGGTGTTCTTCTGCAGGAACGCCACCTGGATGCCCAAGGAAGCAGCCACATGCTGCAGAGTCCTGGTTGTCCTTGAAGTCCTCCGGCACTGAAGGGGAGGAAGAGCCAGACACGGCTGAATCGCTCAGGGATGATGAAAAGGCAACTAACGGAGTGAATGACAGGTCCCGTTCATGAACTGGCGGACCTGGATGGGACAACAGTCTCAGCCAACAGCATGCCTGATGATCTTGCCTAGGAGAATAGGAGTGCAACCTCTGAACAAGGAGTGTCCCACAGGTTCCCTGGGGGTCACTGGGCACAAGGGTACGGCATAGGTGACCAGTGGGCACCAGGCCAGGGGCCCCTGTCCCGACTGCGGGAAGAGTGCCGATGTCTGTATCCATGCTGCTACATGAACAGTCCCCAGTATAGGCCAAGGGATTGGAGCCAGCCCCGAAGTGCAAGCAACCGGTCCAATCAGCCGTCATCCAAAGCAAGGGAGGGACCGGTGCCAACAGTGAAAATGGCACCGCCGGCACCCAGTATGCGTCCATTGTCTCCAGTGCTGGGAGTGGCATCAGTCTCAAAATCAGCAGCAGTACCAAAGCAGCAGACAGTGCAAAGTTGGAGGGCAGGGAGTGCCACCAAAGTAATATCGGTAGCATTAAATGCAGCGGTGCTAAGGAGTTTTCCGGTGCCAACAAGGTCCATTGTGCTGAGCCCGGCACCAGACTCACTTCCACAGTTGGTGGTAAGGCAACATCAGGATGTGGTACCGACAGACCCAAAGGCTCAGCAGCCTGTCCGTACAGCAAAGCTGTGGATGACGTAGCCTTGGAGAAGTCCTGAACCAAAGCAGAGCTTGGGATGGAAAGGCAGAGGAGGTCCACCACCGCTGCCACCGGATATGCTGCTGATGTGGACACCGTCAATGTCAGCATCACCCTTGTCAGGACCAGACTCAATGGACGCCCTGGGGCTGGAACCAGATTCAGCGATACGGGGCCTCTCGCATCCCTATGTGGTACTTGGGAGCGGTTGAACAGATACTGCATCCCGCGTCCAGCAGCAGCCATACTTTTCCTGGAGGAGTAAGGAGTGTCTCCTCGAGATCTGGAGTGGTCACACTTGGTCTTGAGACCTTTTCTTTGGCGCGGTCAAAGGAGAGTGGTTTCTACGCCTCTTTGGAGAGGCAGTGGCTCCAGAGCATGAGCCGGTACCACTCACTGAGGGTGAGGGCAACCTCCGATCTGACATAGGCCTTGGTACTGAAACAGGCCTCACGGCCTGCTTGATAAGGTTCTGCTTCAGGCAAAGGTCTCTAGCTACTTGAGTCCATTTTGTGAACAATTTACAAATTGAAAACCACTCTTTGATGTGAGCCTCACCTAGGCAGAGCAAGCCTCTTGTGTGAGGGTCGTTGTTTGGGATTCCCCTCACACACACACACACGATAGACAACCAACCCTGGTGAGGGTATCACCAGGGAAAACACTTTACTAAGCCAGCTAGTGCTAACACTAAAGTACCAACAAACTATATGCAACTAAGTCAAAGGACGGGGAATTGTGAGGTTAAGAACTACACAGCGCTCCCATTCCAGCCAGGGACAGACGGTAAGAAGGAACTAAGGGGGGGATTGAGATAGTACATCATGTAGCATGGAGAAGGGCTGTGGCCACAAGGTGCAAATGCTGCCCCCTATTGGTATTGCTAGGCAAAATTCTCCAGCTCTGACGTGCTAGGTGCACACACACTGGAAGAACCAGTCTGCACCATAAGCTGGAACATTCACCACTGTGCTCCAGTTTGTACCAGTGTTAGGAGAGCAAGCCCTCACGGGGGCTTCAGAGAAAAATCTACTTCTGACTTCTAGAAGATTAATAAAAAGTTGCCATTTTCTTATAACATTTTTCTACTTACTTTTAAAGATGTGATAATTATATATTTCTGAGTAAGCAAAAAATAATCTTGAGAAAAATAAAGCATAGCTAATACTACCTGTTTAACTTTTATATCATTTAAATGGTCTGGATTGTTATGTTGCACTCTACACCTCTTAATGATAGCCAACGTTCCGGTTTCTCGAGACACAAACACTCATCATAAATCAAGAGAATTTCATTTTGCAAATTTTCAAAAGAAGGCCTTATCTCGGTAATTCAAAAAGGCTCGAGTCCAAAAACAGGTTCACAATCTGGCTAGATAGGCATGAAATCTATACCATCGGTTGAGTGTGTTCGAGATAACAGAAATAAACCTGGCTGAACAATCCAGCCTTACCTCATGCTGGGAACTGCATGGTAACCCAATCTGAACTCCAAGTGATCTTGATCCAGGCATTGTTGGATCAGCTTTTCCCCAACAGCATGCATGTGTTCTAGTAATTCAAGATGCTCTTTTGTTACTGATTTTAGACTGGAGATGGAGTCCCAGGGTAAGATTAGCCAGTGGTAACGAGCTTTGGGATATTTATCCTTAATGATTACAACCCTTTCATCTTTGTAAACCTAGTAAAGAGAGAGAAATCAAGGTTATTTACCATGGACTGGGGTTGCCTGGAACCTCATAATAAAAATAATCAACCTCAATTATCCAAATATTTGGCTTCACTGATCCACACTTGTATGCTCCATGCCAGTGTCACAGAACCATTCAAAAGCAGTTAGTCTGGTATGGGGCCAATGCGCGCGCACACACATGTACATACAGATGTACAGAGTGCACCTCTGAAACAAGGTAGGGCTAAACTTACTCATTTCCAAAGCAGGGATGGAGGAAGGGTGAGTACGAATCTGTGGAGAAAATACATTTGGAGCTCTCCAGTGACTGTTAAGTACACTATTTTTTCCCATCATAAATATATCTCCAGAGATCCACGTTGACTGATTACCAAGCAATAAACATTTATCTGAGAGACAGTGGTGGAAAGAGTCTTGACATTTTCTATTTGACTATATAAGCCATACTCAACACATTTTACTACCGCCTGTGAAGTATTTGGATCAATATATCCCACCCTCTGGGCACTTCTCTGCAGGTAGCATAACCAAGATAATTTACAAACACTTGCATTTGTAGTGAGGTAACAAACAGGCCATTCCACATCTGGTTTATAGATCTATGAATGCCAAGGCCCGAAGGGAGCACTATGAGCATTTAGTCTGACCTCCTGTATAACACAGGCCAGAGAACTGCCTCACAATAATTCCTTCGAACTAGAACTGATCTTTTAGAGAAACATCCAATCTTGATTTATGCAGACTGGCTGCCTGGGGTAAGGAGTCACTAGGCTGCAGCAGACGCGCTCAGAGACTGCATTCAGAAAACGTTCTAGGATGAGACTAATGACCACCCCGCTTTAACAGAAATAATGAAGAGGCAAAAAAGCTGTCAAAGCCTTTGGTGCTCACTTACCCAGCTAAGATGATTTCACCCAGAAAGCCACTTACAAGGAGGGGATGTAGAAAATATATCCCTAACTCCCTGAAGTCTCTGTATTTACTGACAAGGACAAGTTTCAGAGGGTCCTGTGGCACCTTATAGACTAAGGGCTAGTCTACACTTACCAGCTCTGTCGGACACGTCGGATCGATCTTCTGGGTTCGATTAATCGCGTCTTATCTAGACGTGATAAATCGAACCAGGAAGTGCTCCCCCGTCAACGCTGGTAATCCTGCTCCACGAACGGAGCAGGCAGAGTCGACGGGGAAGCCTGCGTGCCGCGGTGTGGACCAGGGGTGAGTACTTTGAAGTTCAAAATAAGATACTTCGACTTCAGCTACGTTATTTACGTAGCTGAAGTCGCGTATCTTACTTCGAACTTCGGGGCTAGTGTAGACCAGCCCTAACAGAGGTATTGGAGCATAAGCTTCCGTGGGTGAATACCCACTTCGTCGGATGCAAGCAGTGGAAATGTCCAGGGGCAGGTATAAATGTGCAGGGAAGAGTCAGGCTAGAGATAACGAGGTTAGCTCAATGAGGGAGGGTGAGGCCCTCTACTAGCAGTTGAGGTGTGAACACCAAGGGAGGAGAACTACTAGCCAACTACAAAAGCAGTTTCTCCTCCCTTGGTATTCACACCTCAGCTGCTGGAAGAGGGCCTCACCCTCCCTGATTGAGCTAACCTCATTATCTCTAGCCTGACACTTCCCTGCACATTTATATCTGCCCCTGGACATTTCCACTGCTTGCATCTGAAGAAGTGGATATTCACCCACGAAAGCTTATGCTCCAATACCTCCGTTAGTCTATAAGGTGCCACAGGACCCTTTGTCGCTTCTACAGATCCAGACTAACACGGCTACCCCTTTGATACAAGGACAAGCTTAGCACACATATCCAGGGATGTGGCCTTGTACATCCTAAAGTTCTGCAGCCACTGCTCATCATCCCAAACCTGCATAATAATGTGATCCTGCCAGTTAGTGCTTGTTTCGGAGGTCCAGAACCAGAGCTCCACCATCTTGCAGCTGCTCTGTGACCACCAACAACCACCTTGAATCGTGTCTTGCTATGCCCCACAGCAATCTGTCCTCCAAGGAATCATGTTCCCCGCATCGCTCCTTGCAGCTCTGCAAATACCACAGGATGTCGCACCCTGTTCTTGCAACGGTCATGACAGTAGTGCAGAGCTATGCAGGCTCCATGGGTTTGGGGGATTTTGAAAAATAAGGTGCAAAAATCATAGGATATAGATGACATTATGGGATGGAGACAGTTGCAAACTGAAAAGTTGACCCCCATGCTTCCAATCATCCCAACTGACTCAGTTTGGCCCCATTGTGCATTGCCAAAAGACCGTGCACTGGACGGTGGCAAGTTGCACAGGAGGATACTTACCCATAGTGCACCTCATCCTGCATCGATACAAGTGCTCCTGGTGAGTATGCGCACTACTGGAACCAAGTATGCACACGCACAAATGGTGTACTGACTGCAGCGGCTGTATGCCAGTGTAACTTGAGTTAACTTTAGTTAGTAGCATAGACATGGGCTGAATTTAATAAAAAGTTAAGTGGTTTTAATTGTGGTTACAAAGCAAGTGAACCAGCAATAATCTGATGTAAAATCTCAAACAATTGTGTAGCCGTTAAACAACTGTCTTATTTACACTTTATCCTTTGCTGGGCAAGGTATCCTGATTATCAATACAATATTCTCAGCCACTTGCTTAGGGTATGAATCAGCACTGAAATAGCTGTTTTCTTCCATATGGAGAAAGACTTGCATTTGTAAGGTAAGCGATCCAAGAACAAAGCATGCAGGCTTCTGCTAGAACTCAATCTCTTGATGCAATAGAATCATATAACCGAAGGGGGGGGTCAAGATACAAGTCTGTTTGGCAAATCTTCCTCTGGCTGAGAACAGCAAAGTGAGGGGAAACGTATGTGACGTCAAGAGGGCCAAATACTAGAATAAGTGAGCCCAAACTAAAGCTGCTATGATCCTAGCAGTGCTCTCCTATGCTGTATTCCATAATAATTTGGGAAAATACCCACCTCCAACTCCTTTTAGCAGATAGGCACCAGTCAGTGCCAGCTAGTCCTTTCCTTCCCTGGTCTAGTGGTAGAGGCAACTCCAGGTAATTCAACTGGAAAGGTCTCAGAAGGAGCAGGACGCCACTGTCTTCCAAGGTCCTTCCACCAAGACTGTCTTTCACCTGATCTCACCCACCTTGCTGGCGTTCCCACATTGATTGAACTTCAGGACCTAGTGCAAAGTCCAACTATTCACCCACTCAGGCATTTGTTTATGGTTGGCTGGGATGTGAGCTTGTCTACGAATGGGCTCAGAAATACTGGATCTCCACCCTCTAGCACACTTAGAGGCCAAGGGGCTACCTAGGTTTCATCTTGATAGAGTAATTTTCCTCCATCAAGATGGAGATTCCAGTCTCCATCTCATAAAATTACTTATTATGTAATTACTCAAAGCGTATTCTGTGACAAAGTCTTGAGACTCAAGATCATCATCTGTTGTTTCAGCTAATAAGAGTAGTCAAACTTCTGCTTATCAAAAGCATTCTGCTAAAGTCTGCATGATAATATCTCGGGAGTGGGGGAGGAGGAAGGGAGGGTAGCCACCACCACATAAGAACTGAAGTTTGAAGAGACACTGGTTCAGACATTAGGCAATAGGTTCAGTATTATGATACTTAAACATTCCAGTTATCAATTTGATTTATAACAAAAGTGATATCCACCTTCTTAGACTATACAGTCTGATGTTTTTTGCTGCTAATTTGATTAGTTAACTCCAGTCTAATATTTAGAGTAATTTGGTTTAATCTTGATCTGATTTTGATTGGATAGTGGTAATGCTTTATTTCTAGTTTAATTTAATATTACTGATAACCTATCACCGAAGCTAAGCTTTCTTGATTTTATTTTTGTTAGTTTTTGTGTTTTAATAAAATTTATGGCACTAATAGTGTGTCTCATTTCTTCACCAGCCAATGTGGGTCCAGAACCTCGGAAGACCCAGGGGACACAACTGGTCAGCCTAACAACCTGATGACCTCTCCTAATTAGTCCCTGGGTCTCATAAGTGCCTGCTCTAAGCATGGTATTGTGACTGCATTTCAGATTTATTTTTTGGAATCCAGATGTTGACGCAAGTGATTCATTTATAGCTTTATGTATAAAGAATGTAACCGAGTGACCATAACAGAGGAAAATCTAATGCTGGGGACACGACTATTACAGGGTTTTTGGATTCCATGAAATTCCACCCACACTCTCTTGTTAATTGGGTCACAGAATCTAACTCTCCTGAACCATGGGTGTTAAGAAAAGCAACTGGGGAGCACAATATTAACAATGGCTCTCCAAGGTCATAGAGGTCTCCTGCTGGCCTGATGGAAAAGGACTAATGCATCTAGAAAACAGGTTGATATACATACATGCACATTTGCTAATTTTAATATGCAGTTGGCTCAACAGCATTATGAATGAGATGCTCATTGAATGTGGATTGGTAAATTATTTCAAGTATAGTGTAGATCATTCCCACCTGCATTTTTGGGTCTTGCATGGAGATCTTCAGACCTTGACTCCAATGTCCTAAATGTTCCTAGAGTATAAATAGAATAGACACTTTCAGAAGCAAGTTTTTAAAAAAATCTAATGATATTTAAGCAGAATCCAAAGTCTTCAATTCAATATTTTTTATTATAACTCCAATATTACTTTGCTGATACCATTTTAACACAGGTATGTATTTGTATTTTCTTTTTTAAAAAAAACCCTAGGAAATAACTTCTTTTTAAGAGTCTTTTTAAAGTAAAGTTTGCAAAGTAAAACACTTTCAGTTGGGAAATTCCAGAATTAGAGTTGCCCAGGCAACTTTAGTTTAGCCCTCTTATACATCTGCATTATGACACAGCCCTTAATTGCATGATCACAGACTATTTTTCTACAGGACCCTGTATCATTCAATGCACAGGATAGATGGTGCTCTGGGAACAAGGCAGCCATTAATATTTCTTTTTATCTTTGTCATTCAGTGGGTGGCTCCAGGCCTTGCTCTCTGCCACCATTCAACCCCTCTACTGAATGCAACACTTTAGTTTCATTTCTATTGCACCCATCACCATAACATCTTAACCGTACACACATTAATACATTTATCTTCAACAACAATATGGGCTAGGATGGGTGAATTGTGTTTTTTTAAACAGACGGCGCTCACGCACTGGGAGATTACGCCAATGTTAGCAAAAACCTCTACTAACTTTGGGTTTCTCAATGATAGGGTGCCCAGTTTGAGACACTTGGGGCCGGATTTTTTTTTAGAATATGTAGCATTTTATAGCACTCTATATATTCAAAACATGGCACAGATATTAACAAGTTAACCCTCATAACCCGCTCATGAGGCAAGTGTGTAAGCATTGCTGCTCTACAGGCAGCTGATTTGACTGACCACACTGAGGTTCAGTCTACATGGAAGAGTTTTTGATGTTCTCCCACAACTGCTGTAGCACTAGTGGAGCTCCACCAGTGCTGGCAATGATGGGTGTGCTAGGGCAGGGTATTCTGCTACTCACCTTGTGGCTGGAAGAGCTGCCATGGGGAGAGGAGGAACAACAACTGGTATTGTTTGGCTTGCAGCTTGAACTACCCTCTTGCAAGTCTGGTTGCTCCATTTTCATACTTTTTTCAGACATGTTTTCCATGTTCCTATTCCCAGAGTCTACGTATGGCCTCTTGTTTGCTTTTGTCTTCCCTTCTGCTTGTGCGCCAGACACCCCTGTGACTTCAGAGAATTGTACCGTATAGGGGTAAAGTTTATTCACAAGATGTAGAACCTGTCCTGGCTTCAGCTTCACTTCTTCATCCTTGTCAATATCCACCAAATCAATACTGGCTGGGTTAACTCCCACCTTTGGATAATCAGAAAAAAGCACAATGTAGGAATTGGCATACAAGTATAGATCCCAAATTCAGATGTACTAAAACCCAACTACCCCAAACTGTTCTAGGGCATCCCTGTCCCTGCAACACAGAGAGAGAAGAGTACATGGCATTTCCTCCAGCCTGCTCCACATACTGGCCCATCTTAATGCAAATCAAAAATTGGAGTTGGAGGTATAGATTTAGAGCCTCATCCTGCAATCAGAACTGCCAGAGCAAACCCTGCATCAGGATGAAGCCCTAATGAGCCTAATGGGATCCCACATGGGAACAGGGTCTGTGCTGGCAGAGCTGGCTGGGACTCCGGATCACCATGACGCCCTGCACCCCACTGGGGTCTGTGCTGGTGGCAGTGACCCCACCAAAGCATGCAGGCACACTGGGATCCTGCATGGGTACAGGTTGGTGGAGCTGGTTGTGACCCTGTCTTGCCATGGAGCCCCTGTGATCTCAATAGAGCTGGTCCCACATTGGTAGAGTCCATATTAATTGTACTGGCTGTGACCTCACACTGCCATGGAGCCCCTGTGATCTCAATAGAGCTGGTCCCACATTGGTACAGAGTCCATATTAATTGTACTGGCTGTGACCTCACACTGCCATGGAGCCCCTGTGATCTCAATAGAGCTGGTCCCACATTGGTAGAGTCCATATTAATTGTACTGGCTGTGACCTCACACTGCCATGGAGCCCATGACCCCAAATGAGGTCAGTTCCACGTGGGTACAGGGTCTGTGTTAGTGATACTGGCTGCAGGATCGAGATGTGTCTTCACCTGGCATAATTTTAGGTGCTTGGAAAATAAATAAATAGCAGCTGCATCAAGTCTGACTCAGATATTCAGCATCAGAAACCAGCACCTTGGTTCCAAACAATCGTACTTTCTGATCAGTCTGCTTTATAGCGATATTTGTCTTCTTACTGTGCTCCAACTGCACGGCATCTTTGGAAGATTCTTAGCATAAGTTGGTTTATTTCATTGGTGACTAGCTCTGTGAGAAGATTTTGCCATTCCAAATGTGTGTGAATAACTATGAGAGGCCTAATGCTGCCCTCAGTTACACGGGAGTAATGCCAGGGGCAGAACTGGGCCCCATGTTACAAATATTTCAAATAAAAAAACATTGAAAAAATATAGATCATCTCAGTTATGGAAAAATTAAGTCACATATTTTATGAAAGTACCAAAAAGTGTTTCTCCTGTGGCACTTAGTCATAGTAAAGAGGCATTTCCGCACTTTAGTTCTATGTTGACATGTGTTTCTATACAAACTGAGCCTTTCCATGACCGTATGAACGATGAAAGGTACATGTAAGCGTAGCTAGCTTCACACCACATAACAGAGCTGTTACAACACCAGACTGTTGCAATATCCTGTTTTGCATCCATTAAAATATTATTTTAAATGTTACTTATGTTCTCGGTGTGCCTTTGTAAGAAATCTGAATCACAGCATGAAAGGCTGGTGGACTGTAGTGTCAGGCACCAGAGAAAACAGCCAAGGAAGAAGAAATAGTCATCCACGCTGGCAGAACAAAGCAACTCTACGCTGGCAATTTTCATACAGGGGGGCCCAAGACTCTCAACAGCTTTGGCTCTTGGGCATGGCCCATTGCTAAAACCCCCGGCAGGTTCACTTCCATCTGGGCAAAAGAAGAGCAAAAGGAAATGAATTCCTCTCTCCTGGGATGTCTCAGGAAGGATGCAGCTGTCCAGCAAGGTTCTCCTTGCCCTTTGGCTGAGCTGGACCTGGTCACCTCCCAGCTCAGTTCCTAAAATACTTCCCATTTTAATAACTGCCTGGAAGGCTTCAAGTTGAGACCCTCTGCCTGGCTTCCTTTGATGGAAGTTAACCCTTTCCCTGCCTGAGTTATGTACAACCTGTCCACAAAACATAATATTCTGTTCCGACTGACCAGAGCAGGGGCTGCTCCAGGCTAACGAGAACGCCTGACTCCAATTAACCTGCAAAGAGTCAGGTGAGGCCATTAAGGTAATGTGAACACCTGACTCTAATTAAGGCTCTTCTGATAATATAAAAGGGCTCACTCCAGTCAGGCTGGGGAGAGCCAGGGAGCCAGAGGGGAGGAAGTGCTGCTGAAGGGCTGGGTACTGAAGACACCCTCAAGCCATTGGTAAGGGAGCCCTAAGGTAGGGAGAAGCGGGAGAGCTGTGGGGAAGTGGCCCAGGGAAATGTAGCAACTCTGGCAGTGAAAGGTCAGCTGCCAACAGCTGCTACCACTAGGGTCCCTGGGCTGGAACCCGGAGTAGAGGGCGGGCCCGGGTTCCCCCCCACCAACCCGCCACTACAAGGAGAAGACAGGCCTCTGGCAGGACAGGAGGCTAAACTGTTCTGCAATAAGCCCATAGGGACAACAGAGACTGGGGGAGTTCTCTCACCAACCTCCTGGCTGGCTTATGATGAACAGGGCTCAGGAGACTGTAACCCTGGCCCTAGAGAGAGAAGGGCTACGTGGAGGGTCGCAGTGAGCCTCTGAGGCTAGCATAAACCGCCTAGAAGCGCGGGACCCACAGGGACAAGGTCGGAGCTCTGCCACTATATATATCAGCAAACTCAGCAATGCTCTTCACAGCTGCCCTATTAAAGGGACACTCACAGGGTGAGAATCTGAAACTTTGACCTACCTGTTCTTTCACAGCTATTTACAAATCTATATAATCCTTGTGTGCGTCTTCTCAAAAAAGTGTTTTGCAAACTCAAGTGCTTCCAGAAGCTCTGCTGGTGGCTCTATCCCAGGCCTGCACAACTTGTAAAGCAGCGAGGGTCATATCACTCCAAAGAAAACAGCTGAGGGTCGAAACCCCCTCCCGCCCAGTCCCGCCCAGTGCCGCCCAGTGCCGCCCGCCCCATGGAAACAGCCCCTCCTTCCCCAGTGCTGGGGTGTGCAAGCCTGTAGAGGGGGAAGAAGCAGCGCGCATAGGGTGACCGGATCACAGCAGTAAAATAGGACCCGTCCCCTCCCCGCTCGGCCCCACCATCACAGCCCTCTTCACCCCCCCAGGGGTCACTATATTACTGCACACAACAGTCAATGCAGTTGTAGATAAATCTCTGCATTATGCATTTTTGTATAACTTTTATATGACTTTGTATTGAACCTTGGTAATGTGTTATCGCGGGCCCCTAAGGTAGTATAATTAAGGTAAAAGAAAAATGCCTTTTTGCTAGAAGTAGAATAAGATCTTCCCCCCACTTTGTATTCAATTGCCCTGTTGAATGAATGAGGAAGGCGAGGAAGGCAGGCACCTCCAGACAGCTGCAACCCTTGGAGAGGGGATGGGAGCCAGACAAGTGTCAGGTGGGCTGACTAGAGAAGAGCAGACATACTGCTGGCCTCTGGAGTTAGAAGCAAGCACTGGGACAACCCCCAGCCCAGAGACAAGCAGCAAAAAGGACCAACGGACAGTCCCAGATTTTGAATCAGGGAGATTTGCCCCCATCCAGCCACCGACTCGCCACTCGCCTCCTCACCCCCACCCCAGTATAAAGCCTCGCCACCCCTGCCCGCTCAGCTCGTCATCCCTCCACCCGCCCCCTGGCTTGCCTACTCATCCCCTGCCGCCCATTCGCCTCCTCAGCCCCCTCCCACCCCCCGCGGTCGGCTCACCTGCCCCCCTGCCACTGCTCGCCTGCTCAGCTCACCTCCCACCGTCCGCTCACCTCCTCAGCCCCCCCGCCACCAGCTCACCTGCCTACCTGCTGCTGGCCTCTTCTGCCGCTGCCCCCGCCCCCTGCCGCTGGCTCACTCTCACTCCCCAGCCTGCCACTGTCCTCTTCACCACACCGCCCACCCACCGGCCGGCCAGCCAGCTGTTGGCTTGCCCCACCCCGCCGCTTGCCTACTTACCCCGCACGGGCCGCACAGTGAGCCCACGCGGGCCGCATGTTGTGCAGGCCTGCTCTAGAGGAAGCATTGTCCTCTAAGTCCATTATAACTAAGGCTACATTTTTGTCATGGATATTTTTAGTAAAACTCAGGGACAGGTCACAGGCAATAAATAACAATTCACGGAAGCCTGTGACCTGTCCCTGACTTTCACTAAAAATATCTCTGACATAAGGGGTAGGCGGGTTCAGTACCCACTGCTGTGGGGCGTGGCAGCTGTGGGGTCACCCCAGCCCCCTGCCGCGGCTGGGCAGCTGCAGGGTCCCCACACCTGGGCAGGGACTGGGAGCTGCAGGGGCAGGGCTGGCTGGGAGCCCCAGGACAGAAAATGTCCCGGAGGTCAATGGAAGTCACGGATTTCATCACCTCCATAACATAATCGTAGCCTTAGTTATAACCAATACCCCAGCATTGCTGGGGGAGAGGGGGGGCAAACCGAGAGGGGTCAGCTCTTGAAGACTATACTACAGTCAAGCTCACTTGAGGTTGAGCTACTTGTATTCTTGAGGAATTGGATTCCCTGCTTCCATGAAATGCTTTTAGTTAATTATACAATCAACACACTGGACAAAACCAGATTCGGCCTCTAAACACTGCCTCCAGGTTTCTCTTTAGCAGAGTTCCTGTTGGACCCCTGCAAGGTCCACACAATGGCACTATGACTTGGAGTCCAGGGCACTCTGCATGAGTAGAGGTTTTAGCCCTTCTCAAGTTTCAGCTGGGATCCCAGGATATTCTGCTGAATGATAATGCCCTAAATTTTCAGCGGAATAAAATTTTCTTCGCTTTCCATCCTGAACCATGTGCTGTTTAAAGGCTACTCCCTGACACCCTAGCACTGCACTCCCTTCAGGCCAGAAGCAATCCTCGTCTACAGTGACACTTGCACTAAGTGCCATCTTCAGAGGCAACTGCCTATCTGAATACAGACAGTGTTCCCAATGTTTCTTGTACAGTTGTATTCAAACTGTAATTAAAGCTTACTCACTAGGCAACCAGTGGTTGCTGACCCCTTAGTGGTTTCACTGAATATAGTTTGCAGCCAAGTGTAAAACGTTTATCAAGCAGCTGGGGTCTTTGGAAGAAAGATTTGTGGCTAACCAAGCCCAGTGAGACTGCAGTGGTGCTTTTTGGGCCTGTAGGGCACTGCATCCAGAGTACAGTGTTTGTAGTACAGTCGTGTAACGATTTCTGTGACAAGCCAGTCTCGCTCACTGGTAGGTCACCAGTCTAATTTGGACACATTAGTTGTGACAAAGTTAGTTACCATTAGATGGCCTGAGTGAAATAAGTGTTTTGATCTCAACTCTACCCCTAACAGTTAAGTGTTAGAAGGGACTGCAAGGATAACTCCCAAGATGACCAGGTACTATGACGATTAACACACCTGGAAACCCAGACAAACAAACAGAGAGGCCTTGTCTAGGCTAGGAAAACAGGCTGTTTTATTAAATATATCTGCTAACCCTGGGGGAGGAACCTAGAAAAGGTGTTAAACCCTGTCTACACTGGATGCTAAGTAGTGTTTAATATTGTGCTAATTAAAACACTACCTAGTCTCCAAGTCTAGACACCCCAGACAGAGGCCACCCCCCAGGCCCCAGCAATAGGTGGGGGGAGAAGCAACACAAGCAGCAGCAGAAATCTTAGGCCATGTCTACACCACAGGACTATAGCACCATAGCAATGCCATAACGTAGACACAGCCTCCAGTGACAGATGGGGGGTTTTCCATCACTGTATTAGCACCATCTCCCTGAGTGACAGTAGCTAGGTCGATGGAAGCATTCTTCTGTTGACCTAGCTGCATCTACACCAGCAGTTCGCTGTAGCTATGCCAACCTCTCAGGGGTGTGGATTCTTCACACCCCAAGCAACATACGCACAACACCTAATGTTAACTCTGGACCACACATAAATCTTAGCCATCTTCCAGGAGGTTACCCGGTGCAGGGAAGAGGAGTGAAACAGCCCTCCCACTGCAGCATACAGAAGTAGTATTACAGCACTAGCTTATCCACTAACCTCCCTGATTGACCCCTTCTCCAGTGTTTGCACATTTTGAGATTGCAAGCTCTGTCATGGGATTGTGCCATCTGCCATGTTTTGTAAAGCGACAAGCACAATGACAACCCTCAGAAAATAAAAATAATACTGGACATCCATAAACAAACATACCTGTTTGATCCTGACATAGCCTTTATTACAGTCCGCTTTTAGCTGCACTGAAAAGAAAAAACAAAGCATCAGAGAATTACTTAAACAAAGGAGTCAGACGTCTGGAGTAAATTGGCACAGCTCTACTGAAGCCAAATTCAGCTGAGGATCTGGCCCACAATGTATGTTCCTATTAGCTTTCATCAAATGGGTGAAGATAGAAATATCGATCTAATTGAAGTCACTGGTTCAGTTTATTTAGTTAATTTACAATTAATAAATAATACTGAGAGAGTCAACATCTATTTAGAAGCCTTGACAGGCATATTAAGACTGTATGCAGTTTAAACATAGCACAGACCTTGTTTTGAGTTCACATATTTTCTGAACTCCCAGATTTCTGTATTAAAGTTGCGCCAACATGTGTTGCTAACATTCTTCTCCCTAGACAAAAATTACAAGCATCTACACAGCAGATTGCTAGAAATTACAATGACACTAAACGACTGTCCTGCCTTATCAATGGGATTTCTATTAATGTACATAAAATAAAGTTTCCCAGCACTGGCCTTTCTAAAGTTCCAGAGGTCACATGTGGCTTATAAAACCAATCTACTACACAGTTTTTTGAGTCATACTTGTATAAAGATCCCAGTCATAAGCAAGTGACTGATGTGCCTGAACAAGAGAGGAAATAGACTGGAGTCATCCCAATCATCCACTCTCATAAGATTTTCTAGATTTTTCAAAGAACTAAGCTTGGTTGTCAACTTATTCAACAGAGCTTCTTTAAAAAATTTGCAGCTAGCACCACTTGGTATTTTATAGTTGTACTAGAGGATATAATACAAAGGAAACTATGACAATCATATCCTTGCTACAGAACCTTTTATAGAGTTCTATAGAATTTAACAGAGACTGCTACCCTTGCTACAAAATGCATATAGTTACTTTTCAATTTATGAAATGCACCTACTGGCACTTGAACATGAACAATATATAAAAATCAAATTCACTGGAACCTGGAGAGAATGTCAAACTCAAAACACTCTCCACCATCTATCAGTTCTATATGAGTTTACAGGTTTTCAACAGACTATGTATAAGACTGTTTTATAAAGGTCAATTTCTACTCCTCCTGGTGGCAGAAAGGTCACGTTCCCTCATGCCTGTCAGATTATAGAGCCCTTTGCAAGCTCCTATGAAGAGAACAGAATAGCTATAATAGGTAAGCAGCTCTACCTAGAGAGCAGAGATCTTCTGTGACTAAGGGCAGGTCTACGCTACTCGCTGGATTGGCGGGTAGCGATCAATCTCTCGGTGGGGGGGGGGGGGGCGCGTCGATTTATCACGTCTAGTCTAGACACGATAAAATCAATCCTCGAACACTTCCCCCGTCGACTCTGGAACTCTACCACCCCGAGAGGCAGAAGCGGAGTTGATGGGGGAGCGGCAGCGGTCGACTCACCACCGGGAGGATGCCGAGGTAAGTCGAACTAAGGTACGTCGACTTCAGCTACGCTATTCCTGTAGCTGAAGTGGCGTATCTTAGGTCAATTCCCCCTGCTTCCAGTGTAGACTTGGGCTAAAAGACCCACTGGATTGGAGCCCCACAACTGATGATTACACCGCAAGCCAGAGAGACGCCTGCTTTGGTTTTCAGAGAGAAGCTGTACTTCCCACCTGAACTGCTCATCCCTTAAACGTAAGATTAAACCCCAATCACTGCCAGCTGGGCTTTAGCGTGTACAGCCTATCAAAACAAAGCAATCAAACAGCACAATGAAACAGAAATGAATCTCACAATCGGACATGACACCAGCACAGAATTTCTATACCTGTACCTCACAGGCTTCTTACACCTTTTTTTGGAAATGCTGAGTTGCCATCAAGCCAGCAGTTGCATGTAAACTGAAGCTATAACTTACCCTGTTGCCGTGAACACTTCTTGTCTGTTATCTCCGTCTCTGGGCCACGCCCTATCACTACTGTTTTTAAGTGTGGAAGTTTGATTCGCTGACAGCATTTATCTTTCCTCACTAGCCAGCACACCTGCATTATTGCACTGTGGGGAAAAAACAAGAGGAGATTGTCTGACAGACAGGATTACATTCACCTAGGGATTATGATCCAGTGGCTGGAGTACAGGACTGGGAATCAGAAGTTCTTGGTTCTATTGCCAGTCCACTAATTGGATGTATGAACTTGGCTAATTTGCTTAACATTGCTGTGACTCATTATCCTCCTCTACGAAATGGGAATAATAACCACCTGTAGCACAGAGATGTTCCAAGGGTTTACTTAATGTCTGTGTAATGCTTTGATGATCTCTCCCCCTGAAAGCTGCTGAAGTGCAAAGTATTCGCTATTCACCTGCTTCCTGTGGGCTGGCTAGCTCAGCTGGTTAGAGCATGGTGCTAATAATGCCAAGGTCACGGGTTCCTGCCCTATGCTAGCCACTCGGTGTGCTGGATGGGGAGGGTGGCTTCTCCTTTTTTTTTTTTTTAAAGGAGGTGACCAGCCCTCTGTGGAGAAAGAATTCAAAATTCAAAACAGAGCAGTTAATTTTAACATTAATCAGTCACCATGTCATATGGATCAAGTACCAAAGAAGTGCCATTATCAGAGGAACATAGGACTGCAAGGGACCTTCTGAGTCACTGAATCCAATCCTCTGCAATGGCAAGCAACCCTGTCATATAATCCTATTTACAAACTTATCAAGCTCCGTCTTAAAACTACTTGTTATTTTCCCCCACTACTATTGGGAGCATGTCCCAGAACCTTTTTCTAATTATCCAAGCATAATTATGTACTTCATGGTACTTCAGTGTCTATACTGAGTCAAGACAAGTTTTTTCATGAATAAAAATGAACTCAAGTGTTATAGCAAATTGTTCTCTCCTTTTATAACTGCTACAGACGCCCCAAATTAGCAGTCAGCATAGACTGACTAACCGCAGACTTGTGATCAAATCTCTATTCTATATTATATCTGGAAAATACGCTTTAGCCAAACACAAGTTATTGCATTTAATACAGAGGAAACTGGGTAAAACGTAAGGACCTGTGATAAGTAGGAGGTCAGATTAGATGACCTAATGGTTTATTAAGGCAAAACATTTATCATGTGTAGGAAGGTAATAGCTCACAAATCTTCATCAGCTTCACAGGTTTAAAAGGACTGAGACAAGGAAGACCTTGCTAGCTGATGATGCGCTAGAACAGCATTTCTCAAACTGGGGTCCGCGGACCCCTGGGTACTCCAGGGGGTCCGTGGGCCCCACCGCTCAACTCCTCCCTCTCCCTCCCAGTGACGCCTCCTTCATGCCAGGGAACAGTGAAGGTACTGTCCACGCTGCTCCCGGAAGCAGCAAGCACGTCCCGGTGAACAGGGGGAGAGGGTCTCCGCATGCTGCCCCTGGCCCGACCGCCGACTCCACAGCCCCCACTGGTCAGGAACTGTGGCCAATGGGAGCTGCGGGTAAGGTGCCTGCAGGCAGGAGCAGCGTGTGAAGACCCCCTGACTCCCCGCCTAGGAGTCGCTGCCAGAGAAACGCTTTTGGGAGCCGCAGGAGGTAAGCACCGCCCCCCTCACCCCATCCTGCACCCCTCACCCACATCCCACCCTCCTGCCCCAACCCTGATCCCCCTCCAGCACCCAAACTCCTTCCTGCACTCAAACTGCCAGCCCAGAGCCCGCACCCCTCACTCCTTCCCACACCCAAACTGCCAGCCCAAAGCCCGCACCCTCTCCCACACCCAAACTCCCTCCCAGAGCCCACACCCCGTCCTGCACCTCAACCTCCTGCCCCAACCTGGTGAAAGTGAGTGGGGGGGAGAGCAAGCGACAGAGGGAGGGGGAAGAATAAGTGGGGGCGTGGCCTCAGGAAGGGGGCAGGGCTGAGCGGAGAGGCTTGGGGGTCCCTGAAAATGTTAAAATCAAAATGGGGGTTCTCGGGTTGCTAAAGTTTGAGAACCGCAGCGCTAGAAGAATGTCTATTCCAATAGCCTTCAGCCTATAAGGAAGGTACATAACATGCAGAACTGCTGTCAGAGATATAAAACTGGAAGAGAGATCAGCACAATGCAGAGTAATACTTTGTTTGCACAGCTCACCTGGTGACACAAAGCAGATCACTGTTAGTTTTAATCATTTACTATTGCATTTTACAAAATAGAGTAAAGGTCTTAATTCAGCATGCTCTACTCAAGCAGAACTTCGATTAACATCAATTGGAATTTCATTCCGAAGAATGAAAGAAGGGCTCTGTTCAGCCCCAAGATATGTTGACTAGACCAAAGAGATGGGGCAGAGAGAAGTTATGTTAGTTTATATTTTACAGCAGTAGGTGGTGTTTCTACTCTATATATTACCTATTTATCCTACTGACAGGGATGGGGGGGCTGCAAAAATTAAGGGATCAGTACCTCCTCGCTGGGCACGAATCACTTCAAGTGGGGTATGTTGACAACACCCAGTCTGCCTGATTCAGAGTCAGTGGCTATCTCCATATAAAATCCTAGGGGAAACAAGGCACTGTAGTTTTCATCTCGATGTAGCTAATTGAGGTAAACCAGAGGGAGAGAAAAGAGTGGGGGGTAATAAGGTTGTCCTCAACAGTAGCTACATTAAGAAAACGCTACCTGTGCTTTGTCTCTACTAGGATTGTACATTGAAATAGTTATCTCAATGTGAAAACACTTTCATAGATTCATAGAATCTAAAATCATAAACAACATTTAGTCTGACCTCCTGTATAGCATAGGCTATTAAATTTCACTCTGTTGCTGCAGCCTTGAGACCATTAACTTGTACAGTAACTCCTCACTTAACATTGTAGTTATGTTCCTGAAAAATGTGACTTTAAGCAAAACGATGTTAAATGAATCCAATTTCCCCATAAGAATTAATGTAAATGAGGGGGTTAGGTACAATTGAATACTGGTACACAGCGATGATGATAGTGAAGCTTGGTTGAGGTGGAGGAATCAGAGGGTGAGATATTTCCCAGGGAATGCCTTACTGCTAAATGAACTAAGCAGTTGGCTGAGCCCTCATGTGTTAACTCTCACACTCTACAAGCCAGCAGGAAAGGAGGGAGGGCAGACAGAGACAGAGAAACACAGGTGTGTTTGTTTGAGAGACAGAGATGCGCATTTCCAATTAGGTATTAAGAGTGGGGTCAGAATTACACTGCCTTGCTAATTAGATCAGCAAGCCTGGCAGCTGCAGCTTCTGCCTAAGGCAGCAGCTCCCTCCCTCGTGTGTCCCCCCTGCTCTATGGAAGATGGGGTAAGCGAGATGCACGAGCAGGGGGACATTAGCCCCCTCTTTTTCCCCTTCCCCCTCCCCCTGCAGCAAGCAGGCAGGCGTCTCAAGGAGCAGCACATGGCAGTGGGGGAAGGGACAGCTGAACTGTTCGAAGGGAGCATTTCACAACGTTAAATGAGCATGTTCCCTAATTGATTGGCAACATAACAACGAAACGTTAACCGGGATGACTTTAAGTGAGGAGTTACTGTATTTGGCTAATGTATATCTTCCAGAAAAGCATCCACAATCTTGACCTGCAGACATCAAGAGAGGGAGAATTCCCCATTTCCATTGGTGGTTTGTTCCAATAGTTAAACACCCTCATTCTTCGAAATTTGTGTCTTAATACTAATTTTAATTAGTCAGGTGTCAGCTTCCAGCCTCTCTCTGATATACTGGGTAATAAAGGACTCTAATCTTTTCTCCCCATGAAGGTACTTATACACTATAAAGTCATCAGGGCTCCTCCCAAGTTATACTGATATAGTTATACTGGTAAAACCCAATGCGGGACACTTACAGGAACAACTCTTTTTGTTTAGTTTATAAAATTTAAGCTAAACTGAAAAAAGCCAGAATGAGACTGTCTAAACAGTGGGAGGGGTTATGACAGGATAACTGTTTATTTCAGTTTACGATCACACCTCAACTTACACTGCTATAGCTTGCCAATGCAAGCAATTTAGAACATTTGTTTTAAAAACAGATTAGGGCTTGTCCACAGTGGCACTTAACAGTGCTGCAACTTTCTTGGTCAGGGGTGTGAAAAAACACACCCCTGAGCACTGTAAATTTCAGTGCTGTAAAGTGCCAGTGTAGACAATGCAGCCAGCACTGGTAGCAGCTCACAGCGCAGGTAGCTATTCCCCTTGTGGAAATGGTTTTGTGCCGCAACTACACAGCCACGTTAAAGCACTTCCGCGGCAGCACTTTAACGTTACTAGTAAAGACGTGCCCTTAGTGATGCAGTTAAACTGGTGCAAACCTCTGCTTGGACACTTTAAACTTGGTTTAGTTTAAACCTGTTCCACTTCAGCTTAACCTAAACTATATAACTCCACCAAGGAAAGTGGTAGAACTGCCCCATATGCTCAAGGCTTAGAATTGGGCAGCTCTGTACAGGCCGGGCCTCAATCACAGCACATTACACAGCCACCTTGGACTAAAACAGAATCAGCCCCTCCTCACATACCCCAACCCCCACCCTCAGCCCCCCTCTTCTCACCCCCTCCACCAGCCCCAACCCCTCCACCAGCCCCAGCCCCCCTCTCCTCACCCCCCCTCCACCAGCCCCAGCCCCCCTCTCCTCACCCCCCCTCCACCAGCCCCCCTTCTCACCCCCCTCCTCCACCTCCACCAGCCCCCCTTCTCACCCCCCTCCACCAGCCCCAACCCCCCCCTCTCACCCCCCTCCACCAGCCCCAGCCCCCCCCTCTCACCCCCCTCCACCAGCCCCAGCCCCCCTCTCCTCCCCCTCCACCAGCCCCAGCCCCCTCTTCTCACCCCCACTACCAGTCCCCAGCCCCTTCTCCTCACCCCCTCCACCAGCCCCCCTTCCCACCCCCCCTCCACCAGCCCCTCTTCTCACCCCCCCTCCACCAGCCCCAACCCCTCTATCAGCCCCAGCCCCCCTTCTCACCCCCCTCCACCAGCCCCAGCCCCCCTCTCCTCCACCAGTCCCCCTTCTCACCCCCCCTCCACCAGCCCCTCTTCTCACTCTCTCCTCCCCCTCCACTAGCCCCAGCTCCCTCTTCTCACCCCCCACTACCAGCCCCCAGCCCCTTCTCCTCACCCCCTCCACCAGCCCCACTTCTCACCCCCTCCACCAGCCCCAACCCCTCTATCAGCCCCAGCCCCCCTTCTCACCCCCCTCCACCAGCCCCAGCCCCCCTCTCCTCACCCCCCCTCCACCAGCCCCCCTTCTCACCCCCCTCCTCCACCTCCACCAGCCCCCCTTCTCACCCCCCTCCACCAGCCCCAACCCCCCCCTCACCCCCCTCCACCAGCCCCAGCCCCCCTCTCCTCCCCCTCCACCAGCCCCAGCTCCCTCTTCTCACCCCCCACTACCAGCCCCAGCCCCTTCTCCTCACCCCCTCCACCAGCCCCTCTTCTCACCCCCCTCCTCCCCCTCCACCAGCCCCAGCTCCCTCTTCTCACCCCCCACTACCAGCCCCCCTCTCCTCACCCCCCCTCCACCAGCCCCTCTTCTCACTCTCTCCTCCCCCTCCACCAGCCCCAGCCCCCCTCTCCTCACCCCCCCTCCACCAGCCCCCCTTCTCACCCCCCTCCTCCCCCTCCACCAGCCCCAGCTCCCTCGTCTCACCCCCCACTACCAGCCCCCAGCCCCTTCTCCTCACCCCCTCCACCAGCCCCAACCCCTCTATCAGCCCCAGCCCCCCTCTTCTCACCCAGCCCCCCCTCTTCTCACCCAATCACCCTCCAGCCCCCCACCCCGTTCACAACCCTCCTCACACCCTCCCCTCCAACCCGCGCGGGGAAGCGCCAGTCACCCTCTCGTTGCCATCGTCAGACGCCGGTGCGTGCCGCGCACGGCATGCTGGGAGCTGTAGTCTCGCGGGCCGGCCCCGAAGAGACGAGGCGAGGTCACGGACTGCGATTGGCTCTCGTCTCCCCTCTCCGCCCCGCATTCCTTTCCCAGCGTTGATTCGTCCTGGCACCAGAGGGGGGCGGGACTTCCGGGGCGAGGCTTCGCCGGCTAGAAAAACTCCCCGGATGCGCCGCAGCCGAGACCGGCTCAGAAAGAACTTTCTGGAAAAGTCAGGAGCGGCTGGAGCAGCCGAGACCGACCGCCGGAGCGCGCCCCGTCCCTGCTCGCCCGGTGAGTGGCCGCTTCCAACGCGTCCCAGCCCCCGCTCCGGCTCCCGGCCCCGCTCTTTTCCCACGCCGCGGCCGGTCCCCGGCCGTCCCCCACCTCCCGTCCCCCGCCGCCCGGGCCCCGGCCTCGCCGCCTGTCCCCCACCTCCCGTCCCCCGCCGCCCGGGCCCCGGCCTCGCCGCCTGTCCCCCACCTCCCGTCCCCGCTCGCCCGGTGAGTGGCCGCTTTCAACGCGTCCCAGCCCCCGCTCCGGCCCCGCTCTTTTCCCACGCCGCGGCCCGGCCCACCTCCCGCTTTCCCGGACCCGCTCCCTTCCCGCCGCTCCCGGTCCCCGGCCCCGCTCTCCTCCCACGCCGCGGTGCCCGGCCCCCACCTCCCGCCGCTCCCGGTCCCGCTCCCGGTCTCCCGCCGCCCTGTCCCCCACCTCCCGGTCCCCGGCCCCGCTCTCCTCCCACGCCGCGGCGCCCGGCCCCGCCGCCGCCCTGCTCCCTCCTGCTCGCGCGCGCCCCGCGGGAGCGGGCCCGGCCGGGCGCGGGGGCCCGTGTGTCGGGGCTCACGCTCGGCTCTCGCCCGCCCGCAGGCCGCCGCCATGGTGAAGGAGACCACGTACTACGACGTGCTGGGGGTGAAGCCCGGCGCCGCGCAGGAGGAGCTGAAGAAGGCCTACCGCAAGCTGGCGCTGAAATACCACCCCGACAAGAACCCCAACGAGGGCGAGAAGGCAAGTGGGCGGGGGCGGGAGGGGGGCGCGGCCCCGGCACGTGGGTTCGGTTCCCGCCCGGGGCTCCCGGTTACCGGCTGTGGCGGTCCCGTGCGTGCCGCTGGAATTCCCAGCGCCCGTACAAGCCTCCGATCGGCTCAGTGCTCAACAGCCGGTGCCTGGTCGTGGTGGTTGGGGATACGGGCGAGTTGCGACGGGGGCACCCTCGCTTAACGCTTATTCTGGTCTGTTTCTTCCAGTTCAAGCAGATTTCTCAAGCATATGAAGTACTTTCTGATCCCAAGAAAAGAGACTTGTATGACAAAGGTGGTGAACAGGCTATTAAGGAGGGTGGTACTGGCAGTAGTTTTGGGTCACCCATGGATATTTTTGATATGTTCTTTGGAGGAGGTGGAAGAATGCAGAGGGAGAGGAGAGGTAATTCCACTATTTTTGTGATACTACTTAAAGTGACCATTTACTATTGACGTATTTACTGTACTGTTCAGAGTATGGTGTAAGATTATGGACAGTGACTTCTGTAAAACACTTTTTACAAACTAAACAGTGTTGTTAATGCTGTGCAACAGTCTCTAAAGTTATTAGAAACAGTATCTGTTTCCAAGCAAATGACATTTTAAGTAAAACATCTGCTCTTTACAGGTAAAAATGTTGTTCATCAGTTGTCAGTAACTTTGGAAGACTTGTATAATGGTGCAACAAGAAAATTGGCTCTGCAGAAGAATGTGATCTGTGACAAATGTGAAGGTATGTTAATGTTTATTGTTAGATTTTTATGATCGAAATGTTTTTCGGATAACTGAATATTGGAATTAAAAGTTCATTCCGGTTAAAAGAAACCCTGGATTTAGATGAAGGTAACTTTATTTCATAGACTTTAAGGTCAGAAGGGACCATTGATTATCTAGTCTGACCTGCACAACGCAGGCCACAGAATGTCACACACCCACTCCTGTAATAAACCCCTAACCTATGTCTGAGCTATTGACGTCCTCAAATCATGGTTGAAGACTTAAAGATGCAGAGAATCCTGTGGCAAGTGACCTGTGCCCCACGCTGCAGAGGAAGGCGAAAAAAACCCAGGGCCTCTGTCAATCTGCCCTGGAGGAAAATTCCTTCCATGGCGATCAGCTAAACCCTGAGCATGTGGGCAAGACTCACCAGCCAGACACCCAGGAAAAAGTTCTCTGTAGTAACTCAGATCCCACCCGATCTAACACCCAATCATAGGCCATTGGGCATATTTACAGCTAATAATCAAAGATCAGTTAATTGCCAAAATTAAGCTATCCCATCATACCATCCCCTCCATAAACCTATCAAGCTTAGTCTTGAAGCCAGATATGTCTTTTGCCCCCACTACTCCCCTTGGAAGACTTCCAGAACTTCACTCCTCTGATGGTTAGAAACCTTCGTCTAATTTCAAGTCTAAACTTCCTGATGGCCAGTTTATATCCATTTGTTCTTGTGTCCATATTGGTACTGAGCTTAAATAATTCCTCTCTCTCCGTGATATTTATCCCTCTGATATATTTCGAGGTAAATTGTAAATGTGCTTCTAGTTTTAAGTTCTTTTTAGAGATAAAACAAAATCAATTCTAATTAGACTTTGTCTTGTCATCAGGCCGAGGTGGTAAGAAAGGTGCAGTAGAATGCTGTCCCAATTGCAGAGGTACAGGCATGCAAATACGAATTCACCAGATAGGACCAGGAATGGTTCAGCAAATCCAGTCTGTGTGCATGGAATGCCAGGGACATGGGGAGCGTATCAGTCCTAAGGACAGGTGTAAAAGCTGCATTGGAAGGAAGATTGTTCGAGAGAAGAAGATTCTAGAAGTTCATATTGATAAAGGTAATACCTCCAAGGAGAACTTGGCTGGTTTTTGTAATATCTTAATCAGGGGTTCTCAAACTGGAGACCGTGACCTCTCAGGGGGGTCGTGAAGTTATTATGGGGGAGTTGTGAGCTGTCAGCCTTCACCCCAAACCCTGGTTTGCCTCCAGCATTTATAATGGTGTTCTACATTAAAAACACTTATATATTTAAGGGGGGGGGAGGGTCACACTCAGAGGCTTGGTATGTGAAAGGGGTCACCAGTACAAAAATCTGAGAACCCCTGATCTTAATAGATTTGTATAAACCTTGGATTTGCATGATACAAATTTTAGTACTTGAAAAAGAGCTATTACCTAGTGGCAGTGTTACATACGCGTTAAAATGTGTAGCGGTAGTACTGCATTATAGCTTACCGCTAAATGGTAAAAACCTGCACAGAGCTCTAAAGGGTAGATATGGCTTCAGATACACACATCTTGATGGCTAATGTCAATGCAAATTACTGATCACTTGTTTAGTAAGCATTAACTTGACTACACCTAGTGCCATGTTAATTGCATATTGATTACTGGATATGCAAACAATGGATTGATTCACAGTGAAGAGAAACTGTCAAGCAGAATAATATGCCACAATGCTAACTAATTACTGACATTGGTTAAAATAAAACAAGCAAGTGGAACACTTGGTGATGAGCTACGTTGCTTTAGTATTACTCCTTCAGGAATTCTGTGCCTAAAAATTCTGTGCACAATATTTTAAAATTCTGCCAATTTTAGTTGCAAATAAATAAATACGGAGGCTCCAGCATGGCAGTGGGGAGCACAGGCCCCTAGCTGCACGGAGGTGGGAGATCATCCTGCGGTCTCCTTTCTCTCCCCCCGCCCCCAGGGACACAGCAGTGGGGACTCAGTGGGGGAATCTGGATTCACATAGTTTCATTGGAAGTGCACGGGCAATGGGACTCTGTAGGGGGGTCCAGGTGAAAGCATATGGTGGGGAGGGGTGCTGCCAAGAGGATACTGCATGTAAGGCTCCCACTTCTTCCCCTCTCCCCCCTCCCCCATGCCCTTCTCTTCTCCTTCCCCTCCCCTTATTCCCTTTTGCTCCCACCCCTGCCCTGCTTCAGGCATTCACCATTGTACAGAAAACAGGATGGCTCCCAGCACACAGAAGGCAGGCACGACTGGCACTAGGACCCAGAGGCGGTGTCCAGCTGCAGAGTCAGCTAGCCTTTATCGAACCCTCTTTCACCTGGGCAGCTCTGTGCATGCAGAAATGGAGTGGGGGGCCAGTGGCATGTGACCCTGTATACCTCCCCAAACTGCACCATGGGCAATCCCCAGCCATATGCCCCCCATGTAGATTTACCTCTCCGCTGACTGCTCCAGACATCAGAAACCCCACTGGCATGTGTCCACTCTTGCAGCTTCCCCGTCATTTTCTACGGGGAAGCAAATAAATTTGCAGGGGCAACAGAATTCCCCCAGGAGTATAATATGTTTCCACTAGTCTTGAGGATTGTACAGTTCCTGGTCATTCTACTGTATCTCAGTAAGAAAAAACAGATCTGCTAAAGTTGTGGTTTGTAAACAATGCTAAGCCTGTAATGCTTAGAACTAAATCTGTTAAGCCATCCTAACAGTCTTGCTCCAGGTGCTACTGACCTACATTGGCTTGAACAATAGCTGGCAAAGTTAACCAGCAGAGTTCACTACGAACAACTCTCTTCAGAGGTAGGGGATGAGGCAAGGCCATATTGTGCAGCAGATGCAAGAAGCTTCTATTGCTGAATAGGCCTTGTCAAAAGCTGGTCAGTACTGGATGTGGAAGAATGTGGGCAGTCCGATGTTAACAGCTTGACAGGCATGCAGCACACCACCAACTGGCTGAAGTGCCTGACCCTCCCAGTAACTGCATTCTACATCTACACGTGAAGTCTCTGTAATATGCCCAGAATTTTGAAGGAGGGAGAATATTGAAGCAACAGTTGGGGAGGAGGGAGAGCAGAAGTTGGCACTAAGGTACATGCAACACTTCCATGATCTAGTATCTTCATCTTGAATGATTCAGACCGAAATTTGTCCTGATTAACATGGTTGAAGCATGCAGGCCTCCAGGGTGCAGAGGGCTTTTCCTTAGTGCCTAAGGGAGTTGCATGCCTTTTGACAATATGACCCTTAATCTCTACACTGTTGCCATATCTTTACAATTTGGCTGTTTGTTGTCAACTCAGCTGGTGTTGAGTAAACTTTTTTCCTTCCTGGACAAATATCCCCATCACAAATTACTGTGCTTAACACTCCTGGCAGTCTCTGAAGCCAGGGTCTGGGTTCTGATGTGAGCATCCAGTCAGGATTGAATACTGGTAATACAGTATGGCAAAGATTACACTGCCTGTATGCTCACTTCATGTATGAATAGAGAACTTCAGCATATAGTATGAAGTCCTAAAACACAAGCTTAAATTACTGTAGGATTCCACTTCCTTGCACTTGATTACAATTCTTTTCTGTGCTCGACTATTGTTTCTAGACTGACTGTCCATACACTGAGACAAGGTGGGCGGGGTAATATCTTAATGGACCAATTTCTGGGAGGGTGAGAGACAGGCTTTCAAGTTTACATAGAGCTTTTTTCAAGTGTATACATCTCCATGCACTGTTTTGTAGACTACTTCAAAGTGTTTACTTATAACCTGTTCCTTCCCATTGACTTAGCAGCTGGACAAGCAGATACCAAAAGCATGGTTTTCCCCGGGGGGGGGGGCGGAGGTGCTCAGGCCCTGCCCCCACCATGCCTATTCCCCACCTCTTCCTACCCAGTTCTGCCTGCTCCTTCCTCTTCCTCCAGTGCTCCTTTATTGTCAAAAGCTGATGCATGGTGGGTGGGAGGGAGGGGATCCGGCTGCCAGTGGGGGCTGAACACCTGATAGATATAGATATATTCTCCTCCCCCCCCATCCCGTGGGTGCTCTGTGCTCAAGAGACTATTCCACCAGTCTTGAAATGAAGAGACTTAGAAATGCTAAATCAGAGAAAAGCAGAGTGTTAGCCACAAAAGGCAAGACCTGCCTGGTTGTGTAGCAGTAGCTTTTTGATATGAGAGAACTGGAGGTCTTATGAAGAGGGCTTCCTATTCTCACACTTACAGCATCAAAATCATGCTTAGCCCTCGTAGCTCTGCAGCAGCTATGTACAGAACAGACAGTAGGTGGAAATACAGGGAGGCTTTAAGCAAACCACTTGGGAGTGTGATGGTTGTAAGTAGCCATCTCGGCTTTCTTCTGCTTTCATTGAGGAATGACCTTTATAGGTGGCAATCCTGACTAGAATTGGGCTGCTTGACAGCTACGCTGAGAGAGTGCCCAGCGGTTAAATGTGCTGCCATAGCCAAGATTGCCTTTATGCGAGGCTCTGGAAATGTAGCTGGTTAGTCATGTGTACAGGTGAGTCGCATCTTAGATGCATTTAACATGCACGAATTCAGCTTTGCGCGGTCGGCAAAAACAGGAAGAAGAAAAAAAAAACAATTTTAAAACTGCATCGGTAGTGTGGGTGATTCCGCCCGCCATTCAGCTCAATGAGTGTTTCACTATACGCGGTTTGCTCTTTACGCACTAACCGCGGAACAGAACCCCCGCGTAAGATGAGACTTGCCTGTAGGGTTTTGAGGGGAGGTGGGGGGGAGTAGATGCAATATCAGAACCTACCAATTCCAACTGTTTTGTAGCACAAGTTAGAGCCTGCTAAAGTGATGCTATTTTTGTATGGTAGCTATTTAAATTCTAATTACATGTGCCTTTGCAAAAGGAATGAAGGATGGTCAGAAGATAACATTCCATGGGGAAGGGGACCAAGAACCAGGACTAGAGCCAGGAGACATCATTATTGTCTTGGATCAAAAAGACCATTCTACGTTTACAAGGTAAAGATCTAGCTGAAAGTCCTACACTCAATGCTTGAGATGCTTCTGTGTTGTCTAGAAACTTCACGCATTACATGCCTGGATTATTACATCTAAACTCAACCAGCACTATCCAGCTAGAGTTCAATTGTTAGCTGGTTTGTAGTCGGATGAATACTTGGCTTATTCCTTTAGAGCAGTGGTCCCCGAACTGTGGAGGAACACTTGGGAGAGGGGGGCGCATGCAGTGAGGCCCTGTCTGCTGCTGAGCCAACTGTGCAGTAAAGTGGGGGCACAGACAGATTCTATTACGGGGGTGGGGCGCACAACAGGAAACGTTGGGCACCACTGTTGAGTCTCTGAATATTTGCAGATACTTGTTCAATTAGTCTTATAGCTGTCATTGCACTTGTTGCTTTGCAGATGTAATATCTCTCCAAATGACTTCTAGACAAACAAAAGAGTGGGTAGTTGAGGGTAGGATATTACAAAAATCAAGGTCAGAATCATGAGTTTCCATGAATGTTCAGCATGTGCCTTCATGCTGACTTGCTGTGATGATTGCACGATGTTATTAAATATCCATGTACTCCATTACCTGTCTTTTCAAGCTACTTCTTTGCTAAGCCATAGCTGTTAGACAACCAAGCCTGGTTTCAAGAAAGATGAAACTAAGCCTCAGGTCTGTCTTTGTCCATGTGGATCCTGCTTATGGTGCCCATGCTCATCAGACTTACGAGATTAGAATCTTCTGACCAGCATTGTCTGAGGTGGTGCCTATGTACTGCATGTGTCTCTGCCCGCCCTCCTGAGAGCATATTAGGCAGAGCAGCCCCAACCATCTTGAACATTCTGGGTGCCCTATCTGGACAGTGTAGGAGTTGCTTTTGCTCCTCTTGCAAATGACCCTTTTCCAGTTGGGTGCTGTGTTAGATAGTGACAGAGGTCCTTGTCAGGTCCAGGTGCCGTCCATGCCGGAGGCCCTACAAGTGGTGCAAGAAATTGTCCCTCCTCGTGCTGCCCACTCCAGCCCCTGCGGGATCCCGGTCATAGGGTAAACCCGCATTTGGACCACCACAGCCTACACCTCTATGGTAACGCTCCCTGTCACATGGGATGTCCTGCCAATGGTCACCCTCTCAGCTGACATGCTTCTGACTGTGATTGGGGCTGCGAAGCTTCTGCCTTCCGGTCTCTGGACCTCGAACAAGGGCAGAGGGGCTCGATGGTGACCAAGCACAGACCTTTGGAGGCGTGCGCTCCCCCGGCAGGCGTTTCGGAGTCTGTGCCCAAGTAGTTCTCCCAAGGCACTGCAAGAAAAAGTGGAGGCTGAGACTCAGGAGAGAGGATAGAAAGGAGAATCCTCTCAATCCCTCTCAGCTGACTACTTCTGTTAGTTTTACAGTGTTTGCTCCAACACCATCTGACAACTTCAAACCCTTCTAGGAGTTGCTGGGAAGGATCACAGACACAATTATCTGTAGTGCAAGAAGCACATAATTAGAATGGAGGATTGGCAGTGTCAAATGAAGGCGAACTAGACCCTGCTAAACCTGTGGCAGACTCTTGCCTCTATACCTTCAGTGTTGAAACAGACAAGAGACCAAGTCCCTCAGACAACTTGAATACTTTGCATGCAGCTTCTGGCTCGCTAGTGGTATCTGCAGCACAAGAGAAATCTAGGCTAGGACTGCCTAAAGCCATTCCTAATAACACCTATCCCAAGAGATCTTTTAATCAAAGGCCTACTCAGTATCACTTCAACTGCAGATGGCCAGCAGTCAAGCCATAAATGACTGTCCAAGCTAGTAGAGCAGTGTCATCCTTGACAAGCTCCCACAGAAATCTGAGATCCGTCATTTGGGAAACTACTAGTAGCTGAACCCTGTTCCAGGCACCTCTGAGGAGAGCTGGGTGAAACTTTTCAGATGAGTTTATTTGCTGAAAATATGTAGTTCCAGTCAACTTGACAGTATTGGCAAATCTGATGCAAATTTGCCAGATAGCTTCACCAAAACTCTGGTTAGTCACATAGGTGTTGGTGGTTCCCTTTGTTCCAATGGTCAGGGCACTCAGCTTGGTCTGAATCCTCCCTCTGGAGCAGGGACTTGAAGTTGGGTCTCCCCATCCCAGCTGAGTGCTCCAGGGACAGGTGGAGGGACCAACAGACCATGACCAATCCGCCAGGGCGGCATCACAGCGTGCAGCTGCATCTTCACAATGCTAAGCCCACTCTGGTTCCCAGTCCCGCTCCACATCCTGGTACCACTTGTCAAACGTGAGGCATATATTGCCGGCCTGAGGCCGTCGCAGATCCGCCAGTCGCTGGGGCCCTGATCCAGGTGCTTGTTGAAATCAGCCAGTTCCAACTCTAGGAGGAGCAACCAGTACTGATCAGCACAGACCACCACTCAGCCCCATCTTGGTCACAGGGGAGTGACCGCCCAGGTTCGGAGCAAGGTTCCCTAGCTGCGGGACAAGCTCAGATACCTCTGGTGCAGACTAAGTCGACGGCACCGCAGCCAGCACAGTGTTACCCATGGGGGTTCACTCAACCCTCCCAGGCCACCTGCTCAGTATCCAGAGCTCCAGAGAGACTGGCTACCTCCATCTCCCGCCCACCCCCAGTTCAAGAGGCCTCAGCTGCAGGCACAGGAGGAAATGGACAAGCAAGCCCCCAGACCACCTCTGGTTGCGGAGGATCCCTTGGTACTGGCTTTCTCCTCATCGTTGCCAGAGGAGGCTATAGTGAGGGCTCCCCACGCCGGTTCCCCAGGATGATACTAAGGCGCATCAGGAGCTGTTAAAGAGGGTTGCCACTATCCTGGTCCTCCAGCCGGTGGAGTTAGAGGAGCCTGCAGACTCCTTTTGATGTTCTCTGCCCCGTAGCCCCAGCCAGGGTAGCTTTGCCCCTGCATGAGGGGGTCATGAAAATTACAAATGCCCTCTGGCAAACCCCCTCCTCCCTGCCTCAGATCTCCAAGAGGGCGGAGCGCAAGAACTTTGTGCCATCCAAGGGTCACAAGTACCTTTTTATACCCACCCTGCTCCCAATTCCCTGGTGGTATAGGCAGTCAACCACAGGGAAGAGACAGGGTCAAATTTGGGCATCAAATTTATTCCGCCTCCAGTTTACAGTTGCAAGTGGCCAACCATCAGGCACTCCTAGGCTGCTATGATTTTAATATGTGGCAGGCCATGACCAAGTTTGAGAGCGCCCTTACTGAGGCTTCTACAAAGGGGTTCCGGACAATCCTGGATGAGGGCTTGACTGGGGACAGAGTAACACTCCTGGAGGCGTTGGACATGGACACCGCTGCCCGTACCATGGCTTTGGTCGTCTCGTTTAGGGTTTTGTGGCTGATCCTGTCTTGTCCGTCTTCGGAGGCTCAGCAATCTAAGGGCAGTCTGCAGCCCATACTAGATCTGCAGGGCTTGAACCGCTACTTAGTGAAACTGAAGTTCTGCATGGTCTCCCTGGCCTCCATCATCCCCTCCCTGGATCCAGGAGACTGGTATGCCACCCTCGATCTGAATGATGCATACTTCCACATCACCATCTTCAAGGGACAGATGCTTCCTTCGGTTCACAGTAGGTCCTGACCGCTATCCGTTCACGGTCCTTCTGTTTTGGCCTAGCGACAGCATCCCGGGTATTTACCAAGTGCATGTCGGTGGTGGCGGCTTACCTCAGACATTGGGGAATCCAGATCTCTGTACCTCAACAACTGGCTCATCAAGGGCAACCCCAGGTCCAAGGGGACGTCGCAGTGCTGCTGGCCACGTGCTGTCAGCTTGGCCTGTTGGTGGACGACACCAAATCCACATTCGTTCTGGTACAGAGGATAGAGTTAATCGGAGCGGTGCTCGACTCGACCTGCGCTGGGGCATTCCTGTCGCTGGAGAGATTCAGGGCATTAGCAGACCTCCTCATGAAAGTCTCCATGTCTGGGTTTGCCTGTGTCCCCTAGGTCACATGGTTGCATGCACGTATGCTGTGCGCCATGCGCCACTGGGACCCCTGCAGCAATGGCTGACTACTCCCAGTCCAGGTCACCTAGAAGAGGTTCTCACCATTCCTGCAAGGATACTCACCTCACCCCAGGAATGTCCTGGAAGGAGTCCCCTTCAACAGCACTCCCCACTCAGTCGAGTTGCTCTCAGATGTCTTGGTTGTGGGGCGAACCTCAACAATCTCCAGACCCAGGGTACGTGGTCTCTGGTAGAGATGACGTTACACATAAATGTCAAAGAGCTCAGGGCAATCTGCAGGGCATGCACGGTCTTCCTTCCTCGCCTGTCTGACAGAGGTCAGAGTCTTGATGGACAACACACCTTCGATGGTCTATATCAACAGATAGGGAGGAGCTCAATCCTCGGCCATATGCCAAGAGGCACTCAGTTTTTGGGACTTCTGCATCGACAACGGAATCCATCTAGAAGCATGTCGCCTCCTGGGGATCAAGAACACGTTAGCAGATCACCTAAGCAGGGACTTCTCCTCTTACCACGAGTGGGTGCTCCACCCAGAGGTAGCCTGCTTGGTCTTCCAGAGGGGATATCCCCAAGTGGATCTGTTCGCCACCAGGCAGAACAGGATGTGCTACAACTTCTGCTCAAGATGGGGTCTAGGCAAGGGCTCCCTCTCCGATGCCTTCCTCCTGTCCTGGGCGGGAAGCCTGATGTACACATTCCACCGATCCCACTTGTCAGCAGGGTCCTCGGTACACACGTTCACGGCCCACTGTGCCATCACGGAGCAGGCCAGGGACAACAGTGGGTTCGGCAGAGCTGTGTTGCAATCTACATGTCCGTGATCTCCTTACCCACCTCCATGGGTATTGTTTGGAGTCACCTAAGTTGAATGGACATGAGCAATCACCGGAAGAAGACGACCGTTGCCTTTTTCTGTAACTGGTGTTCTTCGAGATATGTTGCTCATGTCCATTCCACAACCCGCCCTCCTTCCCCACTGTCGGAGTTTCCAGCAAGAAGGAACTGAGGATGGAGGGGGCCAGCGGCTCTTTATTTATTTGGGGACTGATGGAGCAGAATCCACCCTGACAGACTCGGAACTTACTGACCTTACAATAACCAATTCAGGAGTTCTCCATATGAATCCTATGTCCCACCCTCCATCCCAGTTCCTTCAGAGTCCATCTCTGCTTTGAGATTCTGGATTAGCAAGAGCCCTGAGGTGGCTGGGGCTGCTATGCCTGTTACCCCCTTGGGTGGGGGAGCACAAGCACAAAGGGTGTGTAGGTGTGGCTCCAGCAGACTGTTAGCCAAAAGATTCTGATCTGGCGCGCCTGAGGTTCATGCACGCCAAATGGGATCTACAAACAGAACATCAACAGAAGCAGTTTCTAGAAGGTAACTGTTTGGTCTCCCCTTAGCACCAGCCTTCAGTGCAAGTGGAACAAAAAGAGCAGCAGTGGCTGTCCTTTAATTTAAAGAGAACCAGCACCACACTGCTCTGAGCATGTTGAAATCATCCACAGCTCTTTAACAGCTTAGCCAGTTGTGACGATAGCATACTTGGCTTTCCCCAAATTTGGCGTAGGAGTGTATGCAATCTAGTCACTCGTTATGTGGGAGTAGAGCTAATTGGGTCTGTTGTCCTGGCCAAAGCTATGTTAGGGTCTCTTGGGTGGTATACAGCTTCTGTATAATCTTCCTGTAATTAACTAATCTGTGTGGGTAGGAAAGGGTGGACTAACTTCTGGAATAAAATCCGATTTCTGCAAAGACATACTAAGCAGTTCTAGTGTTAGCAAAGATTTTTTCCAAAATCTTCAGCACTCTCTTGCATGTGATATATTTATTCAAATGTAAACTGTTCTGTAGGCGAGGTGAAGACCTGTTCATGTGCATGGACATACAGCTGGTGGAGGCATTGTGTGGCTTTCAGAAACCTATTGCAACACTGGATAACAGAAATATAATTATTACCTCTCATCCTGGTAAGTGTGCTTAAAAGTATTGCTGTTAAACTTGTATAACTAGCAAATTATCCTTGAGTTCTCCAGTTGCATAGTAAAGGGACCAAAAGAGCATTTCAAGTATCTAAAAAAATATTAACTTGGGCCAGAAAGTGTAAACTTCTTGTTCAAAGTCTTGTACTGTAAAAACACTCTACTTGTATTAGATTAATACCTCAAACTAATTAAAGATGCTACTTGTACATCATGGTGTAACTTCCATAACTAACTCCACTCCACTCAGCAGCAGATAAGACCCTATCACATGCACGACTGTTTGTAACTCATCTTGACTAGATATGTGGGGGGGATTTATGAAGACCCCCCAACTCCTGTGAAAACTGGAGTTCTTGAGCTCAGAATTCATGGAATAGTCTGTCAGTCAGAACACCCTGCATAAGAGGGCTGCTTTCAGGATGCATGAACAAACAATTGCAGTGGTGATGTAGCTCCAGGATATTCGAGACAAGGTGCATGAGCTAATGTTCTATTGGGTCAACTTCTGTTGGTAAGAGGGACAAGCTTTTGAGCTCTTCAGGTCTGGGAAATGTACTCCGTGTCACTGCTAAATACAAAATTGAACAGATAGTGTTTTAGCATAAGTAGTTATGCTAAAGTAATGTCCTACGGGAAGGTGACGTGGCCCGTTAACACCCATGTAGTCATAGGTAAGGCTGCGAGTCTGTCATGGATTCTGTCACTTCTGCAGCAGCCGGTGTCACTGACCCCCAGGGCTGCTGGGGTAGTCTCATACCACCACCAGAGCACCAGTGGCGGTCCCGGGGATATATTGTACAGGTCATGAGCCATTAATATTTGTTCACTTTCTGTGATCTGTCTGACTCTTACTAACAACACCCATGACTAAGGCTGTTTGTCAGAGGTCATGGAATCTGACTTCCAGGGACCTCTGTGACATTCTCTGCTTCAGCCCCAGGGGCTGAGGGACTGGAGCTGGCAGCCAGCAGGGCCTTGGGAGGATTCCAGCGATAGGCACAGCCTCCTGAGGGCCCTACTCGGGGTTCCAGTGATGGGTAACAAGCCTCGTGTGGGGAGAGGGAGTAGCCGGGGGTGTCCCGTTTTCTCTTTGGGAAATATGGTCACCTGGCAACTCCCAGCTGCTGTGGATGGCAGGGAACCCCCCTGCAGCTTCCAGCTGCCATGGGCAGAGGGGGTACCCCACGGCTCCAGCAGGGGAAATCCATGGAGCTGCAGCAGCAAAAGTCAGGTCACGGCTTCCTTGAATTTTTGTTTTTTTTGCCCATGACCTGTCCGTGACTTTCACTAAGTGACAAAATCTTAGCCTTAACCATGACTTAAAGCTACGTTTATTCACGGGTATTTTTAGTAAAAGTCATGGACAGGTCACAGGCAGTAAACAAAAAATTCACAGCCAGTGACCTGTCCATGACATGTACTATATACCCCTAACTAAAACTTGGGCGGGGGTGGTCTGTGGGTGCTGGGGGGTGGCCCAGGGCCCCCGCTGGCGCTGAGCCCCCTGGCTCCTCCTCCATCTATGCAAGTGGGAGCCCCCCCTGCGTCCCACAACCCCCTGCCCCTAGCCCCCTCCCACACACCCAAACTGCTGCTGCTGGCTCATTGACCGCCCGGCTCAGGTAGCCCCTGAGCCAGCACTGGCTGCTGCAGAATTCACGGAGGTCACTGAATCTGTGACAGACACACACAGCCTTACCCTTGGCGAAATCTTGGCCTTGGTCCTAGGACAAAAAAGGGGAATAATGGGTTACAGATTGGATTTGTGGCTTATTACAACAGTGTCTTCTCAATCCGTGACTTTTTTATTTTTATTTTTTGTCTAGCAAAGTTATGAATTTAAGCTCCCGGGCTCATCTTTTGAAATCATTATGCAGATGTCCTTTGTGGATGACCACTGACGGTCCAAGTGATCGCTTTGTGAGAAGTGTTCACCCACAGATGACAGGATGTTTGTCTTTAGCATTTCCTGTGAGTTCATCTGAGTGTAACAATTCTCTCTGGATAATTGGGTGGCCTATTCCATGATGTGTGATCTACTTCTCTGGTGAAGGTGTTTGAAGGTGGTTTTGAGTGGGTTAAGGTGTGTATCTTAGACTTTCTCCTCAATGCATATTCTGTGGTATCTGAATGCATGGCTGTAGATAAAAGCCACAGAATATGCTCCATGGGCCACCCAAAATACCCTGAAAGGACCTGCTTCGGCACAGAAACAAAATCCCCTCTGACTGCACACCCCTAGTTGTCACTTACCACCCCACATGGGGTGTCATCAAACTACTACAACCCATGCGTGATCAGGACCCCATCCTGAGAGAGCTTTTTCTGAACACCCCACTTCTGGCCTTCAAGCAACCTCTCCAAGCTCGTCGGAAGCAAGCACCCCACAGACCAGGACACCTACCTAAAGCAGCACCAGACACAGCCAGAACAGATGTAGAGCAGCCCCCACAACACCCCTTTCAGGATAGAGGGGTCCTACACATGCCTGTCACATGTGGTGTACCTCATTCAGTGCACTGACTGCCCCGATGACACCAATCACTACATTCAAATGAACTCCCTCAGTAAAGTGATAGACGACAACACCCTGTCATCTGTGGGTGAACACTTCTCACAAAGCAATCACTTTATCTGGCCAGTAGTCGTCGTCCACAAAGGACACCTGCACAACACTTTTTCAAAAGATGAGCCTGGGAGCTTAAATTCATAGCTTCGCTAGACACTGGATTTGTGGCTTGTTACAACAATCTGTAACCCACTAACTCTTTTTACCCTATGACTACAGGGGTGTTAACAGGCCACTTCACCTTGAATGGTCCCTTAGAATATGTGCTATATGTTTGATCTTGTATTTAGCTGTGACGCTCAGAGTACCTTTCCCTGACCTGAAGAAGAGATCTGTGTGACTTGAAAGCTTCTCTCTCACCAACAGGAGTTGGTCCAATAAAAGATATTACTTCACCCACCTTGTGTCTCCAATCACATTATATAGCCTTTTATGACCACTTCCATCTACAGGCAACCAGGTTTTTAGCAGCCTTTATGAAGTGGGATCTGGATCAGTATAGTTTCATGAATGTTAGCCCAGAAAACACAGCGTGAAAGGGAGTTGAGGGGAGATCATACAAATGTAGCAACTATAACAGCTTGTCTTCTGTGTCTGGGTTTTTGCTTTAGGTCAGATCATCAAGCATGGAGATATTAAATGTGTGCTGAATGAGGGTATGCCAATTTATCGCAGACCGTATGAAAAAGGGCGCCTGATCATTGAGTTCAAGGTAAGAGTTCAATCAGCTTTGTGTAGTTAAACATGGCTCAACACTGAACATAGTGGAAACTTGTCAGGTTAAAGTTGACTTTGATTTCTAATGGGGGCAAGAAGGACAGTGAGGCGCTCTTTACCTGTTTCTGCATTCGGTTCTGCAAAAGGCTGTGTAAACTAATCCAACATACAGGGTTATACTGCTTAGAATAAAGCTGAAATACTGACATTTGAAAAATAACTGCCTCAAATAGCTTGGAGAGGATCTTAGATGTGAACACTTTTGTTTGGAAACTACTTTATTGGAACAGTCCAATAGGCAAAACGTAGTGCATAGATGGAGATCTGGAAAACCTGATAATGGAAGGCAGCCAGACTCTATATGAGAAGTTGGACAGTGAAGTAAAAATGCATTCTACTGGCTAGCTTGGTTTTTTGTTTTATCCCTGTTTCTGAGAAGACTTGGGAGCCTAGAGCTACCGAAAGAGCCCTAGGACTCTGCTACAAGCTGATGCTTGTAGGAGCAAGGTAGCACACTTCTCTACCACACGTATTACTGCTTTGAGAGGTAAGACTGGACAAGCAAAGTTCATGAATGACCATTCTTACTGATTTTCAGGTAAACTTCCCAGAGTGTGGCTTCCTCTCCTCTGATCAGCTGTCTCTATTGGAAAAATTGCTACCTGCAAGGAAGGAAGTGGAAGAAACTGAAGAAATGGATCAGGTGGAGCTGGTGGACTTTGATCCATCTCAAGAAAGAAGACAGCATTACAATGGAGAAGCCTATGAAGACGATGAGCATCATCCTAGAGGTGGTGTTCAGTGTCAGACATCTTAAAATGGCCAGTGAATATCCATTGTGATGCTTGTTTTGTATGCATTAGTGGATGAGTGAAGAACTACAAGCAGCGCTCACTCGCTCCTTGCTATTGTTTTGTTTTAATATTCAACCATAGTTGTGTTTTTTAAAACAAGTTAATGAATAAAATCAATAATATTAGAAACCCACACACTGACTTTGCAATTTATGTAAAGTTCAGAGTGCAAGCTCAGCTGAAGCTGACCATGAAGTCAGTTACCCCTGGCTGCTTGTCTTGATTTCAGGCCTTGTAATTCTTGTATTTTAATTGTGTGCAAATGCACTGGCTTAGGTTAAGATTGAGTGGTGGTCTTTTAGAGTCTATGCCCTGTTAATGAAGTATACCCAAGTATTTATTTATAATTCATGTTAAGATCAATTAAAGTTTCTGTTCTAATCAGACTGTAGAATATAACCTGTGACTGTTTTGGACTTGTACTGCTATTCATCCAATCAGGACCTGCTCTTGTGCAGCTGCACAGTGCTGTGCTGATTACCTCACTCTAACAAGGATGCTGCCAATCTTCACACGCGCACTTAAACTCCTGGCAGATGCACCAGCTCCCTCAGCCTGCTGGATTTGAGATGTGCTGATCCTTTGCCTGCCAGCTTCATTCTTTTGTGACCCACTAGTGGATTAAAAGTGAAGCTTCCTGCTGTTACAAGCACAGGCAACTTGTCAGGCACGAGTGAACAGTGGGACTGCACCAACATGTCTAAGGAGAGCTAGAATTTTAACCCTGTAGTCCTTCTTTGTGAGTGAGGCAAGCAGAACAGCTGAGCCTGCTATTCTAAATCCCTAAAGTAGAGTCTGCCTACTGATGTGAAGTTTGACCTCCAACTTGATGCACTAAGTTAGAGGAAGTAGCACAGACTCAGTACTGGGGAGGGAAGATGGAAGATACATGACCCTGTATAGGGAATTCAATATTAACCAGAAGAGTGGATGACCAATTGAGAGTCCAGTATTTGTATCAAAGTTCTCATCTTTCTATGTGCATAATCTTAATCTAACTCTTGAAAGACTGTATTGTTCCAGTTATTGTAGGCAAAACTTTTCCAATATAATTACAAAACTGTTCAATGGCTCCTAAGACTATTTTGTGGTATAATGTTAGTCCACTTTCGGGCTGCTTTTGGGGGTGGAAGGGGGGAAATGCACAAAGTTCCTGAAAAGGGCTGCATTCAATTCATTTTAGTCAAACTACCTACTTAAAATACACTAGACACACATGGTGGTCCAATACATTTTATTGGACCAACTTTTGGTGTTCCTTTTCTTGCCCGTTGTCTTCAGATTTGTATAATTTCACCAATCTAGCAGATTTACTAATAGTGGCTGTATCTCACTGTAGAGGTCCAGTAACTGTAGACCCACTCAGCTGTCTATTCTAGATGAATTCAGTTAAAGTTAATGGAGAGGTGTGTTGTATGGTTGTCAGACAACCATACACCTTGACAAATTTCCTTGCCATTGCATTGGAAAGTCATTCCATGCTAGTGAAGTGAGCAGTGTAACTCCTGAGGAGAAGGCACTAGCCACATCACATAAGCTGATTGAGGGCGGCTACTTACACTTTGGATGGTATTCAACACGAAGCAGAAAAAAATATGTATTTCAGCTATTGCTGCAGTGGCTCTAGGAGCATAATGTATGCAGTAGCAAGAGTTTGCTATGGAGTAGGACTGTAAACAAGCTCCCATGCAATAACCTGGAGAAAATTAATGTATACTTGCTTTTTTCCATAGGTGAATCTAAAGGTTAATTTGCTCCACAGCCATTTCTCCAAGTGTATTAATCACTTGTTGGCTTAATGACATATGTCACAGGAACATATTCCTCTTTAATGCTTTCTGGTAAGGGGAACAGTTAAGTGCTATGATACATTTGCTGTTTAGTAGCTTAATTTAAAAACTAAACATTTCAGTCTAGGACAAAGTTTGGGAGCCCAGAGACTTCGATTTTCTACCCAACTTTTCTCCTACGATTTCCTTTGTGACCTTGGGTAACTCAGCTTTTCTGCTGTTTTGCCTAAGTGTACAGAATAAAAGTCTTTGCCTTTTATCTTTTTTTTTCTTTCTTTTAATGTAACATTCCTTGAGCTTCTCAGACAGACTCTATAGAAAGGTGGTGCATGGCGCTTTAATTTTAAATATTTGCCTGTCTGATGAATTTTTGTCAGACAGGCAAATATTTAAAATTAAAGCTCCATGCACCACCTTTCCTTGAGCTTCTCAAACAGACTATAGAATGTTACATAAAAAACAAGGGCCAGGGGCATTTTGGGAAAAGAGGAGAGAGAGAGACACACACACACACTTCACATAGTCTGTGCATTCCTTCCTTTCTCCATCACCAGCAATACAATATTCTACAGGCCCAATTCCAGCCCCAGTCAAACCTGCCTAACTACAGTTCATCATACACACAACTGAGGGCAGCCGTCTGACTCAGCTCTGGGAATGTGATGAACAATTCTGTTGATGCAGGAGCCTGAACAGAATCCACCTCCTTGCTTATGGCTCTGGCATTTCAAGGAATAAAAATGTATCATAGAAGCCAGGAAATAGTGTTCTGACTACACCCAGGAAGTTTACAAAGTTACAGGTTAAGTCACTTCTACTTTGTAACCACACACAGGCTCTGGCTACACTTGCACCTGTAGAGCACTTTGGGTTAAACCAGCCTTCGGAGAGCGCACTAGGGAAAGCGCTGCAGAGTGTTCACACTGTCGGCTTCAAGCGCACTGGCGTAGCGGCATTGGGAGCAGTGGATTATGGGAAGCTATCCCAGTGTTCAAGTGGCTACAACATACTTTTCAAATGCGGGGGGTGGGGTGTTGTGTGTATGTGGGGGGAGAGAGTGGGTTTTGGGAGTGTTGAGTGTGTCCACATGCTGTCTTGTAAGCTCAGACTCCCTCTTCCCCTGCCTCTAACTCAGCAAACATTTACTGTTGCAGGTAAGCAACCGGAGCAGCACTTCTGCATTCCTCAGCCAATTTCACAAAGAGGCCACTTGACTTAAGGGCATTGTGGGATGTTTCCAGAGGTCAATCAGAGCGCAGTACCGTAACTCCTTCACACTGGCCCTGGGGCGTCTCAGCCAATACGTGGAGGTGTGGTACCAGGAGCGCTCTACATGCCTTGCCAGTGTGGACGGGGAGTAAGGTAGAGCGCTCTAGGAGGCTTTATTGCAGTATACAGTGCAAGTGTAGCCAAGCCCATAGTGAAGCAGTGCTAAGAGAGAGTGGTGGGTACTTGGCACCTCTTTTGGAGAGTAATGAGTCACTGTGTAACCCTAAGCTACTGGTCTGTTTTCTCCAAGCTGTCTGAAAATACCCAGCTATCCTCTCCAGGCTAATCTCCAATTGTCTCTGTCAATGTTTTAATCCTCCGCATGTGAGCCTAGAACTCCAGCAGCTATACATGTCTGCTTTGTGATGAGGTAGTTCCTTCCCTACCCATCAAATTTGCAGTGTTTGTTTTGAGACGATAATGGGTCCAACGCACCAGCCTTTACAAGTTTCCTCTTGTTCAACCATTACAGTAAACTCCAGCCTTTCAGCACCCTCCTCAACTTTCTCTCTACTTGACTATCAAGCTCCGTTACAGTACAGGCTAGTCCTATTGCTTTGACTTCCTATTGACTGTTCCTGTTGCTTCTATTTAGATCATACGCTCTTTGGAGAGGCGACGGCCTGTTTTTGTACCGCACCTCGTAGTATGGACAGCCCCATTCTTAGTTACAGTAACTGCTCTAACTAATGCCACCAGTGATTTCCTTTTAGCCAAATGTAAGGGCCTGCTCTCCTTTCTACACACGGCCACTTTTAGTACAGCGGGTCACTCGTGTAGGCTTTTGCAGCCATAGAAATTGGCATTTTTTTCCCCATGTTGTCACCGCAATCAGCAATTCACCATGGAATGTGCCGTTTTGTTTTGTCTCCCTGCTGGGCCTGGCCTGCCACTGCCCCTTCCTTTACAGGTGTTCCCTCAAGGGGGAGTTAATTGGATCACAGCACATGCGCCCTGCTCTGTGCTACAGAACCAGGCACCAGGGCAGTCACAGCCATCCCTTCTATGGCTCTTTCAGCTGCAGCCTGACTTTCCTTTCTAGCATTCATTGCAAAGCACCTCTAACGCTTTGTACCTCGGGGGAACACCCAGCACCCCCATGTTCATCCTTGTAAAATGATTGTGTGGTAGCCAATGCAGAGTTTGTCATGTTGTGTGTCTTCAGAAGGCTCATAATGCCCTGAGCATTGTTATAGTGATGTTATAAGTTGTAATTTCATGTATGTAGTTACAAGGCTGAAAATGTGTCTTCATGACTTAAAACAAGCCCCTGCAAAACTCTCCAGGAGCAGAGGGGCAGTTCACACCTCATTAGGGCATGTATGGGACAAACCCAGCCCAGCCTCACAGGAACAAAGGACACTGGCCTAGGCAGCAACAAAGGATCTGTTGGACTCTCAAGTAAGTCACCCCCCCTTCCCTTGGTCAGTTTGGGACTGTGATGAGGTCATGCTCACCTGACTCTGAAGCAGGGTGGGGGGAAGGGCAAAGCCAAGAGAGAAGAAAGAACACGATAAAAAGAGATGTTTGCCATGCTCTTCCACTCTCTTCCTCCTACGTCTACAGCCACCACCATCCAGTGACTGAAGTGCTGCTCAAAGGGGAGAGCCTGGCTGAAAAAGCAAGCTAGCTTAGGATCAAGAGAATCCATCTTTGCTAAGGTGGAGACTCTCTCCGCCTGTTTATTCCATTCTCAGTCCCCGAAAGAAAGAAATGAGCCATCTGCTACACATTTTAGAAAGTCATTTATAAATTGATGGTGGTTTTTCCATCTATAAACAGCACAAAGGAAAGGTACAGACTTCACAAGACAGAATAATCACTTATACAGCAATTAAACTGCTTTAACTACCCAGATACAGGGTTAATTTAAGTGTTCTATCCACTGACCTTGTACAGCTAATTTAGACCAAGTACTGAAAAACAGTTCTGGGCTCCTGAACTGAAAATTATACTCAGCATATTTGGACTCATAAAACCATGAACACAACAGCCCTTCATTTAAGAAGGATGCTCCAAAGCTAGTTAAAAACAGTTACGGTTTCCAGAGTTTCAAGAGGCCGTCTTCACTGTAGGTAGCGATTAAGTTCTGATGGGGATGGTGAGCGATGCCAATTACATCCTTTTCATGAACCTACAGGATGAACAGAAAAAAAATTAATGCAAGTCTTCTCTACACATCACCTCAAACCAAATCATATTCTCAGGCAAAAGCAACAGTGAGATGAGTAAAGGTTCAGAGTGCAGGTCAGTAATTTAGGGCCAAGCAATGCAGGAAGTGTGGCTATGCCAACGAGACCCTACCCCACATCTTGCGTAGCTGCAAGCCCCATTCCAGACCCATGGCAGGCAGCTGCAACACAATGCCATCCAAGATGGCCTAGTCAGAGCCATCCCGCCACCTATGGGGAAGGTGGCCATGAACTCTGCCATCCCTGGAATGGACAGCCAACTGCAACCAGATGGTCATGGTGTGGACATCACAGTAGCCTTTGAGAACAGGACCCCGGCCTTCCGCAACGCCCGAGCTCGAAAGGTGGAGAAATACGCTGCTCTGGCCAACGTCTTTAGAGCTGGGGTTACGAGGTTCAAACACACACTGACTGAGCCCTGGGCGCATGGGAACCCAGTAACGAGCGAGTGTTGCAGAAATGCGGAATCAGTCAACGCTATGCTTGGCTGATGCGGCAACTCATGGCATTGGATGCCACCAGGCAGTCGAGGGACATCTATTTAGAACACATCACTGGACATTGGTAATACCAGGAGAGATGAGCTCAAGTGTTGTGGAGAAGCAAAGTCGGGAAAGTAACTGGAGTACTTCTCTAAATGCTCAATTACTGAGGGACAATCTACACTCATTGCTATATTCGCTTTCCAGTACCAACTCTTAGTATAAACATTTATGAGTGATGTACCTGAACATTTGGATGTTAATATCTAAACTGTATCTAAATTTATTAGCCTAAATTTGGGTTATTCCAGATTATGTACTACATGTATTTTATGAGTTTTAAACCAAACTTTGTACTTTTGGATAATTTATGCACTATACCCAGATGTACAGACACACTTTCCTTAACCTGTGTATTATATGATTTTAACGTTAGCTTTAATAATAATTTTTAAATCTGTTCTTCTGTTGGTGTGGCTGTAATGTGCTTATAGCAACTATCATTTATTAATCCTTTATAAACTATTTATAAATTGAACCTTAATATAAATTGCAACCTCTGGGTTTATAAGGCTTGTCTGGGGACCATTACACCATTCCTAGAATGTATTTTACGCTTCACTACGGGCTTGGCTACACTTGCACTGTATACTGCAATAAAGCCTCCTAGAGCGCTCTACCTTACTCCCCGTCCACACTGGCAAGGCACGTAGAGCGCTCCTGGTACTCCACCTCCACGTATTGGCTGAGACACCCCAGGGCCAGTGTGAAGGAGTTACGGTACTGCGCTCTTAACCTTAAATCCACCTTACTGTATTTGTCTGGAAATTTAAAAAAAAAATTATACAAAAATAGTTTCTTAAAATGCACAATATTTCAGTGTCTCTGGAAAGTCTGAGTCCAAATCATTCCATTATTAAGATCAAGATCATTCTGGGCAAAAATGGTCTGACATTTAAGTAGCTCAATTTCTTTAGCTCATCCAAGAGAAGGTTATGAGAGGACTTGATCATGGTTTAGAAGTATCTCTATGGGGAGATTTCTGACAGTAGAGGAGTAACACAGCAGACGGGAAGCTGAAGCAGGACACATTCAAACAGGAAGTGAAGTACAATTTGTTTTGGAGGTAACAGCGAGGGTAACTAACCAGTGGAGCAGTTTAGCTGGGTGTGAGGGACTCTCCGAATCAAGACTGGATCTTTTTAAGAGAGCTACTCTAGATCAACCAGAAATGAAAGGTTTGGTTCAAGAATCACTTGGTACAATTCTCTGCCAGGTGATCAAACTGGAGGATCTTAATGGTCCCTTCTGTGACTGTTTTTCCAGAGCTGTATAAAAGTGATCCTGTAATCCCAAACTACTATTGTGGTATGGTGGAGGCCATGCTGAGGAACCGTCCTGCTCTGTTCTGCCACAGCTTGTGCCTAGCCTCCAGCCCAGTCAAGGACCTGAGACCCCTTCCTCTTGTTTGGCCCGATTCCCCCTCTCCCCTCCATGTGCGGCTTTAGAGCAACTAGCGCTCTCTGGGTTACATCTGAGCACCCACCCACAAGAGCCATTCTATGGGACTCAGCCACTCAGAATGCAAAGTGGAAGAGTCACATCCCTAATGTTTTAACCTAAAGGGAAGTGTGCAAACACAAACTGTAATAGAAGTGTGTGCACTTTCACTCCCACTAACTTGTGGAAAGTGCAGGGTTAAATCAAAGCACAGTAACTCCTTGCTTAACGTTGTAGTTATGTTCCTGAAAAATGCGACTTTAAGCGAAACAATGTTAAGCGAATCCAATTTCCCCGTAAGAATGAATGTAAATGGAAGGGGTTACGTTCCATGGAAATTTTTTTCACCAGACAAAAAAGAAAAGGTTACTCACCTTAGTAACCGGTGTTCTTCGAGATGTGTTGCTCATATCTATTCCAGTTAGGTGTGCGCGCGCGCGCGTGCACGGACGTCGGAAACTTTTACCCTAGCAGCTACCCGTCGGGCCGGCTGGGGAGCCCCCTGGAGTGGCGCCGAAATGGCGCTCTATATAGTCCCCTGCCGGCCCGACCCCCCTCCAGTTCCTTCTTGCCGGCTACTCCGACAGTGGGGAAGGTGGGGGGGATGGAATAGATATGAGCAACACATCTCGAAGAACACCGGTTACTAAGGTGAGTAACCTTTTCTTCTTCTTCGAGTGGTTGCTCATATCTATTCCAGTTAGGTGATTCCCAAGCCTTACCTTGGAGGCGGGTTCGGAGTTACGGAAAAACAGCTTGTAGGATAGCCCTACCAAAAGCCGCGTCATTACGTGAATGGCGGTTGATGGCGTAGTGCGTCGTAAAGGTGTGCACCGAAGCCCAGGTTGCGGCCCTGCAGATTTCCGGAAGGGGAACGTTGGCCAGGAAAGCCGCCGAGGAAGCTTGCGCTCTCGTAGAGTGGGCTGTGACCGCTGGCATCGGGGCCCTCGCCAGGTCGTAGCAGGCACGGATGCAGGCTGTAATCCATGACGATATGCGCTGTGAGGAGACCGGAGCGCCTTTCGAGCGTTCTGCGATGGCAACGAACAGCTGGGATGTCTTACGGAACGGCCTTGTGCGTTCAATGTAGAAGGCGAGTGCCCTTCTGACATCCAATGAATGTAGCCGTTGCTCTTTGGAGTTGGCATGCGGCTTAGGGAAGAAGACAGGTAGAAAAATGTCTTGTGACATGTGGAAGGGCGAGACCACCTTTGGGAGAAAAGACCGATGGGGTCGAAGCTGGACCTTGTCCTTATGGAAGATGGTATACGGAGGGTCACATAGGAGAGCCTTCAGCTCGGATACCCTTCTGGCTGATGTGATAGCCACTAGAAAGGCGACCTTCCACGACAGATAGAGGAGGGAGCAGGAGGCCAGTGGCTCAAAAGGAGGGCCTGTAAGTCGAGAGAGGACGAGATTGAGGTCCCATGCTGGAACAGGTGGCTTTATTGAGGGATGAACCTTTTCCAGGCCCTTGAGGAAGCGACGCACCACGGGGTGCGCGAATATTGAGTGGCCCTCTGACCCTGGATGAAAAGCCGAGATGGCCGCAAGGTGGACCTTCAAGGATCCAAGTGCAAGGTGGTTATCCTTGAGATGTAACACGTAGTCCAGAATAGACGGCACGGAGGCAAGGTGTGGAGATATATGCTGTTGGGCGCACCAGAGAGAGAACCTTTTCCACTTCGCCTCGTACGTAAGCCTTGTGGAGGGCTTACGGCTCTCAAGGAGCACTCGTCTAACTGGATCCGAGCAAGCCATCTCCAACCGGTTCAGCCATGAAGTCTCCACGCTGTCAGATGCAACGAGTGGAGGTCTGGGTGGAGAAGACGACCGTGATCTTGGGAGATGAGATCGTGGCTGATCGGGAGAGGAATGGGGGGCTGTATCGACAGGTCCATCAGGGTCGGGTACCAGCACTGTCGTGCCCAGGCAGGGGCCACCAGAATGACGTCCGCCTTGTCCCTGCGAATCTTGAGGATGACCTTGTGGAGTAGCGGGAAAGGCGGAAACGCGTAAAGGAGATGACGTGACCACGAGATCGTGAAAGCGTCCGCAAGGGAGCCCGGGCCGTGTCCTCTGAAGGAGCAGAAACTCGGGCACTTCCTGTTGGTTCGAGAGGCAAACAGGTCGAGCTGGGGAAAACCCCAGGTGCGGAAGATTGAATGGATCACGTCTGGGCGTATGGACCATTCGTGGACCAGGAAGCGTCTGCTCAACTGGTCTGCCAGGACATTCTGGACTCCAGGGAGGTAAGACGCCTGGAGAGAGACGGAGTGAGTCAAGCAGAGGTCCCACAGTAGAAGGGCTTCGCGGCACAGCGGTGATGATCGAGCCCCGCCCTGCTTGTTCAGGTAGTACATTGCAGTTGTGTTGTCCGTGAGAACCTCGACGCAGCGGCCTTGTAGGTGAGCCAGGAACGCTTGGCATGCTAGACGAATAGCCCTGAGCTCCTTGATATTGATGTGGAGATCGAGCTCGTGCTGCAGCCACATGCCCTGCGTTGTTAGTTGCCCAAGATGAGCGCCCCAACCCAGCGCCGATGCATCTGGTACTAGAGTTAGCGTGGGAAGGAGAGGCTGAAACGGGACCCCTTCGCGTAACGTCAGTGGGTTTAGCCACCATGACAGGGAGTTCAATGTGTGGGGCGGAATTGTGACAACCATGTCCAGCTTGTCTCTGTTGGGTCGATAGACAGAAGCCAGCCACGCTTGCAGTGGGCGAAGACGTAAGCGGGCATGTTGGACCACGTACGTGCAGGACGCCATGTGACCCAGCAGCTGAAGGCATTGCCTTGCGGTGGTGGTCGGGAACCGACGGAGCGAAGTAATCAAGCCCACAATGGCGAGGCGACGAGCCTCTGGGAGGAACGCCCGAGCTCTGGTTGCGTCGAGGACCGCTCCGATGAACTGGATGGACTGAGTCGGTTCCAGCACTGACTTGCTGGTCACTTGGATGATACCAAGGTGAGAGAAGGTGTCCCTGATCATCTGCACGTGCATTTGCACCTGTTGACGGGACCGGCCTCGCACTAGCCAGTCGTCGAGGTACGGGAACACGTGAATGTGGTGGCGGCGAAGAAACGCGGCTACTACTGCCATGCATTTTGTAAAGACACGGGGGGCCGTGCACAGGCCGAAAGGGAGCGCTGTGAACTGGAAGTGTGTCTTGCAAACGACGAACCGGAGGAATCGTCTGTGAGCCGGTGTAATGGAGATATGGAAATATGCATCTTTCATATCGAGGGCGGCATACCAGTCCCCAGGGTCCAGGGAAGGGATGATGGTGGCCAGGGAGACCATGCGGAACTTCAGGTTGACGATGTATTTGTTGAGGTTCCTCAGGTCCAGAATGGGTCGTAGACCCCCCTTGGCCTTGGGGACAAGGAAGTAGCGGGAGTAGAAACCCTTTCCCCTGAACTTGTGAGGCACCTCCTCCACAGCTCCTAGTTCGAGGAGCTCTTGTACCTCTCGATAGAGGAGTTGCTCGTGAGAAGGGTCCCTGAAGAGGGATGGGGAGGGGGGGTGAGGAGGAGGGGTAGAGTGGAAGTGGATAGAATATCCCCCCTCTACCGTCCGGAGGACCCATCGGTCTGATGTAATACGGGACCAGGCATGGTAGAATCGGGACAGACGATCCAGGAAGGGTAGAGTGGCAGGACTGAGCGGGAAGGGTAGGCCGTCCTCGAAAGTCCCTTCAAAATGGGCGCTTAGCACCCTGAGCCGTTTTGTGCTGGCCCTTGTTTTGCCCTTGGGGCGGGCGGTTAGGCCTGCGGCGACCAAAACTGGTTCTACGTCGGGAGAAGTCCTGACGTGGTCGAGGCGGGAAAGAGCGCTGTTGGGAAGGCTGGGGCTTGAACGGCTTCCTGAGCGTCGCCACGGTATGCATCCCCAAGGACTTGATGGTGTTTCTTGTGTCCTTGAGGTTATGCAGGCGTGAGTCCGTCAGGTCGGCGAACAGGCCCTTGCCGTCAAAGGGGAGGTCCTGGATGGTGTTCTGGACCTCCGCTGGCAAACCCGATGACTGGAGCCATGCGCTCCTCCTCATAGAGATGCCCATTGCCAGCGTTCGGGCTGCCGCATCAGCCGAGTCCAGGGCACCCTGTAGGGAGGTACGGGCCACCAGTTTGCCCTCGTCAGCCATGGCTCTAAGTTCTGTTTGGGACTCTGGTGTAAGCTGGTCCTCAAACTTCCTTAGGGCTGACCAGGTGTTGTGGGCATACCTACTAAGGATCGCTAGTTGGTTGGCGATCCTTAGGGAAAGTCCGGCGGTGGAGTAGACCTTTCTCCCGAAGAGGTCAAGGCGTTTGGAGTCCTTGAACTTGGGAGCTGGGCCTTGCTGTCCGTGCCTCTCCTTGGCGTTGACAGCCTCCACCACGAGGGAACAAGGTGCGGGATGGGTGAAAAGGTATTCAAACCCCTTGTCCAGAACAAAGTATTTCCTCTCCACCCCTCTAGGTGTTGGGGGTATGGAGGAAGGGGTTTGCCAGAGCGCCGTAGCATTGCCGCGGATGCTTTTGTTCATCGGCAAAGCGACTCTGGAGGGACCCTCTGGCTTCAGAAGCTCATCCACCATCGGGTCGTCCTTCTCCTCCGCCACCTCCTCTATGGGCAGGTTCATGCTAAGAGCCACCCTCCGGAGTAGCTCTTGCAGGACCTTAAAATCCATAGGCGGAGGCGCAGATGATGTCCCCGCTACGGCTTCATCAGGAGAGGAGGAGGAGGTTGTGAGAGGGAGGGGAGGCTCAGGCAAGTCGTCCCGCTCTAGGGTGGGCTGCTGGAGAGGTGAGGGAGACGCCGCCCTTTGTCCCGGGGTTGTATCACCGGGTGCAGTCTCCTCAGCAGGTTGGCGGGAGATGGTCGCCACAGGAGGGTGGACTCGTACCAGCGGACGGGGGGGTAGGGGTGCACCTTGGGCCTCATGGTATGCCCAGGGTGTCCAGAACGGCCACTGGGGCTGCCAGGCGGCCGGCTGGGCTTGCGCTGGGGCCAGTGGGGTTGCCTCCGGTGTTTTGGAGGGCCCAGCCGAGCTGGTGGAAGACGGTTCCCGGAACGGCCAAGGAGGGGCGGTGCGCGACGTCGGGTGGTCCTTGGAGGGTCTGAAGCGTGTGGCATGTGGATCACGCGACCTCGATCGGGACCGGGAGCGGTACCGCACCCGCTCATCGCGGTACCGTGGGGACTCGCGGTGCCTTGGGGATCGGCGCCGCGGGGATGGGTCCCTGCGCGGGGTGTCCCAGCGTGGGGTGTCCCGGCGCCGTGGGGACGAGTCTCGGCGGGGAGAGCCCCGGCGCCGTGGGGACGAGTCTCGGCGCGGAGAGCCCCGGTGCCGTGGGGACGAGTCTCGGCGCGGAGAAACCCGGTGCCGTGGAGACAAGTGCCGTGGAGGCGAGTTTCGGCGCGGAGAACTCCGGCGCCATGGGGAGTGCCGGTGTCGTGGGGACAAGTCCCGGCGCGAGGTGTCTCGGTGCCGTGAGGAGTCGCGGCCCGGCGTGTCCCGGTGTCGTGGGGACGCGTCCCGGCGCGGGGTGTCCCGGTGTCGTGGGGACGCGTCCCGGCGCGGGGTGTCCCGGTGCCGCGGGGGTGCATCTCGACGCGGCGAGTCTGGGTACCGCGGAGATGGCCCTTGGGGCTGGCGGCGAGGAGATTCCCGTCGCCGAGGAGAGTCCCGGTGCGTGGATGGGCTCCGGCGTGTAGTCTCCGCCGAGGGTCGAGCCCGTGGTGGGGAGCGGTGCCGGGAAGGCGTCGCGCTCGTCCTGGACACCGAGCGGGACCATGATCTGGCAGACCAGGAGGACCTCGAGCGTGAACGGCTCCGAGGTTCCAAGCTGCGAGATCCGCGCCGCGAGTCCGACCGGCGCCGTGACTCAGACCGATACACCAGCCGTTGCCGGGACTCCGAACGGCGCCGGGACCTCAAGCGGCGTGAAGGAGGCTGTAGCTGAGCCGACGGTCCGAGGAACGTCGGCTTGCCTCTGGAGATGACCGGGGGCCGTGCCTGGGTTGGTGCCGGCACGGGAGACGCGGTCATCTCGATCAAGCCCCTGGCAGCCTCGAACGTGTCCGGCGTCGTGGGTGCGACCAAGACGACTGGGCACGGGGGTGTCTGTGGGCGCGGACTAGCGCTCCTCTGCTCCGGGGCAGCGGGGCAGGGTGGTGCCGCAGCGACGTCCGGTGCCTTGCGTCCGGAAGAGAGGGAGCGGTGTCGGGGACGGCCCTGGGTTCCCGACGGTGCCCGGCCCCGAGGCGGGCGGGAGTCCTTGTGCGGTGCCGCAGCCGGCGCCGATGGCGGTGCGCTGCGCACCGAGATGGTAGAGCCCGCACCTTGAGAGGGGCAGAGTGCCGCCTCCATCAACAACTGTCTTAAGCGGATCTCTCTGTCCTTTCTGGTGCGGGGCTTGAAGGACTTACACAGCTTGCACTTGTCCGCTGTGTGAGACTCACCCAGACAACGAAGACAGGAGTCGTGGGGGTCTCCGGTGGGCATGGGCCTGTTACAGGATCCACACAGCTTGAATCCTTGCGAAGGCATGCCCTATGCCCGGAGGGCTCGGGAGGACGGTAACAGTAGAAGAAAAAACTACTGCTAACACTACAACTAAACTACTCTAATCTATAACAATAAGAACTATTTACACTAAATACAATGAGAACAAACGGATAGCTAGGGAGTAGTGGAGCACTTGCGAGCAAGAGAACCACTGTTCCAACGACCGTCACGGGCGGTAAGAAGGAACTGGAGGGGGGGGGTCGGGCCGGCAGGGGACTATATAGAGCGCCATTTCGGCGCCACTCCAGGGGGCTCCCCAGCCGGCCCGACGGGTAGCTGCTAGGGTAAAAGTTTCCGACGTCCGTGCACGCACGCGCACACCTAACTGGAATAGATATGAGCAACCACTCGAAGAAGAACTATATATTATACACATACACAAAACGTTTTAAACAAACAATTTAATACTGTACACAGCGAGGGTGATTGTGAAGCTTGGTTGAGGTGGTGAAGTTAGAGGGTGGAAGAGGGTCGGACATTTCCCAGGGAATGCCTTACTGCTAAATGATGAATTAGCTTTTGGCTGAGCCCTCAGGAGTTAACACATTGTTGTTAATGTAGCGTCACACTCTACAAGGCAGCACGAATGGAGGGAGGGGAGATAGCATGGCAGACAGAGACACACACCTTGTGTGTGTGGGAGAGAGAGAGAGAGAGATACGCATTGCCCCTTTAAGTACACTGACCCCACTCTTAAGTACATTGTCTTTTTAAGTAGATCAGAAAGTTGAGACAGCAGCTGCTGCCCCAAACTTTCTCTGACTCTCTCTGTCCATGTCCCCACCCTGCTCTATATGGAGAAGGGGTAAGCGGGGTGCAGGAGCAGGGGGGAGGGGGACACCCTGTCATTCCCCCCACCCCGTCCTCCCTCCCTGCACAGCAAGCAGGAGGCTCCCAGGAGCAGCTCCAAGGCAGAGGGCAGGAGCAGCACATGGCAGTTGGGGGGGAGGGAGGGGAGAGACAGCTAAACTGCTGGCAACTGATAACCTGCTGGGCGGCTGCCACACAGGGAACTTAGGGGAGCGGGGAGCTGATGGGGGGCTGCCGGTCCATCCTGGTTCCAAGCCCCCACCAGCTAGCTCCACCGGGCTGCTCTTTCTGCAAGCAGTGGACAAAGCAAGCAGCAGCCAAATTATGTTAGAAGGGAGCATTGAGCAACTTTAAACGAGCATGTTCCCTAATTGATCAGCAACGTAACAACGAAACAACGTTAACTGGGACGACTTTAAGTGAGGAGTTCCTGTATATAATCACAACTACTTCAAAAATCTTTTAAGGAGTACATGGCTACATTCTAGCTAAACCATCTATTTTTATTTTTAAACGCATTTTTCTCAAAATAACCCATACCTTTAGCCAAGTACTCAGGACCAACCCCTACAACAGCCACCTGAGGGCACTTGTCATGGAAGCACAGTAACTCCTTGCTTAACGCTGTCGTTATGTTCCTGAAAAATGCTACTTTAAGCGAAACGATGTTAAGCGAATCCAATTCCCCCATAAGAATTAATGTAAATGGGGCGGAGGGTTAGGTTTCAGGGACATTTTTTTGAAGCTTCGTTGAGGTGGTGGAGTCAGAGGGTGGAATATTTCCCAGGGAATGCCTTACTGCTAAATGATGAACTAGCACTCGGCTGAGCGCTCAAGGGTTAACACGTTGTTAATGTAGCCTCACACTCTACTGACCCCACTCTAAGTACATTGACTTTTTAAGTAGATCAGCAAGTTGAGACAGCAACTGCTGCCAGCAACTCCCTCTGTCCTGAGCCCTGTCGTGTCCCGCCCCTGCTCTGTGGAGATGGGGTACAGGAGCAGGGGGGAGTGGGATACCCTGACATTAGCACCCCTCTTCCCCGCTCTCTGCACAGCAAGCAGGAGGCTCCTGGGAGCAGCTCCAAGACAGAAGGAAGGAGCAGCACACGACCGTGGGGGGAGGGACAGCTGAACTGCTCAGCAATTGATAGCCTGCTGGGTGGCTGCCACACAGGGAACTTAGGGGGGCTGCTGGTCCACCCTGGTTCCAAGCCCCCACCAGCTAGCTCCAATAGGCTTCTCTTTCTGCAAGCAGTGGACAAAGCAGGCGGCTGCCAAACAACGTTATAAGGGTGCATTGGCACAACTTTAAACGAGCATGTTCCCTAATTGATCAGCAACGGAACAACGTTAACCGGGACGACGTTAAGTGAGGTGTTACTGTAAGTGGTCACTCTGGAATTTATGTTTGCATGAATATTCTAGAACTGATAAGAACACAGATTCTACTTCATGTTTACTTTCAAATAGCTTGTGTTAAGTACTCACTGTCAGAGTTCTCTCCAGCTTGCCAGTCACGGTACTGAAACAGTACAGCACAAAGTCTTCACCCACACAGTAGATCCACTCGCCACGTGGTGAAAGGGCACAGCAAACAAAGTCACCTCCTTCTCTCTTACCAGAGCTGAAGCTTCTTACAATCTATAAAAGCAAAGAAAGGTTCACTCGATTCACATTTGGCAGCAACAGTGCTACTCTAACAAGGTTAGCTTTATTACAGGGGTGGGCAAACGAAGGCCCGTGGGCCGCATCCGGCCTGTGGGACTGTCCTGCCCGGTTTGAGCTCCTGGCCGGGGAGGCTTCCCCCGGACCCCCCCGCTGTCCCCCTTCCCCCGCAGCCTCAGCACACCGCACCGCCGGCTCTCTGGCCCGCTGCTCCTGGGCAGCGCTGCAGTGTGTGGCTGGCTCTGGTGAGGCCTGAGCTCTTGCCGCTCTGAGCGGCATGGTAAGGGGGCCGGGGCCAGGTGGTTGGGTAAGGGGCAGAGAGTCCCGGGGGGCAGTTGGATGGGGCGGAGATGGGGGGGGGCAGTCAGAGGACAGGGGGTTGGATAGGTGTGGGAGTCCTGAGGGTCTGTCAGGGGGCGGGGGTGTAGATAGGGGTCAGGGCAGTGAGGGGACCGGGAGCAGGGGGGATTGGGTCCTGGGGAGGCAGTTAGGGTCGGGGGGTCTCGGGAGAGGGTGGTCAGGGGACAAAGAGCAGGGGGGCTTAGATAAAGGGTGGGGTCCCAGGAGGGGTGGTTAGGGGCAAGGGGTGTCTATGGAGGGGGTAGTATGGGGACAAGGAGCAGGGGGGGGTTAAATGGGTTGGGAGTTCTGAGGGGGTCGGGGGTTGGATAGGGGGCAGGGCCAGGCTGTCTGGGGAGGCCCAGCCTTCCTTACCTGGCCCTCCATACAATTTTGCAACCCCGATATGGCCCTCGGGCCAAAAAGTTTGCCCGCGCCTGTTCTATCAGATACTGGGGTCATGAATTTAGTTGCCTAAATAATCAGCCTGATTTTCAGAAGGGCAGAGTATCCAGCAGTTACCACTGAAAGGAGAGAGCAGGATTTCACCCACTACGCTGCTTGGAAGGGTCACAAATCTCTTCCTGATTTTAATACTTGTTAAACTCTTTCCTAGCTGCTTCAAAGGGACACGTCTGGGATCACATACTTGTCCTTGCATGTTCATGATGACCACTGTGTTTGATCTGTTGCAAACGACAAAGTGTTCTGGATTTTTAGGCAGCAGAACCACACTATTCACGGTGATGTCTGTTCCTGCAGTACTGCCAAGAGACTTGAAGGTGTTGGAGCACTCGGTTGTCTTCATATTCCAAATCTATTGAGCAGAATACAAAGTGGAAGCACTTTATGATCAGGCACATTTCTTCATTTTAATTAAAATGACACCACATTTTTGGAGAAGCTGCTATGGACGTAGCTTTCAGCATTTAAAAAATATCTATTGAAACTAGAGGAAAAAGAGTAACGAACACCAAAAATGGTAATTCAATAGGTTCACAGATTTTAAGGCCAGAAAAGACCATTATGATCATCTAGGCCAATTGCCTGTATAGCACTGGCCTGAAAATTACACCCAGCAATTCCTGAATCGAGCCTAATAACTACTGGGTGAGCAAGAACAGGTTTGTTTAGAAGGATATCCAAATATGAAGCTTACCTGTAGCTGAGGTTCTCAGAGCTGGACTCTGAATAGCCCCACTCATGGGGTGCTCTGACCAGTGCAGCCTGAATGGTAACATTCTGCTAATGGTAGCAGCTGGCACATCCACATACCTCCCTTCACTGAACTCCAGACATTCTAGGGCCAGGGTTTAAGAGGAGAGTGACACACTATTGCCTCAGTTCCAACCCCAAGCCTCTTGGTAAGCAGGCCTGACTCCAAGGTAGTGGGGGAGTGTCAATATGCAGACTCTATCTTGAAGAATATCAGTTATAGATAAGCAACCTTCATTTCTTCCTTTAAGCGTCCTCTGCATATTTCCGCTCACGAGATAGATTAATAAGCAATACTCTGACCAAGGATGGTGGGACTTGGAGTTCTTGTCACAGAAGGAGTACAGGACTGCCCTGCCAAACTTTCCATCTGATCTTGATTTCAAATCTAAAGTATAATGTTTAGTAAAGGTGTGGACAGAACTCCAGGTTGCTGCTCTACATATCTCTACCAGAGGAATACGTCCAAAGAAAGCCATGTAAGTTGCCTTTGATCTATTTGAAAGAGTTCTGTTGCCTTGAGGAATGGATAATTTTTTCAATTTATAAATTTCATAAATACCTAACTCATCTAGAAAGAGTCTGTCCAGAAATAGCTTTTTCCCTTGTTTTTTGGTCCATACGTTATAAACAGCCTTGAAGGCTGTCTAAACTATTTAGTCTTGTCGAAATAAAAACATAACTCTCCTCACATCTAACATGTAATTTAGTTTCCCCATTGTGAGTATGGGGTTTCGGGTAGAATTATGATTGATTTATGTGAAAATCAGAGACTATTTTTAGTAAAAACTTAAGGATAAAGTGATTCTTCACATTCATCCTATGAAACACTGAATGGTGGATCAGCCATTGATGCATGCAAGTCACTTATGCATTTCACTGCAGTGACTGTATTGAAAACACTGTTTTGACAGATAGATGACATGAAAAACAGCTCCTCAAAGGGAGGTCTCATTAATTTTGCTAGTGCTACATTTAAATCCCAGGAGGGCACAGGAGTTCTTACTGGAGGATATAAATTATTAGGGTCTTTTAAAAATTTCTTAACCATATCATTAGGAAAATGGATTTTACCTCTACAGGTACTGATAAGGCTGAGCGATGAAACTTAACTGAAGATAATGAAAGAGGTGTCTTCTTAAGATACAATAAATACTCTAATATATAATTGGAGCCATATAAGAATCCACATTATACCAGGAAATCCACAATAAAAACCATCCATGTGAATTCTTTTCTACAATACCACAGTACATTCTGTACTTCAAGTCTTTCGTCTACCAAAGCAGCCCAGGGTCATGCAGCCCAGAGAAGGGACCTACGGTCCGGATGACAGACCTTCCCTCTTTGCTGTGTCAACAAGTCCATTCTCGACAGTAGAGGTTCCACTAATCCTTGTGACGTAATCAAATCCAGATTCCATTGCTGTCTAGGCCATGCTGGTGCTATTAAAATCACCAGGCCTTGTCTTAATTGCTTTTATCACTCTCTGAATGAGGGGAAATGCATACATTAGACCTCACACCACCTTGTAGCATCCAGGAATCTACATATAATGGGCCCAATGACAAAGCCTGAGCCCTGGCTATGATAAAGTACCTTTAAGGGAAATTATCTCTAAGATGAAATGCCCCAGTTTGCTACAACACACAGAACAAGTCCCATACATGGCTCATGTTAGCAAGTGGCCATTTTACCTTCACTGTGCCGTCAGAGGACGCACTGATAATATAGTGACCATCCTGTGTAAAAGTAGCTTCATTAACAAATGAAGAATGACCACGGAATTCCTTCAGAGTTTTTCCCGATTTTAAGCCATGAATCCTGTTACAAAATTTAAAAAAACATTGTAATAAAATAATTGTCTGTAGAGAGGTACAATTCAGAGATGTAAAATAAAGGAAGAATTTAGTTTGTTGTCTGATGTACAGAGCAATTAATAAAATAGGCTAACACATCTGCATCTAGAATAATACATTTGTCATCACAAACCCCTTTCCCCAAATATAATATCTGACCATGAAAAATGTAAAGAGACATCATCAACTTGAAATCTAATCAATTAAAAAAAAGGGAGTTAAAGGTAGTTTCAGGTATACACAAAACCCCAAGAACGGGCAGGGGGACACAGATTTTTGTTTTAGTTTTAAGGTGAATTTAGTGATCACGAAAAGCACCAGACTGAGAATCCTGGAGACTTACGTCTTGTTTATCCTAGGCAGCAGCAGCACAAGTCACTAGAACTCTGGTCTGAAGGGAGTAATCTGAGCATGGAAAGGACAGTAAACACCTAACCTCTCAGCTAACACTGCCAAGAGAATTCCACTGATGCTTAATGTTTTTGGTAACATGGACACCAGCCCCTAATCTAGGTACTTACATGGCCCCAGTCACATCAGCATCTGAGCAACCAACAACTTAAAAAATAAAAACTCTTTTCATTCCCAGGCTCTAGGAAAACTAGCTTGACTAGTTTATAGAGCAGTTATGAGGTGTGAAAGCATGCACATGTGGTAGAAGCTTTGAGAGAAGGCTAAGCTGAAGGTGGGAATTTGCCATTTACTTTTGAAAAAGGTTGGTTTTGTGGTCACTTCTTCCTTACGAGAGTGAGTTCCCATAGTCTACTAGGCCCAGCCCCTGCATGCACAAGCCTTCTCCAGAAGAGGACAATTTCACTGCTCCAAGAACTGGAGCAGTCATGGAGGGATTGGGCTGTCTGGGACTGGGTAAGAGGTGCAGCCCTGTCCTGCAGTAGGGGAAGGTCTCCATTGCACTTATTCCTAGAAGGTGTGAGCAAGGAGCTGCTTCTTTGGCCAGGGTGTTAAAGTCCCCCGGCCCACGAAGTTCAACAGCTGAGCTGCTTCCTGGAGGTGTGTGTGTCTGTGGGGGTGTCTCACAACGCTTCCTGCTGGAAGCAGAGAAGATGGAACTCTGTTGGAAAGGTGCTTCTCACTGATTGAGGGAGGTTACAGAAAGTCGTGGCAGGTGTGATGTCACGTGTTTGCGATGGCCGCGGCCTTTCTTCTGTGCAGTTGCTGCTGGGAGGACAGACACAAGTGACCCTGTAGAAATTTTTAAACTCTCCTCAGGCTGCAATAGATGTTTTCCTGCTGCTTGGAGCCCTCTTTTGTGGAGAAGGAAAATGAACTGAGATGACCACTGTTACATGTAACCCACCGACAGCTGTCATATGGTAGTGACTGGGTTCAATCAGAACTGGTGCTCAAGAATGGCCCCATATCCCATTATCTGCAGGGACCATCAGGTTGCAGTACTGGCCTTGTCGCCAGTTTCAGAAACAGTTGTTCTAAAGTTTGAACGTAAGCCAGTGAGCGCCGCTCAGCCGGCCTCTCTTGCTGGGATGTAGTGACGGGTGTAAAAGTACTGAAGTGGCTGCTGCTGAATCTGAGGACAGAAATGCTTTTAAACAAACACAAAACAATACATCATGGCCAGCACCTGCTGCGAACACTGGAATGAAAATAGGTTAACACAAAAACAAGTTACAAAAATTGAAAGGGCAAAAATTTAAACTATTTGTTCAAGAGGAAAGAGCCAAGTAATTTTATTAATGTTAAAAACATTAAGGACTAGCTTTCATGTAAGCTAAAAACATCCAAGAGTTTAAGGCAAGGGGACTGAAGAAACGATACTTAGAACTTCTAGTAGAGTTTCTTGTACATTACAGCCCTCAAATGTATAACTTACCTGATTGTCTGATCAAAAGAAGCACTAAGAATCTGACTGCTGTCTTTAGAGAAACTGAGGCAGGTGACACCTTTACTGTGTGCTCGTTCAAATCTCCTCAGACACTGCCCACTCTGAATCTTCCACACCTGAGGGACATCCAAAATACTAGTCAGAAAAAAGATTCCCCTTAAATCAAGTGAAATTCAGAGGGTATCCAGAACTAAGATGAAGAGTATTCAGGATCAAAAGCTAAGCTAGAATAGCACGGGAGGTGGTGTTTTTACCCCCATTAAATATTTAACACCGTGGGACATGTATCTAAGAGGCACCTGCATGACTCTACTCCATTGGTTCCCAAACTTTTTGGCATCACACCCCCTTTTAATTTTCAAAAAACCCTTATGCCCCTCACCTATCCTTTACCATCATCCAACCCCCCTCTCCCCCCCCGGGGATCCTTGTCCCCTGACCGCCCCCTCCCGGGACCCCCTGCCCCGACCACCCCACCCAGGACCCCACTCCCTATCCAACCCCCCCTGCTCCTTGTCCCCTGACCGCCCCCTCCCGGGACCACCTGCCCCAACCGCCCCACCCAGAACCCCACTCCCTATCCAACCCCCCCTGCTCCTTGTCCCCTGACCGCCCCCTCCTGGGACCCCACCGCCTATCCAACCCCCCCCCCCCCCTCCCTGTCTCCTGACCGCCCTACCAGAACCTCCACCTCATCCAACTGCTCCCTGGGATCTCCTGCCCCGTAACCAACCCTCCCTCCCCCCACTCCCTGCCCCCTTACCAGGCCGCTCAAAGCGGCAGGACTATCTTATTAGAAAGCCTGGGAGGTGGGCAGGCGCAACTACAGGGGCGGGGGGACAGCAGGGGAGGGGCCAGGAGCTAGCTTCCCTGGCGGGGAGCACAAGGACCAGGCAGCCTCGTGCCCCCCTTGGAATTTCTTCACGCCCCCCAGTTTGAGAACCAATGCTCTACTCAGTTTGCATTTAAACAAGACTTTGGCAAATGGAGTGCTGAAGTTTCTAGCTGATGTGGGAGAGGGGATGGGCTTGATTTGAGGGGTCCACTGTAGGGAAGCTACATGTGGTATGCCTGGTCTTTCCCTTCTCTGCTACTGGACACAAAAAACAGCTTCAAGTTTGGCTACATCCAAAGGTTAATATAAACCCAGAACAAATCCCATGAAGTGAGCCTGCCACTGGGGCATTACACCACTTCACCAGTCTGAGTCAGGAAGATGACGTTTCAGATTAATTTCATATTTGTGAATAACTATTACAACTTCAGGTTCAGATTCAGAATCGTCCCAGTGCAGAAGCTGCCCTCAGAACTTTTTCTCCTTGCACTCTGCTGTGAGAGATCTATCACGAAACAGGCTGCATTTCCCTCCCCATTCCAGGACTGGCCAATTCCGTCAAATTTTCAATATTATTTCATACTCCAAAATACACAAATTCTGGAGGCACCTGAGAGCACTCCAGTGTTAGGGATGGGTTTAAAATGGAGCATGAATTCCTCATTTTCTGCAAGCAGATGGCCAGGCAGTGTGCAGTGTCACCGAATTAATCTGCTTTTTAAAATTCTCTTCATAGGATTTCAATAGGAGCTCTTTACATTTGGGCTCTGGGTGAGGTTTTCCTTTCCTGTCCTACATTTAGCTGCTGACCACTCTCTCTTACATACTGCATCTACTCCATACTTGGCAAAGGCAGTGGATTCTGACTAGAACTTGTGCAACAAGTAGGGTGGTGGGATTTTTTTCCAGTAAAAATGTTTAGCTTTTATTCTTGTTCTAATTGGAAGTTTATGCACTGCAGACACAAGCCCGATTGGAGGCAGCCAGCACGGGCACACAAAGCCTTCTCTGTTAGAAATTACACGTCTGTCAGATGTGATCCTATAGCAGGGCTGGTGCCCAGCTGCTGGCATGTGAGACACAACAGAAGTCTATCTGTAGTTGCACTTGCCTCACCCCGCTGATCCTACCTCTAGTCCAACCCTCCTCCCTAATTAACTATTTAAAAAATGTAGGAAACATACAAAAAAACTTTGGTGTGTAGCAGCCATGCTTGCTACATACACACCTACCAACCCCATGCCAGACACAAACCTACAAAAGCAAGACAATGCGTAGTTAAGCCACCTAGCAGTACATACCCTCTCCTCTTCCTGCCACACACCCATACCACAGCTACTGTACACCATGCACCCCAACCGTAGCTCTATCTCCTAGTAATGCCAGCCTTCCAGCTCCCCCTTCAATCATTCTTCTGCACACAGCCTTTTAGTAAACTACCCTCTCCCAACACTATTACACCAAACATACAAGTACTAGTGTTGGGGGGGGGCGGGGGAGGTAAATAGTGGTGTCCCCCAGGGGTCTGTACTAGGGCCAGTACTATTCAACATATTAATAAGTGATCTGGAAAAAGGGGTAAACAGTGACATGGCAAAATTTGCAGATGGCACAAGACTATTCAAGACAGTTAAGTCCGAAGCAGATGGTGAAGAGTTAAAGGGATCTCACAAACTGCGTGACTGGGCAACAAAATGGCAGATGAAATTCAATGTCGATAAATGCATTGTAATGCACATTGGAAAACATAATCCGAACTATACATATAAAATGATTGGGTCTAAATTAGCTGTTACCAATCAAGAAAGAGATCTTGGAGTCTTTGTGGATACTTCTCTGAAAACATCGGCTCAATGTACAGCGGCAGTCGAAAAAGCTAACAGAATGTTGGGAATCATTAAGAAAAGGATAGATAAGAAGACAGAAAATATTATATTACCTCTATATAAAACCATGGTACGCCCACATCTTGAATACTCTGTGCAGATGTGGTCGTCCCATCTCAACAAAGATATATTGGAATTGGAAAAGGTTCAGGAAAGGGCAACAAAAATGATTACGGATATGGAACAGCTTCCATGTGAGGCAAGATTAACAACACTGGGACTTTTTAGCTTGGAAAAGAGACGACAAAGAGGGGATATGATAGAGGTCTATAAAAATCGTGACTGGTATGGAGAAAGTAAATAAGGAAGTGTTTACTCCTCCTCATAACGCAAGAACTAGGGGTCACCCAATGAAATTAATAGGCAGCAGGTTAAAAACAAATAAAAGGAAGTATTTCTTCACACGACAAAGTCAACTTGTGGAACTCTTTGCCAGGGGATGTTGTGAAGGCCAAGACTATAGCAAGTTTCAAAAAATAACTAGATAAATTAATGAAGGATAGGTCCATCCATTGCCATCCTAGGATGGGCAGGGATGGTGTCCCTAGCCTCTGTTTGCCCAAAGCTGAGAATGGGCCACAGGGATGGATCACTTGATAATTGCCTGTTCTGTTCATTCTCTCTGAAGCACCTGGCATTGGTTACTGTTGGAAGACAGGATACTGGGCTAGATGGACCTTTGGTCTGACCCAGTATGGCTGGTCTTATTTATTCCACATCAGTTTCCCCCTTTCCTTGTATACGTGACATGCCCTCAAGCTGATCTCCAACGTAGGAGCTGTTTCCTACTTGAGACTGCAGAACTCTAAGTTATCTGGGTTTGGTTTTACAGATGCCTGTCCTGGCAGCTCTTCCTGTTGAGGAACACTGTTGGCCATAGCACTCCTATCAGGCTGCACACAGACATTAGCCATACGAAAAGGATTGCACCTGTCAGCAATGGGGCTGCTGCTAGGGCAGAGGGTTGTCTGACCAAAAGCTGTAAGAGACTTTCCACCCCCTCCTCCTCCAGAAAGGAACAACAGGCCACTGATTTGGAACAAAAAATAAAACTTCACCTTGGAGCTACCCTTTCTTTTCCCTTTAGAAGTTAAATGTGCGTTAACACCGATTAACAGATGAGTTCTGTTTTCCATCATTTCTGCTGTTTACATTTTGGACTATTCATATTAAGACAATGAAGACAGGCTAATTGCATTCGTGTTTCTAGTTACTTTCGGGTACTCATGCATTAACAGTATGCTCTGCCATGGCAGGGTTTCAAATGCTGCAGGGCATACAACCAACCATCTACTTTCCCTGCCATTTAACAAACATCATGAAAACATTCCCATTAGGTTTTGTCATTTCTCTAAGTTAACACACAACCTAAATGTTGGATCCCAACTACTTATGATGCTCTAAGCTGTTTTGCTAATTAGCAGATTGAGAGGAAGAGATCTGGGGTGGGAGGAAATGCATGAAATAAACTAAAGAAAGACTAGAGTACAAGTTGTGACAGTCACTGCAATGTCCTGCACAACCCTCACTGAATTAAGGTAAACTTTTTTGAATTAAATGTAAGTATCACCGGAGTTCACTGTATTCAAAATCATAGAATCTCAGGGTTGGAAGGGATCTCAGGAGGTCATCTAGTCCAACCCCCTGCTCAAGCAGGATCAACCCCAACTAAATCATCCCAGCCAGGGCTTTGTCAAGCCTGACCTTAAAAACCTCTAAGGAAGGAGATTCTACCACCTCCCTAGGTAACCCATTCCAGTGCTTCACCACCCTACTAGTGAAAAAGTTTTTCCTAATATCCAACGTAAACCGCCCCCACTGCAACTTGAGACCATTACTCCTTGTTCTGGCATCTGGTACCACCGAGAAGAGCCTAGATCCATCCTCTTTGGAACCCCCTTTCAGGTAGTTGAAAGCAGCTATCAAATCCCCCCTCATTCTTCTCTTCTGCAGACTAAATAATCCCAGTTCCCTCAGCCTCTCCTCATAAATCATGTGCTCCAGCCCCTTAATCATTTTTGTTGCCCTTCGCTGGATTTCCACATCATTCTTGTATTGTGGGGCCCAAAACTGGACACAGCACTCCAGATGAGGCCTCACCAATGCAGAATAGAGGGGAATGATAACGTCCCTTGATCTGCTGGCAATGCTCCTACTTATACAACCCAAAATGCCATTAGCCTTCTTGGCAACAAGGGCAAACTGTTTTGCAAAGGTGAATGCAAATGTACCCCTCCAACCCAGTTATGCAAAACCTCAGCCTTTTCCATTGGCTACTGATTACCTGCTCCCAGAATCTCTAGATCCAAGACCCCAGCCATAAAAGGATAGGCTGATTTATTCATGGGGCTGCTTGTTCTCAGCCAAGACAGTTATGAACTGGTAACCAACAGTAAAACCCCTTGGTGGGTAGTGAAGGACTGACTCCTACCAAAGACCTTGTTGGAGTTGTGGTGACTTTTACTGTTTTAGTATGTTTTCCCTGTAATGCTTTCATCTTAGGAATAAGTGTGCTTGCTTAGGAAGAGCTGTGTGGTACTTTATAACTGTGGGCAATTACACTATTACAGCCTATGAGGAGAAAGAAAAGTAGACTTGCTTAGGCAGTCTGACTTGCTGGAAAATTCAGTGTAGACAGGGAGCTGTGCAGCCTGGAAATACCCCACTCAGGAATGAGTGAGAGACAGATCTCCACCCAAAAGAGTGACAGATGGGGAGCCAGAACCCTGACAGTGGGTGCCCTTGGTGGACCATAGAGAGCGAACAGAGGTGCAGTTGCCCTGAAACATGACAAGTTTTCCAGGAGTGAGCTTGCACCCTTTCCTGATGGCAACTCCCCAGAGGTGTCAGATTGAGAACCGCTGTTCTAGAGGGTCACAGTGGGAGCATCTCAAAACCAGAGTGTTAGATACACAGAGATATTACAACGAAAATAAGAAAGAAAAACTTGTAGCACCTTAGAGACTAACAAATTTATTTCAGCATAAGCTTTCGTGGGTTAATACCCACTTCATCGGATGCATGGAATGAAACACACTTCAGACAGACATTTATACAGTCAGAGAAACGATGGTCCAGGTGTATAGACCAATCTTAAGAGGCTAATTAGTTGAGAGGAAACATGACAGCAGGGGAAGAAAAAGCTTTTGAAGTGATAAACAAGATGGTCACACAGGTGTGAATGAGGATCGTTAACTTAAGGGAAATAGATTCAATTAACATAATGGCCGAGCCATTCCAAATCTCGATTTAATCCGGAGGCAACGCAATCTAGTTTGCATATCAATTCGAGTTCAATAGTTTCTCTTTGAAGTCTGCTTTTGGAGTTAATCTGTCGCAACACTGCTGTCCTCAAATCTGTCACTGAGTGATCAGGGAGGTTTTACACTTGTTCATATCTGAGGCTACCATACAGAATGCACTGCACATACTAAATGCCTTATGCAAGTCTAAAGGACAGTAGTTATTGAACATGCATACTCATCTCCTTTTCTAGAGGATACGATTTGAAAAATTTCCCAAACTAGCAAGACAAGTGGACCTTTACAGACCATTAGCTTGTATAATTATATATTTAGCAGATTTGTGTAACAAGATCACAGCGCATGAAACCCACAATCCCGAGTGTAAAATCAATTCCTTTCTCAAGACAGGCACAATACTATAATCCAAAAGTGTGTTAAAAAGTGCCTTTGTCAGCCAACTTTAAGACTGGAGAATATGAAATTATAGCAAGAAATTTGTTTCCAGTGCATGGGGAAATTAACAATAGGAACTGAGCATCAGACTCTCTTCCACCTCACTCCTCAAATTTAAAGGGTGCAACTCGTACATTTGATTTAGCCTAATCTTTCTGCACTTCCTAACAGTTTCTATGTCCTAAAACTCATACCTTGATCTTCCCATCTTGTGCTCCAGTTGCTAACATTTCTGTGTCTCTACTGAAACACATGCACAGAACTGCATCATCCATCATCATAAAGTTATCTTGTGCTTGGTATTTCAGATCCTAAATGAAACAGCAAGAAGATCTGTTAGTCACAGCAATGGCGGATAAAAGAGAAACTAAACAGCAATAGCTAATTGCCATCGATTCAGAAGACAAATTCAGCTCACAACTGTAAATGGCATATTATGTTCATGAACATTGAACCGGCCACATTCCAACTGGCACCTGCAATTTGAACAACAAAGCTGTGGGGAATATGTGGGGAATGGAGAATGCTGTGTTGTCACATAATAGCTAAAATACAAATACGGAGGGAAAGAATCCCCAATTAATCAGTCCAACAGATGTTTTACTTCTAAATTCAAAACTATGATTGAATCAGTCAAAATCATACCTATACCCAAATTTGTTGAACCAGCAGTAATAACAAGTCAACCAAGCTTTGGTTCTGAGGCTGCTTCCTAACTTTACAGTATCCATTGCTAAATTAAATATATACCTAAATTCTTCACCACCACAAAATACAAAGCATTTAGTTCATATACAAAAAATTTAATACAGCAAATAATCACATAAAACAAATATTAAAACCAATCAGATGATGGAATCAAACAAACACATTTAGGTACCATCCGGTTGTAGCATTTAGTTTTAAAATATTGTTATGTATACAAGTGTTAATAAGTATCAGAGGGGTAGCCGTGTTAGTCTGTATCCACAAAAACAACGAAGAGTCTGGTGGCACCTTAAGACTAACAGATTTATTTGAGCATAAGCTTTCGTGGGTCAAAAACCCACTTCTTCAGATGCAAGTGTTAATAGTTATCATTGCTTATAATGTGTTATAAAATATAGCATATATTAAAGATTGGCAAAAAAGACAGAAAAAAACCCAAGCACTGGAATGTACACTCTACCCCATCATGTAAAATAAGTGACACCCTTGAAAATACTCTTGTATTTTCAAGAGTGTCGGAGGGAGGAGTATTGAGGATCAAACACAAACCTAGGCCCTATACTGAATAAAACACCTCAAAATGCAACAGAAAAAATTACTGAAAAGGCTTTTTAATTATTTACAAGTGTGGTGCTAAACTTTGAGCAAAAAGTCCCCTGGAAATCCAAGTTTGAAAAAGATAAGAATATTCTGATAGTAGGGCATGTCGTTCTCCATAGCTATCCTACTCAAACAACAAAAATAAAGGTTATGTTGATGAATAATTTAGGATGATACACATGTTGTGAACTATGCTATCCAAAGATGAAAAATTGCTAAATGGCAAAAATAAGGGCTATATTGTATTAAACGTAAATTATTAACATTACACTATGTATAGTGAATGAGTTTGGATAGGCCAGGGTAATACTTATGCTAAGGCTTTTGCCTAGTCTTTACTTGACAAGAGTGTTGTCTTCCAATTTCTCTCTTATGTAGATTTGCTTAAATGAGGCTTACAGCTGACAAGATAAAGGTGATGTTCTGTTCACCTTCATACTGGAGGACGTACATAAGAGAAAGTTAATCGGTACAATAAAATATACAAAACAATGCTAAAAAGTCCCTATTTTGGGAAAAACAGGGGTAAGGTGACATGAAGACACGAAAAAAGAGGGGACAGCAAACATTAGATAAATTGAAGCCTGCACATGTGTACTGTATGGGTTATATAAGCATTATCTTAATGTTGATTGGATGAAAGCTAATTAATATGTATTATGGGAAAGTATCAAAAACCAAATGAACAAGGGCCCAAGTCCAGAAACTCAGAAGGGAAGAAAAGATTTCTGGTACCCCAAAACTTCATAGTTTGGACCCCTATCTGTTCCATCTTATCTGTTTTATTATGTCATATGTATATGACCAGAAACTATAAGTGACAATAATTATTTTTTAAAATTCGTAAATAAAAGCAAGAATTGGGTGGACTCACACCTCAGTTTCCCACCTTACATGCTCAGCTCTGTTCAATCAATGGCACCAGCCTACAGGACTGATCACTCTGGCAACTGGTTAGTCTCCTTACCAGCTCAACCCCAAGTATTTCTCCAGAGGAGTCTGCTAACTACAAAAAAACATGTCGTGGTTTTGCAATAATTATTTCTATATGTCTATTAAAGTTACGTTATATGGCCCCCTTTACCACAGTATCTGAGCACTTCACAATTTAATATTCTCACCCTCAAATACCTCTGTGAAATAGGGCAGTGCTTTTATTCCTATTTTGCAGATGGGGAACTAAGGCATGGAGCGATTAAGTGACTTGTCCAAGGTCACACAGGGTGTCTATGGCAGAGCACAGAACTGATCCTGTATCTGCACCTCCCAGGCCAGCACCCGGGACTAGCCTTCCTCTCCAAACTCATTTTAGTTAGATTCATCTGGATTTGAAACCTGGTTTCAGAGTTGAAAAATGCACTCTCTAACCACCAATCAATCCACTTCCCAGTCAAATGAATCCAAAACTAATTTACCTTCCTGATCTTTCCGGTAGTGAAATTCCACACTTCAATGAATCCATCCACAGAGCCTGTTACCAGATATTGACCATCTGGAGAAAACCTAGCACATTCCACGTGTGACTTCTGGCCAAACTGTTTTCAAATGAAATAAAAATAGGATTTTAATATGAGAACTTGATTTAAAATGAAACTGACAACTTCTTGGTGCAAGTATATGAAAAATTAACCTTTAGCCCTGGAATATATTGTAAGTTAGTGGTGAAAAACAGCTGCCAGCTCTACTGGGCTGCCTACTAAAAAAACCCCAAAACCTCCCCACTCCTTTTTGATCAAGAATTATTTGTGCAGCTGCTTTACTTCTATGCCAGCCAGTCTCTGCTTTCAAAAGTAGTCAGGTTAGTTTTCATTCATTTTTGCAATCATGGATGTCAATTGAGACCTTTACAATGTCTATTTAGCAAACATAAGAAACATTAATTAATACTGCTGAAAAAAATCAAAAGAAATAAAAATTGTTTTGTTTGAAATGCTATTTGTTACATGAAAAAATTCAGAGAGAAAAAGCCACTTTTCACTTCCCCTCTGACCCCCATTCTAGAAAAAAAGGGGGTAGGAAAGTACAAGAGTGAGAAAGTTTTTCTCCTCCACTGAAGTGTAACAAAATTTTTCATTTCAAAATTTGTCATAATACAAAATGTGAACTAAAATTATTATTTTTTCCACAACAATAATAATTATGATTGAAAATTCTGTTTTTGTCAAAAAAGTTTGATGAAAATGTTGATTCACTCTAGCAATTACAAGTAAGTGAATTTAGTGCTGGTGGAAATATACCAACACAAGCAAGCAGCAGAGCCAGTTTCTAGGCAACCTAACGAGCGCAGCTTGCCTATAGTAGGCTGCCTGATCTCCTACCAACCAGGTGGTGTAGCCAAAGTCAGCAGACTGGTTCTTAAGCACAGCGGCAGTAGCAGTTCACCAGCTGCTCCAAGCATTTGCCCAGGGCTGCAATAGCTCCTGCACCTGCTTATTCCTAATCCTGCTCCTGCCTTACTCCAGGTAACCTGGTTCTGATCCTCAGCTCAGATTCCTGACTTCTGACCCTCGGTTCCAATTTCTGGGTATCAATTCCTGCTCCAATCACTAGACCTGACTGCTCATGTCCAGGTCACTGACACAGAGACCCCTGTAAACCACATTTTCTGTTTATCATCAGAACAGGTAGCTTGCAGAGAAAACTGGCAGAGCTACTGAGCGTGAACTACTAGGCTTATGGAGTTCACCTATAAACCCTGGAAACTTCACAACAGAAAAGCTTTCTGCTGTAAGTCAAGCTTTGCCGGAGCACAGAAATTTCAGAGCAGAATCTGTTTCTACATTGAAATCTGTATGAAAATCTTTTTGTTGTTGTTGCTGAAAGCTTTCTACAAAAATATTAGTTGCAATAATATTAACTTAGTGCTGCACTCAGTAACTTCCATTAATCATGGGAATGTTGATACTAACATGCATGCACAAAACCAAATTTTTAAGAATCCTTTTTTCCTGTAGATAATGAGAGCCTTAATCAACCAGAACACAAAAGCATTTAAAATTCACAACTCAAAACCAGCTGAAATTGGAAAAACATCTATATTTTCCTGAAACGTAATTAGCATTCCCCCACCCTTATCTAGAGTTTTTATCAAACCTTCCAAAGATGTACTTCTGGGCCAAGACCAAGCATGGAAAAATGTAAGTAAAAAGGATAAATTTTCAAAAAGCTATGAGTACGTGAAGCTCGGGAGTTAAAAATGAAAGTCTTGGCTTAAGGTAACTATAGCAAGTAGTACCAAGCATTATACAGAAAAAAGTTAGTAGAATTCTACCTTAATATGTCTGCTCAGCTGTGTGGGGAACTTTTCTTCTTCTACATCTTTCACGGCTGCTTTACCTCTGAACAAATCAATTGTCATCCCTGGAGGAAGCAGTCCCTGGTGCTGTTGCCATTTCAGTGCCTTGTGAGAAGCCAAAACGATTATAGTTAGAGATCCTTTACATGAAGTAAGCTCCGTCAGTGTAATTCACTCAGGAGGGGCTATGTTACAGCAAATTCCTTAGTATAGAAAGCTTTTCCTAGAAACCTTCAATAAACTTTGCACTTCTACTTTTGAACTGAGAGGCCACTCTAAGATTTTTCAGATCAGTTACTCAAAGCAATGCTGTTGCCAGAACTCTGCAAACCAATTCAAGGGTTTGAGCATATTTTTGTTATTTCCAAGTGTTCCTAGCAAGTGAGAATAGCTGCAGGCCCTCCCTCATTGTTTTCCTTTCAGTACTTTATTTACAAAGGATGAGATAAATATAAATAAATATGAGATAAATATGAAATTGTACATTTAGTAGTTAGTTCTGAAAGAGCTGGCAAAGAACTATTTACATATAAAAGTAAAGGAGCTTTGATAGTCCTTTTGTGAACAGATAGAAAAATAAAATTTACTTTATTCTGACATACACAGCCACTACAGTAGAATAATCATTTTCACAACACAAGATATAATACTTATTTCAAATCAATATATATGAGAACATAAGAACGCCCACATAGGTCTGACCAATGGTCCCCAGTATCCTGTCTTCCAACAGTGGCCAATGCCAGGTGCTTCAGAGAGAATGAACAGAACAGGCAATCATTCTGTGTGATCCATCCCCCGTAATCCACTCCCAGCTTCTGGCAAACAGAGGCTAGGGACACTCAGAGCATGGTGTTGCATCCCTGACCATCCTGGCTAGTAGCCATTGATGGACCAATCCTCCGTGAACTTATCTAGTTCTTTTTTTAACCCTGTTATAGTTTTGGTTTTCAAAACATCCTCTGACAAGGAGTTCCACAGATTGACTGTGCATTGTGTGAAGTAGCACTGTAACTCCTTGCTTAACATTGTAATTGTTCCTGAAAAATGCGACTTTAAGCTAAACGATGTTAAGCGAATCCAATTTCCCCATAAGAATTAAAGTAAATGGGGGGGGGGGGGGGGGGTTTCCAGTGAAATTTTTTTCTCCAGACAAAAGACTATATATATATATACACACACACAGAAAGTTTTAAACAAACAATTTAAAGCAATGATGCTTGTGAAGTTTGGTGGAGGCGGTGGAGTCAGAGGGTGGGGAATGCCTTACTGCTAAATGATGAACTAGCACTCGGCTGAGCCCTCAAGGGTTAACACACTGTTGGCTAATGTAGCCTCACACTCTACAAGGCAGCAGGAATGGAGGGAGGAGACACAGCCTGGCAGTGGCTGCAAACATTCCCTCTGGAAACTGAATGTGATGATGAACCTATACTATCCCACTGGAGCGCACCACTCCCTCCACTTTCCAAAGTGCCGGGGGGGAGGGGGGGGGTGTACGCTTGTGTTAGTGACTGAGAGACACACACCATGTGTGTGAGTGAGACAGAGACACACACCGTGTGTGTGAGACAGACGTGCATTGCCCCTTTAATTACGCTGATCCCACTCTGAGTACACTGCCTTTTTAAGTAGATCAGTAAGTTGAGACAGCAGCTGCTGCCAGCAAGCTCCCTCCATCCTGAGCCCTGTCCTGTCCCCCCCTTGCTCTATAGAGATGGAGTACAGGAGCGGGAGGCTGGGGACACCCTGACATCAACACCCCTCTTCCCCCTACCCTCTGCACAGCAAGCAGGAGGCTCCCGGGAGCAGCACATGGCAGTGGGGGAGGGGGAAAGATATCTGAACTGCCCAGGGATAGCCTGTTGGGCAGCTACAGCACAGGGAACTCAGGGGAGTTAAACAAATAAATAAATAAATAAAAATAAATAAAATAAATGGAGATATGCCTTATCTCCTAGAACTGGAAGGACCTTGAAAGGTCATCGAGTCCAGTCCCCTGCCTTCACTAGCAGGACCAAGTACTGTCCCCTGACAGATTTTTTTGCCCCAGATCCCTAAATGGCCCCCTCAAGGATTGAACTCACAACCCTGGGTTTAGCAGGCCAATGCTCAAACCACTGCCGGTTCACCCTGGTTCCAAGTCACCACCAGCTAGCTCCAACGGGCTGCTCTTTCGGCAAGCAGTGGACAAAGCAGGCAGCTGCCAAACCTTATAGGGGAGCATTGGCACAACTTTAAAAGAGCACGTTCTCTAACTGATCAGCAACGTAACAATGAAACAACATTAACCGGGACAACATTAACTGCAGCATTACTCTACTTCCTTTTGTTTGTTTTAAACCTGCTGCCTATTAATTTCATTGGATGATCCCTAGTTCTTGCATTATGAGAAGGAGTAAATAACATTTCTTTATTCACTTTCTCCACACCAGTTAAGATTTTATAGACCTCTATCATATCCCCTCTTAGTTGTCTCTTTTCCAAGATGAAAAGTCCAAGTCTTATTAATCTCTCTTCATACAGAAACTGTTCCATACCCCTAATCACTATTTTGCCCTTCTCTGTACCTTTTCCATTTCCAATATACCTTTTTTGAGATGGGGTGACCAGATCTGCAGGCAGTATTCAAGAAGTAGACGTACCATTTATTGGATTTATATAGAAGCATTGTGATATTTTCTGTCTTATTATCTATCCCTTTCCTAATGATGCCTACCATTCTATTAGCTTTATTGACTGCTGCTGCACATTGAGTTGACATTTTCAGAGAACTATTTACAATGACTCCAAGATCTCTTCCTTTACTTTCTTTCATTTACTTTAAATAAAATTTAAGCAATGAAAAAAGTTACAGTAGAACGTTATTAGTTCACACTCACCAAGAAGTCCATTGCAAGTGACTGAATTTTGAAAAGGAGTAATCAATTTAAAAAGCAGGGACAATATCTCATGAAATACAGTATATTTGAATAGTTTTAGCTTTATTTATTATCATCTATTAATACCAGTAACCTATTTTATAAAAAAACAACCAAACAAAAAAAAACCTAAACCACAAATAGCAATTTTAGGAACATGAGCTCTTACTATATCTTTGATGTAAAGAGGGAAGAGATTTATTTGCATGTGCTATTTATAAAGTGTGAGATTAACATGGTTCTACTGTGGCAAAGTTGAGGAATAGGCCACCCAAATTTCAGTCTCATACATTAAAAGTGCAGAAACAAATTGGTATAGTTAGTAAATATATTTTCTTCAAAAATTACCTGTCCCAACAATGCCATAAGACGCGATGGAGGTACTACACTGACTTCTCCAGCTAAAGCTTGTGCAATAGCTGCTCTCCGTTTCTCTTTGCTGCTGCCATCTGGGTATGCCTAGGAAGAAGAGAGATGTGAAATTATCATTCCCTGCAAGAATTTTGTCATAGACCACTTTCACTTTGATTAAAAATAAGATACGACTACAAGTGTTTGAGGGGCCAAGGAGCAAAGCGAATGAAAAAAACAAACAAAAGCATTTTGAGTAGCCAAAGAAAATTCTAGATGCAAAACACACTGGAATAAAGGGATTAAATTTAGATTTAAACAAACCCAGTTTAACTCAAATATATTACAGACAATACCTGGCAATTTTGTAACCTTTTTATATACAAAGCATTTTCAGATCTACAGGAGTGGACAAGTATTATTTCCAGCATTTTAAAGATGGGAAAATGAGGCACAGAGAGGTTAGGTGACTTGCCCAAGATCACACCAGAAGTCTGTGGCAGAAATGAAAACTGGACCATGATTGCCTGAGTCTCAAGCCACTGTTTTAACCACTTGCAAATCTTAAAAAAGGATGTATTCATGTGCTTAATAAAAATTGCAAAAAACATTAAAAACTGCAGTATCGTAACAGAATAAAAACAACGATACTGAAACCACAAATACAGAATTTGAAAGATGGGGACGGTTTACACAGAAAAACCAGGAAGGGGAAAAAATACTAAACAGAGTAAGCTTTTCATTAATAAGAGTGCCGTGCAAAAGAGTTATGCTAGTTACAAATTCTCCAAGTCATATAACTATCACTTTTTTTTTTTTTTTTTAATTCCACAAATACAACTTACCTCACGAGGGTCAAAGTAGGACCTAGCCAGGAGATTCTCAAGGTGAATGTATCTCTCTGGCTGAGTCTGTTTTAACATGATCATAGGGTCAGTTTGCCTCAGGAGGGATCTGGCAGCACCCAGCTCACGGAGCTCTATTAATTCAAGAACAACCTGGAGTAACAAAGAAACATGGTTAGTATCTACAAGATAAAATACAACTCTTATGTTAACAGTTAAACAATGGGATAGTATTTACTACTGCAAAGTGTGAATGTGATCAAAAGAATAAATTCTTCACAAACTATTAATCCTTGCTTTGAAGAAATTTGTTTTTAAAAATAGAGATAGGATTTTATATATAGATGCAAGAAATATTTTCCACCTCAACTTTCAAGGATCATTTGTTCACTATTGATGCTGAAGGTGTGTATCTGACACGCGTCCAAACCTGAACTTCCTATCTATAAAGTAATTCTATAAAATGAAGCTTTTAAGATTTGAGCAGTGCATCACAGGGGAAAGAAAGATCTAGACAAGTAGATGTGCAATTTGTTTCTTCCCCACAACCCTAGTTTTTCCCTTAGTGGCACTCATCCAATGGTGCAGAGCACGCATTCTGGCCCAGGACACCCAAAACCAACTCATGATTTTTCCTTGTGACATTCTGATAGCTTTGATTTTGTGATTAATGGCAGCAGATTGATGTTCATAAATGCCCAATGGGGTGTGTGGCTGGTACTGTGTTGGTGACACGTCCACCTGTTCATAGAGGTCGATCAGGGTCTTGTCCGGCAGCTTGAGGGACTGTATGGCCTGCAGCACTGTGTCCCAGTGTCCACTGTTGATATCAGCCACGAAGCTCTCAATACTGTCCACAGTGTTGAGGGATACCGTGGTCTCCTCCTGGAGGGTGGCCAGTGCACGGTGAAGGCTGTTCTCCTTCAGGTACTGCATAATGAGCCGGATCACACTGGGGGGTGGGGAGAGAGACAAGGGTCAGGATCAAACCTCCCTCAAGGAACAGCCCCAGGATCACCCCCCAACCCGATACCTCCCAGGAATGGGCCCAGAATCACCCCCCCTACCCGGGAAAGGGGCCGAGGTCACCCCGCCCCCCCAACCAACCCACCCACCCACCCAGGAACCCCCGGTAACGGGGCCACCCCCTCCCCAACCCAGGAACCCCCGGGAACGGGAACAGGGCCAGGGCCTGAGCCACCCCTCCCCCAACCCAGGAAAGAACGGGGCTGGGGTACCCCTCCCCCCAACCAGGAACCCCCCGGGAACAGGGCCGGGGTCACCCCCGCCCCGCGCTCACTCCGAGGACTCGATTTCTATCGACATCTTCGACCGCCCAGGATCCCCTCAGCTCCCACCGGACAGAGCAACAAACGCCACTTCCGGCCTCGCGCATACCCACTTCCGTGGGCGGGCCAGGACCGAGTCACTCACTGCTCAGCACGCATGCGCAGAACAGAAGCCGGGGGGCAGACCGGCGGAGAGCGCGCTCGCTCGCGCTGTGCGCAACACGCATGCGCAAAAGACAGACGCAGTCCGTGCAGTGCAGTGTGCGCTCTCCCAGGCCGGAGGTCTCCTCGCTGCGCATGCGCACAGTGCTGGAGTCAACCAATCACGGCCGGCGATGGGAAATTCAAAAAAAACCCCCCAAACCCGCAACTCGCCACTATTAAATATTTAAAGCTGAGGTAAAGAAAAAAATAAACCCAACGGACACCCTCTCTGGTTCCCCTGGCCGGGGTGCAGCGAGTCTCCCTTGTCTCGTGCGCTCGGTGACTCGTGCGAAGTGCCTGGTACCAGAGCACGAGGAACCAACGAGGGGTCCGTGGGGCCTGGCTACACTTGCAGACGTAGCGCCCGGGGAGTTCAACCAGCCCTGGGCGAGCGCAGCAGGGAAAGCGCTGCCGTGTGTTCACACCCACCGCTGCAAGCCCAGCGGCCTGGCCACATTTGCAGCGGCATTGGGAGCGGCGCGTTATGGGCAGCTATCCCGCAGAGCCCCTCTTCCCATTCTGGCGCTGTGGCTTGTGGCCTAGACCAGGTCATAGACAAAGCAAAGTGGGGATTGGAGCAAATGGCATATTTTGTTCTGACCTCACTGTGTTCGCTGGAACACAGAGATAGACAAGAGAGAACATACAGTAAGCCCCAAAGACCAAGATGTCTGCAAAACCCCTGCCTTCAGCCCTTCCCCGGAATGTGAAGTGCCTGGTTTGGAACAATGACCATGCCAGACAGCAGCTCCAAGGATCATTTGACAGGGTTTTTCTTGTCAGTTAATTATAAAACAGGACCATTGCTCTTTCTCTTCATCCCATCCGAGTGTAGGGTGACCAGATGTCCTGATTTTATAGGGCCAGTCCTGATATTTGGGGCTTTTTTATATGGGCTCCTCTTACCCCCACACATTCCCGTCCCGATTTTTCACACTTGCTATCTGGTCACCCTATCCAAGTGTAGAACTGTTTCTGGAAGAGCAGTCTATTGTCTGCAATATTTACTGGTAGTAGCTGTACTGGCCACTAGATGTCACTGATAAACAACAGCTTTCATCAGTATCATTCTGGTTTTGCAGAGTTTGTATAAACCAGGGATCTCAAACTCAAATCACCACGAGAACTAGACACATGAGAACTAGTAAATTGGCCCGAGGGCCGCATCACTGAAACCTTTTCATACAATGATACAAAAGTATAGTCAAAAATGAAGAGTAATATAGTATTCTAGTAAAAGTCAATGTATTAACTTTTTAAAAACTGTAATGCAAAGAGGGGTTTTAATAAAATATAAACACTCAGCAATGTTTGGAGCTTGGCTGCCAGTGGAGTCGGTGCCTATGGCAGGCCACAGGGAATAACTCCGCGGGCTGCATGTGGCCCGCGGGCTGCGTGTTTGAGAACCCTGGTATAAGCCATTCACTTCCCTTTGGCCCTGTAAAATGCTGTGATACTGATCCAAGGTGAGGTACCTTCTGGTGGGTTCATTACTGTATTTGACCAGCTGATAAACCTGGTCAAAACAGCCAGGTATCCCTCACTGACAGAATAAACCATAGACTGTGCCTACTGGAATTTTGAAATCCAGGGAAATTAGGCACTTACTGAGATTTTGAAAATTGCACTAGGGATTAGATCTGCCAAAGGGACTTAGGCTCAGTGTTGCATCATGTAACATTTAGGTTCCCTGCCAGCCAGTGGAATCCAGAGCCCTGAATTAGTTGCCCAGGCTCCCTACACAATGCATGGGGAGTGTTAGTGCTTAAGAGCGGGATTCACAAAAGCTTGTGTCATGACTGGGGTGTGGGTGGTTAGGCCTAGTGGTTGGAGCAGGAGTCAGCTGCCAGGAACCAGAGTCAAGGGTCAGAGCTGGAACCAGGAACCAGGACTCAAGCTGAGGGTCAGCTGTATTCATCACAAATGTTAGAGATTACAGATTAATATTAAAATGTTTTTTATTTAAGGAAACTCTGTGATGCAGCATTCAATCAAGTGTCCTCGAATGGTGAAACTACTGAAAGGCTCTGGCTCATATACTCACCATCGACTGGCTGCGTCTTCTGTTTTGTGTGCAAATTGTTTTCTCCAAACAGCACATCTGCACGCGCCAAGAGAGGATTTGATTCATAGGATCACATTGGCAGACTCGGTGACCATGAAAGTTCTACTGAGCACTGACAAGCTCTCACCGCTTATATAGTGCTTTTATCGAAGACTCAACCCCTTGATAAACATACAACAGATGGACATATTAAAGAATGAAATTACTGGACAGAAGTGTTGAAGTGAGTCATATCAGCAATAACATTTCTGACAACACGAGCTCTGGCACTAAGAGGGGCTAATAAAACCTTTGGCAGTCTTAATAATGGCAACTTCGTTGGCTGCTTAGAGTTCGTAGCAGAATACAACTCTTTCCTGGCCCGCCACAAGTATGGGAATGCTGGTCATGGCACAACATCATATCTATCATCAACAATCTGTGAAGAGTTCGTCAAACTCATGGCTGACAATGTAAAGCAGGACATTGTGGATGAGCTAAAATTGGCTAATTATTTTTCCTTCAGCATTGATTCCACACCGGATACTAGCCATACTGATCAGCTGACATTTACTGTGCGCGACATGCTGAATAACTGCATACCTATGGAACGCTTCTTGAATTTTGTTCCTTTTACATCGCATACAGCTCTTCATCAGTTTAATGTTATCAATGAAACCCTAAGTGACGAACTATATATCAATCTAAAGGGCTGCAGATGTCAAACATACAGATGTCAAACATTTGTCGCTTCTGCAGATCCAGACTAACACGGCTACCCCTCTGATACATATGAGAAATGTGAAGGGTGAGGTAGCGTAAAGGTTCCCTTTTAAGTGGGAGCAGCACATGACTGGTGTTTTGGCCAGCTTTGGCTTTTGTTAGCTGTTTTAACCCACTGTGTCTTATTTTGCATTTTTTCTTTTATAATTTATTTTATGTACACTTTGTATCTTTTTGCCCTAGGGCTGCCATTCCGGGCACCATAGTGGCAGCCACCTCCATCTGCAACTTAAACTTGTAAATATTGTTAATAAAACCTGTGCAGATGTGTGCTGTGTCAAAGATAACTTCAGTGTTGATCTCCTGTCTTTTACAATCATTCCCCATAGGGGCCCACCCACAAATAGGTTTGGGGCCAGGCCCACAAAAAGTTAATCCAGCTGTGTTTTTGATCCATATTTACTCTGATTTTTTATAGCAAATGGAAAGAGGTATTGAAACATTTTTATTTCAAATAAGGGTTCACCAACCTGCAATCTTTGAAAAACACTGCTCTAAAACAAAGCCCAACACATGTCAACAGCACAGGGGTGCAGAGATGAACAAAAACTGACCCTCAGCACTATGCGACTCAGGGCAGGCGACTGCCAACAACGCACTACATACAGAGACCCCTGCAAGGGAGGGACAATGGGAAAACCCACCCCTGTGAGGCTAGACCCTGCAGGAAGTACTGCTCATGCTGGTATATAAACCAGGATCCCATCACGGGGAGCGGTGAGCAATGATGCAGGCTGCTGCTTGCCTCCGCTTCAGACCTTGCCTTGCCGTGGACCCCACACTCCGGCTTCTGACCCTGTTTTATCCCTGACTCTGCCACTTGCCTGATGTCCGTAACCTGGTGCCTCACCCAACTCCCTGGTATCCTGACCTGGCTCGACCCCAACTCCGCTACTTGCCTCCCACCTGCACCTTGGTAACCGACCGATGCACACAGGCTGCCCACGGCCCATCCCTGACACCACTAGCCCCCCACCCCACGGAGCTCCCTGCTGGGGAGGGACAATGGGAATAGAAAGATGGGGAGGCCCATCCTGCCCATGGAGGTGGTAACTGGGGTCCCCTGCAGCCAGTCGCTATAACCAGGGTGCTGAGCTGTTGTGATTCCCACTGGACATAGTGTGTTCCCTCCCTAGACAGTAGCCTCTGTGGGAGCTGATGGGGCTCTCAGACTTCAAGGCCAAGAAGGGACCATCGTGACCATCTAGTCTGACCTCCTGCACATTGCAGGCCACAGCACCTCACCCACCCGCTCCTCCAATAGCCCCCTGACCTCAGGCTGAGTTACTGAAATCCTCAAATCCTGGTTTAAAGACTTCAAGTGATAGAGAATCCACCATTTACTCTAGTTCAAACCAGCAAGTGACCCGTGTCCCATGCCGCAGAGGAAGGTGAAAACCCTGCAGGGAATCTGCCGTTCTGACCTAGGCGGAAATTTCTTCCCGACCCCAAATATGGGGCCTATGTTTATGGTTAGTTTCCAGCAAAATGTTAAATCTTGTGGTTTAACGAAGTACCAAAGGTGTTGGAAGCTGGGTGGGTGCCATGCCAGTCTGGGAAGCTCTGGGGTGAGTTCACCCTTGGGCAGCCGGCAGCAACAGGCCAATGCCCCTTGAACTCGCCTGCAGGGACAGCATGCCGGGGCTGAGGTGAGGTCAAGCCCTCGTGCTGGTGAATAAGGTGTATCCAGAGTCCCAGGAAAGAGGCTGCCTCACCTGGAGAATGTCCTGGGGCTCAGATGGTCTGTACGGTTCTTGGCTGCTGTTGTCTCTCCAGCGTGCTGCTAGCAGTAAAACGTGGCATTAAGTGATTCATACTAGAGCCAAGCTGTCTGCCAGCACAATGGCACATTAATTCCCCTTCACACTGTTCCTCTGGCTATTTGTATTGGCTGGGTGCATGATTTGCTAGACTTGCTATAAAAAACTGAACGCTGTGTGAGAAATGGCATGCTTGTGCCAATGAAAACTGTTCCTCCATGTCTCTGTCCCCTGATCTGAGACAAATCAGTTGAAAGTTATCAACAAAATTATACTAGCTGGCTCTGTGTCTGGAGCACACACTGAGCTGCGCTCACATCTTGCACATAGCCGTTCCCTTTTAATGATCAGAACTCATTGATTTCAAATAATTCTTCTGTTCTTGTCAAGTACAGTGCCTCCATGTCCATTAGTCACTCCAGGTGTGGTTGTACCCTGGGGACACCGCCATTTTCATTGCCGGAGGTACCACCATTAGCTCTGGGCCAGGCTGTAGCAAAGCAAAGTTGAATGTTTCTAGCTCAGCTAAACTGCAAATGAGGCAATCGCTAAACCCCCAAGAGTGGCCTCTAAGGTTGGCATTATTGTTATGACATCAGCACTTAGCTCCAGTGGAGATCAAGGCGCCATTCCGCGAGGTGCTGTGCACACATAGGACAAAACAGGCCCTTTCCTGGAGAATTAAATAAAGACGGTGTGACAGACCCAGACAAGTGGGGTACAGAAGTCTGATCGAAGGCAAATATACTGGCCATTGGATGAATAATTTTCTGTTCCCTGAGTGACCAGAGCAGGGGCTGCACTAGAACAAGCAGGAACTGTCTGGAACCAATTTAAGGCAGGCGGGCTAATTAGGACACCTGGAGCCAATTAAGAACCACCTGCTAGAATCAGTTAAGACAGGCAGGCTAATCAGGGCACCTGGGTTTAAAAAGGAGCTCACTTCAGTTTGTGGTGTTGCGTGCGAGGAGCTGGGAGCAAGAGGCACACAAGGAGTTGAGAGGGAGAAGAGTTGAAGGACTGAGGAGTACAAGCATCAGCAGACCATCAGGAGGAAGGTCCTGCAGTAAGCATAAAGAAGGTGTTGGGCGGAGGCCGTGGGGAAGTAGCCCAGGGAGTTGTAGCTGTCACGCAGCTGTTACAGGAAACCCTATTGACAACTACAATCCACAGGGCCCTGGGCTGGAACCCGGAGTTGAGGGCGGCCCCGGGTTCCCCCCAAACCTCCCAACTCCTGATCAGACACAGGAGGAATTTGACTGTGGGTTCTACCAGAGGGGATCTCTGAGGCAATCAAAATCCGCCAATAAGCGCAGGACTCACCAAGGTAGAGGAGGAACTTTGTCACAACGGGAAGCGTTATTATCCCTACTGGGCGGATGGGGCAGTGAGGGAGACCCAAGGTCACACAGTGGGGGGATCTGTAGCAAACCTGGAAATTGAACTCAGATCTCTGGCGTCCCAGTATAGTGATCTAATCCAGTGCTTCTCAAACTATCTGATGTGGCAGACCGGCAATTTTTTTCCCAATGTGCCAGAGATCGGTACCATATTTGTGCCATATTATTACCGTATTTGCATAGGCACGTGGCACATCAGATCAGAAAAACGAACATTCTTCACTGTATTAATTAGAATGGGCGTGTGCATACCAAGTGTAGCATATTCGCGGAGATGTTCCCATTTAAATACATCGAAGACTGGCTGAAAGGCTGTGCGTCGGTGCAGAGAGTATAAAACATGCTGTAGCCCTGTGGCATAATTATCAATATTATAATATGTGCTTCTGAAAACAATATTATTGAATATTGTCGACTTTATTGACTGATAATTATTCTTGGTGAAATTCCGGTGCGATTTTTAAATTATACTATTATTTCATTCTTTCCTGGAAACTCACCGCGGACCGGCAGCCGATGGCTCGCGGACTGGCACCGATCCGCGGACCACCACTTTGAGTAGCACTGGTCTAATCCATCCTTCCTAGCATAGCCCTTCTGTCTGTTATCAGAGCTGGGCAAATCATTCCTAGTCAGTAAGTCAAGAGAAAACTTCCCCTCTTCTCCTGTTTGCAGATTGTACACAAGCAGATTGCAACGTCATTATTCTGAATTAGTCACACATTTCTTCAGCAAATAATTCTTCATCCCCAGATCATCTGTGAACTGTAAACATTTGCAAACTGCACATTACACAGTGTTATTTAGTTGCATGAGCTGCAAGATATGGTCTGTTACCTCTGAATCTAACCAAGAGGTGCAAATTGCACAGTTTGGAATTGACTATGCATTCCAAACTGGAGCCTCAGCGGGACAAGGCATTGTAGGCCTGAGGTGGGGAGAGGTGCTGGAACAGTTGCCAGAAAATGTGAATTCCATTCTTGGCTATACCAATAATCCACTGCATAACCAAGCGAGTCACTTTGCCTCTTGAGCTTCCGTTTTCTCCTCTGTAGAAAGGGGCTGATGGCCTGACTTTATCAAGTGCTTTGAAGGTGAGAAGCGTTATCAAAAACCAAAGACCATGGCTACACTGCAACAAAGACGACTGGTACCCGCTGATGGGTGGGTCCGTGGGTGGGGGGCGAAACTTAAATGTTCATCCCCCCCAAACAGCTTGAGTCACGACCCTCCCTGGCACGCCCCAAGCTCTTACCTTCAGTGGACCCTCCCTGTAGGTCCCAGCTGTTTGCCTCTGTCTCTCCCCATGGCCGCAGCTTGCAGGTCCCCAACTCCAGGAGCTGCCGCACAGCTCATTGCCGCCTGGCTAGAGAATGGGAACTCGGCCTTATAAGTAAACTGAGGGAGCTCAGTTGGGGAGACTACAGAGGCGATGGTTGTGTCTGGTGGAGGGAAGCCCTGAGATAGGCTTAACCAGACAGGTGACAGCAGAGCAAGAACACCATTGCACCAGGTTAGGTTCAGTAGCGTAGCCGGGGGGGAGCAGGGGGAGCGGCCGCTCCCCCACTGAGCAGAAGCGGCGCCTTTTTTGTGCTCCGACGCCTTTTGCTCCTACACAGCAGCCAGAGTGGAGCATTTTTTTTTGCTCCCGCTGCCTTTTTTGCTCCCGACGCTTTTTGCTCCCAGCGCCTTTTTTTACTCCCGACGCTTTTTGCTCCCGGTGCCTGTTTTTAGCTCCGCTCCCCCTGTGCGCTAAACCTGGCTACGCCACTGGTTAGGTTAGAACCACAAGTGAGCAAGTGGTCACTGTCACAGAGAATGGGGCATAGTGGGACAGCTGCTAGAGGACTGGAGGGTGACACAGATCATGTAGTGTTTACACTCGCACTGGATCAACCTCAGTAGGTCGACCCTGGCTCTGGAAGGTGATTTTACTGTGTTCCTGCAATGGATGCTTATGTAGGCTGCAGACAAACTTGGGCGTAGCTACATGCACAAATAGGTCGATGCAAGGTGACTTATGTTGACTTAACTTTGTCACGTGGACCAGGCCTAAGTATTTAGTATATTTTGTGGCATGCCAAGTATACAGCCTTCTCTTTCTCAATGGTCCATCCAGCCCAGTATCCTGTCTTCCAACAGTGACCGGTGCCAGGTGCCTCAGAGGGAATGAACAGAGCAGTAGTTTCTCGAGTGATCCATCTCCTGTCATCCAGTCCCAGCTCCTGGCAGTCAGAGGCTAGAGACACCCAGAGCACGAGGTTGCAGCCATGCCCGTCCTGGTTAATAGCCATTGATGGACCTGTCCTCCATGAACGTATCCAGTTCTTTTTTGAACCCAGCTATGCTGGTTGGTTTAAACCTATAAAGTCAGAAACAATTTGGCACCTTGACAGACTATCTTTGTGCGCTGAATGAGGCAGGGTCCTGTGTGAAACAGCATGTGATCATGTAAGTACAGAGTAGACTGTAACCTAATGCCAGTACACATGGGGGGAGGGGAGGGCTGAATTAACGGTGCATAGGCAACTATAAATCTGACATTTCCTAACTTTTGAGGGCTTGACTTTGCAACCTTGTTAACGTTCTTTTAATGTAGCTTTAAAAAACTGTAAATCTTATAAAAATTACATAAAGGTTTGACGTTTAATGCGTAATTATAAATTAGGTGTTGAAATATCGCTACACATCACAGACCAGAGAACATAATAATTTAAGGCACTTTGTCACCGTCTGTGTAAATAGGGCCCATTTATAAGAATAATCACTTATCTTTAATTAGAGATTATTGTGTGTAAGGTAATTAATAGCCTACATCATATCTGCAGCTTTATAACCTTGAGCTGTGCTATTGTTTGCTTTGTCAAGCTATGCAAAGCTGCGTGTGGCAAGTCCTTAGATGGGAGACTGCCAAGAAAAGAATATCGTGTGGCTGGAAGTGATGATGGTGATTCAGTAGTGTCAGTTTTCCCTCTGAACTGGCGCTGGGCCAGGCCTCAGCATGTCACCCTGCTGTAGTGGGAGGTTTGGGGCTTGTAAGAGTAGATGTGTTCTCAGTTGTTCGGGACAGATTCTGATTTGGGACGTTCCCAACAAGATTTATTTCGATACAATATTATTTTTCATTGTATTTCCTAAGCTGTTGTGTAGTATTGCTGTGAGCTGTTACACAGCCACTGTATTCCACCAACCCAAGAAGTGATTCCTACATATAGTCTATAAACCGAGGGCTTGTCTACACTTTGACATAATAGATTCTATATTAAATATAAATATAAAATAAAATTAAAACCATGTAACTGCTACAGGACTGAAGAGTAAAGTATTTTCAACCAGGCCACACCAGCTTTATCCAGTGCTTTCTGAAGTATGTTAGCAAAAGAGCAAGGGGAGGCTCTTGGCACTCTGGATTGCATGCTTTCTCGCCTAGAACTGTGCTGTCTGATGCCTCTGGAGAAGAGATTTCCCAGGAATAATGCAGTCATTTCCCAGACGTGATCTGACCATTCAGCCATGAAAGTGCAATGCAGTAATGTGTTCATGGGAATGATGACATTTTAGCCAAATAAACTGTTCGACAGCATAGCCCCACTAGGTTTGATAGATCTATAGTTAGAATTTACATACTGGAGCCTGTATTTTTATGGGCAGTTTGGCAAGAAAAGCATCCACGTGGCTGGGTTCTCAGACGCTGACAGTATGTGCATTAACTTCAGCGTGCGGGGATATTAGTGACAGCAGGATTTCTCTCTTCATGCAGCTCCTGCCCTGCGGACCAGCAATAGGCCTCTGTGTTCTTTAAGGAATATTGCAATTTCTTGCTACCCATTTGGCTTGTCTCTCTGGATCTGTCTGTCGGTCTCGCGGGAGAGACAAAAGCTGCAGTGTGAAAAGGGCTCTCTGTTAAATTGCTTGCCCTTTCATAGATTCATAGATTCTAGGGCTGGAAGGGACCTCGAAAGGTCATCGAGTCCAGCCCCCTGCCCTCATGGCAGGACCAAATACTGTCTAGACCATCCCTGATATACATTTATCTAACCTACTCTTAAATATCTCCAGAGATGGAGATTCCACAACCTCCCTGGGCAGTTTATTCCAGTGTTTAACCACCCTGACAGTTAGGAACTTTTTCCTAATGTCCAACCTAAACCTCCCTTGCTGCAGTTTAAGCCCATTGCTTCTTGTTCTATCCTCAGATGCTAAGATGAACAAGTTTTCTCCCTCCTCCTTATGACACCCTTTTAGATACCTGAAGACCGCTATCATGTCCCCTCTCAGTCTTCTCTTTTCCAAACTAAACAAACCCAATTCCTTCAGCCTTCCTTCATATGTCATGTTCTCTAGACCCTTAATCATTCTTGTTGCTCTTCTCTGGACCCTCTCCAATTTCTCCACATCTTTCTTGAAATGCGGTGCCCAGAACTGGACACAATACTCCAGTTGAGGCCTAACCAGCGCAGAGTAGAGCGGAAGAATGACTTCTTGTGTCTTGCTCACCACACACCTGTTAATGCAGCCCAGAATCAAGTTTGCTTTTTTTGCAACAGCATCACACTGTTGACTCATATTTAGCTTGTGGTCCACTATAACCCCTAGATCCCTTTCTGCAGTACTCCTTCCTAGACAGTCTCCTCCCATTCTGTATGTGTGAAACAGATTGTTCCTACCTAAGTGGAGCACTTTGCATTTGTCCTTATTAAACTTCATCCTGTTTACCTCTGACCATTTCTCCAATTTGTCCAGATCATTTTGAATTATGACCCTATCCTCCAAAGCAGTTGCAATCCCTCCCAGTTTGGTATCATCTGCAAACTTAATAAGCGTACTTTCTATGCCAATATCCAAGTCATTGATGAAGATATTGAACAGAGCCGGTCGCAAAACAGACCCTTGCGGAACCCCACTCGTTACACCTTTCCAGCAGGATTGGGAACCATTTATAACTACTGAGTACGGTTATCCAGCCAGTTGCACACCCACCTTATAGTAGCCCCATCTAAGTTGTATTTCCCTAGTTTATTGATAAGAATATCATGCGAGACCGTATCAAATGCCTTACTAAAGTCTAGGTATACCACATCCACCGCTTCTCCCTTATCCACAAGACTCGTTATCCTATCAAAGAAAGCTATCAGATTGGTTTGACATGATTTGTTCTTTACAAATCCATGCTGGTTATTCCCTATCACCTTACCACCTTCCAAGTGTTTGCAGATGATTTCCTTAATTACTTGCTCCATTATTTTCCCTGGCACAGAAGTTAAACTAACTGGTCTGTAGTTTCCTGGGTTGTTTTTATTTCCCTTTTTATAGATGGGCACTATATTTGCCCTTTTCCAGTCTTCTGGAATCTCTCCTGTCTCCCATGATTTACCAAAGATAATAGCTAGAGGCTCAGATACCTCCTCTATTAGCTCCTTGAGTATTCTAGGATGCATTTCATCAGGTCCTGGTGACTTGCAGGCATCTAACTTATCTAAGTGATTTTTAACTTGTTCTTTTTTTATTTTATCTTCTAAACCTTCCCCCTTCCCATTTGCATTCACTATGTTAGGCACAGACTTCTCGGTGAAGACCGAAACAAAGAAGTCATTAAGCATCTCTGCCATTTCTAAGTTTCCTGTTACTGTTTCTCCCTCCTCACTGAGTAGTGGGCCTACCCTGTCCTTGGTCTTCCTCTTGTTTCTAATGTATTGATAAAAAGTTTTCGTGTTTCCCTTTATTCCTGCAGCTAGCTTGAGCTCATTTTGTGCCTTTGCCTTTCTAATCTTGCCCCTGCATTCCGGTGTTGTTTGCCTATATTCATCCTTTGTAATTTGTCCTAGTTTCCATTTTTTATATGACTCCTTTTTATTTTTTAGATCTTGCAAGATCTCGTGGTTTTATATTTTACAAACTGTGGGCCAGGTAGGGTGACCAGACAGCAAATGTGAAAAATGAGGACAGGGGGTGGGGGATAATAGGAGCCTATACAAGAAAAAGACCCCAAAATCAGGACTGTCCCTATAAAATCGGGACATCTGGTCACCCTTGGGCCAGGGGCTGTTAAAATAAAGAGCATCTGTCTCCTGTTAGCACTAATAGACATGGGAGGGTCCACTGGGGACTGAGGCGCTATCCAGACATTTCTCTCGGGGAGAAGATTTGGTAGTTTAAGAATTCACCCTTGTAGTTTTACCATGTATTTTCCCCCACATGGATACAGTAACCGTCAGCAGTGCCAGGGCTGGAAGCATTTCCCATTTGTAAGTGCGCAGACAGATGCCTGTGATGTGGAGGGCCAGGGTTTGGAAACAATCATTCTCAATTAACATAAGCAGTGACTGAAACCATGTGCTGGGTTTCATTCTTCTGGAGGAGCTGCCAATAGGCCCTGGAGCCTGAGCCAAGCACAGAACTGGGGACAAAAGCCACCCGCTCCTGCCGAGGAACAGCACAAGGTCTCTGCAGCAGCGGGTGCTGCACTGAGGAGTGAAATAATCATGGAAAGGGAAGACGTGGGAGCTCTGCCATGCCCAGGGGAAATCGCTGACTCAGCCACATTGCTGCTTCTCTGGGGTAGCTGAGCCTTGCAGGAGAGATTTCTCGAGTGGCTCATGCTTAGTGTCCAACGTACGCCCAGTGCCAGGTCGCCATCTGCACCGCACGTAAGACCAGACCTGGGACTAACCCCCGCCCCAGTAAGGGGATTAACACCCTGGGCAGCCAGGGACAGTTTGATCCAATCCCTGGTGTAACATGGCTGAGGCTGAGCCCGGTATAACTGGGTGCCCTCCTCGGTTACAGAGCTAGTTGGCTAGGACTGAAGTGTTCCTAGAAGGTTGGTGCAGCTGTATTTCTCTAGTGCTTGCGTTCCCTGCTGCCCCCTCCCCCCCCCCGGGGGTGGTGGTGGTGGTGTCTGTGGCCTGTGCCTGTGCCTGGCTACCTGGCTGGAAGTCCAGGCTCCCTTTGCCAGAGATCTGTCACTTACTGCTCTGCATGCAGTGAAAGGCAGGTGTGAGCTGTAGCACAGCCCCCTTCCACAGGGCTCCACTGGAAAGGAGGCTGCCTGGGAAGCAGAAAGGAAAACAGGCCTCCTGAGGCTCAGCCTGAGGCTTCACCCAGCCCAGTCTCCGGTCTCTGGGAGGGGCCATGCCAGCTGTTCAGAGCAAGGTGCAAGAATCCCAGGGATGAGTCCCAGGATAGCAGTGCCACGGAGTCAGTCTGCTCTGTGACCCAGCATGTAACCAGTGCCTTGGGAGTGACCCCTCTGTGTGCTGGACCCCAAGGACCGCACAGTTCCATGGGGCAGGCCTACAGCCTCTGATTCCAAAACAGGGCTTTCGATTGCCAGTCATCAATGTCTCTCCTGTGGCTTCCTGCAGTGAGTCCAGCCAAGCCAGACTCCTGCAGGAGATTTGAGCCTAACCCTTCAGGCCATGATGCTCTCAGTGAGTATTTGCAGCGACATCAAGCAGCCTTTCCACAGCTCAGTAACAATGTATCAGTCACTTGGCCACAGCATTCGAAAGTCCTTCGTTTAGCAGAGAGAAGCAAAGGTTAACACACAGTCCCTCTGACTAAAGCTAGGACTCCCTTGAGGAGCTGCTGTAGGAACTCTTGGTGCTTCCTGTCTCGGTTCCTTTGTCTTAGCCCCAGTGGAGATCCCTGTGTCTCTAGGAGCTCAGCTCTCAACACAGCCACCAGACCCCTTTCCCTGTGTTCTCCAGCTGGGGCCTTTGCTCTGTTCCCTGCCGAGAGCAAATCTCCTCTTGGCTGGTGGTCACTAGGAGTGAATTTCCTGGACACTGGGGTTTCCATTGTCTCTTCTGGATACTCCACACACACGTGTAGGCTCCTTTCAGTTGGTTAATTATTTTGGTCTCCAAGCTATGTGAGTCCAACACCTCGTCCCTTCCCTTTCCACTCAGTGCCTAGCAGTATAAAGCACAAAGGGAAATGGAGCCAGGCATAGGAATCAGACAGATAGTGCCAGAATTCCCACATTCATCAACCCTGGCCATAGAGGGAGATGTTCCCTCCCCCCTGTCAGCACGGAAGCATGAGAGTATCTGTATATCCCTTCTATTGACTGTTTGTATCCTATCCAGTATATTGGTGGATGATCCTGTCCAAATAGCCCTTCCTTTTGGAACGTCACTAAGCTTTGGTTTTCAATAACATCTTGTGGCCATGTCACGGAGTATAGGGGAGTCCGGCCCTGCACCCCTCTTCCCCGGATTCACTGGGAGTCTCAGCCAGCCAGTAGAACAGAAGGTTTATTAGAGATGCCAGGAACACAGTCCAACCAGAGCTTGCCAGTACATCCAGGACCCCTCAGTCGGGTCCTTCCGGGGGGGCAGGGAGCTTAGACCCCAGCCTGGGGGCTCCCTGCATTTCACCCCACAGCTCCAAACGGGGCAGGGAGGCCAGACCCTGTCTGCCTCTCTCCCCTCTTCTCCGGCCAGCCCCAAACTCAAACTATCCAGCCCCTCCTCCCCCTTTGTCTGCTTCCCGGGCCAGGAGGTCACCTGATCCCTTTGTTCGAACACCTTCAGCTCATACCTTTGCCGGGGAGAGCCCGGGGCCATCGGTTGCTAGACCGAGTGTCAGCCCTTCTCTGTGTCCAGGCCCCTCTGTAACACTCATGCATCCTTGTTACACCACCTAGAAACTCAAGCACTGCATAGGGGAAACCGAGGCACCCACACAGTACTCAGGGAAAACATTAACAACAGTCCTAGTTCGTCACAGGCCATGAGTTCCACAAGCTGCCCTTATTTTAGATAGCCCCTGCATTTGCATCCTAGGTCTGTGCCTAGGGGGACCTGATCACCACCTGGCATGAATCAACATAGGTGCTGAAACCAGGGGCATGGGGTGGACAGTTTGGTTCAATGGCTCTCAGCACCCCCACTATAAAAATTGTTCCAGCACCGTTGCCTGTGTCACTGTGCCGCTTTACCCAACTGAGGATCTGGTCCGTGTCTCTTGTGACACCAACAGTCCCCTGTGCTGATTTCCAGAGAGGCTCCTGAACGCATTTTCTTCCCTGTAAGCTGTAGCCAGGCTGCGGGCAGTTTTCCAGCGCCTCTGGCTGGCACAACCTGTTCATTTCCCGGCCAGTCACCCCAGGCAATCGCTGCGTGAGGCCGAGCTCACCCAGGAGAAGAGAGGTTGTTGCACAATCCTATCTTGGCACGTGTTTACTCACGGATGTCACAAGTTCATTAGCTGCAGCTCTGGTTTCTGGCTGTGGCGGACAGGGCTGCAGGCCAGAGGACACATGATATTTTGATTAATGTAAAATTCCCCAATAGCTGCAACCTGAGCTTGCCTGGATCCTGTCAGATGTGAACTCAGCCGGGAGTGACCTGGCTTACATCCGCCAACTACACGCCTGGCCCAAATGCCAATTGGAGCACGGAGGAGGCCTGTGAGTGGCTCTGCCCCTAGGCAATGAATGAATTACATTCCCCCAGGCTCGCAAGGGGGTCCTCCCTTCTGTCACAGTGTAGGGCGGTTCTCAGACTTTTCTACTGGTGACCCCTTTCACACAGCAAGCCTCTGAGTGTGACCCCCTTGTACACTGAAAACACTTCTTTATATATTGAACACCATTATAAATGCTGGAGGCAAAGCAGGGTTTGGGGTGGAGGCTGACAGCTCGCGACCCCCCCCATGCAATAACCCTGAGGGGGTTTGAGAACCCCTGGGCTAGAGTGTGGCTGTAAGCCATGGCCCCTGTTGGGGTGCTGCAGGGGGGCTGCACTGGAGGGGGACGTGGGGAGTGCCATGGTGGTGTGGGGGAGGAGCCGGAAGTAGGCACTGCTCCAGTTGTTGTGTGGCTGCATTAGGGCTGCATCTTGCTCTGGGTGTTGGGGAGCTTGGTCGCTGCACGCTGGATGGTCCCTCGAAGGAGGGGACGTGGATGAGTGGGACCTTTGTATATACAGCCCAGTAAGAGATTGGATCATCAGCCGCCCTGCAACCTTGGGTGTCCCTGTGCCGTGTAGCTTTGGTTCAGAGGCTGCTCCCAGCACAGTGACCTCACCCTGGCTTCCACCAGCCTGGCTGCTCCTTGCACCCCGAGACTCCCCCAAACTGTCTCCCCTGCAGTGCTCAGCCCCTCACTGTAACACTCACCAAACCTTACCGAGTCGCTGCTCCTTTAAAGAGCCAGTGCACAGTGCCAGCCTGCTAGTGTGGCTGAGGATTTTACTCCTCAGTTTGATACACAGCCATCTCAGTGCAGTGTAATAGAACAAGATTAAGTCAATTAACAAAGAACAGAGGTTGACATGATACCAAGGAGAAGGAATTGGGATCAAAATAGTTACAAACTAACATAAAAATACGCTTCGAAGACTAAAACCTCCCCTAACAAACTAGAGTCTTTTGTTCAAAGTACGTGTCTCACCACAGTCAATCTCCAGCATGACTGGCTAGACCGGAGCCAGGATCCAATCACAGAGCTCAAAAGCACTGGGTTTCTTTGGCTCCGCAGGGGAAAGGTAATTTAGGGGTTCTCTCTCTTGAGAGTCCAGTAACCCTTTGAAATGTATTCCTCTGACGAGCTTCTTTCCTGCGCTGGCTGATGTAGACACTGTTCTGGCCAATGTAGACGCCACGCTGGCTGGTGTAGTCACCGTGCTGGCTTCTCCCCTGCTTGTGGTTTTTACAGTGCGGCTAATCTTCCTGCAGTCTCTCAGATACCAGACACACAGCTCCAGGGCCGGCGCTTCCACTAGGCGACCCTAGGCAGTCGCTTAGGGTGGCAGGATTTGGGGGGCGGCGTTTCGCCGCCCTGGGCGGAATTTCGGCGGTGACTCATTCCCCGGCGGAGTTTCGGCAGCAGCTTTTTCTCTGGGCGGCAAGAAAAGCAGCTGCTGAAACACCACCGAGAACACAGCTTCAGAGGAGGAGCTGCCGCCAAAGTGCCGCCGATTACTGAGGAGAAGCGGTGCCGCCTAGGGCAGCAGAAACCCTGGCGCCGCGCCTGCGTAGCCCCCTGTCTTTGGCCGCACCATGCTTGGGGTGTCAGCTGCTTGCCTTTGTCTGGGAAAAACCTGTGTATCAGCTTCCCCTGACACGCCTGGGGAACACATTTTAGTTCCACATTTCCAGGGACAAGGTGCGGGAGGGAATATCTTTTACTGGACCAACTTCTGTTGGTGAGAGACACACGCTTTTGAGCTGCCAGAGCTCTTCTTCAGGGCTGGGACAGGTACTCCCAGCATCACAGCAAAATGCAACCCTACTGAACAGACACTGGATTAATGGTTTATTACAACAATCTGTAACCCCTTAACCCGCCCCTTTTGTCCTGTGGCTGCAGAGGTGTTAAAGGGTCACTTCCTCTTGAATGGCCCCTTAGAATATGTGCTAACTACTCCCTCTAAACAATCTGTTCCGCCTGGCATTTAGCTGTGGTGCTGGGAGTTCCTGTCCCAGACCTGAAGAAGAGCTCTCTGTTGCTTGGAGGCGTGTCTCTCTCACCCACAGGTCCAATACAAGATATTCCCTCACCCGTCTTGTACCTCTGGGCTGAGACTAAGGGCTAGTCTACACAGGCAAAGCTAAAGTGCTGCCGCCGCAGTGCTTTAATGTACCTTGTGTGGTCGCGCAGTGCTGGGAGAGAGCCAGATCCTGCACCCCCAGTCGGCACCCTCAACCCTCCTGCACCCCAACCCCCTGCCCCAGCCAGGAGCCCCCTCCCATACACCATACCCCTCAAACCCAACCCCCAGCCCTGAGCCCCTTCCAGCACCCCAACCCCCTCATCCCCAGCACCACCCCAGAGCCTGAACCCACAGCCTGAGCCCTCACCCCTTCCTGTACCTCAACCCCCTTCTCCAGCCCGGTGAAAATGAGCGAGGGTGGGGGAGAGCAAGTGACAGAGCGAGGGGGATGGAGTGAGTGGGCTGGGGCCTTGGAGAACGGACAGGGCAGGGGTGGGGACTCGGGGAAGGGGTTGGGCATGGGGCAGGGCAAGGGTGTTCAGTTTTCTTTCTGCGATCAGAAAGTTGGCAACCCTATGTTAGAGTTTGCAGCTGCAATAAATTTTACGGCCAATGAGATTTGCGGATGCAAATTCTACCCCTTGCACATACAGGTGTCCAACTGTGCACAGTGCACGTGCAGTGTTACGACACTGACAGCGTGGGCGGGTGTGTGCATTTCTGAAGTGCAGCCCCGGGGTGTGTGTGTGGAAGCTTGTTCTGACAGTGCGGGAGGCTAGGCGGAGGCCTGGCAGAAAATGTAGGTTACGTGAATCCCTCAGGAATCAGTGAGGCCCTGCGCTGGGCAGATCCAACGGTAGATTTGGGGCCTTAGCCCTCCATCTCCATAACAGGCAAACCTAGGGCTTGTCTACACTGGCACGTTTCTGCGCAGTAAAGCAGCTTTTTGCACTCAAACTGCAGCCGTGTACACAACTGCCAAGCCACTCTGTGCGCAGAAACACCTCAGTGGCAACACTGCAAAAAAACCTCCTCAAGGAGGGTCGGAAGGTTATTTGTCCAGAGACTCTAGTGCCAGTGTAGACACTTGACTGCTTTCTGTGCTGTAATTGGTATCCGGAGCTATCCCATCATGCCCCAAGTGACCGCTCTGCTCATTGATTTGAACTCGGCTGCCCTGAAGATATGTGCGTGCCCCTCCCCTTTCAAAGCACCGTTTCTGACAGCCTTTGCGTGCTGTGCCAATCTGCTCTGGGACACAAAGCAAACCATGAATGTGGCATGTTCGTGCTGTTGAACACAGAGGCAAAGGGGTGGGGGGTGCTAGGGTGACCAGATGTCCCGATTTTATAGGGACAGTCTCGATTTTTGGGTCTTTTTCTTATACAGGCTCCTATTATCCCCCACCTCCGTCCTGATTTTTCACACTTGCTGTCTGGTCTCCCTAGTGTGTGTGTCCCTGTCTGCACTGGCACGTTTGTGCGCAGTAACGCAGCTTTGAGCTCTGTCACTCCCGAGATTACACACGGCCAAGCCACGTAGCGCGCAGAAACTGCGCAGATGCAGCGCTGTAAAAAACCCACCCCGACCAGAGGCGTAGAGCTTTCAGCGCCGTGGTGCCAGTGTAGACACCGTGGTGATTACAGCGCTGTGACTGGCCTCCGGGAGGTGTCCCACAATGCCTGTTCTCACCTCTCTGGCCAGCGGTTTGAACTCTACTGCCCTGCCCTCAGGTGACCAACCGTCAGCCCCACCCCGTACATTCCTTTGCAAATTTGAATGTCCCCTTCCTGTTTGCTCAGTGACGCGTGCAGGGGTCTCGGCGCATCTTTCCAGGTGGCCAGGCCTGCTTCACGCACCAGGCAATCCCCCGCTTGGAGCAATGCCGAGCTGCTGGATCTCATCAGCATTTGGGGAGAGGAGGCACTGCAGTCCCAGCGGCGCTCCAGCCGTAGGAATTATACCTACGGACAGATTTCACGGTGCATGACAGAAAGGGGCCATGACCGGGACACACTGCAGTGCAGGGTCAAAGGGAAGGAGCTGCGGAACGCCTGCCACAAGGCGCGGGAGGCAAACTGCCGCTCTGGTGCTGCGCCCATGAGCTGCCGGTTCTACAAAGAGCAGGACGCGATACTGGGTGGCGAACGCTGTGGCAGTGCACCCCATAAGGCTTTAGGGAAATATACTTATAAATGTATATATGACATAACTGGAATATGTTTTATGCTACATGTGCCATGTAACATATCTCTGTAAAGGTTATGATCTACTGAACCTATTCCTCCTGTTTGTATGCATGTATCATTGTTGTAGCTGAAGTTATGAATATTGGCTGTGTACTTGCTTGATTTCTAAGTAGCCTTAGTAAAAAGTATTTGGTCAGCTTCTTGAGAAAGGAATGTGCAAGTTAAGTGCCCAGTCAAGAAGCACTTAAAAGACCTGAGGATGTTCAAGGCAGCATGTGAACAATGGCTGCTACCTGTAAGTTATGAGTGTAAGTTATGCATGGACATGTGACTTGCCCATGTGACTCCAAATCTCCATTTTGTAACTGAATTCTACACAGGGGGAGGGAGGGGTCTCCACCCAGAAGAGAAAGGCTATTTAAACCCCCGGGAGACCCCCCCCGTCCCCATTTGGTCTTCAGCTGGCTCAAGAGATAGCCTCTCCACCCCCAAGGATACCTGAAAGAAACTGGAACAAAGGACAGTGACTACATGGGGTGTGAGTGATTGCTGGCCCCACACTAGAGGGAGAATAGTCTGTAAAAGGAAGCTCACTGGAACACCTCTGAGGGTGAGGTTTTATCTGTAATAGAGATAGATTTGCATGTTTTATTTTATTTTACTTGGTAATTCACTTTGTTCTGTCTGTTCCTACTTGGAACCACTTAAATCCTACTTTCTGTATTTAATAAAATCATTTTTTACTTATTATTAACCTGGAGTATGTATTAGTACCTGGGGGGAGGGGGGCAAACAGCTGTGCATATCTCTCGATCAGTGTTATAGAGGGCGAACAATCTATGAGTTTACCCTTGTAAGCGGGTCAGACTCACCCTTGCGGCATGCGGCGCCTCCGACTGGTTGCCTTGGGAAATTAGCTCGTCCAGCTCCAGAGCGCCCTCTTCAGGCCGGTGATCCGCCTGACTGCTAGCCCCATGTCCCTCCCAGGACCCTGGTGCCCCTTTAACTGGGGTGTTACCCCTGGCAGTACCCCACAAATCTGGGTCTCCCCTGCCTGGGGAACCCCCAACCCACTATTCCCACCTCACCTCAGTCATAGGCTACTGCCAGTCACCAGCTAGCCCCCAAGTCCTAGGGCAGACTGCAGCATAAGCCATTCATCACAGGCAAGGGGAGTTTGGACCTGCTGCCTGTCTAACCTTGGGCTGTCCCCTGCAACCCCAATATCTGTTGGGCCTAACCCTAGACCACAGCCTGGGGCTTTTCTGGCCAGAGTTCCCCAGCCTTGCTCCACTATAGGGATCCTACTTAGCTTCTGGCAGCCAGACCCTTCTCCCTCTACAGGCAGAGGGGAAACTCTGCCCAGGCTGCTGGCTCAAAGCCTTTATAGGGCCAGCTAGACCCTGATTGGGGCACGGCCCAGCTGCGGCTACTTCCCCCAATCAGCCCAGTGGCTGTTTTCTCCTGCCACAGCCCTTTCCTGTATAAGCTTTATACAGGGCAAAATGGATTTATTTAGGGTTTGGAGTCCATTGGGAGTTGAGTATCTGAGTACTAAAGGCAGGAACACTTCTTAACCTGTTTCCAGGTAAGTCTACAGCTGTTAGGGGACATGGTTCAGACCTGGGTCTGGGTTTGCAGCAGGCTAGTGGGTCTGGCGCAAACCAGGCAAGGCACTGGAGTCTCAAGCTGCCAGGGCAGGAAAGCAGGGGCAGAAGTAGTCTTGGCACATCAGTTGGCAACCTTAAGGGGGTTTCTGTGATCCAACCCGTCACAACCCCACCTCCACTGCGAAGGCCCCTGTGGATACTTCATTAGCTCACGTGCCAGTTGAGAGTGGACCGAACCAGGGGGAGGGGGAGGGGGAGGGGGAGGGGGAGGGGGAGGGGGAGGGGGACCCAGAGGAAGAGGACGACTCGGAGGCCAGAGATGCATGCAGCCAGGAGCTCTTTTCTACCCCGGAGGAGCCTAGCCAGTCACAGCAGTCAGAGCTTGGCGAAACGCAGACAGGAGAAGAGGCCCCGGTAAGTGGATCTGATTTTGGGAATCGCTGAAGCGAGTTGTGGGGGCAGGAGGGTTGCAGAAAGCAGGCTGGGCTCCCATCGCATGCCTAGTCTGAGCAGCAGAACAGGCTGTTGATTGACTTCCTCACTTCACGAGAATCTCCCTCAGAGATCGCCAGGAAACTCTCGTGGCGATACTGGGCAATCCGCTGCTGCGGGTTCCTCAGCAGAGATGCTTTGTTTCATGCCCCATTAACGGTAACTTTCCTGTGCCACTGTGCCATCACGGAGGGGTGGGGTGGGTGGGGGTGGGACCATTGCTGCACACAGGGGAGCTGCATAGGGGCCAGGGAGGAAGCCTCAGGCTTGGAGAAGACCCTCCCTTGATTCCCTGCTCACCCTCAGCAGTGAGATATCTTCCATAATGATCACATCCTGGGGAAAGTGTGGGGACAGGAATGATTATCAGGACCCCCCCTACAGTGCTGGCTCCCCCCAAGAGCCATGTGCCCAGTGTACAGCAGGGCCCGGGAAGAGTGATTTCCCCTGCCCCTGTGGCTACTCACCATTTGGGGGGTCTTGTGGCTCATGTGTGCTTGCCTGGGGTCAGCCAGCTAGTGACAGGTGTGAGTACGGGCTGTGTTTAAAGCACCGAATCAGTGTTGTCTGTGTTGCAAACAATACTGCTTCTGCAGAACGTTGCATTTAAACTTCACAGAGATGCTCTTGGGAGCCCAGCCTCCCTTATCGGCGACTGAACGGCTGCGCAGAATTAGGAAGCGGCCACAAAGAACTAAGGAGGATTTTCTCCGTGAGGTTATGACGCACTCTGCCGCTGAGAAACAGGAATTGAAGGCATGGCGGGACAGCGAGAAGAGGGGCGGAAAGGAGAATGCGGCACACCAGAATGAAGCCACGGAGCGGCTCTTAAACATTACGGAGCGCCAAGCGGACATGCTCCAGGCGATATGAGCTCTTCAAACCGAGCAGCTCCGCACCCGCCCTCCCCTGCAGCCGCTGTCCCAAAACTCTTTCCTATGCACCCCCCAGACACCGTCACACTATCAACCTCCTGGATCCACTCTCTACCCGCAGCATTCCATTCCTTCCCCCCTCACAGTCCAGCCCTGCGGACTCCCACTGCACTCAACACCCGTCCCTCTGCAGTTTGGCCATGCTGAAGTCCAGCACCCGCTGCATTGTACTCCAAAGGAGAAGGTTGGGTATGATCCCTGGACATACACAAATCTGTAGCCGTCCCGGGACCCCTCCTTCTCTTGAGACCTTCCATTCCCCCATCTCCCATCCTCCTCCCTGCTGATGAATTCCTTCATTTGACTCTCTCCTCTGGTTGTTGTCTTTCAATAAAATAATTGTTTGTTTGAAAGCAATCTTTATTTTATTAAGTGAAAGCAAAAAAGAGCCCTGCAAATCAACATACAATTATGTTAAGGCCCCTTCTTGCATCATGTGCACCAATCACATCCTAGTATTACAAGCACTGCAATCCTGAGCATCGTAACAAATATTAGTGGCTTTCAGCTTCAAATTGCTGCCTCAAGGCATCCCGGATCCTTATGGCCCCGTGCTGTGCCCCTCTAATAGCCCTGGTCTGGCTGTTTGAACTCAGCCTTCAGGCGCTGAGCCTCTGTGGTCCAGCCCTGAGTGAAGCTTTCACCCTTCCCTGCACAAATATTATGGAGCGTACAGCACGCGGCTATAAGCATAGGGATATTGTCATCGGCCATGTCCAGCTTCCCATACAGGCATCGCCAGCAGGCTTTTAAATGGCCGAATGCACACTCCACAGTCATTCTGCACTTGCTCGGCCTGTTGTTGAACCTGCTGCTGTCAAGTTACTCCACCTATGGTTTCATAAGCCACGGCATTAAGGGGTAGACGGAGTCTCCCAGGATCACAATGGGCATTTTGACTTCCCCTATGGTGATCTTCTGGTCTGGGAAGAAAGTCCCTGCTTGCAGCTTCCTGAACAGGCCAGTGTGCCGAAAGATGTGTGCGCCATGCACCTTTCCAGACCAGCCTGCGTTAATGTCCGTGAAATGCCCACGGTGATCCACAAGCGCCTGGAGAACCATTGAGAAATACCCCTTGCTATTAATGTACTCGGTGGCTAGGTGGGCTGGTGCCAGAATTGGAATGTGCGTGCCATCCATCCCCCTCCGCAGTTAGGGAAACCCATTTGTGCAAAGCCATCCACAATGTCACACATGTTGCCCAGAAACAGGCAGGGCAGGGCGCGCAGTACACAAACTGTTGAAAGATGAGGTCAAAGGCAGACGGAAGCACAGGGATTGCTGGGATGCGAAGCAATGCATCACGGGGCACTGGGACAGGACCCAGGATTCCCCGCGACTCCTTCCGCCTTCCCACAAGTCTTAGCGGCAAAAGAGAACAAGGTGCTCTGTGGGCTAGCAGCCCAGAGTGCACCGCTCCGAATAGCACCACAAGTGTGAACACGCTATTGCGCAGGCAGCTGTCAGTGTGAACACACAACAGCGGTTTTCCTTCAGTGCTCTCTGAGTGGCGCTATAACTTTGTCAGTGTAGACATGCCCTGTGAGAGAGAGAGAGAGATTGCTGTGCAAAGAGCCCAGGGAGGAAGGCAGGGGCTGATGTCGGGGTTTCCCCCTCCCCCTGCCTCAGGACTGGTTGCTTCCTGCCGCTGTGTGAACTTACAAGACAGCATGCTGACATACGCTCTGTCCCCCAAAACACAGCGTCTCTCCCCCCCCATACACACACACACACACACACACTCTCCCTGTCACACACTCGCCCCCCCCTCCCCAGTTGAAAAGCAGCTGGCAATGTAGTAGGATGCCCATGGAACAATGGGATTGGGAAACCTGTATCATGTGACGCTGTGCCTGCCCTATAAGGCACTGCAAACCCTTCCCAAAGCACCCTGCGACCAGTTGCACAGTGGGATAGCTACCACAATGCACTGCTGTCTTTGCCGTGCAAGAGCTGCTAATGTGGATGCGCTCCACCGTCACAAGGAGCACAGTGTGGACACGCCACAGCGGTTTAATTCCAGCGGTTTCATAAAAGTGGTATAACTTGTGGCGCAGAAACTTCCCAGTGTAGACGTACCCTTTGAATGATGGCTCAACACCTCGTTCTGGTTTTGAGTGAGTACTAACACCTCAGGTCTCTTTTCTCCTGGCTAACTGTTCCCAGGACAGGGAGAGAGATTTGCTAGTTACCCAAGTCCATTAGTCATTATTATACCCAAGAAATAGGCTGTAGTTTGAAAAACCCTTTACGCTTACAGTCAAGTATTGTGTCCCCTGACCCAGCGGGATTTTTGTCCCTCTGCCCAGTCCAATCTATGAAGGCTCCTAATGGTGAGTTGGTTGTCCCTGCCCTGCAGGCCAGCCTGGGTGAGTCATGGCAGCTGTTCCAGGGAAGGAAGCACTCAGGGCCCTGCTTGAACAATGTAAGTGCTGTGTAAATACTGCTGGCCGCTGGGCAAGTCCCGTTTGAAACAGGAAACTCTTCTGAGAGGGGCTGGGAGATTCCTCCCTCCTCAGGTGGAGAAGCAGCCCCAGCAACTAACCCTTCGCCCCAGCTCCCTCTCTGCAAGCACCCAAACCCCAGCCCGGCCTGCTCCGGGACTCAGCCTCTTGCCTGTCGGTTGGGTCTGTGACCCAGTCACCGCTGCTGCACCCTGGCAATGGGAACAGTGCACTCAGCCCCACAGGCCTGGGAATACTGCACCCAGGTCAGCTAGGAAGCCTTGCCCCATTTAGCATGATGTATTGTTTTCTCGACATGGTCCATAGCAGCAACCCAGGCACTGCCCTAGTCGCTCTCGGACAAGCGGAGTCGCTTTCTTCTCCCAGATGAGATTTTCAGTGATGTGTAGCCAGATTTTTCATTCTGAATCCAGCTAAAATCATCAGAAGGGCATCTGCCCCCGCCTGAAAGCCTGCCTTTGAAATTAATTGGAAAGCATTGGTGTGGCACCCCATTTGCCTAGTGCAACAGCGGATCTTTGTATTCCCTGGGCTCCTCAGAGGATGCTGCACTACATGGCTTCTACAACTCCCTGTTGCCCACCTCCTAAGGTCTCAGGTGGATGGAGTCACATTGATTTATTTTTTGGAGAGAAGCCAAAGAAATTCCATCCTCTGAGCTCTGTCTTCCCTGGCTCTAAACACTTAATAGCTTCCCAGGCAGGGGTGTATTGTCCCCTCTGCCTGAAGCAGAGATGTTGGAGAAGGAAGAAACATGCTGACTCATGCAGCTCCTGTCCCTCCCAGCAGAAGCAGATTTACTAGCTAGCAAGTCCAAAAACAACAACCCACAACCAAAAAAGCAAAAGAGACAACAACAAAAAAAGACAAGAACATGCAAAGCGCCTTATTTTTGTTTCTATTCTGTTTAGGTCCAGTAAAGGATAGAGGCAACTGTACGTAGGAATGGGTTACCTAGGGAAGTGGTGGAATCTGCATCCTTAGAGGTGTTTAAGGCCCGGCTTGACAAAGCCCTGGCTGGGATGATTTAGTTGGTGTTGGTCCTGCTTTGAGCAGGGGGTTGGACTAAATGACCTCCTGAGGTTTCTTCCAATCTCAATATTCTATGAGTCAACATTATTTAGTGTGCAAAAGACCCCTACATAAATCAATTACAATGATTTGGACATGTATATGTGCATTTTTAGTTGTTTTTCCTAAAGTTAAGTATTTAGGAAAAATTGTCATAGTAGCCACCAGCAAGAGTTGGTGGCCGCACTCTTGCGAACACCAAAAAATTTGTTGTGAGAACCCCTATGACACTGCCACAATTCACCTGAAAGCCGAGAGCCTGCAGCACTGGGGACTTGCTTCTCCATGGGAAATGGACAGTTTTCTTCCCAGCTTCGGGGACAAAGTGAAAGGCTGCCCTTGGATTGGCTCAGGGTCTAGAACAGGCCTGCACAACTCGTAAAGCAGCGAGGGCCATATTACTCCAAAGAAAACAGCTGAGGGCCGAAACCCCCGGCCCCGCAGAAACACCCCCACCCAGCGCTGCCTGCCCCGTGGAAACAACCCCTCCTTCCCTAGCACTGGGGTGTGAAAGCCTGTAGACGGGGAAAGAAACAGCGCGCATAGGGTGACCGTGGAAACAACTCCTCCTTCCCCAGCGCTCGGGTGTGGAAGCCTGTAGAGGGGGAAAGAAACAGCGCGCACAGGTGACCAGATCACAGCAGTAAAATAGGACCCGCCCCGTCCCCGCTCAGTCCCCACCATCACACCCCTCTTCACCCCCCCAGGGGTCACTATATTACTGCACACAATGGTCAATCAATGCAGTTGTAGATAAATCTCTGCATTATGCATTTTTGTATAACTTTTATATGACTTTGTATTGAACCTTCAGTCAGGGGCTCTGGAACAATGTTTATTGTGGGGGTGCTGAGAAAGATTGGACCAAACTGTAAACCCTGTATATCGTAGAAACCACTTCAAGCCAAGGGTGCTGCCGCACTCCCAGGGCCCCTAGTGCTAGCACCTGTTTGCAGTGCAACTATAGGTTTGCGCGCGCACACACACACACACACACACCCACCCACCCACCCACCCCTCCCCCCCCCATGGCTCCTCTGACGCACAGCTAATCATGCCTATTAGAGAGCTCAGGAAAAGGACCCATAGGAAAGATAGACAAGAGGGAACTTAATTTCTCCCTTTTTAGGTGCCACACACTATGAAAGTCTAGTAATATGAGAAGCAAAGCATATGCCCTAAGTATCAAAAGCTGGCTGGAGAGAGCATGGAAAATATTTGCAATGGAAAAGTTAAGAAATGCAAAAAACCCAAACCACCCCCTCTTTGCCCCACCTCCCCCCAACCGGAAGTGGCTGTCCTGTGGCCCAGAGGGAGAAATGCCATCCCAGCCCACAGGCACTCTGACCCATGCCAAGTGTGTACTAGGGTGTAAATCTGACACAGTGAGTAACAGGAACATGAGGGTGAATAGTCGGCAGATGGCCAGAGCAGCCTGCAGTTCCTTGTCTTTGTTCACTCACAGTTGAGGCAGTGGTGCTGATTACAAATCCCTAATGCACAGCGGGATTTACACAGCGAGTGACTCTGGTAACTCCAGATTAAGGGTACATCTAGATCAGTGCTCACTGGTTCTCAACCGGTGCCCTGCAGGCCGCTTGCGGCCCAATCAGCTCAGAGCTGTGGCCCATGTGACATCCTGAGGGCCATACAGGTAGTATTGGATGCAATCCACAATGGTAAATAGTTTGAGAACCACTGATCTAGATACAATGCTGGGGTGTGCAAGCGTTAATCCAGCTCTGTTGGTTACTGGGGCAGTGATACTACGACAGGCTTGGTTTCAGCGTGCGCTGGCCAAGCCTGCCCAGAGCCGTGGGTAGTAACTCATGCAGCGAGCCCATGCTGAAGCCCTGGCTCCCGAAGCCTCAAAGCTCTGGTCCCCAAGCTAGCTAAATCCACACCAGCTGGGGAGTGTCTACGTGAGCTGCACTCACCCCGGGACTGCCGTGTAGACTGGTTTCAGCCCCGTTATCTATCAGTGCAGAACATCTCAATTGGAATCAGAAACACGGTCTCGGTGCCGGCGTGAGTGTCTCCGTGACAGTCATGGCCCTAGGGGTCTGGAGCCGGAGCTCCTGACTCATCGCAAAAGGAGTCAATGTATCTATCAGTGGGCCATTCGTCCCAGCACACAGAGCCAGCTGGGCCTTTCCGCCGGCCCGTGGTGATATAGCTGGGCCTGTTCCCCGGTGTGTGCAGCTAGCTGGGCCATTGTCCCGGCACACAGACGCCGACTTTAGCCAGCGCTGGTGGGTGCTCGCGCTCCCCCGCCCCCATTCCAACCCCTTCCCCGAATCCCTGCCCCTTCCCCTCCCCCGGGCACGCCGCATTTCCCCTCCACCCCCCTCCCTCCCAGGCTTGCCGCACGCGAGCCTGGGAGGGAGGGGGGAGAAGCGGAGCAGCGGCGCGCTCGGGGGAGGAGGCGGAGGCGGAGTGGAGGTGAGCTGGGGCAGGGGGTGGGCGGCTGTAGGAAGCAGAGGTGAGCTGGGGGTGTGTGCAAAGGAACCGCTCCCTGCCGCAGCTCCTCTCTGCTCAGCTTCTCCCCCCTCCAACGTGCAGCTGCTCCGCTTCTCCCCCCTCCCTCACAGGCTTGCTGCGCACGGAACAGCTGATTTGCCGCACCCCTGGAGGGGGGAGAAGCGGAGTGGCAGCAGTGTGCTCGCAGAGGAGGCGGAGTGGAGGTGAGCTGGGCTGGGCTGAGGAGCTGCTGGTGGGTGCTCTGCACCCACCAATTTTTCCCTGTGGGTGCTCTAGCCCCGGAGCACCCACGGAGTCGGCGCCTATGCCCTGGCACACAGAGCTAGCTGGGCCTGTTCCCTGGCGTGTGGAGCTTGCTGGGCCCAGGGGCGGCTCTATGAATTTTGCCGCCCCAAGCACGGCACTCAGGTTGCCTTCGGCAGCTCTCCTGCAGGCGGTCCCTGGTCCCACTGATTATCCGCCGGTCCCACGCCGTCGGCGTCCCCACCGCCGAATTCCCGCCGAAGCCGCGGTACCAGTGGACCTCCCGCAGAAACGCCACCAAAAGCAGCCTGACAGCCGCCCTCTCAGCGACCGTCACGCCGCCCCCCACGGCTTGCCGCCCCAGGCATGCGCTTGCTGCGCTGGTGCCTAGAGCCAGCCCTGGCTGGGCCTTCCCTCCGGCACGTGGAATGAGCTGGGGCTTTGCCCTGGTGCCTGGAGTGAAGAGAGGGGGGCAGTCAGTGGAACAAGCTGGAAGCAACCCAGGACACAAGATTTGGGGTCCAAGCCAAGGGCCTATAGTGCGTGTGCTTTAATCTGGCCATGATCAGAGCCCTGCTTGCGTCTCTTATATAAACGGATGAAATCCCAGAGCAAGGTGATACTAGTCACCAAAATAAATCTAAAATAAATTAGCAAAATAAATAAATGGCAGATATTGCTATAACCCTGCATTGGCCTGTTGACACAGCTGGACAGTTCTGCCACAGTGTATTACAGAAGCCAAGCTCCGTTACCAACACAGATTAGTGACTCAGGTTGTACTGGCTGGTGGTTGTATTGTCTTTGATCTTGCACGAATGTCTAAGAACCTCAGAGACGAGTGTCATGCAGAGCAACACACAAGACAGATGGAGTGACAGGATGACCAGCTGTCCGGTTTTCGACTGGAACACCTGGTTGAAAAGGGACCCTGGCGGCTCTGGTCAGTCGGTGGCGCTGCCTGGCTAAGGCAGGCTAGTCCCTACCTATTCTGACACCGTGCTGCACCCCGGAAATGGCCAGCAGGTCCGGCCCCTAGGCGGGGGGTGCAGCCCACAGGGCTCTGCGTGCTGCCCTGCCCCAAGCACCGGCTCTGCACTGGTTCCCGGCCAATGGGAGCTGGGGTGGAGGGGCGGTGCCTGCAGGCAAGAGCAGAGCGCAGAACCGTCTGCGCACCTCCACCTAGGAGCTGGACCTGCTGGCCACTTCCGACGTGCCGCGGTGCCAGGACAGGCAGGGAGCTGCCTTAGCACCCCGGCTGCGCCACTGACCGGGAGCCACCGCAGGTAAACCCTCGCCCCAACCCCGTGCCCCAATCCCCTGCCCTGAGCCCCCCCAACCTGGAGCCCCCTTCTGGACCCCAAACCCCTCATCCCAATCCCACCCCAGAGCCCCCTCCCACACTCTGAACCCTGTTAGGCTATAGATATTCAGGCCTGTCTGCAAAGGCCTAGACTTTAAGAATTTAGGTTGTATTCTTATCACTTAGCTCATTATAGAGATATAAAACAAGAATCAAAATCACTGTCTGCCTGTGTCTGGGCCTTCTCTCACTATGATCATTCTTAGGCTAAAATCTTTGGCTAAGCAGCAGAGGCAGCCATGAGCTGGGAAGCAAACGGGCACATCCTCACATTCCAATCAGGCAATCTGGGGCTGTTGGAAAGGGGATCCGATCTATCCCCTCCAGAGAAAGGGAAGAGCCTAGAAGATATAAAGGAAACTTAGTTGGATAGCATCCTGTCTGGCGAGAACTCACTTCTCAAGAACTGGGGTGTGAAATCCTCATTTCTGTGTTGTTCTATCACTGTAGTCCCCACTTCCCTATTGTTTGTCTGTCTAATCTATCTGTCTGGTTTTGTGATTGTTTCTGTCTGCTGTATAATTAATTTTGCTGGGTGTAAACTAATTCAGGTGGTGGGATATAATTGGTTAGATAATCATGTTACAGTAGGTTAGGATTGGTTAGTTAAATTTCAGTAAAATGACTGGTTAAGAACTCAAGTTTTACTATAGAGTCTGCAGTCAATCAGGAAGTAAGGGGGGGGAATGGGAACAGGGAATGGGGGTGGGAAATTGGAATCATGTTTTGCTAAGGGGGGAATGGGAACAGGGACACAGGCAAGGCACTGTGGTTTCAGAGCTGGGAAGGGGAACACTAAGGAAGGAAATTGGAATCATTGCTTGCTGGAAGTTCACCCCAATAAAGATCGAATTGTTTGCACCGTCGGACTTTGGGTATTGTTGCTCTCTGTTCATGCGAGAAGGACCAGGGAAGTAAGCGGGTGAAGGAATAAGCCCTCTAACAAACCCCTCATCCCCGGCCCCACCCCAGAGCCCGCACTCCAAGCCCTGAAACCCTCAGTTCTGGCCACACTCCGGAGCTCCCCCTCCCACCCCAAGCCCAGTGAAAGTGAGTGAGGGTGGGGGAGAGCAAGCCATGGAGGGAGGGGGAATGTAGTGAGTGGGGGGTGGGGCTTCAGGGAAGGGGCGAGGCTTGGATGTTTGGTTTTGTGCAATTAGAAAGTTGCCAGCCTTGACACCCACACTCTGAGATGTTGGAACAAACATGGGAGACACTCTGGACCAGTCACTTCTGAACAGGAAATTAGAAATGTACTTTGATCTGCCTGAAACATGCTTTCATTTACTCCTTGGCCAAGATCCCCATGACTCTGCCAAAAGGCTCCTAGGCTTAGTTCTTGCTAGGTAAGATATATAGGCAGCTGGCACCAAAGCCTACTGAGTCCCTGCCAACCTGCGTGGTGGAAAATGTGATTAGTGAGACCTTGCTCCTACATTTCCATTTGTGGATTCGTTGGCGAGTGCGCCGCAACTTTTGCAAACACTGTGTGCAACTGGGCAAATAAGGTTACAATGCTTATGAGGTGAATTGAAAAATATTTCTTTTGTTTTTTACAGTGTAAATATTTGTAATAAAAATATAAAGTGAGCACTGTACACTTTGTATTCTGTGTTGTCAATGAAATCAATATATTTGAAAATGTAGAAAACATCCAAAATATTTAAATAAATGGTATCTATCATTGTTTTAATCGCTTGACAGCCCTAATTCTGACTCCCAAACATCCTCCGTGGAGGACTTTGCTTATGGGCCCACCAGAGCCCACAATAGGGTACTGGAGGCTGCAGGGCCCATCCCTCACTCAGGCCATTACTGTTGGCAGGAGGGAGAGGGTAGAACCTGCGAAGAGGAGTTTAAACTGAAAACCTGGGGTGGCCTGCGTGCGGGCAGAGTAACTATGGAAGAGAGACAAAATACATTTCGTCAAGTAATATCACTACCTGTAAAGACTGCAAAGACTTTATTTGACATGAACATCAACACAGGTACCTCAGCTTTTACATGTGGAAATAATACAAGTGATAAAAGTGCAAAGCAAAACCATCTATGGAAAATATGCTGAAAACCTCTACGCTGTCCAGCAAATGAGCAAAAGACACATGATAAAAGGCCAACACCAGAATGCTTAGCATTCTAAAAAACAATTGTTGTGAAGAAATTAGGTATCTGCATTTGTTTTACAACCAGTTATGTGTTTTAAATTTTGCCCATTTTACACATGATAATTTCAGTGAGCGTTACCATCAACACCTGAATAGGAACCACCGCACACTAAGATTCAGTCAAAATTCATTTCTGAGTTACATACTTGTTTACAGCGAAGGTCCCTGAAAGCCCCAGAGAGAATACTGCCTGGAGTTCATGGACTGCTCAAGCTGAGAAGACATTTCACAGCTTGACAGATGTTTTTTGCATGAGAACTCGGCCTGGTGAGAGCCTGACCCAGCACCACAGGGTTACACTCGTATTAAGAAAGGGGGGGAAGATTTTGTCTTTTAAAAACTTTTCTTAAATAGTTTACGGATTTAAATATTAGTAAAGGAAAAGTAAAACAACAGCCCATAGGACCTCTCATATCATGTCTGATAGGATACATGCTGTTCTGTTGGTTCAAAGTTTCCTTCCCCCTTTCCTTTTAAGGCACATTTGTAGAAATCTCTAGTGCTAACAGTCAGAAAGTTACCACTTACATCAATTCCATTCTTTGAGATTTAAAATATGAAAGCTTTCTATAGAAATTTTCCTGATCTTCATATATTAGCAAGGCAAAACAATCAAGTGCAACATATTGTGTCTTTGCATAAGCGACAAAGGGTCCTGTGGCACCTTATAGACTAACAAAGGTATTGGAGCATAAGCTTTCGTGGGTGAATACCCACTTCAGATCCAGACTAACACGGCTACCCCTCTGATACTGTCTTTGCATAGGTTGGGCAGCTAGAGGATTAAACAAATCTCTGAAGATTCAGATGTTTCAGCTGACAGGAGAAAGGGGCAGATGGGGGGGGGGGGAGAGGAAGAGAAACACACAAGGATTCTGGGATTTTCCAAAGAGCCTCGGTTGAGTTTGGTTCCCATATTCCCCTGGCATTCAGGGGGAGCTGGGGGCCACACTCCTTAGACTACTCTGAAAATCCCAGGCCACATTTGGCTACTAATCAGTGCTGCTGCATGTGCGTGGGTTTTGCAGAGAGAAAATTAACCCAGGTTCTGGAAAGGATCTAAGCCACGGGCTACTGCATCTCTGCCAACACATCAGTAACTTTAATGCAATTCCTAGCCTGAGTACAATTCCTCCCAAGAGCAGGTGTTTGCAGGCTGGCTCTTAGGTGAGGATCCTGCAATAGGCTCCACACAGGCAGATCAGGGCTTAGTTCCAAACAATGCTGCCAAAAAGAAGTGGTTCTCCCTCGTACTGATCAGAAGCCAGAGTTGTATTGGTTAACTAAAGGTGTGACTGGATACAGATTTGGTACACCTCGGTGTGTGGACACTCTCACATGGGTTTGGCTTGTGTTGGTAGGTGTACAGGTGTAAACTAAACCAATAGAGTCAGTTCCAAACAGGTAAGAGAGTGTCCACACTGGCTTCACTTTAACGTGCGTTGGCGGAAGGGCAAGCACCTCCCCAGGCACCCCATTGGGTTACGGGGCTTCCATCCATGCCTTCAGCCATAGCCAGTGGCCAAAAAGCACATTTAAATAAAATACCCCCCCCCCCCCCCATCTTTAGATCAGCCCCTTCCTTCCTTGTGTAAAACAAATGCAACTTAGGCTCCACTTCTACTCTCCAAGGGGTAAACAGGGGTAGATGCAGGAGTAACCCCACAGGCCTGATCCAGAGCTCCTGCTAAGCCTCCCACTGACTCCTGAGAGTTTTGGATCAGGCTCAATTAGCACAAGTCATTTTAGATTGAGCTGGCTGAAAGGTGGCAAAAAATTCACAAACACTGCTGAGAGGTGAAATTCTGACCTGCTCTAAATGCCATAATGCTGAAGGGGTTTTCATAAGGTCATAAAACAGAAAGGCAAGGTATATAGGCTGGCACTGCCGCCTTTCTGCAGTTTAAAAATGCCGGGAACAAGAAAGTGTACACCCCTCAGTGGCTGCAGAAGTTACAAACGAGTATGGACCTGGAACACTTTCTCACATCTTAGCAGACACACTTTTAGTGCGGGCTTCAGATTAGCAAAGCAAGCCTGATCTTTACTATCCTGTTAGTACTAAAGCATTACGGAGTGCAAAAGATTTCATGGACAAATATGTAGCGCAAACTTAATATATGGCTCATACATTATGAAGCACATAAGAACCTGTCGTGGGGACAGACTATTTTTAAGCCTCGTTTAACAGTTATGCTACATCCTAGTTTAATCAAGGTATTAACATACGTCTCTTTTAAAAACCGAATTTCCCTCACGTCATCTTAAAATATCACAAAACAAACGGAACAGTGAATTCAAGTTTTATGTACAACATTAAGAAAAATGCATTTTGTTTTTCTGAAATGTATATGGTATTTAAATGGTGCGATAAGCTCTTATGAAAGTAAATGAATGTCAGTAAATTTTAATTAAAGAAGACTATCGTTTCAGCCCATAATTACAACCAATTTGCCTTTCTTAAAAAATAGAATGCATCTTATACTGCTCTATCTAGCAAGAGACATCTTTCCGTGCAGGTCACCTGAAGACAGTACTTCTTGCACCAATTATAATATTTATACCATCCTGTGCAGCTCCCACCAACCCTAAATGTCCGGTCTATATAGCGCTCACTGGAGGATTGGGGCCCAAGTCATTAAAATCCCCTCTGAGATAATAAAATCGGTCACTGTTACAGATTTTGTAAGATCAATTTTTCCAAAATTTGCTCTGCATAAAATTAAAGAAAAATGTGTTTGTTCTGGTTATGTTAGACAAGATACTGCCTCCATTAAAAAACATCAAATACAAAGTGTAAACTTGTATAATTTTAGCAGCACTTTCCAGTCCTTCATAAAGTAACAACAGCAAAGAATTTAAAGCAGTGTTCTCGTCTACCTAACTTAACATATGGAAGAAATAATATGGGTAGTAACTGCGGATTCATCATTTGTTTGTGAACAATAACATTTGAATAAAATATTTATGTGAGGAGCACTGCAGCAAATACATAATATCCAGCATTTTCTGGCAATGGAAATATTTACAACTCTTATTTACAGTTTCTAAACTTACAAAAATACTGTAGAGCTAGAAAGTTGTGTAAAGTCAAGTTTGGGATTAAAAAGTCTCACTTGTCCAGCAGACTGGGAAAAACTTTGCATAGCTGAATGAGGCTCTTGTTCATTCTGACTGTAGTAAAAAACAGTACATATAAAAATCCTATGGCTCAGATATCCCCAGTAAGCTTCTAAGTCTTCACTTCTGCCTCTCCAACACTACTTTTTTGGTGAGCCAACATCCACTGTGATTTTTGTATACAGCGGGTATTTATCAGTTTTCACTACCTTGTATGACAGCGTATTTAAGCCATCAGAATTCATTGTCTCCCTTGTGTGAGCAATTCTGTCAAACCTGTGAAAATAAAAGGATGCACTATTGTAATATTAACGTTGTAATGACCTCGAAGTGCAAGCAGTACACCGCACCCACCCGCGTCACAGCTTCATAGCTCAGTGGCCACCAGAAAGGATTAAAACGCGCGGGGGGGGAAGTGAACTGTGGCTTGCGAGCCACATGCAGCTCTTTTATAGTTGAAGTGCGGCTCATGGCGTCCCCTATGCCCCCCGCCACCATTCTCCGCCTACCAGATTTGGGGCTTTTGCCCTGCAGTGCTGGGGCTAGAGGCTCCTGCCCAGTGGGGAGAGGGGTCTCAGGGCTTCAGCCCCACTGGGCACACCTGCCATGGCTCAGGGCGTCAGCAGGAGCAGGGCTGAAGCCCAAGACCCCCTCCTTCCCACAGGTCTGAAGCCCCGAGCTGGCAGGTGCATCCCGGCACGCGAATTTCTGTAGATTGTCATCTGCGGCTCGGAGGGTCAGTAAGTTTGGCCACCCCTGGATTGAAATAGACTCATAGACTTTAAGGTCAGAAGGGACCATGCACAGTGCAGGCCACAGAATCTCACCCACCCATTCCTAATCAAAGTGTTCAAAGTTAATCCTGCATCTGGCTATCCCAGCACGTTCCATCAGGTTAGGTGCAATCATTGTGTGAACACTCGGCCCACTGAGCAAAGGAACTTGTGTGATCAGATCTCTACAGAGTAAGGGGGAAGCGGGATAATCCGGAACTATCCGCCTTGAGAGCAGCTCTAACTTGTCAAGAAGGTGAAGCGAGATGGACACACCTCTGTGGGTTGGGTTCATTTTTGCGGTCTCTTGGATGGCGAATCATTCGGCACTTCCCAATTACAGCATCTGGGCGAGATATTCTCATACCTTTAAAAGCCAGCCTGTGAAAGAAAACATATCAAGAGGCTATTATTATTCCTAATAAGTACCTGAGTACCCAGCTAAAGCCACTTCTACCTAAAGCGCTTTTTTGTGGGGGGGGGGGGGGGGGGGGGCAAAAATGCAGATTCAGGGCAACCAAAACATTTCACAAATTTGTGCCAGTTGTTTCAGTCAGAGAAAAAGAAAACCAGTTCTGGAAATGTCAAAATGAATGACATAAATGGTCACTGGGTGAGAGAGAGAGACCCCAAAGCCCCACAGTGTCCTTGAGCCAGGCTCCAGCCTGAGCCTGGAAGTCTACGCAGCAATGAAACAGCCCCGCAGCCTGACACGGGCCAGCCGCGGGTGTCTAGCTGCTGTGTAGACGTACCCTCAGAGTACCTTTTCCAGATCCGAAGAGCTCTGTGTAAACTCGAAGGCGTGTCTCTCTCCCCAACAGAAGCGGAGCCAATAGAAGATATTACCTCACTCTCCTTGTTTCAAATTAAACATTTTGTTTGACCCAACACAAGTTTTTCTGACTTTTTCAATTCACTTAAAATGCAAAGAAATGTTGGTTTTGGGTTGATCCAAAACGATTCCCCCCCCCCCACCCCCCCAGTTTTTTGGAACTGCCGGTGAACTGAAAAAATCCATTATTTGCACAGGTCTGCTGATTCAATGGTAAAGCTTCCTGAGCTAAAGCAATGGCCCAAGTAATGTCCAAATCCGCCATTTGCAATCCCGCTGAGACGGCAATGCAGTCAGAAAGCGGAAAGGTTTGAACCAACCAGTACTGCCTGCTAGATACATACAGAAGATGAATTTGCAGTATGGGGTTAATGATACCGTCTCTCTCCTTGCAGTAGAAAAGTAAATTGTATGTGTGTGTGTGCGTGCGTGCGTGTAGTGTTAAGTGTCATTTAGCAGGGTTAGCAGCCACACTATCGTTTCGTTTGGGCCACCCACTAACAACTGCCTTCTTAGCTTTCAAAACTACTCCCCATCCAGATGGTGCCACAGTGTCTCTGCAGAACTGCCCCGTGAGGTCAGCACTGGAACTCTGCTGTTACCCTCTGGCTTCATATTCTGAACTTCCGACACCTGGCTTATGGGTCCAATCCGTGTATGGTGCCAAGTGCTGTCAGCTCCCACAGACTCCACAGGGAGTTGGGGATGCTCAGCACCCCACAGGATCCACCCGTCTCCATTTCTTCCCACCTTAACTGACTCTCCATCACCTTCCCACAGCCATCTCTCACTTGTCAGTTCCACCCGTACTATTCCGTATACACACACCTACAGTATGCGCCTGATGCTCCAAAACCCAATTGCCGTCTGACCTGCTGCATTATCCGAATCCCGTCTTCGGCCCCCAGCGGGGAATAATGCGCATTCGGAAAAGAGAGCAGAGACCCTGGCTGCTGCAGAATGGCCCTTGCGGCAGTGCAGGGAGCCCTCTCCAGCCCCGCTGTCATGGGAAGGAGTGAGCGGGGCCGTGACCTCGGAACTGCAGAGGGGCTCCCTGCTGTTCATGCCCTTTCCGTTAGCCGAACTCCCAATTCCCCGAATAAAACTGGAGTCCCCCGTGCTCCTGGAATGATCGGGAGCGTGCTGTGCTTGTTTGAAAGTCCCAGAACTAGCGCCCCAGGCTTTAACTCTGCACATTATGAAATCGGAGCGAGGGACTAAAGCTGGGTCTGTTTCCGCCCATCCTGGGGGGCTGGGGGAAGTTTGGGGTCAGACACTACGTGCAATACGTAGACAGAGTTTTACACCTTCTGGTGGAAGATATTCTGTGCGCTGGTGGGAAAGTGCTTTCAAGCTGTAAAGTGCTCTGGCAACCTAACTATTACCAGTGTAGCCTAAACGCGGCTCACCTTCACTGAGATACCATCGAATCTGACCGACAGAGCTCTTGCCACTCAGGAAATGTCACACTAGAGCCAGCTTTTCTAACACCTCTCCGCTGGCCCTTTTCTGTGTTCTCTCTGCTGTTACTACATAGAGTCAAAAGCTGGAGAAAATTTTAACTCTCAGGGTAGTTCCGCTCTGGACCAGGTTTCTGAGGGAGGTGGTGGAATCCCCAGCACTGGAGAGTTTAAGAACAGGCCGGACAAACACCTGTCAGGGCTGGTCTAGGTTGGGTTGGTCGTGCCTCAGTGCAGGGGCTGGACTTGGTGACCTCTTAAGGCCCCTTCCAGCCCAATGTTTCCATGATTCTACAATTTCAGATTTTATACCACTCTCTCCCTCTCCCTTTTCTAATGCTCTCCAGCTCTTCCGTAACGGTTTCCAGCCACAGATGCCAGAGCATTTTACAAAGGGAATATAACTTTCCTTTAAGCAGGTGACATCATGCAAAGTTGGTTTTGCTTTTTTTAAACAGGTACACCATAACATTTACAGATGTCTCAGCCAACATTTGTGTGAAGTTGTTTCATAAACTCAGGGGAAGTACAAACGCCTATTACAAGGTCAAGGGGTAGAGAAACTTTTCAGACTAAACAGAGGTTAGTAAAACCTTTCATGTGTGAACTGAAAAAATCAAAACACCAGAGATTTCCAAAAACTACAGATCTGCTCTCAGTGTAGAAACAAATTGTAAAAAATAAGCACAAGCTGCACTGTGCAAATAGCTCCCTGGGCTGGTTTCCATGGTATTTGATGCTCATTCCTGGATTTTTTAGTGTTCTATTTCACACTTGAGTATTTTGCAGCTGCTTAGATTTTGCTGACAGACACTGTTCCCCGCGCACTGGGACTGTAAGATCCCACACTGGGCCGAGTTTCAGATCGACGGTGTTCCCGTCATGCAGGTGAGGTTTCTCACTTCTCCCACATGCAGAGAACTTGCCATGGGGTGCGGAACAGACCCAGCCCAGCCAGCGCCCCGCAGCTCTTCTCCCCGCCCCACCGTGCGCCGTCGAGTTTCCTGAGCGAGTGACTTGGGGGTTGGATTGAGGTGCCTCTCTGCAGGTTGGCCTGGCCTCCCCAGCTCCACTGTCCCCAGCGCTGGGTAGGAATCACCTGACATAGCAAGTGAGGAGAAAACAGATTCTGGACAGAAGGAATCTTGCTGCTGCCGAACCCATGGCCCTGACCTCAGCCCTGGCCTCTCTCGGGCCTCCCACCGAGATCAGCACCACCAGCAAACTGCTCAGAGAGCTCACGCAGCACGTCCTCTGCCACGGGGCGCTGGCGGCGCCTCCCTGCCCCAGCTCGCTTTGACTGGGAGCCAGCACAAACAGCGGGCAGGGCGCCCCGGGCTCCAGGGCTTCCCTCACCTGCAGACTGACACAGCACTAGGTTGGAGCTCTGCATCAGCCTGCAGTGTGACAGCTCCTCCGGAGGAGGGGAAAGGAACACAGGCACGGTCAGCGAGGCTATGAGGGTGTGCGCATGAAGGGCAGCTCCCAGCTCCCCTTCGCCGACTTGCTGTGAAATCAGAGCCCTGCGCCAGAGAGGAGACTCCATCGCCACCTCTCACTTCCCTACCTGGCTGTGCTGCAGGGTCAGAGATGGCAAAGAGCCCGAAGCGGCTGTGGTGGGCAGCAAACACCCTAGCCAGCAAGGAGCTCGGAGCAGCCCCTCAACCCACCCCGAGCATACCACACGGGAGCTGGAATGAACGGCTGCTCCCAGCTAGTGTCTCCCCAGGACGGACTCCAGGTTCCCGAAGAGCTCTGCCACTGGGAGTGCAGTTTACAGCCTACACACTCCTCATCGAAACCCTGGCCTTTAGTGCACGTGTGTGTAGCGCATGTGAAACTGCGGCTCTCTGGCCACGCCAACGCACCTCTGGCGAGGCCCTGCCCGTAGAGTGAGAGACGAGGGAAAGCCCTCGCATGCAGGGCTGCAGACACAGCACAGGCTAAAGCCACCTGCTCCAGGGGGTCGTACGTCACACGCAGACAGTGCGGAGGGCCAAGGCTAGTAGAGGTTTCCAGCTGCACAGCAACAGAGGCAGAAAATCTGGCCTAGCATGTTCCAGCTTGGGGCTTACCTGTTATAAATGTCGTCATCTTCGCCACCCCAGCCCCAGTAATTATTAGGAAATCCATTGATCTTTACGAATTGCTCCTTGCTTAAAGCAGACACGCCTCCGAAATACTGATTGTATGGTAAACTGCAAGGGGGAGAAGAGCTTGGTTAGTGCACCAGGCTTGTTACTGAAAAGCCAGGGCTGGGTGGTGCCATCAGACACAGCCCTGAGCAAAGGGGTGCACATTGCCCCCCTCGACCAACTCCCACAGGCACTGTGACTCCCAGCTTCTGCTTGGTCTCCCAGGGTAGGGCTAGTGATGATGCTGGCCTGGACCGCAGTCAGTTACTAGCCCACCCCTAGCCCTCGCTCCGCCACCCTGGCCAGTGAGTCAGGCTGTGGGGCGTCACGTCCAGGGGGGGCAGTCAGTGGCTGAGGAGCCTGGCTCAGTGCTCTGGAGAAAAGGTGCAAGAGCCCACGCAGGGTACATGGGCAGCGTTCGTACAGCGTAGCCCAGTGGAAAGTACTGTCCTCTAGGGCCCAGGGGCAGGGCTCCACATGGGCTTGTTACAAGCAAGTTTGGAACAGGCTTCCAAGGGCAGTGTTTCCAAACGAGCCTTTGCCCACTGCCTAACAAGGTCGGCTAAAAGGCACATTCCCCCTGCAGGGGACATAAGCAGATGGCTGGGCTGATGGTGGTAGGAAAGGAGAGAGAGAGAGAGAGAGAGAGAGAGAGAGAGAGAGAGAGAGTGTGTGTGTGTGTGTGTGTGAGAGAGAGAGCGCATAACCACAGCGCCTCAGCCCATATGTTAATGGCTGAACATTCTACCACGCAGCCATTTCTAGGTGCAAGGATCCATAGGGTTTCCCTGTCACACAGGGCATGATGAATACGCTGATATGGCCAAGAAGATCAGATCCTTGTCCCCAAGAGCAGGCATGGTGATCACTGGTCTGCAAGGGACACTCTCTCCTCACAGCAGTGTTACTGAGGTTTTGCAATATCCCTGGGCTAGCCATTCTGGAAAACCTCCTGGCCCAGAAATCCTGACAAACTCTGCCAACACAATGCTAAATACACAGGGTCACATTCACTCGGGACTTAGGAAGGAGCAACCCCACTGCCTTAAATGGAGACAGAACAGCATTTACTGGTTGCTTTAATGGATACAGGATAAGATCAGCAGCTACTGGATGAGTACAAAAAAATCTGAAAAAGATGAGCTTCTATTTTTTCTACTTCTGTGACTGATATTTGAAAATTGTTAAGAACAGTTACCTAATCTCTCCCGCAGACAAACCTTTTGTTCCACCTACACTGTGACAAATTGCAGCCAGGAGTGATTTTTCCAGGCCTTCAAAATGAGGTTTATACTGGAGATGCTATTTAGAAAAGCTGGATGAGCACAAGTCCATGGGGCCGGATGTGCTGCTTCCGAGGGTACTAAAGGAGTTGGCGGATGTGATTGCAGAGCCATTGGCCATTATCTTTGAAAATTCATGGCGATCGGGGGAGGTCCTAGATGACTGGAAAAAGGCTAATGTAGTGCCCATCTTTAAAAAAGGGACGAAGGAGGATCCAGGGAACTACAGGCCAGTCAGCCTCACCTCAGTCCCTGGAAAAATAATGGAGCAGGTCCTCAAGGAATCAATTCTGAAGTGTTTAGAGGAGAGGAAAGTGATCAGGAACAGTCAGCATGGATTCACTAACGGCAAGTCATGCCTGACTAACCTAATTGCCTTCTATGACGAGATAACTGGCTCTGTGGATGAGGGGAAAGCAGTGGATGTGTTATTCCTTGACTTTAGCAAAGCTTTTGACACGGTCTCCCACAGTATTCTTGCCAGCAAGTCAAAGAAGTATGGGCTGGATGAATGGACTATAAGGTGGATAGAAAGCTGGCTAGATCATCGGGTCAACAGGTAGTGATCAATGGCTCCATGTCTAGTTGGCAGCCGGTATCAAGCGGAGTGCCCCAAGGGTCGGTCCTGGAGCCGGTTTTATTCAATATCTTCATTAATGATCTGGAGGATGGCGTGGATTGCACCCTCAGCAAGTTTGCAGATGACATTAAACTGGGAGGAGTAGTAGATACGCTGGAGGGTAGGGATAGGATACAGCGGGACCTAGACAAATTAGAGGATTGGGGCAAAGTAAATCTGATGAGGTTCAACAAGGACAAGTGCAGGGTCCTGCACTTAGGACGGAAGAATCCCATGCACTGCTACAGACTAGGGACTGGGTGGCTAGACAGCAGTTCTGCAGAAAAGGACCTAGTGGTTACAGTGGACGAGAAGGTGGATATGAGTCAACAGTGTGCCCTTGTTGCCAAGAAGGCTAACGGCATTTTGGGCTGTATAAGTAGGGGCATTGCCAGCAGATCAAAGGATGTGATTATTCCCCTCTATTTGGCATTGGTGAGGCCTCATCTGGAGTACTGTGTCCAATTTTGGGCCCTACACTACAAGAAGGATGTGGAAAAATTGGAAGAAGTCCAGCAGAGGGCAACAAAAATTATTAGGGGGCTGGAGCACATGATTTATGAGGAGAGGCTGAGGGAACTGGGATTGTTTAGTCTGCAGAAGAATGAGGGGGGATTTGATAGCTGGTTTCAACTATCTGAAAGGGGGTTCCAAAGAGGATGGATCTAGACTGTTCTCAGTAGTACCAGATGACAGAACAAGGAGTAATGGTCTCAAGTTACAGTGGGGGAGGTTTAGGTGGGATATTAGGAAATACTATTTCATTAGGCGGGTAGTGAAGCACTGGAATGGGTTACCTAGGGAGGTGATGGAATCTCCTTCCTTGGAGGTTTTCAAGGTCAGGATTGACAAAACCCTGGCTGGGATGATTTAGTTGAGGATTGGTCCTGCTTTGAGCAGGGGTTTGGACTAGATGACCTCCTGAGGTCTCTTCCAACCCTGATATTCTGTGATTCTATGATGCTGTCACTCTGCCATAGGCATGGAAGGCTAAAATACAGATGAGTAACAAAACAGTCCAATGAAAAGAGCTCTCACCGAAATCCAAACTTATCCATCGATACAGAAAGGTGCCGTGGCTGGCTGTAACACTTGTAGATGTTCCTGTCATCCATTGGAATTAGGTCTACGTCACTAAATACAAAGCAATCATAGTCATATTCTTTCAAAGCTTCTTCGAAGCCTACGTTCAGAAGTTTAGCACGATTAAAGGTTTCGTCTCCACCCTAATTTAAAACAAATAAAAACAATTAAGCACTTTAAGGCGGTTAGTATACACTGTCCATTTCTTACCTATTACCAAGTGTCACATTTGTCACATTGGACCCGCACCGCCACCAACAGAGTCACAGTCCCCCTGAGCCCTCACAGCATGGTTGATGGAATATGTCGAGCACTACAACCCATCTAAAGAGCTTGACACCGATGCCCAAAAACGCCTTTGCCCACATGCTGTATTTTCTGGGTGGCTGAAACTATGTGTAGCAGTTCACAGACGTGTGGGGAAGCTGAAATGGTAGACAACAGAATAACCAGAGCTGGACAACACTCCATTCGTCCTGCCAGTTACTGGCACATGAGATCGTAGAAGCACAGGGCATCCCCACTTCACTCTCTACACCACCCCATCGCATAGGTGAACCCCATCAACCTTGTGTGGGCATTAGAGGGAAGGTGATCTATGAAATCTCCCTAGCTCTGCACCGGACACTGCCTTCATGTACAGAATGTCACCCAGCAGAGGTATCTTATGGTATCTCAAATTAAACAAGTGACCTTCCTTTCTAACGTTCAGCTCGTACTAAAAACCCTCCTCGGGTGAGGAGTTTGGGCAGAATCTCAGAAAAGCTGCTCTTGGTTTGAGTGGGAGGAGGGATGAGGGGAAAGCAGTGGATGTGTTATTCCTTGACTTTAGCAAAGCTTTTGATACGGTCTCCCACAGTATTCTTGCCAGCAAGTTAAAGAAGTATGGGCTGGATAAATGGACTATAAGGTAGATAGAAAGCTGGCTAGATCGTTGAGTTTAATGGGTAGTGATCAATGGCTCCATGTCTAGTTGGCAGCCAGTATCAAGAGGAATCCCCCCAGGGTCGGTCCTGGGGCTGGTTTTGTTCAATATCTTCATTCATGATCTGGAGGATGGCGTGGATTGCACCCTCAGCAAGTTTGCAGATGACACTAAACTAGGAGGAGTGGTAGATACACTGGAGGGAAGACACCGGATACAGAGGGACCTAGACAAATTAGAGGATTGGGGCAAAATAAATCTGATGAGGTTCAACAAGGACAAGTGCAGAGGCCTGCACTTAGGATGGAAGAATCCCATGCACTGCTACAGACTAGGGACTGAACGGCTGGGCAGCAGTTCTGCAAAAAAGGACCTAGGGGTACAGTGTTTGAGAAGCTATCTATGAGTCAGCTGTATAAGTAGGAGCATTGCCAGCAGATTGAGGGATGTGATCATTCCCCTCTATTCGGCACTGGTGAGGCCTCATCTGGAGTACTATGTCCCGTTTTAGGCCCCACACTACAAGAAGGATGTGGAAAATGGCAAAGAGTCCAGCGGAGGGCAACAAAAATGATTAGGGGGCTGGGATGATTTAGTTGGGCTTGGTCCTGCTTTGAGCAGGGGGTTGAACTAGACACCTCCTGAGCTCCCTTCCAACCCTGATCTTCTATGATAGGTGTCTTGGGAAAAGGCTAGCGGTTCTAGGAAGCACATGAAAGAACAACCAGTTCTCTTCACAGAGGAGATAGCTACTAAGGTGTGAAACCTCTCCCCCGGCATCAGAAGTGCTTATGCACTCTGGTGAAGACTGGGTGACTAAAGGGGGTGAGAGGAAGGATGACTTTGTGGTGAAGACACTGGGTTCTCTCCTGGCTGTGCCCTATGGGACCGTTGGCACATCACCAAAGCCAACTCAGCAAAGCACTTATTCATGTGCTACATCTGAGCACACACGAGTGCTTAATGAGAGCGAGCCATGTGCCTAAAGTGAAGCTCTTTGCTGGAGAGGGATGGGAGTGTGAGCACATTCATAAATGCTTTGCTGATGTGGGGCCGAGGCCATGTCTACACAAGTGGTTCATGGAGAGTTGTCTAGGCACATGGTGCTGGGTCCTCATTTCCAGTGGCTAAAATCTACCCAGCCCTTTCCTGGTGGGGTGGGTCCCTCCCAGACAACTGCTGTACTTGCCCCAGGAACACTGTATGACTGCAAATTGGGGGGCGGGGGGGCTGGCTGTGTGAGCATTAATGGGAGGGGAAGCCGTTCACAAGACACGGTCCCTGCTATGGAAAAGCTTCTGAACCCCTCTCCCAGCAAGGACCTAGCCAGGCCGATACAGCTGCGGTCAGAACAGGAAGGAGTACACTGAGGTTTTTTGTTTATTTGTTGTTAAAAAGGGCTGTGTTTTTCTCAGCTGGTGACAATTTAGAAGCACTGTCCGGACTGGAGTAACAGATTTAAAATTTCCCAGTATCCCAAGAGCTGCTGAAGGGTTTAGCCTCATACTAATCCCAACGCTTTCAAAAGGAAAAATACAGAAGTAGGAAATTCACTGCGTTTTGTACGCTTGCTCTTGATTGATTTTTGGTGGTGGTGGTGGGAGGAGGTGGTAAAAGCAGAATAAAAAAATAAAAAAAAAATAATCAGGGCCAGATTCTAATACCCTTTCTCTGGTTTAGTATCACCGTGCTCTATGAGTGCTCTCATTGGCTTCAATGGTACCATTCACTGTAATGAAGGCTATCAAAGCTGGGCCCTGAATTTGTACTAAATGAATAAATAATATCCTCTTCCTCCTGGCAAAAGAAACCGCACCCCCGAGGGGAATGGCACCCTGCTCTGGGCTCAGCCAGGTGTTAGTGTGTAGCTAGCTTCCACTCGCAGTATGTTTGCAACGTGTCTGTGTGGGGCTCCGTTAGCCCCGCTGAGACCTAGCTTCCAGCCGCAGCACATTCGGTTACTTTTGACATTTAAGCAGGAGGCAAACAGGTGGTACTCTTGCTAACGTTACAGTTTCTGCTCATTTATTTGCCTGTCCTCTAGTTATGCAAACCACTTCAGGTCCGAAGGACGATAGGCAGTGAACACCTGTGCAGAATGTGTCACCATGCAAACCTCAAGGGGAGCGTCTTTTCCCTTCATGAGTGAACGGACCATCCCAGCGGGTCTCAGCAGCACACACAAGGCAGATGGGTAACCCTCCCTATACAGGGCAGAAAGCTGGCAGCCTATGAAACCAAAGACTTCTCCTTCTTCGTCACCGTAGGACTTAGAACATGCCCAGCCAAACTGAGCAAGTGCTGTCCGTGTTAATGGCCTGTCAATTAACAGGAGAGAGGCAAATCTCTACCAAGAGAATCCCTCAGATGGTAGAGTGGCCATTCACACAGTGGGGACAGAGGCCACAAACAGAAGAGTTAGAGGAGAAATCCCTTTTGCTTCTGTGACTCAGCTACCCCCAGCCAAACTGCTGGACACTTGATCGAGCTGTGGCTTATACGGACTGCACTGAGGGATCTATAGCCATTTGTCTCACCCATGGAGGCTGGGATGCTAATCCCGTGGGGCCTGTCAAATAGCTAACTTCCCCAGCTCCAAACATGCACCCTCGGCAGGCACTAGATGGAGGCATCATAGAATCTCAGGGTTGGAAGGGACCTCAGGAGGTCATCTAGTCCAACCCCCTGCTCAAAGCAGGACCAACCCCAACTAGATCATCCCAGCCAGGGCTTTGTCAAGCCTGACCTTAAAAACCTCTAAGGAAGGAGATTCCACCACCTCCCTAGGTAACCCATTCCAGTGCTTCACCACCCTACTAGTGAAAAAGTTTTTCCTAATATCCAACCTAAACCTCCCCCTCTGCAACTTGAGACCATTACTCCTTGTTCTGTCATCTTCTACCACTGAGAACAATCTAGATCCATCCTCTTTGGAACCCCCTTTTAGGTAGTTGAAAGCAGCTATCAAATCCCCCCTCACTCTTCTCTTCTGCAAGCTAAACAATCCCAGTTCCCTCAGCCTCTCCTCATAAGTCATGTGCTCCAGTCCCCTAATCATTTTTGTTGCCTTCCGTTGGACTCTTTCCAATTTATCCACATCCTTCTTGTAGTGTGGGGCCCAAAACTGGACACAGTACTCCAAATGAGGCCTCACCAGTGCCGAATAGAGGGGAATAATCACGTCCCTCGATCTGCTGGAAATGCCCCTACTTATACAGCCCAAAATGCCGTTAGCCTTCTTGGCAACAAGGGCACACTGTTGACTCATATTCAGCTTTTCGTCCACTGTAACCCCTAGGTCCTTTTCTGCAGAACTTCTGCCCAGCCATTCAGTCCCTAGTCTGTAGCAGTGCACGGGATTCTTCCGTCCTAAGTGCAGGACTCTGCACTTGTCCTTGTTGAACCTCATCATGCAGAAGGGAACCTTGCACTTTGACCGGGCAGGAAATATGGCCCAACTGGACCATGTGCATTAGTCTATCCCAACCCTTGAGGCTCTACCCTCTACTTGGACACCACTAACAAAGGAGCAGCAGTGGGCTCTCGCCGAGGAAGGGGCAAGTGTAGATAAACCCTCAGGGCCTGTAGATGCCCAGAGAACACCTTTGCTTCTTTGTCACTTCAGGAAGAAGAGCACCCTGTAATTAAGGTGGGCAATTCTGCCACCCTGTCACAGCAGAGGGAAGGAAAGGAGCCCCCAGAAAACTCCTCTTCCCTGCTTGGTGGCAGGCTGGAAGCCTATCTAGCTCGGAGAGGAGCATGTAGTCAGACTAGACTCAGACTGGTGGCGTTCAATGGGAGCGGCTCTGCTGGAGAAACTGGAGTGACCTGTTCTGAAAGTCTTAGAAGCAAGCTGTGATCTGAAGCTCCTGGATGGGCCCAAGGGCAGGGAGGCCAGCCTCTGTCCCACAGGATCTGAACTGCCAGCATGGCGGGAGCCTTTGAAGGAAAGCAACAGGAGGCTTCGTTTTGTTTAGAAAAATCTCTTCTAAGCCAGGAAATCCCGACTGCCCGTGATACTGCACAGCAGTGGGGAAGTGGCACTGAGAGGATTCGGAGCGATCAGACACTGGGAAGGAACCAGCAATCCCCCTGCGGGAAGGGGACTGAGTTATAACTGCCATCTTCAGCCTCCGATGTCCACTGAAAGTAGGAAGCACAACATGTACTCCCAGGTTCAAGTTTCTGCACAGAACCCCCTGCTGGGGTATGTCTACACTACACACTACGCCCAGGTTCTGACTCAGGTTTGAGCCCAAGCCCCACTTCCGTCCACACACCAATCAGAGTGACCTGGGTCAGCGCGCACTCAGGACCCACGTCCTAGAACCCTGGCGGGGCGGGGGGGGAGGGGGTGTCAGTGCCCAAGCACCACTGTGATTTGGGTCCAAGCCCTGTGCTTTTGTAGTGTGGACACAGCTCAAGCTGCAGACCTGAGTCAGAAGAGCTGCGTAGTGCAGTGTGGATGCGCTAGCACCGCTGAGAGACCTGGGTCTAGCAACTGTAAACGCAGCTTTGCAATGCAGTGCAGTGGCTCAAGTGCGGGCTTGGACACACAAGAGCTGTGCAGTGTAGACATACTCGAGCTCTGAGGAGATGGCAGCGCCTGTGGGAGAGCGTGGGGCTCTGGACTTACTGCCGGGGTGACAGAGACTCCCTCAGTGTCGCGGGGGGCATGCCTGTGTTAAACATCAACACTGGTGGGTTTAGAGAAGTCTTGGGGACTTGGACATCCAACTCCCCTTGGCTGTCTGTGGGGTTTGGACGTCTAGCCCCTTTGGCGCCTCTGGAAATCCAGCCTACCACCTCTGCTGACCACCCAGGAGCTCCCGGCAGCATTCCACAGACCCCCCACGCTGCAGCTCACTCCTCACACAAAGGGACCAGCGGAAGCCTCCAAACGCATTTGAAACCTACCTACCTTGGGTTTGGAGGCAGGTTTCAGAGGGGGAAGCCTAACATACACTGCTCCCGTCTCATCGCTCCAAGCCTGAGGTGTCGGCACGGGGAGTGCAGGGGACTCTCGTCCCTGAACACCGAAGCAGCATGATCGCCATGTTACCAAGGGTGCTTCTTCACCAGCAGCACAGGGAGAGACATTTTGGACAGGACTGTGGCAGGCTGGATTGCGTGTAAGTGTCTGTGGGATCAAGGCCTTAACACTCAGGTGCCTAACTCCCAAAGAGACATAAGAATGGCCATACTGGGTCAGACCAATAGTCCATCCAGCCCAGTATCCTGTCTGCCAACAGCGGCTGGTGCCAGGTGCCCCAGAGGGAATGAACAGAACGGGTAATCGTCCAGTGATCCATCCCGTCGCCCATTCCCAGCTTCTGGCAGTAAGCAGCTAGGGACACCCACAGCATGGGGTTGTGTCCCTGTCAATCCTGGCTAATAGCCATTGATGGACCTGTCCTCCGTGAACTGATCTAATTCTTTTTAGAACTCTCTTATAGTCTTGGCCTTCACAACATCCTCTGGCAACGAGTTCCAGAGGATGCATGTGCGTTGTGTGAAGAAATATTTCCTTCTGTTTGTTTTAAATCTGCTGCCAATTAATTTAATTGGGTGACCCCTTAGTTTTTGTGTTCGGTGAAGGGGTAAATAACACTTCCTATTCACTTTCTCCACACCAGTCATGGTTTTACAGACCTCTATCATATCCCCTCTTAGTTGTCTCTTTTCTAAACTGAACAGTCCCAGTCTATTTAATCTCTCCTCATATGGAAGCTGTTCCAAGCTCCTAATCACTTTTGTTGCCCTTCTCCCTTACCTTTTCCAATTCCAATATATCTTCTTTGAGATGGGGCGACCACATCTGCACGCAGTATTCAAGATGTGGGCGTAACCCTGGATTTATATAGAGATAATATGATATTTTCTGTCTTATTATATATCCCTTTCCTAATGATTCCCAACATTCTGTATGCTTTTTTGACTGCCGCTGCACATTGAGCAGATGTTTTCAGAGAACGATCCACAGTGACTCCCAGACACTTATTTGAAAGCCCCAGTCTAAATCTACATGTATTTGATTACTTCTCTAGGACTACTGCAGCATCCACGTGTTTCTAGTCCACACCGTATGTTACTCACTAGAAATATCATCTCCTCAGCCCCTGGCTATCATGCAGCCAGCAGTAGCCGCAACATTGCTGTGGTGAGTAAAATAAATTCCTTAATGGAAAACAAACACCAGGAACAGAGCGTGGCGCAGAAATGTCTGTTATTTGACCAGCAGCGGCGCACGCCATCGGCAGGAAGCAGGGAATGGAGTGCTGTGGACACTTACAGGCCACACAGTTGTCAGCTGCTTTCCAGATCGAAGGTCAGAAGATAAACTCAGTTAAACTGGAATAACCAACTGCTGTGGGTGTCTTGCACAACTGCCTTCCAGCACACATTCAAAGGAGAGCAATTGCTGTTGCTCCCAACGACAGGTCAGGGCTGTTCTGAGCAGCCTCCTCCCAGGAGAGTCTCTTTGTGATTTTTCTTCTCGGTACCCATAGGAAATAATAGAAAGCTCCTTTTCTCAACAGCATCTGCCTCTGCTGTACACTAACCCACACGCAGAGTGACCCAGCAAACTGTCAAATAGGAGCTAGGCAGCATTTCTTTTTATTCTTTCTAAAACACAGCCCAGCAGCTCCATCCTTCCCTGTGAAATAACATGTAAAAACACAACACACATGAGCAGAGTCAGATACCGCACAATGTACCACACATGCAGTCACAGGACATAGCCAGAGCCAGTAGGAAATTGCTGGAAAAACAACTGAAATTTGCAGGGAATTTTCTAATCCTCTCCAATCCCTCTACCCACTTTAGGGTGAACGTGTTAGCTCAGTAAAGCAGCAACAAGGGGTACCTGTGTATGTAGTTACACCCAGCAGCCAAGTCAAGTGAGGGCTCTAGGAGGGGAAGGCTGGTTCAGTGGCTGAGGTGCTAACCTGGGACTCAAGAGATGTAGGTTCAATTCCCTGCTCTGCCACACACTCCCTGTGTGACCACAGGGAAATTCCTCATCTATAGCAATGGGGATAACAGCACTGCCGTTCCTCCCGAAGGAGGGGGAGAATAAACTCAGTATACTGACTGGGAGAAGCCAAGTAGCGGGGCAAGAGAATTACGTATGGAACACGTAAGCAGAGTTCCCATCCTGGAGAGAGTGACTGAGGTGACACCCTGTCACGGAGTGTGGGGGAGTCAGGCCCTGCACCCCGCTTCCCGGGATTCAATGTGACTCTCAGCCAGCCAGTAGAACAGAAGGTTTATTAGGGTTCCCAGTAAAGAGTCCAAACAGAGCTTGTAAGTATGACCAGGACCCCTCAGCTGGGCCCTTCTGGGGGGCAGGGAGCTTAGACCCCGGCTCTGGGGCTCCCTGCGTTTCACCACCCAGCTCCCAACTGCAAAACAACCAGCCAAACCTCCAGCAGCCTCTTCCCCTCCCCCAGGGTCCCTCCTCTCGCCTTTGACCATTCTCCCAGCCAAAGGTGTCACCTCCCAACCCCCGTCCTGGCTCATGTTACAGCCCCAGGTAAAGTCTCGAATTCCCAATGCAGCCTGTCCCAGGGAACCTCCCCCACAAGCCTCTCAGGTCAAATCTATCTCGCTCCCTACTCCGTCACACACCCAAACTGGTCACTCGAGTTTTACTTGCAAAGAATTTGCACCAATGTTTTTCAAGACCGTCTAATCCCCAGAAATGTGGGCATCAAAGGCACTTTCAGGAGGTTACGTGGAACGGATGGTCATCTCACTCACAGGCCGACTGGTGCATTCGGCAGCTCCTGGAGTGCCTATCCCATAATACCCAAGGGCTTTCTAAGCAGGAGATATGGCATTGTGGGATGTAGCTTGGAGGACCAGCTAAGCTGGTGAGGCAGTGGCACATGTGGCTTCCATTGTTGACTGGGCTAGGTCAGGTAGACCTGACCTGAAGACCTCATCTCAGGTGTTGCAGTGTGACCAGCGCTTGTAGATGACATGGCATGACTGTTGTGTGCAGATGCAAAGCATCAGAAGGATCTTGCAAGCTCCAGCTGTCCTAATCAATTGTTCATTGTAACCTCTTTTTTATCTCCCACAGGCGAGGCACAGCTGCTTTTCAGTAGATCTTGGCATGTGGATGGCCCAAATTAAGTTAACACTTCATTGATGGTGTACGTTCCACTGAAGCTAGCTTATTGCCTCATTAACTGGGGTTGGCAGAAACGTATCCATTTACATCCGGAGGAGTTTAAAAAAACAGTAATAGCCCATAAAATCGCTGCTCTGCATTTTCCACCCCCGCTTGAGTTTTCCACTGGCTCTGGTTATACCCCAGACACTTCACAAATACCATTTTTCTGACTTCAGTCCAGCATTAATGTGGTGCATTTCAGACAGCCAAGAACTGAATGGTGAAGATGCAATGGATTCATGCCGGAATTGCATTGCACTGAAAGGAAGAAGTTTGACATTACCAGTGCAGCAGCAGTAAGGGTCAGCGCTCCTCTCTCTTTCTATGAGATGTAGAGTACAGAAGAGCACGTAGGCGGAGTGCAAGAATCAGATCACACAGTAATTTTTCTTGCTTCAGTGACTGCTTTGCTATAGACACGATTAACAAGTAAAGGTAAAATTTCCCCACTAGAAGGAAAAAAAGAAAAAAAAGGAAGGATGGATGCAAAGGGAAGGACAGACAAGAAAAAGAGAAAAGCAATTGTCAAGACAGCAGAGAAATAAGAACGTTTTTCCTCCTCTACTCCTGTCAGAGCACCCATATTTCTGTAACCGCCCCCGACGCAGCTCTCCCCTCGCCCCCACGGAGAGTGGCGGTTGGCTTAGTGCCACTGACAGTTCTCGATATTATGGACATCACGTTTCAGAGATGTGCAGAACATGCTTAGACTTGTTCATGTTTAGACTTCAGCACAGGAGAAGGCAAACATTTTAGCTGCAAATGAGGTCACGTCAGTGCCCTACCGTAAAGGAGATACTTGCAGAAGCATGAACTGTACCTCTCTAGGGTTTGTATACTCAGTATACTGACACCATGTCTGTGTAACTCTTTGCCAAGGGGGCATATTTTAAAAGACTGACTAGCTAATTTATGTGCAGGGTAATTTTAGAGCATATACTAAATGCCCTATGGTATAGTTCAGTCCCCATGACCAGGCAGTGCTCGCCTTCACTGCCAGAGACACTAACCACTGGAGATTAGTCTCAGTGGTGCTATCATCACTGATGTGTTTATCTGCTCACTAGCAACTAGCCCAAGACCACAAGTCATTTTTCAAAGTCCTCTGAAAAGCTATCATATGATAGGAGATAATTACAATGAGCAGTAACCCCAGTCGTAGGACTGAAATCCCATATTTTAAGCAAGATACTGCACACCCCAACACAAAAGATAAATTAACATATGAAGCTTAGAGCCACCAGTGACCATTTATTAGAAACGGCCACACACCACTAACTTATGACTTTCCAAGTTATGCAAATGGACCCAACTTGTGAAACTAGCATGTTGGAGGAGAGGCGCATTCTGGCTGATGAAAGTACCGAATGCAGAGGCATCCAGCTTCACCCCCACCCCCACACGTGTGTGTTCAATGGGGATTTAACCGGAACACTAGTATCACTATAGGGGCAAACAAAATATATGCACGTACACAGTGGATCCTTAGTGCAACAAAATACCATCTTCACGAGCTAGGGATGGCTGGGTATTTACGCCACCATCTGTGAGAGGCATGTGGTCTTGCACGGCTCACTCTAAACTGTTATTGATGCTACACTGCAAAGGGGGTGTGCGGAGCAACTTCAGCGATAACATTTAGTATCGTTAGCCGAGCATGTTATCACTGGTTGTAGAAAAGCTGACCCAGTCACCAGCATGGTCTGATATATAAGCATGTTACACATATATACAACAATGATTTGAAGGGGATGCACGACAGTTCATTATAATCCAAGCTCAAAGAACCTGTTCTTTGCAGTTGCATATCAGCTGTAAATAGGACACTCTGCCATCACAGAAACATGAACAAAGTCATATGAAGCACAGCAGGTAAGTGGTAACATTCCTTAGGTCAGTATTTACCATTATTTTAAATAGAGCGCGATCCATTTCCTGGGGCATGGGGAAAAGTTCAAACCTTTCTGCTGCACCTGAACACACCAACTGATCTTGACTTTAGATATCACCCATTGTTGTTTGCAGTGTTGTAGCCAGGTTGGCCCCAGAGCAGGGGTAGGCAACCTATGGCACGGGTGCCGAAGGCGGCACGCGAGCTGATTTTCAGTGGCACTCACACTGCCCGGGTCCTGGCCACTGGTCCAGGTGGCTCTGCATTTTAATTTAATTTTAAACGAAGCTTCTTAAACATTTAAAAAACCTTATTTACTTTACATACAACAATAGTTTAGTTCTATATTATAGACTTATAGAAAGAGACCTTCTAAAAACGTTAAAATGTATCACTGCCACGTGAACCCTTACATTAGAGTGAATCAATGAAGACTCGGCACACCACTTCTGAAAGGTTGCCGACTCCTGCCCCAGAGTATTAGAGAGACAAGATGGGCGAGGTAAAGCTGATCCAATAAAAGATATTACTTTGCCCACCTTGTCTCTCTTCACTCTAGAAACAGTTATGCTCCAGGGAGTATGCTGCCTTTCAGCATTGCACAGGGCTGGGATCCAAAACTAGACAGAGATGCTGGGTTAATATCTATGTGCCAGATACTCAGACACTTCACAGGCACCCTGCGGAGTGCAAGAGGTGCCCTTTCATTACAATTAATGCATTTTTCTTAACTTTTTAAGCGTCTCAATGTATGCACAACAGCCAATTTCTTTTGGACTCATGGCATGTGCTCAAGCCAGTCACGTTGTTTGGAGAGGGGCACAGGCAGGGCTAAAAGGCAAATATATGTAACGCCAGTAATTTTTTTCTATTCCATTTACTTGAAATGGAGAATTACTAGTCTACATCTATAAGAGATTTATGTTCTATCCACACGCAGGGCAGTTAGTGCCCTGTTCCTATTACTGTTACTGGGGGGTATCTGGGTATCTGGCCTGCATCATACAGGCGGTCAGACGAGGGATCTGACGATCCCTTCTGGCCTTGGAAGCTAGGACTGAAAGTCCTGCACAAGCTGGTGATAAGTGTATCCTGGTGGAAATGAGATGAGACTGTATTACTAAGTGTTCTCCTCAAAGTGGCTACTTAAGTAGAAGTTACTCACAAGGAATTTGCCTAACTTGCCAAGTGGATCTCAGTTCACTGAGAGGAAGCATTTTTCTAAAGCTATAAAAGCAACTAGCAGAAGTGTTTGGATTTGTTTGCAGATTATGCAGTGAAGGTTCCTGACTCTTCACTCTTTCATTTTGTGCATTAATCTTCTCAACCAGCAAGTTGGTTACTGAGTATAAGCAACTGCACCTTTGCATGGGAGTACCAGAGCCATTATTCTGCGAACGTATGCATGTCCCAAGTCCTTACCTGATTGATGACATACACTCCATAGTCAAGCTGTTGCCTTTGAAGGATTGGGTGGAGATAATACAGCCAGTACTTCAGATGCTCATCACGGTTCCTGAATGGTATGATAATTGCTACTTTCTGAAGTGCTTTACAGTCTTTTGGAGCATATCGGCCTCCTTCTCTCACTTCAGGGTTTATCTTCTCAACTTCCTCAAGATTCACAGGCTGGGAAAATTCCACATGCAGCGCACCAACTGGAAAAGACGGTGACAGACAGTGAGTTTGCAGATTCCAAAAGGCCCATACAAGTCTCTGTAAAGGGTTGAAGAAACACCGTTCTTTTATAACCAAGGATGGGGACATGGGTGGAGGAGGGTTTTTGGATCTGAATAAAATCCTACGGACATGAAAAAGTGCCCCCTTAACCAAGCACATCAAAACCAGCTGCACCATACAGGAGCAGTGAGAGACCCAGCCCCGCACAGGGAAGACTCACACTTCAGTGTGCTTTGGATCAGGCCTCAAATTTGTATCTGATATTTACTGGGTCTGAAAGTCCTCAGACCTGCCATAGGTCACTGGCTCCTGCATGGAGTAACAACCCAGCATGCACTCTGCAACACTCCAGTTAATCGCTACCCCGCAATCCAGGGAGGGACTTACATGATTTAAAAATAATCTCCTTACTCCAAGGACTAACCATATGCAAAACTAATAAAACCCCCTTTTTGCTTAGAATCCCCACAGAGCAGCTGAAAGTACACCCACCTTTCAAGTTCCTGTTCTAGAAACATTAAACAGCCATATTTGCATTTAGCCTGGCAACTGCAGTGCCGGGTGTGAGTAGACTAGGTTGGGAAAATGCCACGGTCGTCTGCCCTGAAGCCAGGCTTTCAAACCGAGAGGCTCAGAGGCAAACGTGGCTATTAGCGTTACTTCAAACGGCTGCACATGGCTCAGAACGGCGGCGCCAGCTGAACCCCGCGGGAACAAGCCAGTCACAGAGGGCACGACCCCCACGGCAGGGGTCGGTCAAGGACTTTGAATAAAAGTGTGTGTGGGGGAGGCTGAGAATGGGTCATCGCTAATGAAGAAAAGTAACCTGACAACAAAGCTGCACACTCTGCCAGCCATGCCTTGCCAGGGTGCTGGGCACTCCTCAGCGCAGAGGCCCGTCCTGGGCCTGAGACTGGGGCTGACCCCTCAGTGCAGTTGCGGGTGCACAGGGGAAAACTCAAGTCAGCTCAATTGGTGCCAACCCTGGCCTGTCCTCCTCTGCCCTGTGACACGTTACCGCCGTCCAGCAGGATTCTGAACCACTGTGCTTGCCAGCTGGCTGCTCATCAAGACCTTGCAGCCAGCCGTCGTGTTCAGTGTTATGCCAGTTACTGGGCTACTCCTGAGCCCAGACAAGGCCTCAGACACCCTCCACAGCAATGGTGTCGTCAAACCGATGGGGTGGGGGCACCAGCCAAGTCTCCAGCCGCGTACTGGAGAAGCATGGATTACTTTTCATCGTGCGGTTTCTCAGTAGCAGCGTGTGAGAGCAGTGTGAGAGCAGCCCCGGGAACAGAGGCCAAAGTCTCTTGGGGGCTGCCCTGGAACCCTCAGAGTGGTGTTCTTTGAGAGGAGCACCTGGCAGTCCTAGACTAAGGCGCAGAGCACCGCGCGCCGAGTGTCAGTGGGGTGTTTGCTTTAAAGGAAGAATTCGGAAAATGTCAGCTCTTCCGCCTGACAGTGTAAACACACCGTGGACTGGGGCTCAGCTTTAGCTAAACACTATCGGCACGTCCTTCAGTTTAACCGTTTAAAGGCCATCTGCACTTCATCCCAAGCACACATTTTTTTTGGGAGAGATGTTAGTTTCAATTCACATTTGGATGAGCACAATAGCAGATCTGCTATGTGTACACACACACACACACGCACACCCCTTTTTCATCCCAAGATTTAATGGAAGACGTGAGAGCTCCATGCCCACGCTCACCAGCACGTGCTGGCACAGGGGAAAGCACTCTGCGTGTGCACAGCTGGGGAAATTACTACAGACCAAAGCTCATCCTCACAAAGCATCTGCATTAGCTGCATAGAGCGTGACTGGGAAGGGCTGGTAAGGGCCGGGTTTTCAGAGACAAACACAGAGAAGTCGCTGTTACAGTGAGTTTTCTCTACTTTTACATTAATGCACCATTCACGTATAGTGATATCACATCACAATATGACTTTAATTCTGGCCCGTGGCCTTTTTCTTGCTTATTGAACTACAAGGAGTTACTCCTGCTTCAGCCTATCCTCCTGCATCCAGTGCCATGCCAGGGCTGACGGGGTCAGGGTGGGGATTGTCAACACTCTCCATGAGCCAGCAGTCTCTGTAACAGGGCATCTCACCCCTTCAGGGCTGGGGCTCGCCAACTCTCATTACAGAGCAAACCACACCTGGGAGACAGCAGGGGCAATGCCCTATAACAGAGGTCCCCAAAGGGGGGCATAAATGTTCAGGGGGCATATCCGGGGCCCAGGCCAGCCCCCCATGGGGGGGCAGGGAGGGAGCACCACCTAACTCTGCTCTTGGCCCTGGCTGCCACCCCCAGCTGTGGCCACAACTTTGGCCTCCTTACCCCTGCCCCCGTGTGATGTTACATTCCATATTCCTCATAGAAATATTGCTATGATATGAGTATGGCATAACTAAGGTATGTTTTAGGCAAGATGGGTCATGTGAGATCTCATTGGAAAGGTGATGATTTACTGAATGTGTTTATCTAATTTGTATGCATGTATCATTTCTGTATCTAAAGTTGGGAATATTGGCTATGTAACAACAACAACAGTGTGTACACTTGGGAAACACCCACCAAACAACACGCCCTCAGCCTTGACGGGCCATTCGAAAGAAACAAGACTTTGAAGATACTAATCTCTCCCCTTCCTGAAAAGCATCCTGGGATGTTGCTTTGACACTACAAGGTCATGTGGTCCTGTCGCCTGGTACTAAACACCATCTTGGACTTCTAGTGATTTTCCACTAAAAGGAGGGGGAGGGCAAGACTGGGAAACAAAAGGTTCCCACCTTATGTAAATTCTATGTAAGGCTGGGGAGTTGATCTTGGTTCACTCTTCACTGTTTCTCAGATCTTTCCATCCTGGATGGGGATTCAGTGAAGAGTGAACCAAGATCAACTCCCCAACCTTACATAGACCTGATTCAGCAAAACAGGGAGAGGGAGTCCAGGCTCACCCTGATAGTGGACGCCAGAGCGAGGGTGTAGACCAGGGGTGGGCAAACTACGGCCCACGGGCCAGTCCTGCCTGGCCCCTGCGCTGTTGGCCAGGGAGACTAGCCCCCCCGCTGCCCTCCTCCCCCACAGCCTCAGCGCGCTGCGCCGCCAGCACTCGGGCCTGTCGCTCCTGGGCTGCAACGGCGTGGCTGGCTCTGGCGGGGCCTGAGCTCCTGCCGCTCTGAGCGGCAGGGTAAGGGGGGCGGGGCCGGGGGGGGGTAGATAAGGGGCAGGGAGTCCCGGGGGGCAGTCGGGGACAGGGAGCAGTTGGATAGGGTGGAGGTTCTGGGGGGGCAGTCAGGGGATGGGGAACACGGGGGGTTGGATAAGCATGGGAGTCCCGGGGGTCTGTCAGGGAGCGGGGGTGTGGATAGGGGTTGGGGCAGTCAGGGGACAAGGATCAGGGGGGATTGGGTAGGGGGTGAGGTCCTGGGGGGCAGTTAGGGTGGGGGGGTCTCAGTAGGGGGCAGTCAGGGGACAAGGAGCAGGGGGCTTAGATGGGGGTGAGGTCTCGGGGTGGTGGTTAGGGGTAGGGGGTTTCTGGAGGGGGCGGTCAGGGGACAAGGAGCAAGGGGGCTGGACGTGGGTGGGGGTCAGATAGGGAGCAGGGCCAGGCTGTTTGGGGAGGCCCAGCCTTTCCTACCTGGCCCTCCATACAATTTTGCAACCCCATGTGGCCCTCGGGCCAAAAAGTTTGCCCGCCCCTGCTGTAGACAGAGCTGCTGAACCAGGGCTGTCTAGCACACAGGCACTCATGACCTGCACGCTGGTCAGCTGGCAGGGAGCGTCCCAGGCTGTTTGCTACACCAGCAATGCATTGTGAGCCACTCAGGCTGCAGGGCAAGAGGTGACAACCCCTCACTGGTCTGGCTTGCACTGTGATTAATGATTAAGCTTTCAATATTTTAAGACTCATCTTACTTTGGCTATCTGAGGATTTTCTTACGAATTTATCCCGTTCTTTTCAGACCCCTGTTCAGTTTGCCTCTCTACCACCCAGTTTCTCTAATACATACTGGTGAGCAAACTTCTTGAGCGTGAGTGGAGCCTGCAGACTTGGGCTGGTTTATAGTTAAGCTTCTAGAATGAAAAGCAGCTTGTAACAAGAGTTAGAGAGTCCACCCCCAACAGGAGAAGCAGGAAGGAGGAGAGCAGGTGAATACGAGGCAAGTTTGTGTCAATACAAGACAACACCCATGGGTGATTTAGTGAGTCACCTTATATCCTACTGCACCTCTCCTGGGTGAATTGGCTCTCCACGTTCATCGTCATACATGCCCAGTCTCTAATCAACGTGTACTCCCACGTACTCGATGTATATCAAATACCCAGATAACACTTACCCAGAAGTGACTTTATTGCTTAATTGGCAGCTACATTTCCTTTTGTGACATCAGCCACAATGCGCAGCCAAGCCCAGGGGTAGGGGAAAAAGGTTTCCTAAGAATTCTAGCATCATTTCCTCATACTGATTGCATTCTCAGTATAGCTTCTGCCTCCAACCTCTTCTGCATCGTTTATTTGAACTCTCAGTGTTACATAGAAATCATTTACATGGTGACACGATTCATTCTCTCTCATCCTCCCTCCCCATCTGACTAGCATAGATGCAGAATCCACCTCAACCAGGGCCCGACCACTCCTTTTCTCAGACTAGTATTGCGGGGGTTTTCAGGGTTGCTCTCATGGATTCACCTACTCCTCATTACCCCTAAATGTGGGCCCACTAGGATGAAATGCAGAGAACAAAAGCAATCATACGGTCAATATTAAGGAAATGCCTAGCTATTTTCACTTAAAACTAAGTGGTATATCAGGCTACAGTTCATCCAGACATTTGGGAGAAGGGGGGGAGGGGAGATAAAACACAACCACTTAACCCACCCACTCCACTCCACGAATCAGTACTGTGTGCGTCTCTCCTCTGTGTTCGGTGGCTCTACTGCGGTGCTGCTCCAGGAGTTGGCGTTAGGAATCCCTGCAGCATGAGGCCTGCTGCTAAGTCTCATCTCAAGGCACCATGCCACAAAAGATCATGGTCATCACACCAACACTGGTATTAAATCAAAGGTAACCACACAGGCCCCAGTTCTGCAAACACATGAAGTCCAAATGTAAAACTAAACACATACATGTGTTTGCACGACTGGGCCCTAAAAGTAAAAAAACCATGAACAGCCACCCACCCCTCGTACACAAAATATGTTTAAGGTACAAACAAATCAACCTTGTCATGTAAATGTACGTATGCGTTTTAAGGGCCACCCTGATTCCTTAGTGGACTGATACCAGGAGTTAAGACCCAGGTATGAGAAGTGCTAAATTCCCTGTAAGCTGCGTGGCTGCCGATTAATCCCCACGCAGGGGCTCAGGGCTGCGGTGGGAAGAGATGCCTCTCCCCCAGCACGGACCTGCCGTGGCGGGGAGAGGCGCCCCTCCCTCGGCCCAGCCCAGCCCCGCCGGAGTGAGGAGCCCCTCCCTCGGCCCCAAGCTGCTGCGATGGGGGGGGGGGGGGGGGAGAGTCCTCTCTCCCCACTGCAGCCCCGGGGCAGCCTGCACCCCAAACCCCTCATCCCTGGCGCCACCCCAGAGCCCGCACCCCAACCCTCTGCCCCGGCCCTGAGCCCCCTCCCACACCCTGAACCCCTCATCCTCAGCCCCACCCCAGAGCCTTCACCCCTAGCTGGAGCCCTCACCCTCTGCCCCAGCCCTGAGCCCACTCCCACACCCCAAACCCTCATCCCTGGCCCCACCCCAGAGCCTCCACCCCCAGCCGGAGCCCTCACTCTCACCTTGTACCCCAACCCTCTGCCCCAGCCCTGAGCCCCCTCCCACACTCTGAACCCCTTGGCCCCACCCCCACTCCATGAATTTTGTTCTGTGCACGGATATGAAGGTGGTGTCACACATCACCTCCATACTGGTGCACGGAACAAAATTCATTCCGCACATGGACACAAAGAATGAGAGGGAACACTGGGTAAGCGCCATTTCAAAAACCTCCATACCTTGCTGAGCAGTCCAAGGCTTTTAGGGTATGCGATCAAACTCCCGCGGGTGGCCCGGGCCAGCCTACTTGGGCTTGTGGGGCGTGGGCTACGAGGCTCAGCATTGAGCCTGGGCCCGAACTTCTGCACCGCCGTTAAATAGCCCCGTAGCCTGAGCCCCAGTCAGCTGGCCTGGGCCAGCCAGGGGGGTTCAAAGGCAGCACAGACCACCCCATAAACACCTGTGCTCGTCTCACAGACCGTCTGGCCAAGCCGCAAGGCAGTGCAGGAAACAAACCTGAGAAGAGACGCCCCACCGGGAGTGGAGGCAGATCCCTCCACACGTTCGCAAGTCCCAGTAGCTCCCACTGGCCACTCACTCCCTAGGCCAGACCCAGTGGGGAGGGAGGGGCTTTGTAAGGCAGCCGCTTTCCCCCTCTGAAGGATTCCCAACTCCTGAGGGCTGCCGGGTGCTTTCTGGTGAGAGCTCTTTCAATGGCGCATGCTCATTCCTGGGGTACCACGCGCAGGTCAGGACATGGAAACCTGGCCTAGCTGCCAGGGGACTCCCTCTTCTGCACCGTGTGTCTGGGATTTCACTAGTCACGAACAGCACTGCCGACCGGAAACAGCCACCAACCAAAACCTAGGCCCCCAAACCACAAGATTGAAAAAGAAAAGTGAGTTGGGGGCTCTTTATGTAGCACTTGGCTGCTGGACCCTCTAGGTGCACTCAGGGCACTGTTCAATCTTCCCTGCCACAGCCACAAGGGCTAGAAACACCAGGGGGTTTACATGAATGTGGCGAGTCCCAGGCAGGCACCTGACTCCAGCAGCTGAGGCGATAAGAAAACACCATTTATTGTGCACCCCACGATAAAGCGGCGAGAGCAGCGGCACAGAGTCAGTGTCCCGCAGGCAGGCCGTGGCGCGGGAAAGGTGGATCCAGCATCCATCAAGGTCAGTGTTACAGGCTGGGGCGTTACAGTTTGAGACACAGCAGCCTGGCCTCGGTTTGTGTTTCTGAACCCTCTGCTGTCGCATTGGATTAGGTCCTCCCCGAACGTGTCCCCAGGATCACCCATCCAAATACTGGCTCAGAACCCCCACTCTCGTTTACCTCCAGGCAGGCAGGACTCCCCTTCCCCCCCAACCCCATCTGTTCATATGAAGAAGCATCAGTGCTAGATCAGGGGCTTTGGGAGCATGTTTCAATGTGGCATCCCACAGGTGAGCACAGCTGTGAGTCTGTCCCCTCCAAACGAAGCCGACACCCAGCATGCTTTGCGGCCACGTGGAGAAGGCCTGCAGCATTTGCTAGTGCTGCAGGGTGGATAAATATCAATGATTTAAAAAAAACAAAAAACAGATTTTTTTGATAAAATGCTTTTGGAGGAAAAAACCCCGTCGAAAGATGGTTTTAATTAAGATACATGATAGCTCCAAGATATCTCATCATGAAATAGGGATTATAAATTCTAATTCTATAGGATGAGACAATATAGTTATGTAAAGTTTAAGAAAAGTTTTGTCAATGAGTTCCAATAGTTCATGGATTAGGGATCCAATCTTATGGAGTTCCAGGGGCTTCTGTATAGATTATTTAGGTTAATCTTTCTATCTGCCCAATGGGACTCCGTGCTCAGTCTAGATTAAGATACCATCAAAGATGCACTTCTCAAACTGTGGATTTATGTCTCCAGAGATAACATGCTTGTTAACAGCAAAAAATGTTTTTAAAATAAATAAATAAATAAATAAATAGAGGTGAGAAATAACAGACCTCAACTCTATGTCCCTCGCAAATTTGTGTACACAGAGTCAATCCCTTACCTCTCTCTAAAAGTGCAAAGTTTCAAAAAGTTCAATGAATAGAAGATTGTTGGGGGCAGAATAGATCTGGACAAGGAGAAGAAGTCTGGAGATAAATGTGAGAAGGGAGAGACAGGCAGTAGAAACAAAAGTGAAATTGCGACGAAGAGTCCTGTAGCACCTTACAGACTAACAGATATTGGAGCATAAGCTTTCGTGGGCAAAGACCCACTTCGCCGGACGCATGTGGTGGAAAATTCCAGAGGCAGGTATAAATATGCAGGCAAGAATCAGGTTTGAGATCACAAGGTTAATGCAATCAGGGAGGATAAGGTCCACTGCTAGCAGTTGATCTGAAGGTGTGAACACCAAGAGAGGAGAGACTGCTTATGTAGTTGGCTAGCCATTCACAGTCTTTGTTTAATCCTGAGCTGATGGTGTCAAATTTGCAAATAAACTGTAGCTCAGCAATTTCTCTTTGAAGTCTGGTCTTGAAGTTTTTTTGCTGCAGGATGGCTACCTTTAAATGTGCTATTGTGTGTCCAGGGAGATTGAATCATAGAATATCAGGGTTGGAAGGGACCTTAGGAAGTCATCTAGTCCAACCCCCTGCTCAAAGCAGGACCAATCCCCAATTTTTGCCCCATATCCCCAAATGGCCCCCTCAAGGATTAAACTCACAACCCTGGGTTTAGCAGGCCAATGCTCAAACCACTGAGCTATCCCTCCCCCCGAACACATTGAAGTGTTCTCCCACATGTTTTTGTATATTGCCATTCCTAATATCTGATTTGTGTCCATTTATCCTTTTACGTAGGGACTGTCCAGTTTGGCCGATGTGCCAACAATGCCCCTCTGCTATATACATGATGGCATATATTACATTGGTGAACGTGCAGGTGAATGAACCGGTGATGGTGTGGCTGATCTGGTTAGGTCCTGTGATGGTGTTGCTGGTGTAGATATGTGGGCAGAATTGGCATCGAGGTTTGTTGCATGGATTGGTTCCTGAGTTGGAGTTCCTATGGTTACTATGTATAGTTGCTGGTGAGAATATCAGGTTGGCGGGTTGTCTGTGGGCGAGGACTGGCCTGCCCCCAAGGCCTGTGAAAGTGAGGGATCGTTGTCCAGGATGGGTTGAAGATCACTGATGATGCGTTAGAGGGGTTTTAGCTGGGGACTGTATGTGATGGCCAGTGGAGTTCTGTTGGTTTCTTTCTTGGGCTTGTCCCACAACAGGAGGCTTCTGGGTACACGTCTGGCCCTGTTGATCTGTTTCCTTACTTCCTCGTGCGGGTATCGTAGTTTTAAGAATGCTTGATGAAGATCTTGTAGGTGTTGGTCTCATGCGTCTGACGAAGTGGGTCTTTGCCCACGAAAGCTAATGCTCCAATATATCTGTTAGTCTATAAGGTGCCACAGGACTCTTTGTTGCTCTTGCAGATCCAGACTGACACGGCTACCCCTCTGATACCTGAAAAGTGAAACTGTTTGAGCAGCATATTCCAGAAGTCTTGAGGTCTGAGTGTAGCCTTCATTGATTTGAGATCTACCATACCATTCTCACTAGAAGGGAAAACCTATAATGGCAGCATGCCTTAAAAGAGACCCAGTTTGGGAATAAGAACCATTCAAGAAATATGTTTGCTGATGATGTTTTAAAGAAAGTCACACCAGTGAGCTGGTGGAAGTCACTTAAGCACTTGGATTCAGAGACTGTTGAAGTGATAATCTCACTTTTAACAGCAGTAGCTTCTTCTGCCGGTGTAGAAAAAATATTTTCTTCCTTTGGACTAATTCATTCTAAATTGAGAAATCGTTTGGGATCTGAAAAAGCAGGAAAGCTTGTTTTTCTTTTCCAGATAATGAACAAACAGGAAAATGAACGTGAAGAAGACTGAGTTAGCTGCAGAAGCCAATATTTTAAGTTTCTCATGTTGACCTGGCTGACAGTCGATTTTTTGTTAAATTTTATTTAACTATTTTAGTTTAAAACAATTTTAACAAAAACAAACCTGACTTTAAAAAACTTGAATGTTTAACTAAATTCAAAAATGTATATGCTTTTGTTAAAATATTATATGTTTGCTGTTGAAGAAAAAATCCAGAATATGTAAAGTTGTTGTTTGAGTTAAATAAAACAATTTAAATGTCTGTCTGGTGATGTTCTCCTCCTAATGCAGCATGGCAAGAAAATCCTCAAAATATTAGTGATTAACCTGTTGAATTGGAGGTAGTTCACCTCCCAATGACTTCATAAATATTTGCTTCAATTACCTTTGGTAAATGAAATAACCAGACAATCATTCATTTTCTGATATAGCTGTAAAACTAATCTGAAAAGTTTTCAAAATAAATCACTTTAAAAATGTATAGTGTGTACCTTCTAAAAATGAAACCTACATCTATCTCTGAGTTGTGAAGAATATGTATTAAGGTTATAACAACCAACAAGAATGCACTTGTATGTAGAAATCCATGATTAAATCAATTCTTCCTGACTAGTGATTTAAATCACGATTTAAATCAATTTGTTTTAAATCAAATCCACCCTGTGGTGCTGTCCCGTTAACTTTATCTAATCCGTTGTTGACTAGGTAAACTGCTCAGACTGATTTGCCCCATCTTAGTCCTTCTCAGTCCTGTCAAGGTGATTGGAAAAAAGTATGACATTGATACAGGAGCCAATTTATGTCATATCTCTGCCAAACACTCCTCCCCCCCCCCAAGGAGGAACACTCTTTACAAGTACCCAAGCTTTAAAAGACTTTGAACTCACCAATCTGTGATCACTAGTCTCCATGGATGTGCGTCGCCTAGGAAGTCTTAACAATTGCCGCTCTGAGACCTAAATCCCCCCGGAGACATCGCCTGGGTATCTTTCAGAGTAGGGAATTTTCACTGCTTCCCGGTTCCATTTTTCAGATATTTAGCTAAAGACTTCAATCTCTTAGGCTACTAAGAATGTGCCCAGCTTCTCCCTTCACACCACCCAGCAAGGCAGAGAAGCCACACCCCTCTTCTGCGAGGCTCCCTCCTCCAGACCATACAGGGGAGTAGATAGCCCCTACGGTCAGTGATCCCTGGGCTCTATATTCCTGTATTACCCAGAGACTCTGTGTAGCCATCTCTTCAGGTTCAACAGTAGACTAGGCTTCATATTAACTTGTCGATATACTGAGAATGATACTCTGTAAAATGCAATGATCACAGTATTTCCAAGAGCTGCAGAAAAGGATACTGCTTGACATGAACTAATCACATGAAAACACCAGGCGGAAGCCGTACAGGAGCAGATGTGGTTTGAAGAGCTGGTGTGGTTGTACTAGTTGCTGAACAACAGGAAGTGACTTTTCAAAGAAGGTGAAAGGTGAGGCGTGTGCAGAAGAACAGAGACACAGCGGCTGAGACGTACTTTGCAAAATATAGCTGGAGAGTATCTACATGGCACAGTGTGCAGAGTGGGGGTGCGAATTGTAGCACACCCCAAAGAACTGTGCTCTACCGGTCCCGTGTGGATGGTGCTGGTGTGAACTAAAGGGTACCTAGCATGCATTAATGTAGTCCTCTTTCCAACCTTTTAGTTCATGCCCGCAGTGTCCACACGGGCAGTTAGTGTGCAATTCACACCCTGGTAGTCCTCACTGTGGCGCAGTGTAGAGAAGCCCCAGCTGTGCTGTGCTGACCCAAAGCAGGTGGCAGGAACTGCTCACCTCTATAAGCGAGCTGGGAATGGGTCTGCAATGAGAGGATGAGGATGTGGCTGAGCAGGTCTGGGCCAGGAACCTTAGAGCAGCTCCGCCCGTGGAGGCGGCTTGAGCTAACTCTGTTCTCTTATTGTTCAGGTCTGTATTGTAAAGCCAAACCCCAGGTGGAGGAGTTTGGACTCTACCTGGTGTGTAGGCCTTGTTCTAGAGCAGACTGGGCAAAGCACTCACCCAGAACCCACTCCATTTGCATTATCTTTATGACATTCCTAACATTTGTTGATAGCAAGCACTGAGCCGCTCCATGATCCTGCCCCGGTGGCCGGTGCATCGTGGCTGGAATTGTTAGCTAAGGTGCACTAGCAGTGCCATCCATGCCAACCCCATTGTCCTTAAGTCATGCTCCCAGTTGCACCGGTGCAACTCCACAGACAGTAGCGCTGCAGGGGGGTGTAATCTGAGGACAATGGGGCTGCAAATGAAAACAGTCTCTATTGCTGGAAAGGATGCATGAGTCAGAAAGACCAGAGCCTATTTTTTGGATCTCTAGGCAAGCAGGCAGGGCTAGCAGTTAAAAACAAACAAGTTACACATCTAGAAAGGGATGAGCCAATGAAATATGTGATTATTAAGACTAAAGTGGAAACCCATGCCACCTTATCGCCACTTTAAAACATAACTGCCCCATAACATTGTATGCAGGTTTACATGATAATCTACTGCTCCCACATACTTATGGCTTTAAAAAAAATCATTGCTTTGTTTTGATACTTTCCATTCTTAAATCTTCACCCAAAGCAGATTTTTAACATCTGAACTGAGTTATCAGTGGGTAGATTAAAAAAAAAAAAAAAAAGTACTTTTCACATCCAATTATTTTTACAACCCTTTAATTTCACATTGATAACTCAGAATTTCCTAAACCTGACTGGAGAACTGCCTCAAGGATAATCTGTAAATTAAAAAACAAGTTCTAATTCATTGAAATTATCACTTTTACATATCCACAATAGGAAAACTGCAAGGGGTTTCTGGCTAACGTGACAGTTTCTTTCCATCTTAACTCCAGGTTAACCAAGTGTTTTGTCTAGGACAAGATACCCATGGCAACCCAAACTCACCTACATTGCACACTAAGCATCTTGGGTCACTAGGTCAGCTGATGGGTGCTATATGCGTGAGGAGGCAGAAGGGGTTATACTGTGAGGCAATGGAGTATTACTCCAGTAAATGTTCAGGAAAGAAAACATATACAGAGAATGAATCTGTTCATCGTGGGGAGGCCAGCCACCAGATATTTACATATGTGAAAGTGAAAGGCTGTAATGAACAGGTTTTAAACCAGTCATGCTCCATTGCTTCCCAATGCATTTTTTGTTTGCTGCACCTTACACTTGGTCATTTTCCATTCAGTTGCGTTTCAAACGCAGTACAGTCGTTTCTAGACCGTAAATGGTCTAAGTATCAGCCCTGACGTAGCAAAGATGGGCAAAAGTTACAGACAAGGAGACCAGAAAAAGCAAAGCACAATTGTTATAGGACAAACTAAAACAACCTGTAACCCTAATGAGAAAAAGCAAAGTGTCTGGTATCCTATTTCTGAAGAATAATTCGGAACTGATTTTTTGTTTAACAAATTTACCCACCCCCACCGTCCTCAAGGAAAATAAAGCCATGATATTCAGGGAAACTGGCAATGCCTGCTTAGGAGGGTCAGGAGTTGTGCTACCTTCAGACACACATTTTGTTCCAGTCCCCAAGATAGTCTGTGTCTAGGAAGTTAAATACAATAGTCGTACCCTAGTGCTCAAAAAGTGGATAAAAATCATCGATCTTTTAAAAAAAATTGATTTTAAAAGTTATATTAAATAAATTTTTCTTTAACAATAAACCTATTTAAAATTAAAATGATGACAGCCTAAGTTAAAGCCTACATTTACTATAATCTATTAAAATAATTTAAATTAAATAAAAATAATACTCAAGCCCCATATATTTGCCGAGCAAGTTTTAAAGAAAGTCAAAGCACTGAACTGATGGACATCACTGGCTCAGCACAATCTGGTTCCAAATGCTTGAGTGCCAAACCACCTTTTGACAGGCGTATTCTCTCTGCACCTGCAGAAGAAGCTATTTTCATTTCTATTTATTCAGCCAGTTCAGCTTCACAACTCTCTCATTCAAAGTTCAGAAACCAATTGGGAGTTGAAAAAGCAGGAAAGCTGGTTTTCCGCTTCCAATCTCTGAAATAAAATGTGGTAAGAGTATGAGATCAACTAGTTCTAAAACCTTGGAGAATGTGGGAACCAAACGAGGGATAGGTCAGTGGTTTGCGCATTGGCCTGCTAAACCCAGGGTTGTGAGTTCAATCCTTGAGGGGGCCATTTAGGGATCTGGGGCAAAAATTGGGGATTGGTCCTGCTTTGAGCAGGGGGTTGGACTAGATGACCTCCTAAGGTCCCTTCCAACCCTGATAGTCTATGATTCAATTCATTAACTACAGTTAATACGTCCTGTGTTTAATAAATCGGTTAGTTTAAACGCAAGACATGTTTTCATAAACTTACTTATTTTTCTTATTTATAGTATCCAGCACATTTAAGGTAGTTGTTTTTAACTAATAAAAAAGAAACTTAAAATGCTGTTTTTGTGCATTTTGACTGAATTCCAGTGTCTATCCAAATGTAACTTGACACAAATTGCAAGGAAAAAATTATCATCTAGTAAATAAAAAAAATGTAATTCACCATTTTCTAACATGAGAAGTGTAAAACTTGAGTTAATAAAGGCATGTTAAGCTACATATCTATTTAAATAAAATGCATATAAATATAATATATCCTCCTGGTTAGCACAAGAAAGTACGTTTAGCGTCAATGCTATGCTCAGTTGCAAAGCAACTCGTTTTAATCGTTCCCAACCAATGAGAATTAACCTTGCTTCAGGAAAAAGAACTAAAAAGTACAAATATAATACAAGATTAACAATTTCCTAATTTAAATCCTGATTAAAATTGGTGATTTAAATCAATCCACCCTGTTGCTCAGACACCCAGATGTTTGCTACTAGCAGGAGCTCTTTAGAAAATTAGGGTGTGGACAGTGCTTTGTCGGCGGAAGACGCTCTCCCTCGATGAAGCTACCGTCCCTCATTGGGGGTGGTTTTATTGGGTCTCCAGGAGAGCTCTCTCCTGGTGACAAAGAGTGGCTACCCTCGCACACCTTCCAACGGCACACTGTAGCGGCACAGCCGGGGGACCGTGTAGACGTAGCTTTAGTCCTGCGGGAATCCATGCTGTTTGCTCTCTGCTGGGGAAGGGGTATGGGGAGGTGGGCTGGCTTATAAGGGAATGAGAGAAAAAGATGCTGAATACGCCAGGGAACCGTGAAAATCCATACTATGGGGGAAAACAACAAAAGGGTACATCTGAGTCGGGGCTAAACTCTCTTTGCACACAACTCCCCGTCCACCCTGAACTGTTCCATGAATTGACAGATCAGTAAACCAGCAGCATTGCAGACAAACTTGTCAAAACATTTTCAGAAAACAGAGGCAGCAGCTGCATTTGAATGCCTTGTCTGGACTAGATCATTTCACGATTCAGGAGAGTCTCAGAAGTATCTGAATTTAGAACACAACAACTGCTGGCTTAAAGGTAACAGCGCCTAGAGCATGTGGGGAAATCAGAGGGGGAAACCCCGGCTGCTGCACAGGAGAGTGGCTGTTACCAGATGCAGAGAAATTCAACTGCTAAAAGGCAGAACCAGAGCAGGCAGGCTGACTGCAGGAGACATCACAGAATAAAGTCATGTAATGAGAGGGGAAAACAGAAATGGCAGTAGCAAAATGAATTGTGGGTAATTGTTAATATTCTGTTTAGCTGTTTCACAAAATTAGTTGATAGAAAAATTACAAAACACCCATTCAAACAAAAAGCCCGCAACTGGCATGTAGTTCAGATGGGCTTGAAATACCGACCACGGTGTTATTTCTATAAGAAGGTGCTTTTGGCGGGAGAAGAAAAGGGTTTCCTCTTCGACCTGCAGCTAGGAGATGCAGGTAGGTCATCGGAAGAATTCTTTTGTCAGCCTAGCTTCTGCCTCCTGGGGGGCTGGTTTACTATAGCACTTACTAAACCCCTTTCATCACCATAGTATCTACACCAGGGCTCTCAACCTTTTGTACTGGTGACCCCTTCCACACAGCGACCCTCTGAGTGCGACCACCCCTCCCCTTAAAAATTAAAACCATTTTTTAAATATATTGACCACCATTATAAATGCTGGAGGCAAAGCGGGGTTTGGGGTGGAGGCTGCCCGCTCGCGAGCCCCCATGTAATAACCTCACGACCCCGTTTGCGAGCCCCTGGGCTAGACCATGGCACTGCGGTGGTGTAGGTGCCGCTCCAGACATACTGCTCCAGTGCTTCTGCTGCTGCTCAGCGGCCCCACAAGCTGCAGTGGCATCGAAACAGGCCAGAGGCAGCCAGGAGGGAGCGAGCGGCAGCTGCTGCGCACCAGCGATAGCCAGGAGTAACGACTCGGTCACTCCCGCGACAACTACCGACGGCGCAAAAGAATAAACAGACACAAATCTGACATCAGGAATCGTCACAGTCAAAACCAGCCGGAGAGCACGTCAGTCTCCCTGGTCGCTCAGTAACCGACCTAAAAGTGGTGATTCGTCAACAACAAAGCCTCAAAAGCAGACTCCAACGAGAAACAGCTGAACTGGAATGAATTTGCAAACTGGACACCATTAACTTCGGGTCGAATAGAGACTGGGAGTGGCTGGCTCATTACACAAATTGAATCTATTTCCCCATGTTAAGTATCCCCCTACTGTTACTCACACCTTAGAATCATAGAATCTCAGGGTTGGAAGGGACCTCAGGAGGTCATCTAGTCCAACCCCCTGCTCAAAGCAGGACCAATCCCCAATTTTTGCCCCAGATCCCTAAATGGCCCCCTCAAGGATTGAACTCACAACCCTGGGTTTAGCAGGCCAGTGCTCAGACCACTGAGCTATCCCTCCCCTTCTTGTCAACTGTCTGAAATGGGCCACCCTGATTATCATTACAACAGTTTTTTTCCTGCTGCTGCTAATAGCTCATCTTAATTAACTAGCCTCTTAGAGTTGGTATGGCAACTTCCATCTTTTCATGTTCTCTGTATGTGTGTATATATATATATGTGTATACATACACACACACACACACCTCTCTCTCACACACACACACACACACACACACAAAAGCTTATGCCCAAATAAGTTGACAGATAAATGAAGTTCATGGCCCCAGATTAGGGTCTTGGTGGCTTCTCAGTGATTGTCGTAAACCCCTTTCTGGACAGGGCACTTGTCTGGAATGCAGCCGTACTACGCGCACAGGCTTGTGCAGTCAGCACGCCCAGCAGTGCCACGTAGAATACCAGACAGAATTTGCATTTTGACACAGACACGTCCCGCTCTGCCACAGCACCCGGTTGTATTAAGTTAGATGGAATAAAGGGGCCCAGAGTTCGCATGACACTGAAATGACCCAGCATTAAACAAGGCTGAACAAGGTTCTGGGTTTGGTGTACAGAGACCTCAGCCTGCTTAGCAGCATGGCGCACACACACCCCATTAACAATCCTTAGCTCTTTCTGAACGACACAGAAAAGAAGGAAAGAGTTAAAGCCTTTGGAATGTAAAGTATTAAATAAAGCTTCCATTTTAGCCACGTCCCTGGCTCCCTTTAACTGGAAAGAGGGTTTTAACAGGAACTCCCCCACAACCCCACGTGGCAGTCTCGGAGACGGTATTATGGATGGTAAGAAGTAGACTTTGGAAGGAAAAGGGAAGAAGTTAGCTGAGGTGGCCTGGAACTGCTGCTGTTGAAGTCTGATTCTATTTTTTTTTACAAGACAAAAGACAAACACAACAGGGGAGAGAGAAGATGCAGCTTGTGTCTCTGGAGCGGACTCTCACGTGCAACCTCATTGCTGGGAAAACACAGGCATAGCACTCAGTCTTATCAAGGTCTGGCCACACTGCAATTAAAACCTCGTGGCTGGCCCATGCCTGATGATTCAGGCTTGCAGGGCTCTGGCTATGGGGCTGTTTCATTGCAGCATAGATTTCTGGGCTCAGAGTGCAGCCCCCGCTCTGGGATCCCTTCCAGCTTGCAGGGTCCTAGAGTCCAGCCTCCACCCTGAGCCCAGAAGTCTACAGTGCAGCAAAATGGCCCCCCAGTCCAAATCAGCTGGCACAGGCCAGCTGCGGGTGTTTAATTGCAGTGTAGACATATCCTCCAAGTCCTGGCAAACTTGTACCAGCATCAGGCTGTTTAGGGTGTTGCTTTTAGCTGCTTCTTTGTGGTCACAGACTCACAGCACTGTTGCAAACAGGCTTGGCTGGCTAAGCCAGACTTTTATTAGACAGAAGGAAAAAGAAGAGGGTAAAAAAGAAGACATAAAATGGGGAAGGAGGAGGACACCTGGGGAAGTGGGAGAGAAGAGGAGGTTTAGACAAAGTCTCACATCCCAGGTGCAGTTGGGATTTAGCCAGAGCTAGTGGGGATGTTATCTTGGTCCCTCGCTCTGGCCCACTCTGGTCAGGAGATCTCTTAGGATCAGCCTGATGAAGACTCAGCAATGTTACAGTGGAACCCAAGGTCACAGGAGAAGACAGAGACAGTGGCCTTCATCCTCCTCCACTCATTTCCCCCTAACGTTTATTTTTCTTTTGCTTTTTTTTAAAAGGCCCCTAGAATGGGAGTGATGGATGGAACAGCCCATCCCCTCATTATTTTGTCCACCAATTAGGCCTACTCCAACCCATCAATTCTGGTTCACTGATTTCCGGTCCCACACTTTTTTTTGTTTGTTTGCTGGGCATGATCAGGTGGCTTTTTTTGTTTGCACTCATTTAGTCTGTCTCCCTTTTGCACCTTTCCCCAATAACATTTGTTCTAGGTTATGGTGACAGTTTATGAACTTTCACTTTGTCCCCCCCCCACCCCAGTTGAGTTACAATTGGAGTAAATGTGTAGGTCCAATTGTGACGATAACCCCTAGTCATGCCTCCAGAACCAGCCCACTGGCTGTCATTATGAAAATAACAAAGCCTATAACTTGCCAAACAACATCAAATTAGGACATTCTGTGATGAAAGAAGTCTGAAAACAGGAAAAGCCAAGGATTTAATCAATCGAGTGTCTCCTGTCTCTGGATACAGTATTTGGGACACTGCACAACCTCCATTTGTCTCTAAACATAAACTGGGCGTGCAGCCCAGAGAAACCAGCCATTCCCTCATAAAAACTGGCAAGAAGAACAAGTATATTGCAAAATACTAGATATAGGAGATGGAAAACTTTCCCTTCCTTCCTCTGCTGTGTGTCACAGTCTCCTGTATTGTGTGAGAATAGCTGGACCCTAGGAACCTACGCTAACATTTTCACTTTAGCTTGCAAGTCTAAATATAGTTTGTATTGTTCAAGACACTTATTTTAAGCAGATTACGGGGATAGAATGGATCACACCAGGCTGCATGTTTTATCACTGACTGGGCTTGCTAACTGCCTGCTGCTAAAGCCTGTGATTTAAAATTAAAACATGTCCCATTAACAAAGCTACACACCGAACAGCAGGTGCCAGCTGAACTCACACCCCTTCTCCCACTTAAATGACTAACTTTTCAGAGCTGTGGGCTATTGGCGGCAGCCGCGGTGAACTGGGGGGGGGGGGACATGAGGACGGAGTAACGTTAAAATATACCCTGAGGACGAAATTCTGCCTTGATTTACACCTGTGTAATTCCATGAAGAGGCACAAATCAGAGCAGAATTTGGTCCCAGGTGTCTTTGCGCTTCTTGTTACACCCACCGCTGGCTCTTCTCTGCCATTCAGATGTTTGCAATGACTACCGTCTACTCTTCTGTAACAGCGAACACACAGGGTGTGTCAGGAGTCACGGCAGCTCTGGGTTGCCTCTGCCTTTCTAACTTCCTCCTTGTGGTCTCACTCAGCCCCATCTTCAGCCAGCAGGCCCTCTCTGTCCCTGCAATTTGCAAGCTTTGCTTTGCCACTCTCCTTGTGCATAGGGGGAAGAGACATCGGGGAATGGAGGCAATGCCCTGTTTGAAAGAAAAAGCAGCGCGTCAGCGAGCTGGAGGTGCCACTTAGCTGGTATTTTACCACACGAAAGTACCTTCTTAAACACTTACAAACATGATTTCTGTTTTCACAATGGAGAGCTGGTTAGCCCTTGAAGTGCTGCTCAGCACCAGCATGGCCACTGCCTGCCATTGGCTTGTGTTACCATTTCACCTGGGGGCGCTCAGCCAGGAGCCACTGACAGGTTAGCCGGGCACCCGAACACTGACAACATCCCAGCGACCCTCTAAACTGGAACCCAATTAGGCCTGGTCTGAATGACTGCGGCCAGAGCTGCCCTCAGAGAGCGAGTCAGCCGGCATTTCTGAGTCCCCCATTCTGTAACTGAGTGCAGTGGGGCTCTGCCTGGCACGGCCGTAGGCACAGACACAACCCGCTAAAGGATCAGGACCTTCTGCTGTAGGCTGTTTAGGCCATGGCCTGGGTTTTCATCAGGTATTCGCATAGCACCTCGCACTATCGGGCCCTGCTCCCCGACTGGCCCCTCTTGGCACTACCGCAGTACAACTATGACCACATACCAATATCCAGTCTAGCTGGACACACGCATGCCTTCAGTTCCACCACTGCTGCAGCACAAGCAAACTCAAGGGCCTTGATGTTGTTTTTATTTATTGTAATTGCAAAGCCTAAAGAGGAGTCGCAAATTGTCTCTTCTGCAGCGACCACAAATCCCACACACGCATGACACAAAGCAGAAACCATGTCACAACATGGCTCTCCTCCTGGATCTCAGCCTGGATTCCTCCCACGCACTCAGCAGTGTTATGACTTCTAACGAAATAATCTCTTTTCATCCTGATCAGAAATGTATTGAAAGTAATAGTTTCTGGTGGTGTAAAAAAAAAAAAAGACTGAATTCCTGTCAGCTGATTTAACATCTGGAACAAACAACTCCTAAGCACAACTTATCAGCACTAACCTAGAACATGTGCTATTTCTGAACGTGGTTTAGAAGACAGGTGTAGCCAGAGATATGAACATTTTAGAGCAAGGGGCCATGATGCGAACACAACTTTCTCACTACGTTATAAACACATCAAAGTAATCCCCAAGGATTTTATCAGCCCCTCTGCCCCCTTTCTTTTGAGTGGAGTGGGGAAGGACAAGCTCATAATATTCTCACCAAACCATCCAAACACAAGGGTCCTAGGAAGAGAGGAAAGGAGAGAACAGGGTGTATAAAAATCAATGATTTAAAGAAAAAAAACAACAGATTTGTTAAAATTTAAATCGGATTTTTTTGATAAAATGCTTTTGGAGGAAAAAAACCTATCTAAAAATAGTTTTAATTAAGATACATTATAGCTCCAAGATATCTCATCATGGAATAGGGATTATAAATTCTAATTCTATAGTATGAGACAATATATTCATGTAATGTTAAGAAAAGTTTTGTAAATGAGTTCCAATAGTTCATGGATTAGGGACCCAATTTTATGGGTTTCCAGGGGCTTCTGTATAGATTATTTAGGTTAATCTTTCTATCTGCCCAATGGGACTCAGTTCTCAGTCTAGAAGATACCATCAGAGATACTTAGTTTTGCAGTTCTCAAACTGCGGATTTGTGTCTCCAGAGATAACATGCTTATTAACAGCAAAAATGTTGTAAAATAAATAAATAATATATAGAGGTGAGAAACAACAGACCTCAACCTTATTATCCCTCTGCAAATTTGTGTACACAGAGTCAATCCCTTACCTCTCTCTAAAAACGCAAAGTTTCTAAAAGTTCAATGAATATAAGATTGCTGGGGGTGGAATAGATCTGGACAAGGAGAAGAAGTCTGGAGATAAATGTGAGAAGGGAGGGACGGGACAGGCTCTGGACCTGCTCCCTGGCTATGTGGCTTCTGGCTCCGGCCCCAGGCTCACACACACACAGCATCACCCCCACCGCCTCTTCCTGCCCCCAGCTTTGGCCATGTGGTGGTGGCGGCTCCAGTCACCGGTTGCAGGCTCTGGACCTGGTCCCCAGCTGCATGGAGGTGGGTTCACACCTCCCCAATATCATCCTTACCTCCCCTGGCCACTCACCCACACACCCATTGCCCCTGACTCCCATTGCCTCCCTTCCACCTCCCCATCCAGTTCTTAATTTGTCCCTGGGCTTGTGTAAGTCTGCTCTGAAAAGTAATATAAACAAATATCACTTATCACAGCAAACAGACTTCCTAGCTAGCAAGTCAAAAGAAACAACAAAAAAGACAAGAACATCCAAAGCACCTTATTTGTGTTGTCTCTATTCAGTCCAATAAAGAATAGAGACAACGGCACATTTCTTTATTATTGAGTCTGCAAAAAAACCAAAAAATCCTACATAGATAAATCAGGAGATTTGGACCTGTCTATGTGCATGTTTGTTTGTTTTCCCTGAAGTTAATTAAGTATTTCAGGAAAAACTGTCATGGCCGCCACCAGCAAGAGTAGATGGTCGTGCTCTGAGGCCACCAAAAAATGTGTTGAGAAACTCTGACTTCCGCTATGCCGAGACTGGCACAGCAGGGCCGACAGGGCGTGAACGGCAGAGCGTACCGAAGAGTCGCTCTCTACGGGAAGGCCAGCACGTACAATGCTGCCGTGGTGCATCGCACCGCTTCATGGGAGGGCATCTCCCAGCCAGGTACTCCACCTCCCGGAGAGGCAGTAGTTATAGCAACGGGAGAAGCCCCCTCCCCCCCATGACACCGAGCTGTCTACACTGGGGGCTGGGTCAGCACAACCGTGCAGACCAAGCCTAAGGGTATGTTCACACAGGGACAAGCCCCGCCCCCAGCTCTGCAAGTCACACATCATGCTGCAGCAGAGTTTAAACACGGCCCAAGTATGAAAAGCAGGAAGCAGGGGAAAGCTTTTCACCCTGGCCCCCCGCCTCCCAAGACCTCAGAACAATGGCTAATTGCTACCAAGGGACCAAACTACACAATTCCAGCCGACCAATCTGTGGTCTCTGTCCCTGGCTACACTACAGCCTTTAAGTAACCGGGTTTAAACCACGAAGCCACACAGGCCATGGTACACCCACAGGAAGAGCAGCACGATTGCACATACATCCGCTTAAAATGGTGAAGCTGCGGCACGGACAGGTAGGGTGACCAGGCAGCAAGTGTGAAAAATCGGGACGGGGGTGGGGGGGTGATAGGAGCCTATACAAGGAAAAGACCCCAAAATCAGGGCTGTCCCTATAAAATCGGGACATCTGGTCACCCTACGTCACACCCAGGCAAGTCTTCCCAGGTAACTCCACGACTGACAGCACGTGCACTACTCCTCCTGCCAGCTAACGTGGCTACTTCCTAATAGGGAAGCAAGCAGAGTGAGTACGCCGACGTGCAGTGAATATGGAATACAAACTCGTCTTTTTAAAATGTGGACTAAAATGGCTGACAATTCAGTTTCCTGGTTCAGGCCGGGAAAAGAGTGCAATGACTCATGAGGTACTCTCGTTCCTGTCTCCGGATTCTATGCATTTGAAACATTTGACCTGCTCCTTCAAGGGGCAATGGAAAGCTCTGATAGACGTTTTAACCTAGCACGACTATGTAGTTCAAATAGTGTAAAGTTAAGCCATTTTCCAGAAGGGTTCTGATTTGTGCTTTTTGTGTTGACAGCACTTTAGCACAGTACTGGCCACACAACTGGTTTCTATAATGATGAAGAGAAAGTGAAAGACATGCAAGAAAAAACAAAACGAACACAAAACACTGAACACAGTTCCTTTTAGTGACCTCAAAACCACCTCCGAACCAGTCATTTGTTATGCAGATGTGTTGATCCATAAACAGCCTCTCACTTAGCAGTAAGTGGTCAGCTCAGAACTTCTCTGAGAGTTGCATATGTTGAAAACCACATGAAATCTCTCAAAAGCATTTTTAAAAAATCTCTGGTTAAAGAGAGTCCTCAGGTAAACATAACACACTAGTAACCGGCCAGGTAGTGGGTACTAACCCACGAAAGCTTATGCTGAAATAAATTTGTTAGTCTCTAAGGTGCTACAAGTTTTTCTTTCTTATTTTCATTTTGCTGACACAGACTAACACGGCTACTACACTGAAACCTCTGGTTACACAGTAGTAAACATAGAGTAATCTAAAGGCGTTACAAGGTCAATGTATCAAGCTTCATTATTTAAGTTTCAAATAGTATCTGGCCTCTAGCAGCAGTTGTTAATAAATAAGTTGACAGAAATCCAAGGACAGCAGAGAGAATTCAAATTTTTCTTATCTCACACTACTATGCAAAGAAAGGGAGATGTACAGCTGTCCCCGAACAATTGGATGTATTCGAACATTGCTGGGCCACAATCCTGCAAACCTTTAGATAGATAAATAACTTTATTGCAGATTAACAAGTATTAGAAGTCAGAGTAGGGTGACCAGATGTCTGGACCTTAGGTGCTTATATAGGCACCTATTCTTCCCCCGCCTCCCCTCCTCCCGGTTTTTCACACTTGCTATCTGGGCACACTAATACTGCCTCACGAGTGTGACTGTGTTCACTCTGACCATTGTTGCTTGAATGTATTTATTTATGATAGCACTTTGGTAACATTTATTTGTTGAATTCCATGCTGCCCACAATGTGGTAGATGCTGTCCAAACAAATACACCAATTATAGACCATCCAAAGTCATAGTCATACAAGAACTATTTAATCTTTGCTGAGAGGCTAGGCAAGAACATTGTTTTTTGGTGAGAACTACCGGGTTTTTAATGGCTTAACAGACAGAGAATTAGCTAGAATCTACCGAAACTGGTGAAAGGGAACAATCAAGAAATAACACACTTGCGAAAGAAAAGAAAAAGAAAAGAAAAGAAGCCACCAAGTCTCCCCCACCCAAGAACCCAAACAAAAAACAACAGTCCTAAGAATTGTGGATCTGTGATAGGAAACTGAATAGTAACCCTAGCAGTGTGATGGTGGAACACTAAGTACAAGACTAAGTAAAATATTTATAAGTCTGAGAGGAAAAAACACTCTATTTTTAAAGTCTCTCTCTCACCAGCATCTCATTAAGACAACCATGAAGAATTCTGGTAAGGTATGTATAAATATAAGTCATTTATAATTTATTTTTTTAATTGCTCTCTTCTCATCAGCACACAATTGTTACTGAAAGAGTATTTGGAGCCAAGGACTTCACCAATGTGTAAATATTACTTTTTCCAAAATTATTCTATTTTTGTAGTTTTAAATAAAATGCCATCTTGAAACACACACATGCTTTTCAGCAGCCTTCTAAACGTTACTATTAAGGATGTGTTTATCCCACAAACACAGCCATATCAGGGGTCCTGTTTGGACTACAAAGGGTCCCAACTTCCAGGACAGTGGGTAAGACCCTGTCTACATTACAGGTTAGAATGGTGTGAGCAGGTCAGGGGTATATAACCCTGTCAGAGCCAGGTCACCGGACAGTTGTATCAGTAGCATAGACAGCTCTTAATCTGAAGGTAAAGAACCAGGAAATGAGTCACACAAAGAAACAATTGTTAGTTGTCCTTAGCACCACCCATAACTTCCTATTATTTGAAAATTAAATAAGCAAGGTAGGATTTAATATGAAATGAGACTAGCCCTAGTAATCTGTATTAGGATATGCTGCCTTTCTACAGCGAGATAAAACAAACACAATCTCCACCGAGTTTAAACAGCTTCCACTGAGTCTATGTAATGGAGGCGATCTACAATGGTTACAAATAAACCTCAGGGAAAACACGGTAGGATTGGAAGAGGCACCTGAACTAACATTTGGGAATAAGGCTGCATCCACTCCGACAAGCTGGGCTCTGGAGAGCTCTCAGGACCCAGGGCTTCGTTTGGAGTAGTTAACTCTGGTTTGGGTGGAGCAGTGAAAGGCCTAACACACTGTTATTTATTCCTTTCCATACCCCGTTCACGAACCCTGTTTTAAGGAGTTGCTCAACATAAGCTGTATATGGATTCATATGTGTCTTATTGTGCGCTACTGACGCTAGTAAAATATTTAACCCCAGCTAGTCTCAGTTCATCCTTTGGGCTATTACATGATGTTAAATCGATGTCCCTGATTTAGGAGGCGAGGAGGCTCTCACGCCCCTGGATTAGATGTTTTTATGGCTGCACTGAAGTGGCGGATGCGGTCTCTAGCACGGTACTTTTTATGGGGGGTAAACATGACAAGCTGCCGCATGTGCAATTTCTGAGAACAGACGCAACAAACAAACCAACTTCACCCCGCGGTGCCTGTGTTTGTACCCGCGGAACGCCGGGGAAGGCAGCGGGAGCGGGAGAGCGCGGTGGGCACAGGGGCTCGGGAGCAGATTTCACCACTTCCAGAGACAAAGGGACTCCTGAGCCCCACGCTTCCTGCCCCGGCACGGCAGCGGCCAGGGTCAGCGGTACCCAGGCGGGGTCGGGCTGCGGCCGAGGGGAGGGGGAGCAGCAGCTCCCTTGGGACCGGCCCCTCGCCCGCCCGCCCGCCCGCCGGGGTGCGGGGCGCAGCGGAAAGGCCGCGGGGGGAGAGGAGCGGGGGCTGCGCCGGGCGGGCGCGGGAGCCGAGGCCGGGGGGCGCTTACCCAGCAGCGGGGACGGGTCGGGGCAGTCGGGCGGCGGCCCGGGCTGGGCGCTGGTGGGCGGCGGCGGCCCGGGCTGGGCGCTGGTGGGCGGCGGCGGCCCGGGCTGGGAGCGGCTGGCGGCCCCGGGGCTGCCCGGCGGCGGCGGCCCGGGCTGGGAGCGGCTGGCGGCCCCGGGGCTGCCCGGCGGCGGCGGCCCGGGCTGGGAGCGGCTGGCGGCCCCGGGGCTGCCCGGCGGCGGCGGCCCGGGCTGGGAGCGGCTGGCGGCCCCGGGGCTGCCCGGCGGCGGCGGCCCGGGCTGGGAGCGGCTGGCGGCCCCGGGGCTGCGCGGCGGCTCGGGGCTGCCCGCCAGGTAGTAGCACAGCGTGGCCGAGAGGTGCAGGGCGCAGGCGAAGACCAGCAGGCGGCAGGCCCGCTGCAGCGAGGTGCCGGGCAGGGCCCCGCCGCCCTGCGCCGCCTTCATCCCGGCGCGCTCAGCCTCAGCCGCGCGGGAGCATCCCCGGCCCGGCTCCGCGCTGCGCTGCGCTCCGGCCGCCTCCCGCGAGTCCCGCGGCTGGGGCCGGCGGCGGCTGGGCCGGGCCGGGCTCCGCCCCCTGCAGCGGAGGAAGGGGCGGGGCTGGGGCGGAGCGAGCCGAGCAGCGGCCCGGGCTCGCCCTGAGCGGCCACAGTCCCCCGGGCGATGGGCCCTGCCCCAGCGCCAGCGCGCCCCGGGATCGGGAAAAGCCTCCCCCTTGCTCGGGGCCTACTGCCCCCAGCCCGCCCGGGGGGGCTGGAACCGGGTGTGATAGCTCCGGGGGGGGCGCTGCCGTGTCCGGGGGCCGCTAGGGGTGGCAGACCTGAGACCAAACCTGAGCAGGCTCGAGGGGATGGTGACAGGCAGGGCGTGACCGCCCGCCGGGGCGGCAGGTTTGTGTAAGTTCTGGTGGTGCCCAGAATGGATCCAAGCAGAGGCGTCCTGTCCCTGGGATGGACCCGGGACAGCTGCCTTGGGCCCTGCACTTTGAGGGGGGGCCCTGCGCTTTGGGGGGGGGCCTGCGCTTCGGGGGGGGGCAGGGCATCCTGGGGGGTTAGCTGGGGCATGGTGCCGGCAGCAGCAAGCGACCCAGCCCCAGCCTGCCCCTGCTCTGCCCCCTCCACACCCCCATTCTACCCCTTCCTCCAAGCCCCCAGCCCCACCCCTTTCCAGCTTCCTCCCTGGAGAGGGGTGAGCTGGGGACGGCGACGGAAGCCCCCGCTAACGCCCCAGGCCACCCTGGACCCCGCGTCCCCCCAAAGGATGGTAAACCCAAACATTGCTGGAGCCGGGCCCACGTTCCTAAACATTGGTGAAGCACGGGCACCATATAACTCGCCGCCTATGACCTCCAGTGCTTCTGGGGGCCTGCGACACCCCTGGGCTCCAGGGGAGTGTTGGGCGCCGGTGAAAGCCAGGCGGGAGGTTGGGGGTCACGGAGCACACCGAGCATGTGGCCAGTGGCAGAGGAGAGGGTCGGAGGTGGAGCTGTGTTTGCCCTGGGCCCCAGAGATGCACTGTTTCATTCACCTGCACATCTACCAATGTGATATATGCCATCATGTGCCAGCAATGCCCCTCTGCCATGTACATTGGCCAAACCGGACAGTTTATTCTACGCAAAAGAATAAATGGACATAAATCTGACATCAGGAATCATAACATTCAAAAACCAGTAGGTGAACACTTCAACCTCCCTAATCACTCAGTGACAGACTTGAGGACAGCAATGTTGCAACAGATTAACTCCAAAAGCAGACTTCAAAGAGAAACTATTGAACTCGAATTGATATGCAAACTAGATTGCATTGCCTCCGGATTAAATAGAGATTTGGAATGGCTCGGCCATTACGTTAATTGAATCTATTTCCCTTAAGTTAACGATCCTCATTCACACCTGTGTGACCATCTTGTTTATCACTTCAAAGGTTTTTCTTCCCCTGCTGTTATGGTTCCTCTCAACTAATTAGCCTCTTAAGATTGGTCTATACACCTCGACCTTATCATGTTTCTCTGACTGTATAAATATCTGTCTACTGTATATTTCATTCCATGCATCCGATGAAGTGGGTATTAACCCACGAAAGCTTATGCTGAAATAAATTTGTTAGTCTCTAAGGTGCTACAAGTTTTTCTTTCTTATTTTCGTTTTACTGTTTCCTCTAAGGCCTGCTCGACGCTGGGAAACTAGTTTGGCACAGCTCATCACTCGGGTGTGACAAACGCAGCCCCTGAGCAGCATCGTTACACTGACCCACGTCCCCGTGCAGACAGCGCTCGGGTGTGACAAACGCAGCCCCTGAGCAGCATCGTTACACTGACCCACGTCCCCGTGCAGACAGCGCTCGGGTGACGGACGGGTTCTTCCATCGACCCGGCTGCCGCCTCGCGGGAGTTGGATTCCCCAGGCCAATGGGGCCCCTCCCAGCCACGCAGGTGGTGCCTGAACTGAAGCACTATAGTCCTGTAGCATTTTAAAGGCCAACAAGCCTGAGACACAGAGGTGGAGCCACAAGTTACAGCATCCAAATACATGTCCGGTTAATGCCCGTAACTGGGGCACGTGGTAGTTACAGGTAAAAGCAGAGAGTTGGGGACTGGGCGGGAGAAGGTGGAATGTAAAAGTGGAAGAGCAGAGCACTGACCCTTGTGGGACTCCGTAGATGGGGCAGATGAATTGTCACTGCCGAGGCAGAGTAAGAGGCCCAAGGACACAGCAGAGAGCCAGGTACCTGCTTTGGTATGAAAACAGCCAGGGCATGGACTGGGCCACAGGGGACAGTGTCCCCGGCCCTGTTCCCTCTAAGCTGTGCACGTGCGCACACGGTGAAACACCGTGTGCACAACAATTTGCATAGAATACATTTTTGTGTGCACACTCAGCCTGTCAAAAATTAGAGGGAACATTGGTCCCCGGCCATGATAGGAAGGAGTTCAGTCACTGCGCACAGATGAGTAGGTTGCTAACGAAGCCCTTATGGAAGTATATTGGCGGATGAGAGAGCTCAGCCACTTTGCCTAGGGTCTTTATTGCATTAATAATGCTGACCTCTGATGTAGTGCGTGTCATCGATGGAGCTCAAAACACTTCACACGGGAGAGCAGTGTCATTATCCCCATTGGACAGTTGGGGAAACTGAGGCATGGAGGTGGTTTTCTGTAAACAGGGATACATAGTGGCAGGTGAAAGAGAGCTGGGAAAGCAGTTGGTGATCAGAGTGATAACAAACGGTGCAAGGGGTGGAGATGGGCTCAAGCAATAGGGGAAAGAAGAGGTCAAGAGAGGCAGTGTCTCCCTTAAAGCACTGAGTAAGGTCAGGAAATAGTAGGAAAGAGGCCAATGTGGGAGGCAGATTGCAGTGCTTCGGGGAGGAGATGTGATCACACAGCAGGGGGTCTCAAACTCCATTGCACCAAGACAACAAAAACTACTACCAGACCCCAGAAGGGGGGACTGAAGCCTGAACCTGCCCAAGCCCCACCACCCTAGTTGGGGGGTGTGGGGGAGGGAAGCTGAACAGGCAGGAGGCCCATAGCTGGGCTTTGGCCCCAGGTGATGGAGTTTTGGCTTTGGCCCCGGGCCCAGGCAAGTTTAAGCCTGCCCTGGTCATCCCATTAAAATGGGCTTGCGACCCACTTTAGGGTCCTGACCCACAGTTTGAGAACCACTGACTAGAGTAATAGACCAGAAGGGAACCATTGTGATCTGTATTGTTTATTGTATGATTGTAGCACCCAGGACCCCCTTGTGCTGGGCTGCACAAATACAGAACAGAAGGACAGTCCTTGCCCCAAGTCTGATCAGATAGGAGCTCATGCAGACTGGTTTAAGCTCTGTAATTTGTAGATGTTTGTCCCCGAATAGCTGCTTCAGGACATCTCATTTTCTTTCGGGTAACCTCCCAAGTCCCCATATTTCTGTCTTTGCACCCCACCCTCAACGACTCCTTCCAGGTGAGAAGAGCAGATGCAGCTTCTTCTGGAACAAGCCAAACCCTTCTTCACCACTCGGAGTAGCTCTGCAACCAGGGAGGAAAATGGGCATTTGCAACAAACCTTTATTTTTGTCTACACATTTCAAACATGAAATTTTGTTTCTTTTTTTTTTTTAAATGTAGAACTTTTCCAGGGTCAATTCTTCCTCCCCATTTCTCCTTTTGTCCTCCCCTTTCTTCCATTTTGCCACTGAAAAGGATGAAACAAGGAAAGGGGGGGGGGGGAGAAAACCAGAACAACAAACTGCACATTATTAATAATTTAACTAATGTTAAAGAACAAATTCTTGGAAAATATTTTTTTATATGAAAATTTCAGTTTTAGAAAAAAGATCACTTAGAAATGAGAACAATACTAGTTTGAAATATTTCACCAGCTGTATTGCGCATGCTGCTGCAGCAGTGTTTCCTGTCTCTGCTCACCAAGGAACAAGGCACCACGCTGAAATCCTGAACTCGGATAGCCCAGACTCAGGTGGGCAATGGACCATATCTGGACCACCAGATGCTTTTGAATGGACCCTGAAATCTTTTTATTTACTAATTGTTGTTATTGGGTTTTTTATTATTTTCTCTGGAGTCTAGACCTCGATTATACCTTGCTGAAGAAATTTGGATCTTGGCAAAAAATAATTCATAGAATCATAGAATCTCAGGGTTGGAAGGGACCTTGGGAGGTCATCTAGTCCAACCCCCTGCTCAAAGCAGGACCAATCCCCAATTTTTGCCCCATATCCCCAAATGGCCCCCTTAAGGATTGAACCCACAACCCTGGATTTAGCAGGCCAATGCTCAAACCACTGAGCTATCCCTCCCCTCAAAAAAACATAAAAATGGCCCCCTCAAGGATTGAACTCACAACCCTGGGTTTATCAGGCCAATGCTCAAACCACTGAGCTATCCCTTCCCCCAAGGGTATTGACTATTCCTGGCCCAGAGGGTGATTTATTGCACTACCTTTGGTTGCCAATCCAACTCAATTCTCTTTCCTGTAATGAAAGACAATGCCAGCAGCCTGCCAGCTGGAGCTGGGTGAACTTTTTGGGATGAACAGTTTACTTGCAGTTTCAGTCAAGCTGAAAATTATTGGTTAATTTTATATGAATCCGCTGAATAGTTTTAGCCAAAAAAAAACCCCAAAACACACCCTACCTGGCAGTAGAGTTATTCTCATGCTTTCTGTAGCCAAATGACTATTCACTGTCATTCATAGTGGCAATTCTTAGTCATTCACATTCAAGTACCTGCTCCACCAAAGGAAAGCAGATTTAAGATTCTGTGGTGGTTCTTTATTCAAAAAACAGTGCTCAGAACAGTAAGTCGTTTTATGCCTTCCATTTTTAGGTAGATATGGGTGGCATGAAATGCCCCAGTGATTGTAAAATGCCTCAACAATTATCACTTCATTGATATTGATGCATTTCGTGTTACCCACTTGACAGATTTTCATCACAAGTTATATAAATAGATTACTCAGCCTGATCTTCCTGCGCAAGATCCCATGACTTGCACTAAATTACCCCTTTGTATTTGTTTTAGGAGGAAGTTGTTTTACGTGACAAAAAAAAAATTGAGGTATGCTTTCTGAGTCGAACAGGGCTATTTTGTAGCAAAGCTCCACTTTATGGTATCCTCTACAAGTTTTAGACAGCATCGGTGCCTCTTGCTTCACTTGTGACTTGTCTAAGGATCACATACCTACATAGTAAAACCGAGGAGTCCTTGTGGCACCTTAGAGACTAAGGCCTTGGCTACACTTACGAGTTACAGCGCAATAAAACTGCCGGCAGCGCTGTAACTCACTAACCGTCTACACTTGCAAGGCACGTACGGCGCTGCATCTCCACAGGTACAGTGCTGCTGGTACTCCACCTCCCCGAGAGGAATAACGTTTGTTGTGCTGCCGCTGGTGCGCTGCAGCTCCAGTGTGGCCACCCAATGCGCTGTTATTGGCCTCCAGAAGTATTCGGAAGTATCCCAGAACGCCTGTTCTAGCCACTCTGGTCATCAGTTCGAACTCTACTGCCCTGGCCTCAGGTGACCAACCGCCAGTCCCACCCTTTAAATTCCCTTGGAATTTTAAATATCCCCTTCCTGTTTGCTCAGCCAGGCGTGGAGTGCCCTCAGCGCATCTTTCCAGGTAACCATGCCTCCACGTGCGAGACGAGCCCCAGTATGGAGCAATGGCGAGCTGCTGGACCTCATCGCTGTTTGGGGGGAGGAAGCTGTCCAGTCCCAGCTGCGATCCAGCCGGAGGAATTTCGATACTTTCGGCCAGATATCAAGGGCCATGATAGAAAGGGGCCATGACCAAGACGCAATGCAGTGCAGGATAAAAGTGAAGGAGCTGCGGAGTGCGTATCGCAAAGCCCGCGAACCTCTGTGTTTGAACGGCTCGCCTACCCTTGCACCCCCTCCGCATGGCCGCTCCTGGGAACCAAAAGTGCCCACGAACCGCTGTGTTTGAACGGCTCGCCTACCCTTGCACCCGCTCCGCGTGGCCGCTCCCGGGAACCAAAAGTGCCCGCGAACCGCTGTGTTTGAACGGCTCGCCTACCCTTGCACCCCCTCCGCGTGGCCGCACCCGGGAACCAAAAGTGCCCGCGAACCACTGTGTTTGAACGGCTCACCTACCCTTGCACCCCCTCCGCGTGGCCGCTCCTGGGTACCAAAAGTGCCCGCGAACCGCTGTGTTTGAATGGCTCGCCTACCCTTCCCCCCCCTCCGCATGGCTGCTCCCGGGAACCAAAAGTGCCCGCGAACCGCTCTGTATGAACGGCTCGCGTACCCTTTCCCCCGCTTCACGTGGCCGGCCCCGGGAACTCTCCCTGCCTGCGCACTGAGAAGTTCGAATGGTTTGGCTCCCAACTCCCTCCCACCCCGCGTTAATGGAAACCGCCGGATGTCTTTCTTTAAAGGGAAAATGAAGCATTCCCTATACTAATGAAACGACTCATTCAAACCAGGGCACCATGACTGATATCACTCTGATGAGGATTACCGAGACAGAGAAATACTGCATGATGCGTCAATGCCAGCAAACCCCGGGGCCGTATGCAGCCATGCTATGCAAGGCAATGATACCAGAGTACCTGCAGCTTGCATGGCGCGGGAAAGTATCCTACCATGGAGGAGACAATAAGGCCGCTCTCCCCGTGAACGTGAAAAACAAGCTCTCACTGTACCTCCAGGAGAGCTTCGCGGAGCTCTCCGATGGGGATTACTCCTCTATCCCCATACATATTGACAGACTTTTCGAATAGTTGCACGGGAAAGCGACTCCAAGCTGAAGCGCATAAGGCCAATTAAGCAATACTAACACATTGCTTATACACCATGACTATTGTATTCCAAATAAATGTCTAAAACACTGACCTGCTGATCCTTCGCCTGATTCCTGCTCAGGGATGCTGCCTTGGGTGGGTTCGTAGGGGAGCTCAGTCAGGGTGATGAATAGATCCTGGCTGTCGGGGAAATCAGCAGTGAAAGCGCTGTCGACTGCCTCGTCCTCCTCCTCTCCTTCCTCATCTTCACCGTCCGCGAAAACCTCCGACGACGTGGCCGTAGATAAGACCCCATCGTCGGAGTCCACGGACACTGGTGGGGTAGTTGTGGCAGCACCACCGAGCATAGCATGCAGTGCCTCGTAAAACCGGCAAGTGTGTGGCTGCGATCCGGAGCGTCCGTTGGACTCCTTGGTCTTCTGGTACGCCTGTCGCAGCTCCTTGATTTTCACGCGGCACTGCGTTGCATCCCGGCTGTATCCTCTCTCCGTCATAGCCTGGGATATTTTGTCATAAATTTTGGCATTCCGTCTTTTGGATCGGAGCTCGGATAGGACGGATTCATCTCCCCACACAGCGATCAGATCCAAGACTTCCCGATCAGTCCATGCTGGAGCCCTCTTTCTATTCTGGGATTGCATGGTAACCTCTCCTGTAGAGCTCTGCATCGTTGCCAGTGCTGCTGAGCTCGCCACGATGTCCAAACAGGAAATGGGATTCAAACTGGCCAGACAGGAGAAGGAATTCAAATTTTCCTGGGGCTTTCCATGAGTGGCAGGTCAGAGCATCCGAGTACAGATTGCTGTCCTGAGCGTCCACTGAGTGGTGCACTGTGGGATAGCTCCCGGAGCTATTAGCGTCGAATTCCGTCCACAGTACCTCGAATTCGACATGGCCATGTCGAATTTGGCGCTACTCCCCTCGTCGGGGAGGAGTACAGAAATCGAATTAAAGAGCCATTTATGTCGAAATAAATTGCTTCCTAATGTGGACGGGTGAAGGGTTAAATCGAGTTAACGCTGCTAAATTCGACATAAAGTCCTAGTGTAGACCTGGCCTTAGATAGCCTGGTGACGGGAATTTCTAGAATGGCTATCAATATGTAACCCTTCTGCCAGTCAGAGTCGGCAGCAACAAGGGCCGGGTTCCGTATCTAGGGGTTCCATTCCAATAACACAATGCAAAACCGGCTCGAGCCCCCACCCAGTGACCTGGGACAAATATATATCACCCCCCCTGGGCGCCTCTAAGAGGCAGTACTTCCCCTCTCGCAAGCACAGAGTCTGAGTGTAGAAAAACCTTTTAATGACAGAGAGAAACAATGTGGCCTTTTGCTGGGGAAACACCACATCTAGGATTTGTAAACCAAACTGTGAGCAACGACCCACCCCAGCAAATTGGCCATGTCCTTTCCCTTTGGTTCTTGAGTCCAGCAACCCCAAAAATCACCCAAAGTCCCAAAAGTCCAACAACCCAAAAGTCCAGACCCAGAGTTCAAAAGTTCATCTGCAGAGTGTTACACCCCCTCCAGTCTGGGTAGAAATGGGGAGGGGAGAGGTAAGGGGCACCTTACGTGGCTCGAAGCTGACTGCCCCGTCCCTTCGTGGGGCTTCGCTCGGCTCTGCTCTGCTCTGCTCCGCCAGCCATCCCACGAGTCACTCCGCTCAGCCGTCCCGCAAGCCGCTCCGGCTGTCCCGCCAACTGTCCTGCTCCGCCAGCAGCTCCGCTCCGTCAGCCGGCCTGCAAGCCACTCCATCAGCAGCTCCGCTCCACCAGCCGCTCAGCAATATATCTTCTGGCTCCCCCACTACTTAACACAGTGCTCAGTGACTTCAGCTCATAACAATTTCAGCTTTTTAGTGATTTCAGCTTGTAGTTAGGGGAGCCTTCGTGCTCATTTGCACACTTAGTCCAGAGTAATTCCAAGTCAGCAGCCTGTGATTAGACTCCTAAGGAACTCAAAATTAGCTCTGATATTCCACAGTGGAGAGAGAGAGAAAGAGGTGTAATTGATATTTAGGACCCTCAGAAGAGGCCCATGCCACCAGATACAAATATCTGTCCCCAGCCTCTCTCAATTCACTGGGTTTTGGAATCCATGTCCCTCGCCTAGCAAGTGCTGCTTAGCTAAGGGCGAGTCCCTTCATCATAACAAAAGCCCACTGTCCTTGATTCACATAATCAGGGTAACAACACTTTATTCTTCCTGCCCCAATAACAGAGAAACTGGGGCTCCCACAGCAGTAAAGGTGACCATTTGGGCAAGCGGTCCATCATGCTTTGCAGGGTGGGTGTGTCCATGCAAACAAGATTAGCCCCTGACATCCCTTTCCACAACTCATCACCAGATGTCAGGGTAGAGCTCATCCTGACTCCGCTTACAAATAGAAACCGAACCCCTCGCAGGCGGGGGAGAGCCTTGCAGCTGGACCCAAACCTGAACGCTGACGTAGATAATCCACCTTCTTGCACAGCGGTAGTGAGGGGTAGGGGACCATTCTTCCGGCAGTCTAGCCACATCTATGGGGCCCTTAGGTCAGCATGACTGTGACACTGAGGGGGGTGAGTTTTTCACATCGCTGAGTAATGTCGTTCAGTAGAGCTAAATTTTACGTGTAGGCCAGGACTCAATCTAGCAGTAAAAGGCATAACAAGATCCAACAGCTGGAAGTCAAAGCTGGGAAAATCCAGACTAGAAATAGGGTGCCCATTTTTAACACAGGGTCACTAACCATTGGAACCTAGGGAAGTGGTGGATTCTCTCTCACTTTGAAGTCTGTTTATCGAGGTTGGATGTAATTTTTTAAAAAACAATCAGCTCTAGCTGAACCAGAAATGCTGGGCTGGATGCAGGCATGACTGGGCGACATTCTCTGCAGGTTTGTAATGGTTCCTTCCGGCTGTCAGGATTCACAGACTGTTCAAAGAGTTTGTGTTGCTAGGAGCTGCTAGGGGTTTCCTTTGGTGGAGGAGTCAGGGTGGGTTCAGAATGTTTCCCCAGAGGAGCCAGAAGGGCTTGTTCTGCCCATTGCTGTGTCCTGAATCTGTGCTTTAGTTCTGTAGGAAGCAGGTTTTACCAGTTAATGGATCTATCACTGGTCTCCATGGCCCCATGGCAGTGAAGTTCACAATTGTGACCAGAGCGTTCAGTGTGGGGCATTGTGGGACAGCTGCTGTAGGACTATTAGGGTCGACATAGGTCATGCAGTGTCTACACTCACATTGCGTTGACCAGAGTAGGTCTACTGTGGCGCAACACCCTTTGGGGAGACGGTGTTACTGTGGTGGCGTCATGATCGGTGGGAGACAAATGTGAGTGTAGCTACATGCACACCTAGGTCAACGCAAGGCGACTTAACATCAACCTAAGTTGTAGACCAGGCCTTAGCATTAAGGTCCCCAGACAACATATCAGCTGTTTGGATGGGCCTATTAACTCTCATTATCTTTAGCCCAGAGAGGACGCGAAGGTTTGTAATATGAATACAGGTGGCTGCCCCCAGATAGTTCAAAGGGCACACACAGAGAACTCTTGTTGTCCACAATATATTTTCAAGGCATATTTTGATAGATGTCGACCTTGCACTTCTGTGGAATGTTTCTGAACCCAACGGGGGCTAAGTGTAGCCTTGGTGCAGTGGGCGAGCCCAGTGCCCGTGTCTTTGTAAACTAGCAGCGGTGTACGTAACAGAGGCAAATGGCTCGTGCAGACAGGTAGCTAGGCAGTGTGCAAGCACCGCTTTGTGCACCCAGTGCCTGATTTGCAGTGGGTGTGTTTGTGGGTGCAGTGGGGGCCAGGCTGTGCAATTTTAGGGGGGACAACTGTTGCATGGAATAACTTGGAAAGCTTGGCCATTGTCTGTGCCATCACGTGCTGAGTTCTGATCCTCTGGGCTCTCCCCAAGCACCTCGGGCTCTCAGCAGCAGCTGAGTCAATCTCCGCCCCATCCCCCTCAGAAGCGTTTTATGACAGTAAACAACTGCTGATGTAGTTAAACATTTACTTTAACGGAGGAATTTCAAAGTACGCTTGGGACAAACAGTGCCGACAAGGCCTCCAAGTTCAACGCCACAACTCCACTAAGGAAGATGAAATAAGGTTTAGTTATAAAGGTTTTTAAAGAAATCAATTTAAGAACCCCCAGCAAAGTAAAGTCTGGTAGAGAGAACAGGAGAGAGCCCTCCAGCTCCATTCAGTGAACCTCTGTGCTAAGGGGGGCTCCACTGTGTGGCCAGTTAATGCTGAGCTGCCTTGTGGTTTGGCCAATGAGATAGATAGAAAGTTGTTTCCTAAAACCCTATTGACATGGTCCCCTTTGTTGGCACATGCTGTAAGTGCTTCTTGGTGGTCTGCAGGGTGGGGGTGTGGAGTGCTAGCAGACGGAGTGAGTCCAAGCGGGAGAAACACTGCCTTGGGAGGGAGGGGAGAATACAGCGAGTCCCACATCAAAAGCTTAGCCCAGGGAAGCAGGATTCTGGAGCTGTGGGCAATTCTGGGCCGTGTTCCACTGCTGGGGTTTTCACCAGTCTGATCCTGGGCTAAGAAACCCAATTAAGGCCACCAGTTAGTGCCAGCTGAGGTAGGGTGAGCAGACATCCCGTTTTTAAAGGGACAATCCTGTATTTAAGCTCTCCCGCAGGTGTCCCGACTTTCTTTAAAATGGGCAAATTGTCCTGTATTTTCTGTCTCCCCACCCCCTCCCCGTACTGACTGGTCACCCAGCCGCCCGCCCACCAAGGGTGAATCGGGGGTTCAGTGGCTGACGGTGAGGATGGGGGTGTAAGGGTGGTGACAGGGTGAAGATGCAGTGTATGGGGCCAGCCGCTCCCCTACAGGCCCGTCAGCGCAGCCCCAACTGCGTGCTGGCTCTCGGACAGCAGGGCCCCGTCTCCTGTCCCGTTTCCAGCTGGTAATGGCTGGTGAGTGCGGGCAGGCGCCAGGCAGCTGCCAGTTACGTGCCACCTCTGCTGCCCACCCATCAGCCCTTCACATGCTCCCCCTCTCACTGTCCTCTCCCTGCTTTGCCCCTTCACACCCCCACCCAGCCCTGCGGCTCCTCCTTATCCCCCCCAGCGGGGCACGTCCCGCTCCCAGCGCTGTGCGGAAAACCAGCCCCGGTCCGAGCGCTCAGCTCGCCAACAGCCTGGCCGGCAGGCTCCTTCCTTCCCCCACTGCCTCTGGCTGGGCCGGCGCCCTGGGAAAGCCCCAAACCCTCGGGCCCAGGACACTGGCCAGGAGGAGCCGAGCCTGGGGTGTGCCAAAGCCCCGCACAGCGCTGGCACGGGGAAGCCTCCCGCCCCTCAGCTCTGGAGTGGGGGTGGAGGGGAAGCGATTTCCAGCCTGTTAGCACCCCGACCCTGCAGGCTCCACAGCAGCCCCCTGGGCAGCAGTTTAGCCCCCTCTTCATTCCCCCCACCCCCTGCCCTGGTTCCTGCCCCCAGGGAGTGTGGGGATGCTCCATCCTGCCCCCTAGGCACCCTCCCCTGCTGAGCCTCTCTGTCCAGGTTTGCTGAAGCCCCTGCAGTCAGGTTCCCTGGGCCACAATGCATCCTTAGGGCTTAACCCCTTCCAGCCCACGCTGTGGCAGGGAGGGAAGCGGGCAGGACAGGAGGCGGCTGGGTTATGCCAGGGACCAGCAGCAGCCTGGAGGTGTCAGCTGCCTGTAAGCGGGTCGGACTCACCCCTGCGGCACCTTCTGCTGGTTGTCTAGGGAATTAGCTCACCAGCCTCCAGAGCGCCCTCCGCAGGCTGGTGATCCGCCTAACTGCTCTGGCCCCATGTCCCTCCCAGGACCCGGTGCCCCTTTAACTAGGATGCTGCCCCCTGGCAGTACCCCACAGATCTGGGTCTCCCCTCCCCAGGGGATCCCCCAACCCACTATCCCCACCTCGCCTCAGTCGTAGGCTACTGCCAGTCACCAGCTAGCCCCCGCGCCCTGGGGCAGACTGCAGTATAAGCCACTCATCACAAGCAAAGGGGGTTTGGACCTGCTGCCTCGGCCTACCTGTGGGTTGCCCCTGCAACTGCTGTACCCAGTCGGGCCTAACCTTAGGCCACAGTCTGAGGTTTTCTCAGGCCAGAGCTCCCCAGCTCCTCAGGCCTTTTCCCAACCCTGCTCCACCCTAGGTACCTGCTCAAGTCCCTGCAGCCAGGCCCTTTCTCTACAGGAAGACTGCCTGCTTCAGGCCCACTGCCCTCTTATAAGGGCCAGCTGGACCCTGATTAACTGGCCACAGCTGTGGCTGCTTTGCCAATCAGCCCAGCTTCCAGCCTCAGCCTTCTCCCAGGGCTGTTTCCAGCCCCTCAGGGAAGGAGCGGGGTGCCACCCCGCTACGCTGCCTTTCAACCCCCTGCTCCGTGGACCCAACCGGCTCCCCCGCCCCTTCTCCATGAGCCGGCTGCACACCTTGCAGCCGGTCCGCTTTCAAACCACGTCACGGAAGCATCTCTACACGCTCGTGCTCCACACCCTTCATTTCCTCGCCCTCGTGTCCCGCCCCGACACAAAGTGGCGGGACCTTCTACCACCTCTAGAGGGTGAGGAGCCCTGGTGGGCCAGCCTCTATTCCACTCTGATACCGAGGCCCACGGGGGATATCAGCTGGTGACTCCTTCATGGGGCCGTGAGCACGGGCGTGTATTTGGCGTGGTTTACCCCTGTCCCAGATACCTGCCCCTTCTGTGGTGTGAGGGAGACCCTGGTGCACGTCTACCTGGAGTGCACCAGGTTGCAGTCCCTATTCTGGCTCCTCACAAATCTTTTGTTAAGATTTTGGCTGCACTTTCCCCCTCACCTCCTTCTCTATGCACTCCCTATCCGTGGCCCCACAAAGTCACGGGACCTCCTGGTCAATCTCCTCCTGGCCCTGGCTAAACTGGCCATCTATAAAACCAGGGAGAGGAGGCTGGCCGATGGAGGCTCCGGTGCCTGTGGGGCCTGTTTCCGATCCCTTGTCCGTTCACGCATCCGAGCAGAGTTCCTCTGGGCGGCGTCCGCTGGCTCCCTTGACGCCTTTGAGGAGCAGTGGGCGCTGTCCGGGGTTCTCTGCTCGGTGTCCCTGTCAGGCTCCCTTCTTTTAACCCTGTGACCGCACCCCTGACCCTGTTATCTCATTAGTTGTCCCCCAGACTCATTTGGATTCCAGGTCCTGTGGATCCTCCCCTTAAGCTGGGGGGTGGTCCTTTAGCCTTCCGCCCGCTCACTTCCCGGAACCCAATAGGACACTGCCTTTCAACACTGTGCGGGCAGGAAGGGACAAGCAGACACGGGCCAGGTCATTCCTCCCCACTGCCTCGCCTGCGGCTGGAAGCAGCTCTTGTCCCTTCCCTCCCGCATAGCGCTGAAAGGCTGCTGTTGGCGCCACATTCTGGTGTCAACCCTGGCAGAGATCTGGGGAGGGGGCCATGTGACCCTGCGTACCCCAGCACATGTTACCTCGGGAAGACGCCCACCAGGTACCGGGATAGGCGGGTCCATCCCAGGGGCCTAACCAGGCATGGAGGGCAGAGAGCGCCAGACAGGGAGGGTTGGGTTGGTCTCCCCCTGTGTGAGAGAGGTGTACGGGTGTGTGTGTGTGTGTGTCACCCTCCCCATGGTGTGTGAACCCTAAAGCCTTAAAGATAAGAAGGTCAATAAAAAGAATCCAACTACACCATATTTCTTTTTAACGGGGGCTCAGTCAACTTGTTGTTAATTTGAATATTTGTACTCCACAGTTCTGATTGATTACCGTTGAACTTCCTTGAATATGAGTAATTTTACAAGGTGTCCCGTATTCAGCACAGGGAAATATGGTCATCCTAATAAAAATTAATAAAATAAAAATGGAGATATGCCAATCTCCTAGAACTGGTCACTGAGTCCAGTCCTCTGCCTTCACTAGCAAGACCAAGTACTGTCCCCTGACACATTTTTGCCCCAGATCCCTAAATGGCCCCCCTCAAGGATTGAACTCACTACCCTGGGTTTAGCAGGCCAGTGCTCAAACCACTGAGCTATCCCTCCCCCCTCAACTGAGGTTGTATTTTCTGTGGCCAGGTCTACACTGCAGACTTCTATTGGTATTTCTACGTCGCTCAGGGGTGTGATAAATCCCTAGCCCTGGGCAATGTACTTATACTCCCCTAACCCCGGTGTAGACAGCGCTATGTCAGCAAGAGAGTTCCTCCCACCGGCAAGCTACCGCCTCTCATGGAGGTGGGTTAACTTAGTGAAGATGCTGCTTGCGCCGATGGGACAGCTTCTCCCATCAGTGTAGGTGTGAGTGAGGGAGTATTAACCTGGGAATGTTGCATGGGAGTTTCACTAATTTACTGTCTTCTGCTAACATGGGGCATGGCTCCGTTTCCCTGAGGTGCTGCACCAGTACTAGATGGTGATGGGAAATAAGGGTGTGACTTCACTGAGGGATGATACCTGACGGCCAGCATGTAAAGGATGGTGGCTGCCCTTCATAACCTAAGCCAGGATGGGGTTGAGGCCAGGCGACACCTTCTGCCTGGGAAACTGGACAAAGGCTGGAGGAGGGGTGGGGGGGCGTGTCTGGGGGAGGCAGCAGAAAGGGGTTTCAGTTTGGAGCTGGCTGGGGAGATGGGGGGAGGCCCAGAACCTCTAGGCTCCCACCCCCCAAGAGAGACCTGACTGAGGGGTCCTGTTTCCTGTACCTACAAGCTCTGTTTTAGACTGTGTTCTTGTCGTCTAATAAATCTTCTGTTTTACTGGCTGGCTGAGAGTCACAGTGAATCACAGGAAGTGGCGGGGGTGGGGGGTGTGTGTGCAGGGCCCTGACTCCCCCACACTCTGTGACAGTAGGTACTCCACCTTCCTGAGAGACAGTAGCTGTGTCAACTACCTGAGTAATGGTCTCAAGTTGCAGAGGGGGAGGTTTAGGCTGGATATTAGGAAAAACTTTTTCACTAGGAGAGTGGTGAAGCACTGGAATGGGTTACCTAGGGAGGTGGTGGAATCTCCTTCCTTCGAGGTTTTTAAGGTCAGGCTTGACAAAGCCCTGGCTGGGATGATTTAGTTGGGGTTGGTCCTGCCATGAGCAGGGGATTGGACTAGAGGTCCCTTCCAACCCTCATCTTCTATGATTCTACGAACTCTTGGTAAATAGTTCCAGTGGTTAATTACTCACTGTTAAAAATGTACATTTCCTGGGCACAGCTGAGGAATCAGCCCTAAGTTTAACTATACACTGTACACATTGCTTTTCCCAGCTCCCAAGAGATAAGTACAAGGCCTTCCCTATAAAAGGAGCTGTAAGTAGATCAGAGTATGCACAGCTGTGCTGGAATCACCATGACTGTCAGAATACTGGGGGCCCTCACGGCTGTGTTCCTTCTCCTTGCTCAGTGTGGTAAGTCTGCTTCGGGTGTTGTGGAACACAGCCCGTGTTTCGTGTGGTATCTGTAGTTGTGCTTAAAAACAATGGTTTTAAATTAACGTGGACTGGAAGACTGCAATGGAGAAACCCAGCAGAGGCCAACTCAGCTTCCCCTAGCAGACTGAGCAGCAAACACACCGTCTTACTGCTGGACCATCACGCTGGCCTGTGCTCCATCCACCAGTGGACACAAGAGACAATCTGCTGGGAACTTTGGGTACTTTCAGACACACTTTCAGCATGTGTAGAATTTTAGGTATAGCTGGTTTTTTGGGTTGGGGCTTTCCAGACATTCAACAAGGGATGCTCCCCAGTAGCGTAGCCGGGGGGGGGGGGAACAGGGGGAGCGGTCGCTCCCCCACTGAGCAGAAGCAGCGCCTTTTTTGTGCTCAGGAATCATAGAATCTCAGGGTTGGAAGGGACCTCAGGAGGTCATTTTGCTCCTGCGCTGCAGCCGGAGCGGAGCATTTTTTTTTCTCCGGCGCCTTTTGCTCCCGGCGCTACCAGCGGAGCTAAAAAAAGCTCTCACCCGGCGGCGCTCCAGCTGTGCGGCAGCACTTCGGCGGGGGTCCTTCACTCGTCTTCGGCGGGTACCACCGAAGAGCCGGAGCGAGTGAAGGACCAGCCGCCGAACAGCTGCGGCGCCGCCGGGTGAGTACGAGGGGAGGCGCCTTTTTTTAGCTCTGCTCCCCCGGCACTCTAAACCTGGGTACGCCACTGGTGCTCCCTCCCGTGAGGAGCTCGCAGTCTCAGACAGACAGACAGACAGACTGGGAGACAGATGTTAGGGGAAGGGGAACAATTAGGGATTTTTTTATACAGGTCAAGGAAATTCACTGTTGTTGTCTGGCAGAAGGGGAGCTTCATGGGCGGCGGGTTTGAGAGGCCAGGAGAGGCTGCCACCGAACGGGCACCAGGGCTGTAGCCCTGCTCATGCTCCACCCCAAGGCCCTGCTCCCAGTCATTCTCTTCCCCCGTGGCCTCGCCTGCCCTGCTTCTCTTCCCGCCTCGTCCCCCCGAGATCCTGCCCTCATTCTGCCTCTTCCCCCGAGAACCCCCCTGCCTGCTGCTCACGCCTCTTCCCCCCTCCCCCGAGGCCCCCCCTGCCGAGCGGTGGGCGGGGGGTGGGCTCAGGAAAGGGGTCAAAGAGGCGCAAGCGGCGGGCGGAGGGGGAGTCGAGGGAGGGGGCAAAGAGGTACAGGCAGCTGGCGAGGGGGCCTCGGGGGGGAGAGGAGAGTTACGGGTGGAGAGGGGCAGGTGGGGGGCCTTGGGGCAGAGAGGAGCAGGCCAGGGGGTCTTCGGGGTGGAGAGGCATGAGCAGCGCATGTGGGGGCCTCAGGAAGGGGGCGCTGGAGGCACGAGCAGCTGCCAGGGGGTCTCGGGGGAGGGGTGAAGAGTCATGGGTGGAGGGGGATGTGGGGGGCCTTGGGGTGGAGAGGCACAAGCAGCTGGTGGCAGGGGCCTTGGGGGAGGGTCATGGGCAGAGTAGGGCGGGGGGGCTCAGGGCAGAGAGGAGCAGGCTGGGGGTCTCGGGGGCACAGAGGAGCGAGAGGCAGGTGGGGGGGGAGCCTCGGAGGATGGGGCCAAGCGGGAGCAGGGCCTGGGGGTGAGTGGAGGTGGAGCGTGGGCAGGGCCTCAGGGGGAGGAGGCTGAGTGGGGGTGAGCCTTGAGGTGGAGCAGGAGGCAGGGTCACAGTCCGGACACTGGTGCCTCCCCACTTCTAGGGAGCTTCTGGCGCTCACGCCCAACCTCCACAAATGCGGGAGTCACATGCCCATGGGGACCTTCCTGAAAGATTTGTACGTGGACGAGGCTGGTCATCATGAACGGGCTGATCGGGACGTACCATGCACAAGGGCCAGGCGGACAGTCTCAGGGGGTCATACTGGGCACGGGGCCCTGCGGAGGGGTTGAGGGGGATGTACCAGCTTGGAAAAGAGATGACTAAAGGGGGCGTATGATAGAGGTCTATAAAATCCTGACTGGTGAGGAGAAAGTGAATAAGGAAGTATTCTCATAACATAAGAACTACGGGTCACCCAATGAAATGAATAGGCAGTAGGTTTAAAACAAACAAAAGGAAGTATTTCTTCACACAACGCACAGTCAACCTGTGGAACTCCTTGCCAGAGGATGTTGTGAAGGTCAAAACTATAACAGGGTACAAAAAAGAACTAGATAAGTTCATGGAGGATAGGTCCATCAATGGCTATTAGCCAGCCTGGACAGGGATGGTGTCCCTAGCCTCTGTTTGCCAGAAGCTGGGAATGGGTGACAGGGGATGGAGCACTTGATGATCACCTGTTCTGTTCATTCCTTCTGGGGCACCTGGCATTGGCCACTGCTGGTGGACAGGATACTGGGCTAGATGGACCTTTGGTCTGACCCAGTCTGGCCGTTCTTATGTTCTTCTCATGTGCAGGGGCCGTGCGGATGGGCTCCGGGGGATGAAACGTGTGTGCCCTATGGCAATGAGAGATGCTCAGCGGGGCACGCTGTGCACAGGGGCCAGGTGGACGGGTTCAGTGGGCCGTACCCTGCTCAGGGGCTGTCATGTACTTCTTGTGCACTGTAGGTTGCAGGGTTGCTCCTAGCAGGTCAGGCATCTGGATCAGTTGTGGGATGACTGCGGAGTGTAGTGTACGGCTCAGAGAGCTACACACAGGACGTGTGCGATGTAAGATCATGTACTGAGGGTAGCTTAAATAAGGTCTTGTGCACACAGCGCCACCTCGTGGTGAAAGAGTATCATACAGATGAGCATTCCATTACTTCTCCCCCTTTAAGTTCTACATTTCTACCAATTTCAGGATTTACACTATCTCCGCTATCTTTGTAAATCAGCAGGTAGCCGTCTGTTAAGTGTCTCTGGATCATACTGATTTTTTAATTACATAATCCTAACACATAACAATTTGGTCATTTGGCTGTCCATGTGTCGGTCTAGAATCCTTAAGTCATTGTCCTTCTCTTGTTCTGCATCCCCCTGTAGAGTTTGCTCAGTTGATTGTTCTTTCTGAGGAACAAACTATAGATGTCAACAGTTTCTGTTGCCCTCTCTATTGCTGTTCTCAATCACATACTATCTGGGTACCGAATTATTTTTCTTCACGACAGCTCGAGTTGTCCATCCTTTTTCTCCACTCAATTTGACATGAATTCAGTCACCAGGTTCTAGACCCAGCAGCTCTTTTGCCGAGTGATGTCTGTTGTAAAAGTGTTCATAAGTTCTTTTAGCCTTTTTATCCAATACGGCTACTGTCTTCATGGTTGGCCACTTTGGAGATAGATTCTTTTCCAAAGCTGGAACTGTATTTCTGAGTTGTATTCTCATCAGGAGTTGTGCTGGACAATATCCAGTAGCTGCTATTGGTGTTGATCTTCAACTCAGAAGAGCAAAGAATAGATCTTCCTGCTGTAGGATTTTCTTGGCCATCTATACTAGGATGACCAGATAGCAAGTGTGAAAAATCGGGACGGGCGTGGGGGGGGACTTAAATTCTGCTGCAGTGAATTGTGGTCCATTGTCTGTCACTAGTTGTTCTGGAATACTGCGGTGAGTAAAAGTGCACTTCACACAGGCACTGACTTTTGTTTTTGCTGGTTGGTGCTTTTGAAGAGGTGTGTGTGTGTTTGAGGGGAGGCTATTTTCAGCATATTTATACACGTCTTTCCTATTCTAGTTATTGAATATGTGTCTATCATTGCTATTTTAACAATATAATCATTATTAAAATAGTAATGAACTGCATAATTACATTATCGTGAATTACAGTATATTAAAATCATTGCACTCACCTACAAGCTGTCTTCACTAACATCCCAGTTTAAAGCCATTACGTCTCATGGAGGCTTTCTGGATGAAACTGCCAGCAACACTGGCTCGTGGGTGCTCCGTACTGGGTTTACAATGGCACCGATGGCGCTGTGGGGCCGGGCCCACACTCAGAAGGTTCCCCGATGCCTGGACCGTGGCCCTGCCCGCAGCTCTCTCCTCTCCCCTGCTTTCTCCTCTCCCCCACCATGCGAGCAGCAGGCAGGGCCTTGGGGGGAAGAGGCCGAGCCTCAGGATGGAGCATGGGTGGGGCCTTGGGGGGAAGAGTCCAAGTAGGGGCAGAGCTTTGGGAGTGGAGCGGTGGGTGGGGCCTTAGGAGGAAGAGGCTGAGTGGGGGTGGGGCCTCGAGGGGGGTTCACGGTCCAGGCAATGTGGCCCACAAAAGATTAATCCAGCCCTGCGGGTGCTAAGCACCCCCTATTTTTTTCAGTGGGTGTTTGAGCCCCAGAGCACCCACGGAGTCGGCGCCTATGGCACTTCAGTTACTCAGTAACACTGTGAATGTTCTAGCTTTCAAATACGCTATTTCTATAGACCTGGAAAAATATTCCCCAATAAGCAGGCAATGATGTCCTCTGAATTCACATAAATTTGCAGCTAGTCTCTTCCAAGGTCTGTCTGTTCGGCATTGTCTCTGAACTTGATTTGTATTGGATCTCCTTTCAAAAGTCAATGACACCAAATCCCCGGTTGAATTCTTCCACTTTTCTCACTAGGTCTATCACGGCTCCCACACTGCGACTGAGAAGGTCTTTGATCCTTTGATCACATGCAAGCTGAATGCACAGTTTGTGTCTTTGTGGTGAATTGGCCCCTGCCCTTCAGAACAGTGACAGGGCTATTCAGAGCTGTGTGAGGTGACCTCAGCTCCGGGAGGGGTTGCAGGTGATTGTAAATCCCTTCTGAGAGGACTGTGACCTCTGCTCCTGAGTCAGTTTTAAAGTCACTAGTCTTGCCATGAATATTCAATTGCACTGTCCAGGCAGGTTCTGTGTTGTCACAAGTGATAGATCCCAGAAGCAATGGCTCTCGATTGTCCGGAACTCCCTGAGTGCTTTGATGCAGCAAAGAACTGCAAAATGTCCATATTTTGTGCATGTGTCTCACCAGGTACCTCTGGCTGCACATGCATCATCTCTTGGGATATGACTTTTCCACACCTTGTGCATGTGGGCTGGGATTTGTCCCTCTAAGCCTGGGAGTTTTCTGGGTATTATGATAATGACTTTTAACATTCAAGTGGCTGTCTAAACTAGTTTCAGGATCTCACGTTCCAGGGTGCAATCCAGACTAGTGAGGGGCTGTGTCACCACCTGCCCTGTCACCGTGGGTGTCTCGCAATGCTTTGCTGCTGTAGCTCCCAAACTGGGCTGCTCACAAATACCTAAACACCCTGCAGGTCACACCTGAGTGTCTGTGTATAGCTGCAGCCTGCCAGCCACACATCAGTCACACCTGGCTTCCACCATGGTTACCCACTTGCCAGGTGACCCCAACACACAGGGCCGGCTTTAGGAGGTGCGGGGCCCTATGCCGACAGTGTTGACGGGGCCCCTCCACTGAAACGCCGCCAAACACAGCGGCGGTGGTCGAGCTCCCGCCGAAGTGCTGCAGAAGACGGCGGCAGCGATTGAGCTGCCTCCGAAGTGCCGGACGTTGCGGGACCCCGGCACGGACATTGTGGGGCCCTCTTAGGCGCGGGGCCCGATTCAAGGGAATCGGGCGAATCGGCCTAAAGCCGGCCCTGCCAACACACTCCCAGTCCTGGATTTTCTCCCAAAAGGTGAGTTCTGAGCTGTCCGGCCCTCTCCTAGACAGTTCAAATATTAGAGGTTCATTGTCCCTGGAAGAGGTCAATGTACAATGGTTTGCTACTTTAACTGGAGTTACCAAACAATTCAGTTTAACCACAACACTGTTTTAGTTTTGATTAAGACTAAAACAAGTTTATTTAACTATGAAGAGAGATTTTAAGTGAGTACAAGTATAAGGCATTAAAGTCAGAAATGAGAAATAAAGATAAAATGCTTCTAGTGTTAAAACTTAACAAACTAGACTTGGTTCAAAGTAAAATTCTTACCACAGGTTCCCAGCAACAGGGCTGGCCAAATTCTCAAGCGTGGATCTGCCCCCAAAGGCCAAAGGGCTGGTTCCTTTGTCTTCTTAGGTGAGAGAGAGAGAGAGAGGTTTTTGCCCATCCCTTTTATAGTCCAGTCACCCTTTGAAATGCTTTTCCTGAGAGTCACCCTTAGATAAAGTTCCTTCCTGCTGTGAGCATGGAGACTAGGAATCTCGTAGTAAAAGAGGTTCCATTTTGTTGTTTGATAAAATGCAGATCGATCCGTTCCTGGCCCCCTTAACTGCTAAAGAATGGCCACGTGACTGGGGATGGCCCATCAGCTTTGACACCTGGCTAGAGGTGTCAGCTTGTCCTTTGTCTTTGAGAAACTGGTTTGTTTATCCCTTCCCCAGACTTGTCTGGTAAACACACTTCAGTCACGATTTCAGCTTATGTTCATAACTTTACACATAATGTTTGCTGCACACATTTCATCATGGTATTATTGATCAGTGAATTGTTAAGCATATTGTGTACAAAGATTATTACAATGCTGTGTAGCCTGTGAGGCGGACGGGCTCACGGGGACATACCAGGAACAGGGGTCCGGTGGACGGGCTCACGGGGACGTACCAGGAACAGGGGCCTGGCGGATGGGCTCACGGGGACGTACCAGGAACAGGGGCCAGATGGACAGACTCACGGGGCTGTACCAGGAACAGGGGTCAGGCGGACAGACTCACGGGGCTGTACCAGGAACAGGGACCTGGTGGACAGGGTCAGGGGGATGTACCAGGAACAGGGGCCTGGCGGATGGGCTCACGGGGACGTACCAGGAACAGGGGCCAGATGGACAGACTCACGGGGCTGTACCAGGAACAGGGGTCAGGCGGACAGACTCACAGGGCTGTACCAGGAACAGGGACCTGGTGGACAGGGTCAGGGGGATGTACCAGGAACTGGGGCTATGTGGAATTAGGCTTAGAAGCAGATGGTGAGTGGCTGGCTCATGGTGGCTGAGGTGAGAATGTCAGAGGAGCAGAGGGGTCAGGGGAACTTGGCACTGGACACAGAGGAATCGGCCGGCAGTGGGACAAGGAGCATCACACCAACGTGGCAGCAGAGGGCGCTGTGGAGGCATTTGGATTTCTCCTGGTGCTAAAGTTTGTAAAACCGCTATTAGCAGAGAGGGAGGGGAAGGGCCAGGGAGTGGGGGAAGGGCACTTCTTTAAAAAAATTGTCCGCTGAAACTTGTGATTTGCAGGGCCGGCTGTAGGAAGTGTGCTCGTCTCTAGCCCCATATGGAAGGGGAGGTTGAGCCTTCTATGCCACTTGCCATGTGTGGCACAATAGGATTGCAGGGCCTGGCTCACTGTGCCCTTGGGCCAGTGTGAGGCGGATGTCATGCCACTGAACTCAGCAGTAACTCCGTGTAGAACTGGGGTGATGTGGGGGATCAGGCCTGGAATGCTCTGTCAGCTCAGAGCTGGGCTGTTCCCGTTGCTTAAGAACATAAGATACTGGGTCCATCTAGCTCCTTTCCTCTGACAGTGGCCAATGCCAGGTGCCTCAGAGGGAATTAATTGACGAGTGACCATCCCCTGTCATCCAGTCCCAGCTTCTGGCAGTCAGAGACTAGGGACACTCAGAGCATGAGTTTGTGTCCCTGGCTATCTTGGCTAATAGCCACTGATGGACCCATTTTCTATGAACTTATCTTATTCTTTTTTGAACCCATCTATACTTTTGGCCTCCACAACATTCCCTGGCAACCAGGGTCTGACTCACGCTCTGCTCCGAGGTGTGGCTAGCTTTCCGCTCCGGCGCTCGCTAGCGTGGCTCTCTCTGTGAGCGAGACCAGCCTGTCCATGGCGTCATTGGCTCCTCCGCATGCTGCTCGTGGGTTTCATGGGTTCCTTTCCCTTTCAGGGGCAGGGCCTCTGGACGGAGGGGTTCCCAGAGTGGTAAGTGGGATCCTGCTGTTCTCTTCTGCCGTGCGCATGGACGGCCAAGCTCTAGCCAAAGGGCTGGGCAGGGCCGTGGGGAGAGAGTGCGCACAGGGAGAACAAGGGCTGCTAGCGCTGCCAGCCCTACGTGCGGAGAGAGGACCCTCCTCGCCACCGTGGGCAGAGCTGAAAGCACAAGAAGACACAAGCGAGGGGGTTCAGGAAGGGAGGAGGGCTCCCTGTCCAGGCTGCCCCATCACTTCAGTTCATACAGCCCCGGCCCTGCCACCACCATTCTCTTTTCGCGCGGCAGACACAGCTCATGCTGCCCATCCCCCAACTAGTTCCAGCTCCCTGGCTGATGCAGGACCCCCTGCCCGAGCTCAGGCACTCCGCCATCCCAGGGAATCCCCACGGGCATCGGGGAGAATTCCGGGCCGCATCCCTGGCACAGTGGAGGTCGTCACCGGCACAGGGGCTCCCTGGTCGCTGCAACACTAACACTGCAGGACTTAGATCACTGTTGTTTGGCTTCTGTCTTTCCAGCCGGCATGTGAGCACGCTGCCCTGGTGCCAATGTGCCCCTTGCTATACAGGCCTGTCTGCGGGACTGATGGACACACCTACAGTAATGAGTGTGTGCTCTGTGTGAGGCGAAGGTAAGGACGTGCCCTGGTATTGCTCACACACAGCTGATAGCGTGTTGGTGCAGAGAGTGCTTTGCAGCACAGAGCAGGAGGCAGGGTTCACGGGCTGTCCCAGCCCAACCTAAAGGCAAACGGTGATGTTCCCGAGTGGCTCCTGAGCCAGGGGAACTCTCTAGCGCGTGGGCAGTTTCATCTCTTGGCTGTAGATTGTGACTCAGGTAAGAACCCCCCTTTGTCCCCTGTCCAGCCAGGCTGCCGGGTCCAGCCACATAGGAGCCAGTGGGGCTACTCCCTCCCTCTCTCTCCTGGGGTGAGTGGGCTCCAGCCCTCTCTCACTTGCCCGAATAGCTAAGCTAGACCAGCAGTGAGGGGTAATCACTGTCTGCAGGTAACGGGAGCATCAGTGGGGAGTCTGGGGGCTGCTCCTGGGGCCGTGCAGCTGGCATGCTGCCCCTCACTCGGGGCCAGGCCCAGAATCAATTCTAGCCCCTTTTGGGTACGAGAGTTTTCTAGCCTATTGCAATGACACATCGAGAGCTGATGTTGCTTCCTCACATACGCAGCATTACACCACAACACTCTGACCCTGTAAGTTAATCCAGAGCTGTTGCTGAATCCAGCCAGCCCAGCTGGGCTGGACTCTAGAAAATCAGAATGGCCCCAAAATGAGAGGGAGGAAGAGACTTTGCACTTTTCTGATGGAATTAAGGAAAAACCCTTGGGCTGGATTTTTAAACCAATTAGCAAAATACACATAGTGCCTTGTGCTTGGATTGCCCTTTGCAGTTACCACAATCGGACGTTGGCACACAGTTAGACATTGCGCCTCATCTGCCTGATAGTGGTGTTCACCAGGAGAGAAATTGTGCTGTCCGAAATGGTCAAGTTGCCAGAATGTTTTCAGAGCGGAGTGAGTCCCACTGCAGTTTCCTTGTATTCCCACTCCAATATTTTTCTATGTTCTCACTGGGCCAGATTTTGCCCTGGTTTACATCCCATGGAAGCCAATAGCAACCAGACTTGGCTTCACCAGTTTTGAACAGGGTGTCAGCAATTTGACCGATTTTTATGTAATTAGACACACAAAAAGCACCATTGTATGCTTAATGTGTACATTAAATTAGCAGCATTAACTCTTCAAATTGGATAATTGTGCATTCAAATAATCACTTATGCATATAATTGGCTACTATGCTAATTCTGTATGCCATTTAGATGTGTAATAATGCACACATTTTGAATGGAAAATTGAACACAGTTTTTAGAAAATCAACCCTTTTTCTATTTGCTAGACAACCTAGACAAAAGTCCTAAATGTCACCTAAGGAATATTTTCTAAAACTCTTATTTTCTGGTATTCTAGAATAACCAGGCAAGATATCCAGATTGTGAAGGATGATATATGTTAATATTTGGAGCCCGCCAGGACACCTTGTGAACCACAAGAAAGCTCTGTAATTGATGCTCTGCTCTCTAAGTTGATTCAAAAGTACAAATAATGATCATTTCAGTTGGTTATTCTGAATAATAAAATTAGAAGAGGAAGCATTCACAAGAAGCATTTTTATTTGAAACATTTAATTTTATGTACTAGGAAGACACACATGATCTCCGCAAGAATAGGGTGACCAGATAGCAAGTGTGAAAAATCGGGATGGGGGTGGGGAGTAATAGGAGCCCACATTAAAAAAAAGCCCCAAATATCAGGACTGTCCCTATAAAATCGGGACATCTGGTCACCCTACCCAAGAAGAACAATTACAGTAAGTTCTTGTCTCAGATTCATGGTGTGGATCATATGAATTGTTTTCTGCCCATGTTCTGTTGCTAAGAGGGCCACAAGTAGAACTAGCGCAGCGTATAGAGGGCTTTGAGAGCCAAGCATGGCCGGCACTATAGAAATGCCAATTCTTGTTCCGTGGAATGCAGTACAGTTCTGCAGTGTGTCGAAGATAGAGGAATGCTAGTAAGGGTGTGAAAGGAGAATGTGGCCTTAAGTGGGCTTTTTTCCTTTTGCTAGGGGCCACCCCCCATTGGTGCAAATTATATATAGTAACAATACTTCATAGGTAATATTAAGCACCTTTCAGCCAAGGATCTCAAACTGCTTTACAAACATCAGTCAACCCTTAGGACACTCCAGAAGGTAGGTATCACCATTCAACAGCTGATGACAAGGAGAGAGCAATTGACAAGCGCCATGTAGCACATCAAGTTAGAGGGAGAGCCAGGAACAAAGGCCATAACCTCCCCCGATTCCCTGTCCTCTGCTCAAAGCACAAGGGAACACAGCATTCCCAAAGTGAAACAACTCTCCCCCAGCAGCTTGTGCACTGAAGTGTTCCTGCAATCGCTCTTGCTTGCTGCTGAGAGGCTGCAGAATAAAATGATACGGAGCAGTGGCGCCTCGGGGGAGGAGACGGAGCAGAGGTGAGCTGGGCGCGCAGTGGGGGGGCTGGCGGGGAGCTCTGCACCCACCAATTTTTCCCCATGGGTGCTCCAGGCCCGGGCACCCACGGAGTCGGCGCCTATGTACACACCCTAGAACTAGATGGGAGTAGGGGAGGATCAGGTCTCAAGTTTACACCCAAACGTTCTGGGGTATCGAGGGGCATGTGAGAGCGTAACACCAACCAACCCCAGTCATTGGCGGGTGGGATTGAACCTGGGGTCTCTGGAGCTTAGGGCATGAGTCCCTACAGCATGAGCTGAGCTCCAGATCTGTTAGCTAAGGCTGTCGAGCAGACTCATTAATTGCTCTCTAACGGGTCTCGGTGCCACTGGCTGGGGCAGAACACCCCACCCAGGAGGTGTGTTGTGTGGGTTACGAGCACCAGCCCCTCAGCTCTAAAGAGAGAAATGACACAGGATGGTTGTCGGGTGACGCTGTCTGGCTGCATGCTGGCTCACTAGCAGAGTGCTTGTTATACACACAGGTGAAATATGAGCTAATGGCAGAAGTGCCATTCAGGGACTAAACCTATCCAGGCAATAGGGCCGTGGGCTCCCTAAGGCTGCCTGCCCAGCACCTAGATACACCGATTTCTGTGTGCCAGACATGGCACTTTGCTGCACTAGCCAGGACAAACCTTACTGAATTCAGGTAAAAACAGATTGACTTAAGTTTAAATAGCTGAGGCGTTCGGTGCAGTCAAAATGTGACTGGTTGTGTGCTGGTGTGGGATCGTATGGAACGTCTGTGCGGGGAGACACGGCCAACGTAACCCTTGGGAAGTGCTATGAGCCGCAAGGACAGGCTGAACCACTGTGAAGGTTTAAAGTTCAGTGAGTGTCCCAAGATGTGGCTAGGGGGAGCTGTGTGCAAATGTAACTCCTCCAGGTATCCAAGAACGCAGCCTTCTGCCGAGGACGGGCCCCTTTTGTCTGCTGACAGCCAGGACAGAGCAGTGGCCCTGGCGGTATAAAGAAGTGACTCACAGATTCATGTTCTGAACCAAGGCGGTTATGAACTTGTAACCACAGGAGACCCCTGGGTGGGGTTTGAAGGCTTTTCTCTGGCCAGAGCCCTTGCTGGAGTTGGGGTGATCACTGGTGAGCACATTAGCAGGTGTGCAGGTTCTTTATTGTGTATAACATGTTTTCTCTAGAATACTTTCACCCGATGACTAAATGTGCTTGCTTAGGCAGAGCTGTGTGGTGCCTTAGCACTGCGGCAGTTATGCTGGGGAGGAGGCAAAGCAGGCCATCTTAGGCCATCTGGCTTGCTGGTCACTCACAGAGCAGGCAGGGAGCTGTGCAGCCTGGAAATACCCCACTCAGGAGGGAGAGAGAGACAGATCTCCACCCAAGAGAGAACGGCTGAGACGCCTGATGCCTAGTGTAGGTGCCCTTGCCAGACTGTAGCGGGGGATACAGGTGCCGTTGCCCTGAACTGTGACAATTCACTCACTGAGCTGGAAAAGCAGGGCTAGATTAAGGCAATCTGGCCCTACGCACCATGCCAATGTCTTCCCTGCCCTCCCCCATACCCAGGCGTTACCTCTTTAGCCCTTCTCCATGCCTAGTCCTGCTGTAGGGAAAGTAGATAAGTAAGTGTTGTTTACTCCTTCTCATAACACATGAACTAGGGATCACCCAATGAAATTAATGGGCAGCAGTTTAAAAACAAATAAAAGGAGGTACTTCACACAACGCATAGTCAACCTGTGGAACTCCTTGCCAGAGGATGTTGTGAAATCAAAGACCATAACAGGGTTCAAAAAAGAACTAGATAAGTTCATGGAGGACAGGTCCCTCAATGGCTATTAGCCAGAATTGGCAGGGATGGTGTCCCTAGCCTCTGTTTGCCAGAAGCTGGGAATGGGCGACAGGGGATGGATCACTTGATGATCACCTGTTCTGTTCATTCCCTCTGGGGCACCTGGCATTGGCTACTGTCAGAAGACAGGATACTGGGCTAGATGGACCATTGGTCTGACCTAGTAGGACCATTCTTATGTCTGACTCCCACGCCATATCCTCCTTGGTGTGAGGGTGCCATTCCCGCCCAGAGAGACAGAGGCAGTGGCACGGGCCTCCTTCCCACCCCAGGGTGGCAGGAGGGCTGCCCCAGTAGTTACCCTACCAATGAGGATGCAGCTGCTTAAGTGTGTGTGGTGGGGTGGGGGAACAGGAGATGCTGTTGCAGTCATAGAATCATAGAATCTCAGGGTTGGAAGGGACCTCAGGAGGTCGTCTAGTCCAACCCCCTGCTCAAGCAGGACCAAACCCAACTAAATCATCCCAGCCAGGGCTTTGTCAAGCCTGACTCATAGATTTTAAGGTCAGAAGGGACCATTATGATGATCTAGTCTGACCTCCTGCACAAGGCAGGCCACAGAATCTCACCCACCCACTCCTGGAATAATCCTCTCACCTTTGTCTGAGCTACTGAAGTCCTCAAATCATGGTTTAAAGACTTCAAGGGGAAGAGAATCCTCCAGCAAGTGACCCGTGCCCCATGCTGCAGAGGAAGGCGAAAAACCCCAGGGCCTCTGCCAATCTACGCTGGAGGAAAATTCCTTCCCGACCCTAAATATGGCGATCAGATGAACCCTGAGCATGTGGGCAAGACTCACCAGCCAGACACCCAGGAAAATGTTCTCTGCAGTAACTTCTAACATCCCATCACTGACCATTGGGCCTATTTAGCCTATTTAAAAACCTCTGAGGAAGGAGATTCCACCACCTCCATAGGTACACCATTCCAGTTCTTCACCACCCTACCAGTGAAAACGTTTTTCCTAATATCCAACCTAAACCTCCCCCTCTGCAACTTGAGACCATTACTCCTTGTTCTGTCATCTGCTACCTCTGAGAACAGTCTAGATTCATCCTCTTTGGAACCCCCTTTCAGATAGTTGAAAGCAGCTATCAAATCCCCCCTCACTCTTCTCTTCTGCAGACTAAACAATCCCAGTTCCCTCAGCCTCTCCTCATAAATCATGTGCTCCAGCCCCCTAATCATTTTTGTTGCCCTCCACTGGACCCTTTCCAATTTTCCCACATCTTTCTTGTAGTGTGGGGCACAAAACTGGACACAGTACTCCAAATGAGGCCTCACCAGTGCCGAATAGAGGGGAATGATCACGTCCCTCGATCTGCTGGCAATGCTCCTACTTATACAACCCAAAATGCCATTAGCCTTCTTGGCAACAAGGGCACACTGTTGACTCATATCCACCTTCTCGTCCGCTGTAACCCCTAGGTCCTTTCTGCAGAACTGCTGCCCAGCCACTCGGCCCCTAGTCTGTAGCAGTGAATGGGATTCTTCCATCCTAAGTGCAGGACTCTGCACTTGTCCTTGTTGAACCTCATCAGATTTCTTTTGGCCCAATCCTCTAATTTGTCTAGGTCCCTCTGTGTCCTATCTTTACAATCCAGCATATCTACCACTCCTCCTAGTTTAGTGTCATCTGCAAACTTGCTGAGGGTGCAGTCCACGCCATCCTCCAGATCATTAATGAAGATATTGAATAAAACCAGCCCCAGGACCGACCCTTGGGGACTCTGCTTGATACCGGCTGCCGACTAGACACGGCGCCATTGATCACTACCTGTTGAGCCCGATGATCTAGCCAGCTTTCTCTCCACCTTATAGTCCATTCATCCAGCCCACACTTCTTTAACTTGCTGGCAAGAATACTGTGGGAGATCGTGTCAAAAGCTTTGCTAAAGTCAAGGAATAACAAGTCCACTGTTTTCCCCTCATCCACAGAGCCAGTTATCTCCTCATAGAAGGCAATTAGGTTAGTCAGGCATGACTTGCCCTTGGTGAATCCATGCTGACTGTTCCTGATCACTTTGCTCTCCTCTAAGTGCTTCAGAATTGATTCCTTGAGGACCTGCTCCATGATTTTTCTTGGGGACTAAGGTGAGGCTGACTGGCCTGTAGTTTCCCGGATCCTCCTCCTTCCCTCCATCATCCTCTCCTGCCTCACAGTGACTCTTGTTGGGTGGCTGGGGCCCCCAAGTCAGTGGGGCCTGGCGTTAACATCCCATGGAGAGGCTATTGGACTCTTGCAGCTAGTCAAAGGCTCAGGGGTGGAAAGGTTTTATCTCCTGGGTTTGCAATGTCATCCGGTAACATTTTGCAGAGCCAAGGCTTGTTTATCATGCTTCAACAGGCTGCAGGAGAACGAACACATCTCCCCCCAGTGCATGAAAAGGAAGCCCAGACAGGCCCTAATATGAGCCTCTCAGGTTACTCAGCAGTTTTGCAACACACAGACTATTCCAGAGCCTTCAGTCAAACCTCAGCTGCTGGCCAGCACAGCCAGCCCCGCGAAATGTTGAACGCGATTATTCTGACAGGAATCCACAGATGCTATTTCTCCTTTCTAAGTGGAGTGTACAGTCCTGTCTGTGGGGCCCCAAGGCACAGCTTCGCTACAGCTACGTTTTCAGCAGGGCCTGCTTTAGACTGGAATACCGCCACCGCCGCTGCCTAGGCCTCAAAAGGTGTTGAGTACCTAACTCCCATTGAAATAAATAGGAGTTGGGCACCTCAGTACCCGTGAGGATTGGGGCCGAGGGCATGCAGAGCTACAGAGCTAATGATGGTCCAGGACCCCACTGCAAGGAAGAGGCCTGAGCTTGCAGCCAATGTTGACTAATGTCGGGGGGCTTTGGACCAGGCCCCCGTGACTAGGACAATGGCCAGGAAGCATCCTGCTTGTCTCAGTGTTAGGGGAACAGAGAATTCCCTCGTGTGCGTCGTGTGCTCTCCCTGTCTGTCACGTGGGACATCCATCAGGCCCACATGCCGTTCATCTTCCCCTGCTGGTGCCATTTGGGATGGGTCTCCTTGGGCGCCTGCTGCACACACCTGCCCTTCTGCTCCGACGGTGCCAGCTAGTTCCTAGGCATCTCCGTGACAGGCCTCATCAGGGCGCTCGCAGTGCCCAGGGCTCCTCAAGCTTTGGTTCTCACCTCCAGCCAACAGGGTTCCCCTTTCCTTCCATGCATCCCTCGGAGCAACACCACGGGACTAGAGGTGAGGCACTGGGGAATCGCTGGTGCACAGGTTTCAGAGTGTCAGCCGTGTCATCCTCTTGAAACACCTGGGGATTCCTGCCCTCTTTTCCAGATTTCATATCACCAGAAAACCAGACACAGACCCCATGAAAAAGACCCACCCCTCGCCCCCACGTCCCTCCAGCCACCACCTTCATAGCTGGAACCAAGCACCGGACGTAGGACTAGGCAGATCCTCCAGCCCCCAGGCAGGCGGCCCCTGCTCAGCTTGGCCCAGAGGAAGCAGACACGTCACACAGTTAGGGGATGGTTTTCTCATTTCAGCTGAAGCTTCGTCTCATCTCAGGCAGTAGCTGTCTCTGCCTGTGATTTAGGATGGTGTCCTGGATTGCGGTCTGTGGCCCGTATCCTGCAAACACTCTCACATGATTTTATGTGCAAGCCTGTCTAACAAGAATGGCTTACTAGGGGGTTACTTCAGGGGGGCTGGAACAACTTGTACAGTGGTGGGGCTGAGAGCCATTGAACCAAGCTGTAAACCCTGCATATCATGGAAACCACTTCAAGCCAGGGGGTGCAGCAGCACCCCCCACTCTCCTAGGCTAGTTCCAGCACCTATGGGTTGCCTAGAAGGCTGCTGGGCCCAGATCCAAGGCTGATAAGCATGGCAAGAAATTGCACAGAAAGCCGGACTTGCCGTTACCATCCACCGAGCCGCGTACCCCTTCCAGATTGGCACTGCCGACATCAAGGGCACTCTCAGCTCCAAGGGTGTCCTCTGTTCCGGCTCCAGTTCAGACTGTAGAGCACGTACCATTGACTGTGGGGAGGCTGGAGTCGGCCCCCGGGCCTCATGAACTCTTTGTCATGGAGGAAGTGAGGTGTCCATGTCTTCAGGTGCAGTCACTACCTAAGGGAGTATGCTCTCCTAATTTGGACGTACCTCCCACGTTCCAGAGGCACCACCGTTCAAACCAGGCTCTGACTTCTCAGCATCGGAGGACTTGGAAGGGGCACAGGGTCTGTCCCTACCATACCATCGATATGACTATTCGGAGGTTCTGCCGACTCAGTGGCAGTGCCCCCCTTTTCCCCAGCGAAGGAGTTGTTGGTACCCCACTCCTTGGGGCCCTTCACAGCAACCATTGGATCCACCTTGTTGGCCGTACTGGGGGTCCTAGCACCAGTATCCACCATCAGAACCTTCCTGCTCAGCTCAGGAGGAGTCCCTCAACTTGCCTCTTAAACTGTCATCGAACAGGCATTTGAAACCCGTAAGCCCAACTCCAACAATACTGCCAGAACCAGAGCAGTTCCCTTCCTTGTCACCAGCCATCTCAGGGTCTTTGGCTCCCTCCTTGCCCCTGGATGACTATTCCAGGACCTAATACACAGGCTGTCTGACACCTCCACCTGCCTTGGGAGGAGATACAGGACAAACAGTACCAGCTGCTTGACGTCCTGCACAACTCAGTACCGCCCAGAGTGGCTCTCCTGATTAACACCACCATTCTTCAACCCGCTCGGACTGTCTGGCACACGTCGGACACTTGCGCACAGACACGGGAAGTAGGGGTGCGGGGAGTTCTGCAGGAGCCCCAGGTTTTATGCGGAGCCGCTGGCCCCATGCCTGGGGCTCCACTCCCCGGCTTGGGTCACGGGGGCTGGCCCCACGCCCCAGCCAGTGGCTCCGCACCCAGGGCCCTGCTCCCAGCCCTCCGCCCTCCAACCCCACACCTGGGGCTTGGGTCCCAGCCACTGGCCCCATGCCTGGGGCCACTCCCTGCTCCCAGGCCTCTGCTCCTGGGGCCCCGCACCCAGCCCCCACGGCTCCACTTGCACGTGGGGTCCCGGCTGCCAGCCCCTGACCAGGGCTCCGCTCCTGGCCCCACACCTGCCCCCAGCTGTGGCCACAGCCTCAGCCCCCTGACCGGGTCCCCCCACCCCGGAGACACAGCCCTACTCCCAGCCTCAGCTCGGAGGTGTGGGGGGGAGTGGACAGGGGTAAGGGGGCTGGCTCTCAGCACACCCACTACTAAAAATGTTCCAGTGCCACTGCACTTGCGCACCCACACTCAAAGGGGCGGAGAAGAGGTACGTTGTACCTGCAGAAGGGTCTGAGTTCTTGTTCTCTCACCCCCTCCCCGACCCCACTCAATTTCCTCATCATACAGGCAGCTATGGCGTGAGCCTGACAACACCATGCACGCTCCGCTCCGGTGGACAAAGACGGCAAGCAACTGGAGTTGTATCGCCCACCACTGACTCACTGATTCTGAACTCCTCAATTCTTCCAGCAGCAGCCCTATGAGCCTCCTCACAACTGACAGACGACGCGACGGCCCCGTTCTCTAGGTTCATCTCCTCAGCCTTTGGCATCTCATACTCAGTCTTCGTTCGCAGAAGTGATCTTTCTGAGTGCGTGTAGAGAGCCGCCAACCACCTTGCCCCATGCCACACACCCACCCCACCCCGTTCAGGGGGCACCCAGCACTCCTCTTACCAGCCTGGAGTGCAGTAACGGGCAAGTGGGTCCTGGATGTCATTCAACATGGCCACCCGATCGCGTTCACGATACTGCCGCACTCACGGCCCTGGCCACACCTCAGGGACCACTCTCTGGGCAGTGTCCTTGTGACGCTGCACTCCATATGATTGTATGGAAATATGCTAATGAGTGTGAATAGAATATAACTGGAATATGCTTCATGCAAAAGGTCTCTTGTAAGGTATCATTACAAAGCTTATAATCTACTGAGTGTGTTCATCCTATTTGTATGTATGTATCATTCTTGTATCTGAAACTAGAAATATATACTCTGAGGTCCTATTGTAATTATGCAAAGTGTGGGCCATTAACAGTGGTTTTGGAATCTTGATGGCTCCCATCAACCAGGACAATTGACTGTAGATGGCTCTGTTTACTTGCAAGCCTTCCTGCGAGTCATGCCGGGAAGAATGAAGGCTTGGGGGTCTCACAGGACATGTGGCCATGTCACCTAGTACTGGAATCCATCTTAAACCTGGGGCTCTTCCATTGAGGGGTGGGGACCCAGAGAGAGAAAAGATTCCTGCCTTGTGCCAAAGCTATAAAAGTGGGGGAAACAGAACAAAGGGGGCTGCAGTCATGAGAAATCCCCTAGTTACCACCTGAGCTGGAACAAGGACTGTGTCAGGGGAAAGGATTGGGCCCAGACTAGGAAGGAGGCCAGTCTGTGAAAGAAGTTTATTGGAACATCTCTGAGGGTGAGATTGTATCCGTATTCAGTTTTCTACTGTATTAGGCTTGGACTTGTGTGTTTTTGTTTTATATTGCTTGGTAACTTACTTTGTTCTGTCTGTTATTACTTGGAACCACTTAAATCCTACCTTTTATATTTAATAAAATCACTTTTTGCTTATCAATTAATCTAGAGTAAGTAATTAATACCTGGGGGAGCAAACAGCTGTGCATATCTCTCTCTCAGTGTTATAGAGGGCAGACAATTTATGAGTTTACCCTGTATAAGCTTTAAACAGAATAAAATGGATTTATTTGGGGTTTGGGTCCCACTGGGAGCTGGGTATCTGGGTGCTAGAGACAGAAGCACTTCTTAAGCTGTTTTCAGTTTTAGGGGACGTGGTTCAGACCCGGGTCTGTGTTGCAGCAGGCTGGCATGTCTGGCTCAACAAGGCAGGGTTCTGGAGTCCCAGGCTGGCAGAGAAAACAGGCTCAGAGGTAGTCTCAGCACACCAAGTGGCAGTTCCAAGGTGGTTTCTGTGACCCAACCCATCACAGTCCTCACCTTAGAAGTGGACTCCCTGCTGCAAAAAGCTGAGTGATAGGTTGTAGGAACAGGTTCTATCAGGGTGCAGGGTTCTATTCCACCTAGTTCCCAAGAAGAAGGGTGGGTGGAGACTGATCTTAGACCTCAGTCATCTCAACCACTTCATATGCAAGCCAAAGTTTAGTATGGTCACCCTAGCAACCGTCATAATTTTGCTAAAAAGGCATGTGATTTACAGCTCTCGATATGCAGGAGGATGCTTACTTTCACATGGATATCCATACTACCCACAGGTATTTGAGCTTCATAGCAGAAACTCAACACTTCCAATACATGGTTTTACCTTTTGGATTCACCACTGCTCCACGGGTCTTCACCAAAGTTCCCTCGGTAGTGGTGGCCTACCTTTAGCATCAAGGGGTCCTTATATTCCCTTATCTCAACAACTGGCTGATAGCAACATGATCTAAAGAGGAGGCTCAAGCCTCAATCTCCATGCTGCTCACACTCCTCTTCTCCCTGGGGATGAGCATAAACATCAGAAAATCAACTTTGGATCTCCAACAGTCCCTAGAATTCATTGGGGCCCACATCAATGTGGTCTTTGCACACACCTGTCTACTGGAGGGCAGGTTCCAGAGACCCTACAAGAACGGATGGTCTCCACCACCAGTTCTTCTGTTCCAGCCAGGGCTTACCTTTCCCTTCTTGGCCACATGGTGGCCTGCACATGTTACCGCCTTTGTTCATCTTCACTTTCGCTGCCTACAACTGTGGCTCTAGAGGATCTATTCTCCCATGCACCATACCATGGACTTCCTACTGACAGTTTCCCCCCCTGGGGTTCTCTCCTCCCACCAATGGCAGATGGACCCAGGTCAGGTCTGCACTGGGATTCCCATCCTCTGCACATACCTAAGTGTTTTGCTGGGTTGGGGCCTTGGTATTGCAAGTATGAGGACTGACACTGTCTGATTAAGGGCGAGACTGGGAAGGACTGCTCAAAACGCAGCACCGAGGGCACAAAATGGTGTGCCACCACGGTGCCTGCTGAGCGGGTGTCACCAACAGTCTCACAAAGTGGGCCGCGGACTGGGAGAGACTCACCATGCACAGACTGGTGGAGAACTGACAGCTCAGAAAGCAGGAGCTGCACGGGAGGCAGTGCCCAGGCACAAAAGTCTTTCCCAAAGCTGGTTATCTAAGCGCTCTACCCCAGGGATTTGAGATGCACAAGTGAAAATCACCCCTGTGCTGAAGGCTTATGGCCATTTATGTCCCACTTAAGACCTCAAACAAGAGCCCTCTGCCTGGGGAAATGCCTCCTTTGTGTTGGGCTTGCTGCCATTTGATATGAGAGGCAGGAGGACAAGTAGAAGGGGCAGCTTAGCTCCCCCTCCCCTATTAAACACCAGGGTCTCTACACTCAACAGCATCGGCTGCTCTTAACTTCCTGCTTGAGGAGCACCAGTCGTGCAGAAGCACACTAATATTCCTTTGCAGCAAGACAACAGGACATGAGCCCAGGCTCCCCCAGCTTTGTGACATGATAAGGAGAACAGCAGTACCAGAGCAGTGGCCAGGCCAGATAAGCCATGTTGAGTGGGCGGGCTGTGTTTTTCTCTACTCCTTTTGCAGTATGTAGCCCGACTAACTCCCGAGGCCCTTACTGCGCAGCAAAGCTGCTTTTTAGTTAAACCCAGAACCCCAGCAACAAACTGCAAAGAGAAATGGAGGGCTTAGAAAAGGACCATCCTTACTCGGAATCTTCCCAGCAGCCTCCACCGGCCAGAGAGGAATACACTGTGCCAGGTAACATTACAAACTTAATGTCATGACGGCGTGGAATGGGAGCTTGTTATAGTCTAATGCGTCACTAGAATTCTTAGCAGAAAAGAGATAAAATTGCAACTCATTAATAGCATACCAAAAAAAAAAAAGAGTTAAATGATCAAAACTGTGTATGTAGCTACAGTAGATGCTTGGTATACAGAGTATGGAAGAAACAGATGATTTCCCTGCACAAAACAACAGTCAGGTTATTTTTCTCATTGTCACAAAGGGTACAAGCATTTGGAAATGCTTCTCAGAGCAGTCAGAATCCTGAGCCATTACAAATACCCACTAGGGTTATACAGAATTTTATGCCTCTTTGATTTGGACTTTACTTTGTGCATCAATGTTCTTTTGTTAAAGAATATGGGCATTTTGCATCAGGTTTCTGTCCTGCGCTCAATGCAAAGCACTGCCATGGGCTGTGAAACCCATCTAAGTGATTGCTTTTACCTGCACACAGGTCTTGGAATCGGGTGTGTAGTGAAACCTCTGCAGGGGGAGGGTTTGCAAGCATGCAGCTGAAATCAGAGATCCCAGAGTATTTTAAACAACAAGACAGTTTGCCATTCCTGTTTAAACAGACCCCGCACAAGCAATAGGTGAACTCCCTACACCAGACTTCAAATGCCAACATACGGGAACTGTGGATAATAGAATGCATGCAAACCCTAGTCAGTTTGCTTATCAGCCTTTCAGTACTCTCTTGTAATAACGAAAGAAACGGGCCGGAGGTCTCGGACTGATCAGTCAAAAATAATTGGCTTCGGCTGGTGTATAAAAGTGAACCAGGTTTTATTACACTTAGCCTAGAATATTTTTCTCAGAGTTTGTTTCTCAGCAAGTTTTGACAGTCTCTTACCTCACAAAAAGAAATAAGGAGTTGATCTCTGTGACAGATGCAAAGTACAACATGCATCAGTAGCTAAATGTATCCTGGTCTAATAACCATCAGTGAATTCATCCCATCAGTCCTGTGAGCGCCCTTCTACCATTCGACATAACCAGTCTCCTCAGCAAATCTCCTGCTGCTTTACTATTTGGCTATCAGGTTATCCACTGATCACTGGAAGCCATGGCATGGCATTAAAGTAATTCCTTTGCAGGGGGCATTGTTATTAGGGATTGCCCATAGGGCATTTTTGTACATTTAGAAGGTGATATTTCACAACATTCCTGTGCTGAGAATTCAGGGCAGCCTTTGCCGTTGTATGACTGTCAGGCTACAGCACACACCCCTTACTACTCATTGCCCACTTTCTATTACACATTTTGAATCACATTGTAATCTCCCACCCTCTCCCTGTCTTGTCTGTTTAGATTGTGAGCTTCTCATGGATGGGGACTGTCTCTTACTGGGTCTCTATGGTGCCTTCAGGCATTACTGTAATAATGATAATGCTGTAGCCTGGTGCTCAGCTCAGGGTGGGATCCAAAGCACATGAAAGAAGCATTCCCAGAGTTAATTTCCCAGCATTGCCTCCTGTTCAGGGTTACAGATCCAGAGGCCATTCTTGGCTTAGCACACCAGCTGGGCAGTCAGGAGATGCTGGTTCTATTCCCAGTCAGATTCCTTGTGAACAAGTCACTTTGCCTCCGTGTCTCAGTTTCTCCATTTGGTGATAACAACCCTTCCTGGTTCTCCCAGGGCTTGTTTGGGAAGCTTAATGCATTAACGCGCTTTCAGGCTGTTGGCTGGAAGGTGTAATTATTTAGAACAGTTGTCTGTGTTTAGTTTAGTGTGTGTTCAGGAATGCTGCTGTGCAGGTCTGTTTGAAATTATGAAAGTCACAACTCATTTATTCTTTTAATGTATCTGTTACATGCCTCATTCCTCACTCCTGACTCCACACCGGCCCTTGCTAGAGATGCGTTCTATTCTGCCTGCCTGGCACGAGTCTCAGCAAAGAAGTACACCAGGAGCTCTGCCATGAGCCTTGGTTACGTTGCACGCGCAGCTGCTGAGGCATAGGGACTGGGAGGGAGAAACAAGGCATGTACATAGCAACTCGGTGTCCCTAGTGGGCAGGTGTCCGTACCACAAGGATAACTTTGGGGCTGCGGCTCAGGAGATCGGGGTGGAAATCTTGGCCCCAGTGACGTCAATAGAAGTTCTGCCCTTGACAGCAGCATTAGGGTTTCAGCCCTGAATTCTGCCCCCAGCTCTCCCATTGGCCAGCCACATGACACTGGGCAAGTCAGAGACTAAAACCACCAGACCAGAGGCAGCGAGGACTAATTCATGAATGGGTGATGTGCCCAGCCTTGGGCCCACTGGAGCCTTTCACAAAGGGTTTAACTGGGGTCTTGTGCCGGGCCCTGCACTGTGGGGAATTGTGCCCTCCTTTCTGCAAACAGCCTTCAGCCTGTGGAGTCACTCCGGGTGCGTCTACACTGCAATTAGACACCTACAGCTGGCCTGTGCCAGCTGACTCGGGCTCGCTTGGGCTGCGGGCTGTTTCATTGTGGTGTAGATGTTCAGGCTCAGGCTGCAGCCTGAGCTCTGAGACAGTCCCATCTTGCAGGGTCCTAGAGCCCAGACTCCAGACCAGGCCTGAACACCACAATGAAACAGCCCCTTTGGTCGAGCCAGCCGGCCTGGGCCAGCCAGCCGCAGGTGTCTCATTGCAGTGCAGACATACCCTGTGACTGTGGGCATTCCCTACAGTGAGTGCTCGGCCCGGTCAGACAGGAATGTTCCTGTTCCCTGACTGGCTGGCTGAAACCCACTAGGCCTCAGGCCTGCCAGGTGCCAAGCATGCCGGCCCTGCTCGAACAGAGCCCGGGAACTCATTCCTGACTGAGCCTCTCCCTGCCCTCCCCATGGCTGCTCGCCCACTGAGCTTTCAGAGTGCGTTCCCGTCCTGTCAGATCCAGGCCCGGGTGCAGCGTCTCTCACGGGATCCGGCCCTTCCACAGGAGAGGAGCTGATGAGAAGAGCCACGTGCGAGCACCTACTGCAGATTGTCAGATAGTGACCCCCGGCTCTTCTCACTAGTAGCTCTCAAAGCACTTTGTAGAGGAGGGCAGTGTCATTACCCCCGTATTACAGCTGGGAAGTAAGAATGGCCACACTGGGTCAGACCAAAGGTCCATCTAGCCCAGTATCCTGTCTGCCGACAGTGGCCAGTGCCAGCTGCCCCAAAGGGAATGAACAGAACAGGCAATCAGCAAGTGATCCATCCTCTGTCGTCCACTCCCAGCTTTGGCAGCCAGAGGCTAGGGACACCCAGAGCATGGGGTTACATCCCTGACCACCTGGCTAATAGCCACTGATGGACCTGTCCTCCATGGACTTCTCATTCTTTTTTGAATGAAGTTCAAAGACTTCCCCAAGGTCACCCAGCAGCCAGCTGCAGAGCGGGGATTGGCATGCAGTGATGAGTCCCAGGCCGCCAGTGTGTATCCAGTAGGCCACAATGAGCACTCAGTGTAGGTGAAACTGGGTAAACCTTGGGAGTCATGAGTACCTGGCAACTTTCCAAGTAGGGATGAGCACAGTAGCGGAGCCGGGGGGGAGCAGGGGGAGCAGCCGCTTCCCCACTGAGCAGAAGCGGCGCCTTTTTTGTGCTCCGCCGCCTTTTGCTCCTGCGCTGCAGCCAGAGCGGAGCATTTTTTTTGCTCCCGGCGCCTTTTTTTAGCTCCGCTCCCCCTGTGCTCTGAACCCGGCTACGCCACTGGGTGAGCAATGAATAATGAATACTCGAGCCTTCAAAGAGCAGCTAATTCAGCTCAAAGGGAGGTAAAGCCACATGTCCAGGCCCACTCAAAGCCGAGGGAGCCAAGGGCGGGACTAACAGACAAGGGAAGGGAGAGACAGAACGACACCCTGCCAATCCAACAGGCTCCGGGTTAACAGCCTGCAGGCTTTCCAGCTAGCTGCTCTGCGATGATTTAATGGCAGACAATGTTCCAGATGCAGGACCCACTGTTGCCCTGTGGGAGCTATTGTCCAAGAAGCTGGGCGTCTGCTTTCACTAAAGTGTTATTTGCAGCGTGAAGGATGTGATCACTTGCCCCTTATCTGCGGCCTCTAGTGCACTCCTGTCCCGGGTGTATTTACATGATAGCTCGCTGTCTGGCTGAGGTGACTCCCTTCCACTCGCAGGCCCCACCCCAGGGTGCTCCCGCTCGACTCACCTTGCTGTGTCCCTGTCATCGCCAGGCTAGTCTTCAGTCATGGCACCACATTGACAATTGGTCTGTTCTTGTAGGGGCCATCACACGCCGCCTGAGAGACCGAGAGCTGCTGAGGAAAAGGAAAGCGGAGGCACAGGAGAAAGATACTGTCCAGTGGGTTCTGGGGTAAATTATACTTACACCCAGGGGGATTTTATCTTAGCGACAGGGAAGCACCCATTGTCATGGCCAGTGCAAGGAAGTTTCACGCCCTAGGCGAAACTTCCTTGCACCAGCCCTGCGCACACACACCCCCCGCAGCTAATGCCGCCCCCCCCTCACATAGGGGTGGGTGGCAGAAGAACCCCTTTGCACTGTTATGGGGAGTCCTCTGGCAGAGCGGGAAGTGGGCAGAGCCTGGGCTCTGACCCAGCACGGCTGAGCTGGTGCTGGGTGTGAGAGAGACAATCCCCCGCTGAGAGCTGCGGGGCTGTCACTTTGCCTCCCAGGGCTACTCGTGGGATGATGCTGCCTACACACCACCCCTGGCTCAGGGTGGGGCCCAAAGGCCAAGTCTAGCCCTGCCCCTTTGAACATGTGCAGTGGTAAGTGCAATGAACGCCGCTACGCGCTATGCCCAGGGGAGGAGCGCACGTAAAGAAAGGACCCACGGATCCAAATCTTCTGCCGGTCAAACATTCACACACGCCCTGGTGAGCTCAGGGATCACTGCGAGCACGTGGAGGAAGCCAACCGCTGGCCAAGGCAGCCATGAGGTTTTACCCAGGGTGTTGCACACAGTAGAGCTCCAGATCATGCCATACGGGCAATGGGGCTATTCTGCAGCGGGTGGCCGGGCGGGTGGCAGAAAGTAAAGGGGCTCAATACTAGCCCAGGCTCCCTCATGCAGACACATCCCACCCCAGCCCCCAGAGACAGCCCCAGTCCCCTGCCAGCCCCTAGCTAGGACTTGATACACATCAGCCTCCTCACATACCCTCTAGCCCCCACTGACCCAGACACCCCAGCACCATCCCCACCTCCTCTGGTGCCCCAGACACCCTCCAGCCTACCCACCCCTCCACCTGCCCCAGCCTCAGAGCTGCCAAGTGGTGTGCAGCTCCATGTCCTATCTCCCACCGCTGCTCCAGGCAGAGTGTATTGACCATACGCTGGCATTTATTGCGATTGTGCATATGCAAAGTAGCTTATTAAATAATTTGCATAAACTGTCAGACATGGAGCCACACAAAACTTGGCAGCTGTGGGAGGAGTGGCTGGAATAAGCTACACCACCAATCGTGCTGAGGTTTACTGGCCTAGTTGTAGGACCTCTTTGCCAGTAGAGCACAGCAGTACAGCATCACATCTCAGGGCACCTGCACCCGTTTTCCCTCGCTGTGGCCCAGCCAGGGCACCCACTGTAGGCTCACAGCTTCCCAGCCATCTTTCTCCCTCCTGACCAGACCGCACAGTCCCTGTGTACACTGGGAGATCCCCAGCAGTCTGGTTGCCTACGCAGCCTGCTTGACTTGTCTCCTCAGAGACGGCAAACAGGGCAATTGCCAGTGTTAAATTACCACATGGCTCTGCCTAAGCAAGCACATTTATTCTTAAGGTTAAAGCATTCCAGAGAAAACAGGAAAACGGTAACAGAACCTACACACATGCCAGCGAGCTCAGAGATCACCCCGACTCCAGCAAGTCCTTCAAACCTCACTGAGGGGTTTTCCTGCGGTCACAATTTCACCCTACCTTCAGCTCAGAACAAGCCCTCTCGGTAGGCTTAGTCCTTCCAACTCTCCCCTAAGGATTGGGGGCCCCCTGGGACCAGAGGTCTGGTCTGTTTGCTGGATCAGGAAGAAGGCCCCGAGTCAGTTTAAACTCAGGATATTGAACCAGAAGTCCTTTCTTTGGCTGCCTGTCCCTGGAGAATTCAGCTTGAACCAGTATGTGTGAGCCTCTCTCCAGGTGGTGGCACCTCTCTGGAGGAGTGACTTTGCCTACTCACCCCCACGGTTAGCTCCTGGAGGGCTGTGAGTCCCCCTCCCCCATGGAATTACAGACAAGCCCTGGCCCACATGGACACATACCCTTAATTCAACAAGGTTTGTCCAGGATACTGCCCTGTCACACACACCATTTCTCAGTTCGCGTCCAAGACCTGACCAGCTGTTCCCAACATTCCCTCCTGGCTGCAGACCCCGCTCAGGAGGGGCTAAGCCCTGGACCCACCTAGGTGGAGGCTTCAGTCAAGCCACTGTCAGACTCTGCTGGCAAGACACTTGGCTCTAGGCATGAGCCCTAGTGCCCAGGCAAGCTCAGAATTCACCATCTGCATACATCAATCCAGAGGAAAGGCTGTGTTGGCCGTGGTGCATTATTTTCCCAGGCAGTGATTTCTCTCCCAGAATAGTAAGTTTGTCTCTGTGACATAGATGTGGGCAAAGGGAAGAGGCACTAATGCCCAGGTCAGGTCTAACTACAGACTTTTGCCAGCGTCGCTCTAGGTGTGACCTGTGACAGATGTAGCTGTGCCAGCCAAAGCCCCCAGTGCCACCAGCTATAGCAGCAGAACGATACTTTTGCCAGCAGAGTTTAGTTTGCTTGGGGTGGGATGTGGGGGGAGAACAGCGCACGCAGGGGGAGGAGAGGAGTGGCTGGAATAAGCTACACCAGCAATTGTGCTGAGGTTTACTGGCCAAGTTGTAGGAGCTCTTTGCCAGTAGAGCATAGCAGTACAGCTACACTGACAAAGCGCTCTTTGCGTAGGGGAGTCCAACACCCAACTCCCATTGGAAGTGCCTGGCAGCTGGGGGCTTCCCTCTCCTTTGTGCCTGGGAGGGTTGTCCCCTGGCTCACGGCACCGTGTGAGACGCTGTAATATTCTGACAGAGAGCGGGGTAAGAGCAAAGGGCCAAAGAGGGGCCGAGGAGCTGGGAGGAGACGAGGCCGACAGCCGAGAGAAGAAGAAACCACCCCCTTAGGGCCAGAGCCTCACCCTGAAGTGCAAAAGGAGGAGAAGAAGGAGCCCCCAGAGAAAGCACCGGCATCTTCAGTGCACCATGAGGAGGAGCCCGCCCTGTCTGTGGCTCAAGAGCTGTCCGGTGGGACTCAGCAGGAGGCGGTGGAGGGCCCCCCAGCCGAGGATACTCTGCATCCAGCAGGTAAGCGGTTAGAGACCCCGTGGAATCAGGGCACATTCCCAGAGAGCTCTCCCTAGGTGCAGCTTGGGGAGGAGAGGAACTGCCCAGCCAGGCAATGGAGCAGTGACAGCAGCTTCAGCTCTTCGCCTCTTCCTTGCTCAAGCCTGCATTTGTGCACAGCAGTGACAAAGCTGCAGCAACCTCCTGGCACCCCACGTGCTGAGCCAGTCTGTTCCAAACGGCAACCCCTGGGAAGGCCCCGCTTCCCTGGCCACGAGTGCCGCAAGGCGGGAGTGGAGCTGATGGCTCTGTCTTAGGGTCACCAGACAGCAACTGTGAGAAAACGGGACTGGGGGTGGGTGGTAATAGGCGCCTATATAAGAAAAAGTTCCCCAAAACGGGACTGTTCCTTTAAAAACGGGACATCTGATCACCCTGCTCCGTCTAGGGCTTCGGGGAATTTCCCCACCCCAGAGACCCCCCCAGCAGGGATGTCAGTGCAGAGGGGGCAGAGCCAAACAGGGAACTGGGCATGGGCAACAAGAAGGGGACCCCGCCGAGTCCAGTCCCAAGAAGAAGCCATTCATCACCAGTGCAGCCTGAAAATGGCAGGTGTGGAGATTCTGGGGCCCAGGGCTTCTCCCCATAGGTGCCCCCTGGGACAGCTACAGAGATGACAGGGTCCCGTATTACCTGGCCTCTTCCTGGATCCCAAGGAACTCACTGGGACTTAGTGCTGTTGACATCAGGCCACTCACGTTTATTCCCAGGGGGCTACCTGGAGATCTGGGCGGAGATTCCTAGAACTGGCTATGGGATTTGGGTGCCCGTTTCCCATTGACACTGATAGAAACTGAACAGCCACCTCCCCTAGGGGCTTTGAAACCATCCCCTAAGGGACAGTGTGTCAGCTGGGTGCCTGCTACGCCCATTAACTCCATTAGAGTCGAGAAGCCCTGAGGCCCCAATCCTGCATCAAGATCCCATGTGCCGTCACAGGGCCCCACTGACCTCCCAGGTCTCCGTTTGGGGGCAGGGGTCCCCCCATGCAGAGCTCATTGCAGGCTGGGCCTGTGCGCGTAACCCTCCTAGACAAAGGTGATGTTGATGTAACCAGAGGCCAGCATCTTATCTGCCACTGCTATGCACGGTCACCCACCCCACACATTTAAAAATCTTGAGTCAGCCCCCCCAATCAGTGCACACAGAAACATAAATGTGTCATGGGATCCACTCACCCTTGGCGCACCTCCCCCAGGTTGCTCTGGGAATTAGCTGGTTCCAGATCAGACACTCCCCACTGTTGTTTCCTTGGCCCGTGGTCTCCCTCTTTCTCTGGCACACAGGATGCTGCTTCTTCAGGACTCAGTCCTCCGGTCAGGTCACTGTGTCCTCCCCTTCTAGGGTAACAAAAGCTCTTCAGACAACAGTCTTGGCAGTCTGTGCTCCACTGCCTGGTCCGTGCCTCTTCCCTTGTGGCTGGTAGGGGAACCTGGGCCACCCACTTCTCCGGGATTCCACCCAGGGACACGAGACCTTCAACTGTGGTCTGCCTTCCCGCAGACCTTGTCCCTCTTTCCCTGGACAGATTCCTACCTCTGACCTCTAGCTTCTGGTTCCCCCGTTTCTGGGTTTGCCAGTCAAACCCCTCCTCCCAGGCAGTGACCGTGGACTCACTCCATAGCCCCCGACACACGTCCCTCCTCCCAGGCAGTGACCGTGGACTCACTCCATAGCCCCAGACACACGTCCCTCCTCCCAGGCAGTGACCGTGGACTCACTCCATAGCCCCCGACACACGTCCCTCCTCCCAGGCAGTGACCGTGGACTCACTCCATAGCCCCAGACACACGTCCCTTCTCCCAGGCAGTGACCGTGGACTCACTCCATAGCCCCAGACACACGTCCCTTCTCCCAGGCAGTGAGCGTGGACTCACTCCATAGCCCCAGACACACGTCCCTCCTCCCAGGCAGTGACCGTGGACTCACTCCATAGCCCCCGACACACTTCCCTCCTCCCAGGCAGTGACCGTGGACTCACTCCATAGCCCCCGACACACGTCCCTCCTCCCAGGCAGTGACCGTGGATTCACTCCATAGCCCCAGACACACGTCCCTCCTCCCAGGCAGTGACCGTGGACTCACTCCATAGCCCCAGACACACGTCCCTCCTCAGTCCCAGGCAGTGACCGTGGACTCACTCCATAGCCCCCGACACACGTCCCTTCTCCCAGGCAGTGACCGTGGACTCACTCCATAGCCCCAGACACACGTCCCTTCTCCCAGGCAGTGACCGTGGACTCACTCCATAGCCCCAGACACACGTCCCTCCTCCCAGGCAGTGACCGTGGACTCACTCCATAGCCCCCGACACACGTCCCTCCTCCCAGGCAGTGACCGTGGACTCACTCCATAGCCCCCGACACACGTCCCTCCTCCCAGGCAGTGACCGTGGACTCACTCCATAGCCCCAGACACACGTCCCTCCTCCCAGGCAGTGACCGTGGACTCACTCCATAGCCCCAGACACACGTCCCTCCTCAGTCCCAGGCAGTGACCGTGGACTCACTCCATAGCCCCCGACACACGTCCCTTCTCCCAGGCAGTGACCGTGGACTCACTCCATAGCCCCAGACACACGTCCCTCCTCCCAGGCAGTGACCGTGGACTCACTCCATAGCCCCAGACACACGTCCCTCCTCCCAGGCAGTGACCGTGGACTCACTCCATAGCCCCAGACACACGTCCCTCCTCCCAGGCAGTGACCGTGGACTCACTCCATAGCCCCAGACACACGTCCCTTCTCCCAGGCAGTGACCGTGGACTCACTCCATAGCCCCAGACACACGTCCATCCTCAGTCCCAGGCAGTGACCGTGGACTAACTGCATAGCCCCCGACACACGTCCCTTCTCCCAGGCAGTGACCGTGGACTCACTCCATAGCCCCTGACACACGTCCCTTCTCCCAGGCAGTGACCGTGGACTCACTCCATAGCCCCAGACACACGTCCCTCCTCCTAGGCAGTGACCGTGGACTAACTGCATAGCCCCAGACACACATCCCTTCTCCCAGGCAGTGACCGTGGACTCACTCCATAGCCCCAGACACACGTCCCTCCTCCCAGGCAGTGACCGTGGACTCACTCCATAGCCCCCGACACACGTCCCTCCTCCCAGGCAGTGACCGTGGACTCACTCCATAGCCCCAGACACACGTCCCTTCTCCCAGGCAGTGAGCGTGGACTCACTCCATAGCCCCAGACACACGTCCCTCCTCCCAGGCAGTGACCGTGGACTCACTCCATAGCCCCCGACACACGTCCCTCCTCCCAGGCAGTGACCGTGGACTCACTCCATAGCCCCCGACACACGTCCCTCCTCCCAGGCAGTGACCGTGGACTCACTCCATAGCCCCAGACACACGTCCCTCCTCCCAGGCAGTGACCGTGGACTCACTCCATAGCCCCAGACACACATCCCTCCTCAGTCCCAGGCAGTGACCGTGGACTCACTCCATAGCCCCCGACACACGTCCCTTCTCCCAGGCAGTGACCGTGGACTCACTCCATAGCCCCAGACACACGTCCCTTCTCCCAGGCAGTGACCGTGGACTCACTCCATAGCCCCAGACACACGTCCCTCCTCCCAGGCAGTGACCGTGGACTCACTCCATAGCCCCCGACACACGTCCCTCCTCCCAGGCAGTGACCGTGGACTCACTCCATAGCCCCCGACACACGTCCCTCCTCCCAGGCAGTGACCGTGGACTCACTCCATAGCCCCAGACACACGTCCCTCCTCCCAGGCAGTGACCGTGGACTCACTCCATAGCCCCAGACACACGTCCCTCCTCAGTCCCAGGCAGTGACCGTGGACTCACTCCATAGCCCCCGACACACGTCCCTTCTCCCAGGCAGTGACCGTGGACTCACTCCATAGCCCCAGACACACGTCCCTCCTCCCAGGCAGTGACCGTGGACTCACTCCATAGCCCCAGACACACGTCCCTCCTCCCAGGCAGTGACCGTGGACTCACTCCATAGCCCCAGACACACGTCCCTTCTCCCAGGCAGTGACCGTGGACTCACTCCATAGCCCCAGACACACGTCCCTCCTCCCAGGCAGTGACCGTGGACTCACTCCATAGCCCCAGACACACGTCCATCCTCAGTCCCAGGCAGTGACCGTGGACTCACTCCATAGCCCCCGACACACGTCCCTTCTCCCAGGCAGTGACCGTGGACTCACTCCATAGCCCCTGACACACGTCCCTTCTCCCAGGCAGTGACCGTGGACTCACTCCATAGCCCCAGACACACGTCCCTCCTCCTAGGCAGTGACCGTGGACTAACTGCATAGCCCCAGACACACATCCCTTCTCCCAGGCAGTGACCGTGGACTCACTCCATAGCCCCAGACACACGTCCCTCCTCCCAGGCAGTGACCGTGGACTCACTCCATAGCCCCAGACACACGTCCCTCCTCCCAGGCAGTGACCGTGGACTCACTCCATAGCCCCAGACACACGTCCCTCCTCCCAGGCAGTGACCGTGGACTCACTCCATAGCCCCAGACACACGTCCCTCCTCCCAGGCAGTGACCGTGGACTCACTCCATAGCCCCAGACACACGTCCCTCCTCCCAGGCAGTGACCGTGGACTCACTCCATAGCCCCAGACACACACGTCCCTCCTCCCAGGAACGGCAGCAAACTACTCCCCACACAGCCCCCTTTCTGCTGCCAACTTCCTGGCTGTATTAACCCGGACCAGCTCCTCCCCCAGCAGGACTTCGTCAGCAATTAGGCTTTCGCAATCCGCTGGCTTTCCTCCAGGGGCAAGATAATTGGCCTAATTGACCCCTTCAGGCTTTGTGTGTGAGGACACCCCCTCAGAAAGGGATAGGAGCCCTTTTTTTGTTTGTTTTTTAAATACAAGTTGAGATTCTCAAGTGGTCACATGATTCCAGCAGCTGGGGAGTTAAGGAAACTACCGTGACACTCAGCATGGAAATGACTTTTCTCTTTCTCTTTTACAGAGCTAGGGGAAGCGCCAAAGTCAGAAGAAGCAGGAATATCAGAGGCTTTGAATGTCCCTCTGGAAAATGACCATACAGATAATGGATACTACCCTTCAGTTTTATTTTGATCTTTTTTCCCTTCCCATTGCTTTGGTCAAAGTCCAGCCACTGTAGAATGATTTAGATCTGCTATTCCTGTGTGAGCAATTAAAACTAAACACTTGCACCGTCGTCTCCCATCACTGGTATTTTGCCTACCTAGGAATACAGGGGGAAATCTGTTCATTCGCTCCCCCACCCGCCCCAATATTATCCCTCTAAAACTCAGCAGCTGTGTGCTCAGGACTGTACCACAGACCTTGGGGCTTCTCTTCCAACCCCCTCCCCCGATTCCCTGTGCTGCTCTTCCCCAGCGGCCCCTACTCCCGCTGAAGTCCGGAGGTTTCCATGATAGAGCCCCTTTCTGCATTGGGCCTTGCAACATAGACGTAGATCTCAGGCAGCACGGGGGAGCCAGCTCCTGATCCAGCCTTCCAGCCGCTGCTGAACACGTCACTACAGCTTAGCTTCACATGACTCTCCCAGACAGACCAGGGAGACTCAGCTGCCTGAGTTGAATGGACTGTCCCGGCAGCTGTGGTATTTCTCTCTAGCGGTGACGAATCTTAGGCCTTTCCAAAGTCTCTTCACTTTGATCTATATTTTGTACTTTTCCTTCGTGGCCCCTCATCTGCTCCCTGCAGCTAGGGTGCCCAGACAGCAAGTGTGAAAAATCGGGACAGCGGGTGGGGCGTAATAGAAGCCAATATAAGAAAAAGACCCAAAAATCGGGACTGTCCCTATAAAATCGGGACATCTGGTCACCCTACCTGCAGCCCCATCGCGGGCCGCGAGGGAGGGAAGCTGTGTTGTACTTTCACCATTCACTTGTCAAACTCACTCAGACACTCCCTTTTTAGCTGCCTTGCACCTGAAGGTGTCCCAAGGCTTTCAGAGAAAGAACGCTGTGTTGCTAGCCAACCAAAACCACAACAGTGCCCTTTAATCAGTGTCTGGATCACAGGGAGGATGTGGCTTACCCCCCTGAGCACTGAGCTGGGCACATATCTCCACATCCCGTGGCTAAAGGCAGCCATAGATTCCATGCTTACTGCTATGCTGACGAAGGCTAGAGGCTGGCCATTTCTTATTCCACGCCAGCATGTTATAAGGGGGATAAAGGGTCATCCAGGCAGGGTGGTCAGTACCTTGCAGGACGGAGCCCAGCATGGCCTCAACGCAGAGCTGCAGAATGTCCTAGCACAATGGGCCCCGTTCTCAGGGGTGCTGAGCTACCGGGCTCATGTTGGCTTAAACAGGAGTTGTAGGTTCTCAGCCCCTCTGAAATCAGGCACTGTGACCAAAATCTGCATACTTGGGTGCCCGGAGATAGCCAGTTTGAGGGCCTCCTCCAGCTCCTACTGAACTCAGCGGAAAGTCTTCGCCTGAGCTTAGTGGATACTGGCCTAATTTTCAGAGATGGGAGTCTCTGCAGCCACATTGATCGACTCAGGAGCCGTGGGGTCTCAGCGTGTCTGGAACCAGGCTGGGTTTATAGGGGCACCTATCCGTAGGCATGCTTGTTGGAAAATGTTAGCCTGTCAGTGCCTTAGTGAGACTGCAAATCAATACCCACATGATGTATTCAGAAGGTCACGGAGATTTTGGCTAAAACACACGGTTTCTAGTCAGCTCTGGACACTGTTACCTGCTCATTTGCTCACAGACTCTGGTGTGAGCGAGCAGGAGCGAGCGGCCAGCTAACAATGCATTGCAAGGGTAGGTTACACTGTGCTGTGTGCCCTGGGCTAGCCCCACCAATCTCTACTGCCCCTCTCCCGCGTCCGTCTCTGTGCCAAGCACAATCCTCTCTGCTGGTCCCTGCCACTCCAGTGCGCCGGCCCCTGGGTCCCCATGGCAGGTGGAGCCATGTAGGGTTGGTCTAAGATCCCTCTACCCTGGCAGTACAAAGAGATCTTAATGGGCCCAGAGGATTGACTCCATATACCCGGCAGCCTAGTGACTAGCACGGATCAGGCCCTTGCATTCAGCTTAGCAGAACTGTGGCCTGTTTCCATTGGACATAGATCTTTTACTAATCAAAACATTAGCTGTGCGAAGAGACCTAGTTGTGTAAATGTGTTTCCTTATATCTCCCTCTCTGTCCTATCGCACTGCCAGCAACTGCTTTACACTCCCCACGCCACCGAACTCCAATGTGACCATATTGCCACAGGTGCTAGGGTGGAGTCGACGAGAAGTTTGAAAGCAGAAGCCAAGTGGCTGTTCCTGATAATTTCCAACTGAAGCTCCCACTTTGCCATGACATCACTGAGTGCAGTAGATGGCTAGCCACAGACTGCGGTTAGAAAGGAGCACACTTTCCCCTTGGCACACTGCCTTATTAATGGATGAGATCACTCTGGTACAATCCTCGCTTATCAGATGCGTCAGGTTTCTTTCCACCTAGCCTAGGACAATATTTTCGCCTTGATGTGCCCAAATCTGATGGGAGCGAGGATGTGCAATGCAGGACACCAGTCTCTTGCATTCGCCATATAAAGGATCTTTTTTCGTAAAACTCCTGTTGAAAATGCCAAGAGGCCATTACCTTGCACAGCCCTGCTGTCAGACACCCCCCGAGAGCTTGCTGACATCCCTGCAGATTGCAGAACACGCTTCTACTCTAGAGTGATGAAAATGAGAGCGCTACATAGAGAGCCGCCACTGAAAACAACAGTCCCAGTCCGCCGTGCCATTTAGGTCCCACAGTGCCAGGAAAGAGTTTAGCTGGCCTGGGCTGCCTGGCTCAGGGGGTCGTACCAGGCTGGCACTAGTACAAGACATGGACCTGTTACCCTTACTGATGGGTTCTCTGCCAGCCCAGGTATGTGGTGACAGAGACGCTCAGCTGATGGCTGTTGGGCAGCTTGTGTGATGTGCCTTAGTGGTGTGGTGCCATGTTGGACAGATGGCTCCGCGGAGCAGAGCCCAAGGCAGGATTGGCAAGGTGCTGAGCTCCCTGCGAGAGCTCAGCCTGGGTGCCAAGTGCACGGGGTGGGGGGGCAATGCACTAGCCATGCTGTACCTGTGCAGAGCTGGAGAGACCCGGAGCAGTAGTGACACTGAATCTGCTACCAGCAAACCTCGCTTTGAACAGGTGCTTTAGTACCAGTGCGTTCCCAGGCAGGTGCGAAGGTTACTAGGGGAGGAAAATCCATGAGAGCAGCGGCAGCAGCAGGGCAAAGAGGAGCCGCCAGCTTCCTGCCGAGGATCAGACCTTCACAGTTGTCTCCTCCTGGCCCTAGTTTTCCTTCCAGCCCCAAATCTCTCCTCTCTGGCCTTGCTAGCACCAGCCAGCTCTGGACACACTGGTCTGCACAGAGGGAGAGCTCCCCCGTGGCTGTCCGCAGAGCACAGGCTGCTATTACAGACCCGCTGGACTCCTCAGCATGTGTCCGGAGAGGCACCCTCGCACCAGCAGGGAGAAAGGATCCCCTCAGCCCCTGTGCCTGAGGCTGGGGAGGAGCAGAGGCAGGCATGAGTGTGTGGGTGCGACTCTTAATGCCATTTGGCTATGTGGAGCCCTTTGTATTTTAGCCAGGGCAGACATGGCTTCTGGGAAACCCTGAGGCTCCTTGCTGAGCCGGCCAGTGATTCTGGCACTGGGCTGGGCCCCTGGAGAGCAGCTGCCAGGCCCTCGCTCTGCCGCTGACATTCTCTCTCTGGGCCTCAGCGTCCCCGCTGCGACCGAGGGATCATGATGGCATTTGGCCTCAATGGGAGTTAGGTGCCCCGTCTGCTTAGCCACCTCGTGGGGTCTTCAGAAGCACCTCTGCATCGTCAGTGCCGACATCCCTTTGGAAGTCTGTGGGACAGGGGCTGTCTCCCTGTGCAGACAGACAGTAGCCAGTGCAATGGGGCTGGAGTCCGGCTGGGTGGGACTGTACTACAGACCTCCCAGCCAGGCTGGGCTCACCCCTCAGCACTGAAATCCTCAGCCATTGGGCTTGGTACTGTGACGGGTTGGGGCCACAGAGACCTGCTTGGTGCTGCCACCTGGTGTGCCAAGGCTACTTCTGCCCCTGCTTCCAAGCCTTTTCCAGCTTGGGACTCCCGAATCCTGTCTGTTTTGAGCCAGATTCCACTGATCTGCTGCAAACACAGACCCGGGTCCGAACCAAGTCCACTCACCACTGTAAGGCCCCTGGAAGCGCTCTTGCCTTTGACACCCAGCTGCTCAACTCCAAGGAGGTTCAAACCCTTAATAAATCCGTTTTACCCTGTATAAAGCTTATACAGGGTAAACTCATAAACAGTTCGCCTTCTATTTCACAGATAGAAAGTATGCACACCTGTTTGCTCTCCCTTTGCACTAACTCGTACTCAAGGAAACTTAATAAGTAAAAAGTGATTTTAATAAGTACAAAAAATAGGATGTAAGTGAGTTCAATTAGTGACAGACAGAACAAAGCAAGTTACTTAGTAAAATAAAATAAAACACGCACGTCTACGTCTATTCAAAGTTAACACAGATAAAAGCCTCACCAGATTCGGATATTTTCCTTTTTACAGGCTGTAGAATTAGCCTAGGTCCAGTAGCCGCACCCCCTGGTGTCTTTGTCCTTTGTTCAGTTCCCCTCAGGAATGTGCTTGGGGGGGTGGAGAGCCTCTCCCTTTAGCCAGCTGAAGCCAAAATGGAAGGGTCTTGCAAGGGCTTTTATAGCCTTTCTTCCTCTCCCTGCGTAGGATCCAGTAGCCCTGGAGTTTGGGGATCACATGGGCAAGTCACCTGTCCATGTGCCCTAACCAGTCTAACCAGTTGCATCCTTGACTGGGGCCCCGATGTGGATTGGGGTCTGCACCTTCTTTTGTCTGTTAAGTACTTGTACTCAACTTGCACATTCCTTCCTCTGGACCTGGTCCCATGTTCTTACAAAAGCTATGCATAAAACCAGCAAATATAAAACCAATGTTCATAACTACAACCACAACAATGATACATGCCTACAAACAGGAGGAATAAATTCAGTAGGTCATAACTTTCACAGAGATATGTTGCATGGCACATGTAGCATAAAACGTTACACATATATAGTTATAAGCATCTCCCCATAAAGTTTTATGGGGACACTGTCACAGTACAGGAGGCTGCAATGCAAACCAGCCCCCCATAAGAGCAGCACCCACACCTGAATGGGGCCCGAGCCCTTTGCAATGAGCAGCGTGGCTTTGTGCACAGCAGTGCGGTCACCCATGAGCTCCCCAGTGCAGCAGCCTGGCCTACCTCAAGCTCTCACAGGCCTTCCCTGAGCGCTGGGATCAGCATAGAAGAATGGGGCTTCCAGCCCAGCGCTCACATCCTGCCTTCCCCACAGGTTAGCTGCCAGCGTGGCCAGATGGGCCAGTGAGCCAAAGCCAGGAAGAGGCTCCCCCGCATCTTCAGAGACCCAGTGCCCCACTGGCTGCCCACCGCATGACACTCTCACACAGTGGCCCTGTCCCACGGCCCTTCCCCTCCTGCCACAGGGGCAGCTGAGCCCCCCTTCTGCACAGAGGCCCCAGTCCTGCGCTCCTGAAGAAGGCCAGGGGCGAGGCCAGGGGAACAATCCAGCCCCTAGACCTCAGGCTCCTTTCCTCTGGAGAAAACGTGCAAAGGGGCGACAATATAAACCATAATATGTAGCAGCCCCTTGGCCCAGCTTCCTCTCCGGGGTAACGCCATGGAAGCCGACGGGGTAACACCAAGGATCCATTTCCCCTCCTACCACCCCCCAGTAGCTGGAGTCCATGTCGGGCAGGTCTGCCCTACAAATCCAGACTCTGTCTTATCACCTGGCAAACAAGTGACCAATTAAACTGTGTTATCAGGGCTGATTCACAGCCAGAATCTCCTCCCGAAGGAGCAAGTAGAAGCCATACTAACTCTGTTTGGTAAGTCTCTCACTGTGTGTCAGCCAGAGCCAAGACACCCGGGCGCCCATGCGGCATCTGCCCCTCCCAGCTAGACCTGCCCACGATTCAGCTCCCGAAAGCTGCAGAGGCTGGCAAGCTGAAGGCAGGCTCGCTACTGTACGGGAGTGAGGAGAGCTGCTATTCCCACAGCCCTGCACACCCTACTCCTGGGTCCTGTCCCTTCCACACGCCGGACCCTGCAGCAGGCATGGCCTGGCCTTTATCAGCAGACGTTAACGACGCCCTGATGAAAGGAGACTTTAACCTTCTGAAAGAGCTAGTGGAGTCTGGAGCTGACGTGAACAGGCGGGATAGAGAGGGCCGCACCCCACTGATGAACTGCTGCCTCCATGATGGGGAAGCCTGGGCCCTCGGAGCCGCCCGATTGCTGCTGAGCTTCGGGGCCAGGGTTGGGGATTGGGACCGGCACCGGCGCAATGCTCTGATCCACGCCGTGCTGTACCAGCGAGAGGGCTTGGTGGGACTGTGCCTGGGCGGCCTGGACTGCGATCTGAACCACACGGACCAGGCCGGGTGCACGGCCCTATGGCACGCCGCAGCCGCAGGCCACGCGGGGATTACCAGAATGATCATCCTCTCACTGAAGAGATACGGCCTGGAGATCAACAAGGCCAACAAGGACGGAATCACCCCGCTGATGCAGGCTCATGGCCAGGAACACACGGTCTGTGCCAACATGCTTTGGGATACTGGGACGAGCCCCGAGCTGGGGGGGGATCACGTCTGCACCAGGACGGCTAAGGGTTGGGAAGCTCAAGCCACAACAAGCAGATCGACAGGTTGCTCTGCTCGGTACCTCTTCCCCTGCAAACCCCTGCCCAAAAGCCTGTGGGAGAACAAAAGGAAACTGCACAGGAGTCAAGAGTCAATCAAGCCGTGTGGGGAGACCAGAGACAGTGGAGGCAAAGGGAATCCTAGTCGAACAGGAAAGCAAAATCCCACTGCTGGCACTGTGAGACTTCCTCCGACCCAGACAGCTGTGCAGCCCCAAGCCGGTGAGACAGCGAAAGCAGGTCAGTGCCTTGGCTCCCACGGCAAAGACTGGAGACAGGATTTGGAAAAGCTCACAGAGCTCCTTCAAACCCAGCTCACGCCAGCTTTTTGCTGGAAAGCCACCCCCCTGCCGGCCCCAAATGCTCGCCTTCCCCAAGGCACAGGCAGCCAGGCGGAGCTGGAGGCCCTGCTGCTGAGGAGGAGGAGGAGCCGGAGGCTGTCCTTCGATGCCAGAAAGGACGTGTTAAAGAAGCCCCCCACACCAAAGGGCCGCTCCAGCAGGCGACGCAGCATAGCAGCCATTCCAGTCATCCCCCTCCAGGGCCAGAGGAGAGCTGTGCAAGGAGGAGGAGTGCAAGGGAAAGCGAGTGTGAGAACATCACCCAAAGCCCAGGGAAATAACACAGATTAGTACTTGCAGCTGAAAGGGTTCAATTAATGGCCCACGCTGAACGGCTCTGGGAGACACCAGACTGAGCCCTGAAGAGCTGCTCCCAGGGCGTAACCCAGCAAAGGGGAGTGAAGAGAGCTCTCAGTGAAGAAATACATCTGTATCTCCCCATGGCAGCTGCACTGGCACATGGAGACAGCACAGAGCTAAAGGACACTCTGTTTTACAGGGTGGGGTAGGATATACATTATTGGCTTCATCCTGGTGTAGGGATATTAAAGAAGGTACCGAAAGTGATTCCCACAATTTAGACCTCATAGCATTACCAAGTAAAAGATCTCTTGGATCCCTTGTTAAACCTACAAGCTACTGTCTGTGTAAACCATTGATTGTATCTGTTCTCAGCAAGATACTGTATTGCTATGAGAAACTTGCACACAAGTTATTTGACTTTGTTCTTTATGCATGCTTTGTACCTAGAAACAGCATAGAAAGACCCCCACCCTCTTTAATTAAAGAGCAGGGAGTCTCAAATCAATTAGTACACACCCCGAAAGTGTTGAAGACAGTATGTCTGCTGATGAATGCTTGGTGTACATGAATGAATGAGCAGGGAGGTGCCAGCCTAGGTGACCATCGGCTGAAGGCGGCATCAAGTGGGAACGACCAGACAACCCCTCCACCCCCCGGAGGATAAACTGGGATCCACCCAACCATCTGAAAGGATGGGGAAAATGACAGCACGGAGCCACCAGGAATGTGCCATCTGCTGATTGATCCAGCAACAGCAGGATGAAGCAATTCCCATAGACTGACATAGGAATAAATCCCTATGAGAATGGCCTCTAGAAACTGAGGACTTTGAGTCTCTGGTTCTGCTGCCAACCTCCAGGAGCATCAGATAAATCTGACAAGGACTCGGCTCCACCCTCATGCCCAGGTTACCTGGCCAGTAACTTGGCATGAGCAACTGTTAGGCTGGGAACTATGACATCTATGCAGAATATATATATATATATATATATGTGTGTGTGTGTGTGTGAAATGTTATAGCTATAACTGACTGCTTACTATGATTCTTTTTGTATTCACAATAAACGTGACGTTCTGTCTTATCCCCTTTAAAAAGATCCTGCTGGTTTTTATTGTATTGGTATAACACTGGGACTTGCTGGTTCTCAATAGTTTTAGGTAAAGTGCTGATGGTCTTTTAAAGTAGTTTTGTGTGGATAAAATTCCTTCGATGTCATCTCTTAGCTCAGTGATCTTAACTATTCCTAAGAAGTAACTAGTCTTGATGAAAGGATGCACGTGCCAGCCCATGAGCCTTAAGTAACTTTTAGTCCATAGACCTTCTCCTTTAGGGCCGACCCAAAGCTCTACGCAGACAATGGGAGGGAGTTGTTCCGTTGGCTTCAGTGGCTTAGGGCCAGAGCCGCAAAGGTATTCAGGGGCCTAAAGAGCTCATCAGATTCAGGTGATTTCAATGGAAATTAGACACCTAAATAGCTTTGAGGAGCTGGGCCCATGTGCTCTCCAGTTACCTACAGATTACACACTGGTAATAAATTAATGTGAATATGGTAAACAAATGCTTGTGTATAGCACTGTGTGCTCATAGAGTACAGAGCGATTTCAAATGGACTTTTCTACTATGCCATAGTTACCATTTTTAGTGTACTGCACTAGAATTCGCCTAGGTACACTAAACAGAAAACTATCAACTATTTTTTAACTAATGAAATCATTGTCTAAATCATAGGTACTTTCAAAGAGCTGTTCCTTAGGCACCACATGCATTGTTCATAACGGAGATCAAGATTTTCAAAGCTAGGCTCCTAAATCTATAGTCAGGTCTGACTCCCACGAGTGCTGAGCATTCATTAGCTGCTGTTAATATCAATGAAGTGCCACACTTTGACAATCAAGTCTATTACTTAGGTCTGAATATGGACTTGGAAGACAAACTAATGAGCATTAGGTGCCTAAATACATTTGAGGATCTGGGCCCAACATTGCAAATCTTGGCCATACTCAAATTCATTCACTTAAGAGGGAAATGAGTCAAAACTATGAATTTCAATCTTTTTACACTCCATATGTTTTAGGTCCCCTTCCAGCAGTGAGACCTGTGCCTACATGGATATCACTGCAGGATAGAGGACTCCATGGCTGTAATTAAATTATTTACTAGTTCCATACCAGACAGTTTTAGGAAGTGACAGAACACATATTGTCCTTTGATTATCTGTCATGAGGAAGCCTTTTCTCTTAACTGTTATATTGATTATTAACAATGATTTACATTCTGGCTCTAAAATGTAGGTTGTGCAGACAACTGCTTTCAGTCTTGCTTAGGCTTGTTCTGACATGTCACTACAAAATGTTTGCTGATTTTCTGTTCAGAGAACCCTCATTAATCTGGCTGTGAATGCTAGGTCTGAATAAACACACAATACCTGCTGCAGATTTTTATGCTGATAAAATACCACAACATGTTCATGTCATTAGTCAAGATGTTCCATCGTTGTAATTTAAAACGTTATATGCAATTGTTTTAGGAACCGCAAGAAAAATATCTGCAGCAGTTAGTTCAAGCACCTTTCCCAAGAAGTTGTTTGTAAAGGTGTACGTTATTTTGTAGAAAAATTATATTTTTGTTAATAACTAACAACTGCAGTGTTGTCAGTTGTGATTTCATTACGAGAATAGTGAGATTGGATGTTCTTCCTCAAGCACCTTAAGTCATTTTATTTTCTGAAAATCACATTCTTGTTTTTTGAAAGTACGTTTCTAGCCCTATGGCTGTAAAGAAAAGCTTGAACCCACGGCCCCAACGTACGTTACAGCTTCCAGAACCAGACGGCAAATAGCAAGAACCCAGATTTCTTTTTCTTTTTTTAAATCTCATGATTTTCATCCAGTCTCCTGATTTTCAGCACTTGAGTCTGGCGGGTTTCTGCTAGCAGAGTGCCATTCAGCAGCCAGGGCTGCAGGGTACGTTCACCACCGCACACGCTCCACACCACCCGCAGCAGCTTGGTGCCAGAGCAGTGCACAGGGCCTAACACAGTTTAAATGAGACTGACATGGCACATAATCGTTCTATGCGGGCACCTCTGCATGGGGTGAGTGCCAGTCTCTGAATGGAGTTCAGTGAGCTGGGAGCAGCTGCCTCTAGTGACCATTGGGGAAACTGCAGCCACATACTGCTCTGCCTGAAATTCCTGCACTAAGCGTGTCTGCTAAAAATGGCAGGAACTCTTGGCCTCGGGAACAATTCGCAGCCCTGGCGGTATGCGGATGGCAGGAGGGGTGTGTGGGGTGGGCACAGACGGGGCAGAGTGCTCAGGGCCATGATGCACTGTACCTGGGGGCTCTGGTAGATGTGGCTGGCAGGGGGGATAGACTGGCACACACACCATTGCCTGGGGCCTTCAGCAGCCTGCTCCTGGAGCAGGGCTAAGTGTGCGCACACACGGAGCCCCCAGAGACCGATGGGGCGGGGGGAGCAAGGAGTCAGTGGGAGAGGCAGATTTGCACCAGATCATTGGGGCTAGGGTGACCAGACAGCAAGTGTGAAAAATTGGGAAAGGGGGTGGGGGGTGGGGGATAATAGAAGCCTACAGAAGAAAAAGACTCAAAAATCAGGACTGTCCCTATAAAATTGGGACATCTGGTCACTCTAACTGGGGGCCTCCCAGCCCCGGATCCCCAAAGCCCTAGGATGAGCCCAGGGCAGGAGGCAGTGGTGGCACGGGCAGGCTCCTGCCAGTAGCTGTCTCCAGAGGACAGTGAGCGGGAGAGGTGCCCTGCAGCCCACCCACACCCACATGACAGCCCTGGCCAGAATACAAACTGCAGACAGCCCCCCAAAACCTGATCCCCTGCTGCCCGCCCCACTGAGCATGCAACCCCCTCACCCTGCTTAACCCACAGGCCCCTCCTCCAGCCCCCATGTCTCTGTGCTCTCAGGGGCCATGCCACTGAAGCTAGGGAGCGGCTACCAGCATAGGCTCCACCGCCCAGCCCAGCGCCTCCCCTCGGAGAGCCTCCGGGCTGGAACCACTGCAGCAGAGAAGCCTCATCTCCTGACACTTTAGCCCGTGGGGTGCAGAGAAGGACACGGCCCAGGGACGACTCTTACTCTGCTGCCCTGTCCAAGGGTGGGGCGGGGCTGATAAAGGCACGAGGCTGGTGTCCAGCCTGGTTTCAGCCGAAGGGTGGGACAGGCAGCTCAGGGGCACAGTGACGCTCAGCAGCAGCCGCTGGAAGTGGGAGGTGGAATGCATGTGGGCACACACATACACGTGCACACACGCACACGTGCACACACATACACGTGCACACACACACACGTGCACACACGCACACGTGCACACACCCCCAGCCAAGATTTTCAAAAGGGACTGGTGGTTTGAGGTGCCACTTCCTGGCAGTCAGTTGCCTGAGAGGCGTTGGCCTCCCCAGGGCTGAAATGAACTCTCACTCGTCCCCGTGGAAGGACGCTGGGGTTTGGAATCAGGTGACTGCTGCCAGCTGGCTGAGGTGGGTCCGTTTGGGCCGGGATTTGCCATGCCCCCTCCATTCCTAGCACCTTTCATGGTACAGACCTGCTGAGAACATGCCGGAACGGCCTGCTCAAGTCTCGCTGCCCAATCCCCTCCCACACAAGGGCTTGGCCCTTCGTGGGCAAACAAGGGCAGCTGAAGGACTGGGCCGAGAGCGGATCGTTTGAGGACATGCAGACAGCCTTTGCCGCAGTAAAATCTCCCGACAGAACACTTGCCATCGCATCCGGCTGGACACTCTGACAGCTCCCGAACCGCCCGGCTCCCTTCTGGATTAACTGCCGAGGGGGGTGTCTGCAGCCTGTGTGCAGTCTGGGGGTGCTTTGGTACTAATGTCACATGGCACGCAAGGAAAGACGAGCCCTTCAGTGTCTGTCTCTTGCAGTATTGCATAATACTGGTCACCGCTCTGGGTGACATCCACTCCAGCGCCTTGCTCTGAATTGGTGAATGCATTCGGCACCCATGCCAGCAGCACCACCTAGTGGTAACAGCAATAATAGTGATAGTAAGTATGCACGTTTGAGTTCAAACAACTAAAACACCGTGTTTGCCAACAACCTTGCAGTAGCTATTGGCACGACGACGCCATCCCTTAAACACCTACTCCGAGCACAGCTTGCCTTAGTATTTGACAGTGTGAGAGATTCCAGGCAAAGTGAATGTTCCTAGTATTCTGCGGTTTTAGCTAGCTGTGCCCCTATTTGGGGGGGGGGGGGGGAAGGTAAGGGGAAGAGACTGTGGGGCGTTTGCTCATACTTATGGGTGGTCTCACCAATATACTTGGTCCATGTGCTGCTTTTTATGCCAGTTTGATTCTGCTCCTGGTATGGCACGTTGAGTCTTCACAGGAAACTCGAGGGAACTGAGCTACACTAACTGGCCTGAGTGGCTATGTACATAGGCGGCGAGTGAGATGGACCCATGGTGCCCGTGCTCCACCAATATACAGAGCACTGGGGCCTGGCTCCACCAATGATCGGGCCGGGCCTCTCCCCTGGCCCCACCCCCATGTGCTTCCCCCGGAGCCTCCCTGTGCCCTGGGCAGTGGCTGGCTGCTGCCCCCCATGCTGTGCTCCGTCGCCGACCACTAGCTGGCTCCTTTCACACTGCGCCCACCAGCGCCGCTCCACCGCTGTGGCAACTGTCCCTATAAAATCAGGTCATCTGGTCACCCTAAGCTGCGCCGACACAACCTGCTCTGGGGAAAAGCTCCAGCGCCTCTTGATTCAAAGACGCTTTTGATTCACCAAGGGCAAGTCATGCCTGACCAACCTGATTGCCTTCGATGATGAGCTACCTGGCTCTGTGGATATGGGGAAAGCAGTGGACGTGATATACCTTGACTTTAGCAAAGCTTTTGATACGGGTCTCCCACAGTATTCTTGCTAGCAAGTTAAAAAACTATAGATTGGATGAATGGACTTTAAGGTAGATAGAAAGCTGGCTAGATTGTTGGGCTCAACGGGTAGTGATCAACGGCTCGATTTCTAGCTGGCAGCCAGTATCGAGCAAAGTGCCCCAAAGGTCGGTCCTGGGGCCAGTTTTGTTCAACATCGTTATTAATGATCTGAATGATGGGATGGATTGCACCCTCAGCAAGTTCACAGATGACACTAAGCTGGGGGGAGAGGTAGATAAACTGGACGGTAGGGATAGGGTCAAGAGTGACCTAGATAAATTGGAGGACTGGGCCAAAAGAGATCTGATGAGGTTCAACGAGGACAAGTGCAGAGTTCTGCACTTAGGAAGGAAGAATCCCATGCACTGCTACAGGCTGGGGACTGACTGGCTGAGCAGCAGTTCTGCAGAAAAGGACCTGGGAATTACAGTGGACAAGAAGCTGGATATGAGTCAGCAGTGTGACCTTGTTGCCAAGAAGTCCAACTGCATATTGGGCTGTATTAGTAGGAACATTGCCAGCAGATCGAGGGAAGTGATTATTCTTTATTCCCCTCCATTCGGCACTGGTAAGGCCACACCTGGAGTATTGCATCCAGTTTGGTGCCCCTATCCAATTTGGATGTGGACAAATTGGAGATAGTCCAGCGGAGGGCAACGAAAATGATTAGGGGGCTGGAGCACATGACTTATGAGGAGAGGCTGAGGGAACTGGGGTTATTTAGTCTGCAGAAGAGAAGAGTGAGGGGGGGATTTGATAGCAGCCTTCAACCTCTCAAGGGGGGTTCCAAAGAGGATGGAGCTCGGCTGTTCTCAGTGGTACCAGATGACAGAACAAGGAGCAATGGTCTCAAGTTGCAGCGGGGGAGGTTTAGGTTGGATATTAGGAAACACTATTTCACTAGGAGGGTGGTGAAGCACTGGAATGGGTTCCCTAGGGAGGTGGTGGAATCTCCTTCCTTAGAGGTTTTAAGGCCCAGCTTGACAAAGCCCTGGCTGGGATGATTTAGTTGGTGTTGCTTTGAGCAGGGGGTTGGACTAGATGATCTCCTGAGGTCCCTTCCAACCCTGAGATTCTATGATTCTATGCCCCATGCAGGTTCCAGGGCAGCTGAGGCCATGGTATTTCCTACTTCGCTGCTTCAGTCGCCCCAGAACCTGCATGGGGCATATCAAAATGTCTTTGAATCAAGAGTCGCTTTTCCCCAGAACAGGCAGAGCTACCGCAGCAGCAGCCGGGGCCCCCAGGCCCTTTTAAATCGCCCGGGCCCCTGGGCAATTGCCCCCTTTAGCCCCCACCCACACCTATTGGCAGGCCTGGCCGGCAGGGAGAAGGGGACTCCTCCCCCAGAACTCACGCCTGCTGGCGGGGAGAAGGCTGAGGGGAGTCCTCCTCTGTCCCCAGCCCCAAGGCAGCATGCCTGCACCCCAAACTCCTCATTCACCCTCCCACACATTGTGCCATATAGGGAAACTGTCAAACACTTACTGTTTCCAGTCCATTTTTACATTATTTTTAAAAATATATATCGGCTTACAAGGCAGGTGTGGGGGGGTGGGACTTGGACCCTTTCTGGGCATCACCAAAAATTATACAAACTTGGCGCCCATGGCTGTGTAAAGGAGGCGGGGCACTCACCTCTTGAGTGCCTCCTAGCAGCAGGGTGCAGTACCACAGTCCTTTCTCACCCTGGTGCCCCATGAAGGCTGCTGGCCGACCTCGGCTGGTGTTCAGCAGCTTAGCCCTCTGGCCGAGTGAACCCCTTCTAGGTCAAGAAAGAAGCAGTCTATAGGCCATCGCTAGCCTCATCCGGATCTAGGCCCTTTAAATTCAGCTCTTTGTTCAGGCTCCCAAATAAGCCCTGTCCCATTCTTGGGGTTGACACCACTTTGCCAGTGGCTGGCAGGGGAACCTGGGCCCACTCACTACTCTGGGTTCCAGCCCAGGGCCCCTAGACACAGCCACCATGAACTGCTATCTCCATCCCTTTGCTACTGTATCCCTGGGCCTCTTCCTGCCAGCCCTTTGATCTCCAGACCAATCTCAGTACCAGCAACCCCAGCTCCTTCTCTCTCTGCACGCCCAGCTAGGTAAGTTCAGCCAGCCAGCCAGCCGCAAGCAAGCAAGCAAGCTCGCCTCCCACTTCCTAGAGAGCAATCCCCTTCCGCACACCTCTGGTCCCAGCTGGGAACTGACCCGCTAAGGCCGGGCAGTTCCTCTTATCTGGGCCAGCAGGGCCCTGATTGGCTGTTGCTAGCCCCTCTAGCCCTTGGAAGACCAGGTCTCTGTTGTTTCCAAAATGGCTGCTCTGGAGAGTCCTCTCTAGGCACGCTTGGAGGACCCACCTTCACTGCTCTTTTCCTCTCCACTTGCTGCTTCTTGGGGTTGAATGTAATAGGCCCGCAGGGATGTCATGACCCACAGGCCTCGAACCCGGGTCCACAGGAGCAGCCATGCTGCAACCCTCCACTTGGCCATCTGCTGACTCTGGAGCCATGAAGCCCAGCCCCAGTTTGAGGCTCCATCCCCAACACCCCGTTGCCAGAATCCCAGAGCTGTTGATTGGCCTGCTGGCCCTACTTAAGCCAGCAGCAGGAACAGGAAGCTGTCTGAAAAGATGGTTACTCACCGTAGTAACTGGTGTTCTTCGAGATGTGTTGCTCATATGTATTCCAGTTAGGTGTGCGCGCGCGGCGTGCACGATCGTCGGAAGATTTTTACCCTAGCAACACTCGGTGGGCCGGCTGGCGCCCCCTGGAGTGGCGCCGTTAGGTGCCCCGATATATACCGCAGCCGGCCCATCGCCCTCTCAGTTCCTTCTTGCCGGCTATTCCGACAGTGGGGAAGGAGGGCGGGTTTGGAATACATATGAGCAACACATCTCGAAGAACACCAGTTACTACGGTGAGTAACCGTCTTTTCTTCTTCGAGTGCTTGCTCATATGTATTCCAGTTAGGTGACTCCCAAGCCATTCCTAGGAGGCGGGGTCGGATTGTGATACAGCAGAGTTTAGGACCGCCGAACCAAAAGCGGCGTCGTCTCTAGAATGTTGCACTATGGCATAGTGCGAGGCAAAAGTGTGTACTGACGACCATGTCGCGGCCCTACAAATGTCTTGTATAGGTATGTGTGCCAGGAAGGCAGACGACGAGGCCTGAGCCCGGGTAGAGTGGGCCGTAGTGTGCATGGTGGGGACACCTGCCAAGTCATAGCATGTGCGGATGCACGAGGTGATCCATGACGAGATGCGCTGAGAAGAGACGGGAAGGCCTTTCATCCGGTCCGCCACGGCGATGAACAGCTGGGTCGATTTCCGGAACGGCTTTGTCCTCTCGATGTAGAAGGCGAGGGCTCTCCGGACATCCAAGGAATGGAGTTGCTGCTCCTTCCTAGAGGCATGGGGCTTAGGATAAAAGACAGGTAGAAAAATGTCTTGGTTAATATGGAAGGCCGACACTACCTTGGGCAGGAAGGCCGGGTGTGGCCTGAGCTGTACTTTATCCCTATGGAACACCGTATAAGGTGGTTCCGAAGTAAGCGCTGAGGTGATGGCTACTAGAAAGGCCGTTTTCCATGAGAGATACAGCATGGAGCAAGTGGCCATGGGCTCGAATGGGGCACCCATGAGCCTGGTAATGACTAGGTTGAGGTCCCATGTAGGGACCGGGCGGCGTACCAGCGGGTGTAGCCGTTCTAACCCCTTAAGGAACCTGGTAACCATGGGGTTGGAGAAAACAGAACTCGCCCCGTCCCAGGGGTGAAAAGCTGAAATTGCCGCTAGGTGGACTTTCAGCGACGAGAGAGCCAGACCCTGCTCCTTTAGTGAGAGGAGGTAGTCCAGGATGGTGTGAATCGGCACCTGCAGGGGGTTGAGACCCCGAGTGCCACACCACAGGGAAAAACGTTTCCACTTAGCTGAGTAGGTGGACCTGGTGGAGGGTTTCCTACTGCTCAGCAGAACGTGCTGGACCGGGCTGGAACATCGTAGCTCCGACGGGTTCAGCCATGCAGCAGCCACGCCGTGAGGTGAAGGGACTGCAGGTCGGGATGATGGAGCCTGCCGTGCTGCTGCGTGATCAGGTCCGGCCATCGCGGTAGAGGAATCGGGTCTGTCACGGACAGCTCCAGGAGCGTGGTATACCAGTGTTGCCTGGGCCACGCTGGAGCAATCAGGATTACTCTGGCCTTGTCCCTGCGTAGTTTGAGCAGGACTCTGTGGACCAGTGGAACTGGTGGGAAGGCATAGGCCAGGTTGTCCGTCCAAGGATGGAGAAAAGCGTCTGTCAGGGAGCCTGGGGAGCGACCCTGGAATGAGCAGAACACGTGGCATTTCCTGTTCTCGCGAGTCGCGAAGAGATCTATCTGGGGAAACCCCCACTTCTGGAAGACAGAGTGGATGACGTCTGGTCGAATGGACCACTCGTGAGTTTGAAAGGACCTGCTCAGGCGGTCCGCCAAGGTGTTCTGGACTCCTGGGAGAAACGAGGCCACGGGGTGAATGGAACGGGCTATGCAAAAGTCCCAGAGCTGAGTTGCCTCTCGGCAGAGGGGAAGGGAGTGTGCCCCTCCCTGTCTGTTGATGTAATGCATGGCCGTTGTGTTGTCTGTAAGGATGGAGACACAGCGGCCCTGTAAGTGTTGAGCGAAGGCTTGGCAGGCAAGACGTACCGCTCGGAGTTCTCTGACATTGATGTGTAATGTCAGCTCCTGTTGTGACCACAGGCCCTGCGTTTGGAAGTTCTGCAGGTGAGCCCCCCAGCCGAGGGATGACGCATCCGTAGTCAAGGCACGGGAAGGCTGTGGTGGATGAAAGGGAACACCTGACATCACATGTGCGGGGTCCAGCCACCAGTTGAGGGAGGCTAGGACTTGCGGTGGGACCGTCAGAATCATATCGAGGTTGTCCCTGTGTGGCCGGTATGCGGAGGCCAGCCATGCTTGGAGGGGCCGTAGGCGTAACCTGGCATGAGCTGTCACGAAGGTGCATGATGCCATATGACCCATGAGGCTGAGGCAGCAGCGGGCCGTTGACATTGGGAAGGCTTGGAGGCTGCGTATGGCGGTTGCAAGCGTTTGAAAGCGAGCCTCTGGGAGGAACGCCCTGGCGAGGGTAGAGTCCAGTATTGCCCCTATGAAGTCTATTCTCTGTGTTGGCACCAAAGTGGACTTTTCTACGTTCAGTAGGAGGCCCAGACGGTTGAACATGTCCATGGCCTTGCGAATGTGAGACTGGACCTGGTTGGCGGAGTTGCCACGGATAAGCCAGTCGTCGAGATAGGGGAATACCTGAACTCTTTGACGCCGAAGGGCGGCTGCTACCACTGCCATGCATTTCGTAAAGACTCTCGGTGCTGTTGAGAGGCCGAATGGCAGGACTGCGAACTGGAAGTGTCTCTGGCCCACTACGAAGCGCAGGAAGCGTCTGTGAGGTGGGTAGATAGCAATATGGAAATACGCGTCCTTCATGTCGAGGGCGGCGTACCAGTCTCCCTGATCCATAGAGGGGATAATAGTGCCCAGGGAGAGCATACGGAATTTCAACTTTACCATAAACTTGTTGAGACCCCGTAAGTCCAGGATAGGACGTAGCCCCCCCTTTGCCTTTGGGATTAGGAAATAACGGGAGTAGAATCCCTTGCCTCTGAGATCTCTTGGGACCTCCTCCACCGCTCCTACAGTAAGGAGTTCGTGCACCTCCTGGATAAGGAGTTGCTCGTGAGAAGGGTCCCTGAAGAGGGACGGGGTGGGAGGGTGGGATGAAGGCGGGGAGACGAACTGCAGTCGGTATCCCCCCTGGACGGTATGTAAGACCCAGCGGTCCGTGGTGATATTTGACCACGCCGGGGAGAAGGGGGAGAGGCGGTTCAGGAACAGGAGGGCAGGATCGGTTGGGACTGGTACTCCGGCCTCGAGCGCCCCTTCAAAAATTTTGTTTGGGCCCCGACGATGGCTTGTGGGGGCCCTGCCTCTGGCCGGTCTGTCGGCCAGGCTGCTGTCTCCTACCCCCTTGACCACGCGGCCTCCTGTAAAAGTCCTGTCGTGGTGCGGGAGGGAAGTAGGTGCGTCGTACGAAAGGCCGGAAGGGCCTGCGCTGCGTCGCGGGGGTATGCATCCCCAGCGTGCGAATGATGGTACGACCGTCTTTCAGGGTCTGCAGCTTCGGGTCTGTTTTCTCAGAAAACAGGCCCTGCCCGTCAAAGGGTAGGTCCTGGATAGTATGCTGGACCTCTGCTGGGAGGGTGGAGGATTGCAACCAGGAGATGCGCCGCATGGCGACTCCCGAGGCGATAGTCCTGGCAGCGGAGTCGGCGATGTCCAAGGAGGCCCGCAACGACGTCCTGGCCAGCTTTTTGCCCTCCTCCACGAAAGCTTTGTACTCCTGTCTGGACTCTGGAGGTATAAGTTCTTTGAATTTCTCCATCGAGACCCAGGTGTTATAACCATAGCGGCTCAGGAGTGCCTGTTGGTTCGCCGCATGAAGCTGTAGGCCCCCCCCTGAGTAGATCTTCCTGCCAAACAAGTCTAGGCGCTTGGCGTCCTTCGACTTTGGGGCTGGGGCCTGTTGGCCGTTCCTCTCCCTCTCGTTGACGGATTGGACCACCAGTGAACACGGAGGGGGGTGCGTGTATAGGTATTGAAAGTCTCTCGGGGGGGCCATGTACTTTCTCTCTACCCCCCTGGCAGTGGGGGGTATTGAGGCTGGCGTCTGCCAGATGGATGTGGCGTTGGCAAGGATGGTATGCACAAAGGGTAAGGCAACCCTAGTGGGGGCATCGGTCGTCAGGATGTCCACCACGGGGTCCTCCAGTTCAGGGACCTCCTCTATCTGGAGGTCCATGTTGAGGGCCAATCTGCGTAGCAGGTCTTGATGGTCCCTGAGGTCAATGGGAGGGGGGCCGGAGGATGATGCTCCAGCCACTGCCTCGTCAGGAGAGGAGGAGGAGGACAGGCCTTGGGCGAGCGGGTCCTAGACGGGTACCGCTTCGGAGCCCAGGGCTGGGGGCTCCGGTTCTGTCTGCTCTACCTCTGGCGGAGGCCTGGAGACTGTAGCCTCTGGAGGTCGGGAGACTGTAGCCTCTGGCGCTCTACGCTCCAAAGTGGTAGAGGTGGGAGCTCTTGGTGGTACCCTCTGGGCTTCGTAGTAGGCCATAGGGGTCCAGAATGGCCACCGCTCCTGAACCTGCCCGGTCTCTGGCAGGTGGCCCTGGTCACTGATGGTGCGGTCCTCAGCATAGAGGTCGCTGCCAGCTCTGGAAGAGCGGGATCCAGAGCGCGAAGGCCAGGGTGGGGCAGAGTAGCCATGCAGTGACGTCTGCGTGGCCAGGGTCTGCCTCCTTGGCGGGGTCCGGTGCCGGTATGGTATCCGGTACCGGGAGCCTGATCGGTGCCGGGATGATGTCCGGTGCCGGGAGCCGGATCGGTACCGGGATGGTGTCCGGTGCCGGGAGCCGGATCGGCGCCGGGATGGGGACCGGCGTCGAGAGCCGGATCGGAGGCGGGACCTGGAGCGGTACCGGCGATGATCTCGGTACCGTGACACAGATCTGGACCTGGATTGTCTCGGCGATCTGCGCGTCGACCGGCCGCGGGACCGGGAGCGGCGTCGAGAGTCAGGGTACCTCCGCGTGGAGGGGGACCTGGAGCGGTACCGCGAGTACGAACGGTGCCGGGATTGAGATCGGTGCCGGGACTGCGAGCGGTACCTTGGAGACGCAGGTGGTTGCTGCTGGCTGGTCTCCGCCTGCGGCACCGGGTGGAAGATGGCCGGTTTGCCGCGTGAAGTGATGATCCGCACCGGCGGTACCGTAGACGGGGTCGGTGCCGGAGCGGTCATCTGGATCAGGTCCCGCGCCGCTGCGAAGGTGTCCGGCGTGGACGGCAGCGGAAGCTCAACCACGGAGCGTGCCGGGGAGCTGGCGGCTACCGAGCTCAACGGCCCTCGCGGGACTTGAGACAGGAGGCGTGCGGATCTCCTGTAGGCATCGGCTTCTGGCATGCCGAGCAAGGCTTGAACCCCGGAGAGCCAGGCATTGGCCCGGTACCGGGGTGGGGATAAGGGGGGGGAGCCCCTTATCTCCAGCTACTATTGTCACTGAGAAGATAACTACTATCAACAACTATTAACAACTAATTAACAGTACTTAAAGTATCTAAAAGATAAACGAGTGCTAATGAAGCTAGGGCTGTGGAGGTCAGCGAGCTGCTCTCCACTGTTCCAACGACCGACACGGGCGGTAAGAAGGAACTGAGAGGGCGATGGGCCGGCTGCGGTATATATCGGGGCACCTAACGGCGCCACTCCAGGGGGCGCCAGCCGGCCCACCGAGTGTTGCTAGGGTAAAAATCTTCCGACGATCGTGCACGCCGCGCGCGCACACCTAACTGGAATACATATGAGCAAGCACTCGAAGAAGAACAACGGGGATCCACTCTGTTCTGGACTGCAGACCGTATGTCTCCTGTTCCTGGCCGCACAGACATGCCGACAGACAGTGTAGATTGGAATAACACCCATAGCCCAGGAAGCTCTGAGGGCTCAAATGTCTCCACCTTCCTGCTATCGACATCCCAGGGATGTCACGATGGGGTGCTGCTGGGCTCCATTTCCCTGTCCTCACAAAGAGATCTCTAGGGACCCTCAGGACAACCACATCCCATCTCCTCATTGCACTGCCCCAGCAGAAACTCAGGCAAGGGGTGGTACAAAAACTCCTTCGGGGTGACGTGCATGCTGAGGGACAGGAGGAGGCTGTACATGTCCTAGGCCCTTTCACAACATGTGCTGAGAGCAGGAAGGCTCCTTGTGCCCTCCCGTCCTGCACATGTGGGCCAGGGGCAGGGACAGTCTGGCCATAAGTTTTCTAAACTCTTTGACTCAGTGGGTGGAGTCTCTCAGCCTTACCAGTCAGTACAGGTGGGGAGAGGCGCAAAGCTGGCTCTAAGCCACTTTTGGAGCTTCCCAGTCAGGAGGCCGTTTTGTGCTGCATAGGTAGAGCGGCCTCGGGGCTGCTCTGCATTACTTGCCAATGGCCTGCAGTATGCTGGGCCTGGGGAGGGAGTGTAGGATTTGCTACAGCAGCTTTATGCCAGCTGGGGATTTCCCCATGCCAGGGGAATCCTCAGCCTCAGCTGTCTGTTTAGGTCAGGTCTGTGTCATGTGATGTAACTATGAAATCTCTGCAGACAAATGCACAAGGCCTCTGTGTATTTGTACAAACAATAGGAAGTGGAGATCAGTGAGGGGGTCTGTCGTGCTTTGCTAGCTAATCCAGTCTTCTCTTGATGCATGTCTGCATCATAGGCACCACCCTCACTGCCTTGCTGCTCCAGGCATTTGTTAATTGGTTTTCTCTTCTTAATACAAACCAAGCCAAGATGAAGCCGCTAGCTAATCATGTATTCTCTGGCTCGCTATTTTAGCCCACAGCCATCAGATGGCAGTAGTAGAACGCTCCAACGAGCACTAACCCTGTCTTACTAGGGCCTGGTCTACACCTAAAACTTAGGTCAACCTACCTATGTCCTTCACCCCCGAGGCGCCGCCGCTGCGCTTTCCCCGCCCCTCCCCTCCCAGGCTTGTCGCCACCGATCAGGGGGAGCACGGCAAGCCTGTGAGCTCAGGAAAAGCGACTTGGCTGCCGCGGTGCCTCGGGAGGCAGAGGTTAGCTGGGCCCGGGGTGGGGGGGGCTGGCGGGGAGCTGCTGGTGGGTGCTCGGCTGCTTCTCTCCCCTCCCTCCCAGGCTTGCAAGCCTGGAGGGGGGGAGGGAATGCAGTGTGCCCGGGGGAGGAGGCGGGGGTGGGGATTTGGGGAAGGGGTGGAATGGGGGCGGGGCCGGGGGTGGAGTTGGGGCGGGAGCACCCACCAGCAATCGGTGGAGCCTGGTGATCCTCCAATCAGGGCTCCCGTGGGTAGTGTTTTGGCTGAGGCTATAGTCCTACTAGCTCCTCAGCCCAGCAGGTTTCAGCAGACACTGGGTAGAGACCAGGATGCAGCAGCTGTCTGGGGCCTCTCAGGCCTGGGTTCAAGAGCTAGGACATCACAATACCATGCTTCCTGTTCAGCTTGGCTTTAGTGAGGTTCATTTGAACCTCCTCCATCATAGACTGTAAATCTTTACTAAACGTCTTTACATATTCAGTCACTGTCCCCCTCTGTCTCAGTGCACCCTCCCATGAGTCCCTGATGAGATCCAGGGGACCCTTCTCCCCATACAGGTCAAATGGGGCAAACGTTGTGGGCTTTTGGGGCACCTCATAAGCAATTAACAACTAGGGGAGCATTTCATCCCAGTCACTTGGCCCTCTTGTTTGCATATACCCCCAACATAGTTTTTGAACCTTTCAACTAAATTGTCTCCAGGTGATGTGTGGCAGCTCTCAGCTGTTTTACCCCACACATTTAATTTAAAGGGAAATTTAAAAGTACAGTCACAAAAGTGAGATGCCTGCAAGCTGCATGGAAACATGTAAATAACACATAATATCGGCTCAAATTAAATGTGTACCCCAAATTAAAAGAACATAGTAAGAGACCTAAAAATGTGCCACCGTGGCTAAACAACAAAGTAAAAGAAGTGGTTAGAGGCCAGAAAGCTTCCTTTAAAAACTGGAAGTAAAATCTTATTGAGGAAAATATAAAGGAGCATAAACTCTGAAAAGTCAGATGTAAAAGTATAATTAGACAGGCCAAGAAAGAATTTGAAGAGCAACAAGCAAAAGACTCATAAACTAACATAACATTTTCTTAAGTATATCAGAAGAAGGAAGACTGCCAAACAACCAGGGGGCCACTGGACGATCGAGATGCTAAAGGAGCACTCACTGACGATAAGGTCATTTTGGAGAAACTAAAAGAATTCTTTGGATCGGTCTTCACTGCAAGGATATGAGGGAGATTCCCACACCTGAGCCATTCTATTTAGGTGACATATCTGAAGAACTGTCCCACACAGAGGCATTACTAGAGGAGGTTTTGGAACAAATTGATAAACTAAACAGTAATAAGTCACCAGGACCAGATGGTATTCACCCAAGAGTTCTGAAGGAACTCAAATGTGAAATTGCAGAACTACTAACTGTGGTAGGTAACCTATCATTTAAATCAGCTTCTGTACCAGATGACTGGAGGATAGCTAATGTAACACCAATTTTGAAAAAGGCTTCAGAGGTGATCCTGGCAATTACAGGCCAATAAGCCTGACTTCAGTACCAGGAAAACTGGTGGAAACTATAGTAAAGAACAGAATTATCAGCTTTAACCAACCAACTGCACCAAGTTCAAACTCCTCAGGCACCTTACCAGCCTTAACACAGAGTCACGGACAGTCCCCTGGGGTGCTCCAGTCTGTCTTGCCACCCAGGTAAGCATATCTCTGTGACAGATGGCCCTTTACAGCAAGAATCATAGCAATATTCAGGTTATTTCTAATCCCAAAGGACCAGTCACTTACCCCAGGTGAGTTGTGCCTTAGATCTCATACCAAGGACAATGTTTGTAGCCAATCCTATAATAAACTATATAAAGATTTATTAAATAGGAAAAGGAAACCAGAGAATTATTTATGAAGTTAAAGCAAGCAAACAGAGACACATGAATGAGTTACAGTCTTAGGTTTCAAAAGGTAATAGAGGCTTCTGGCACATCTGCAAGCTCTATTTGACTGTTACGGCTAACCCAGGCTAAGTGGCTGGGGATCTCCTGCTGATGCCTAGAAATACCTTGCATCCCACCCCAGAATTCCATCAGCACAGATATCCTTAATTCCTTTGGTCTGGGGTTTTTATCCCCCTCCTGCCATGTGCTCATACTCAGCAGATGAGAGGGGTCCACTTGCATGACTCATGTTTGGGGAGGAGAGCGGAACAATAAGAGTCTTTAGTCCTTTTGCTGATGGTTTCTCACTCCAGATGGAGGGAGTTTCCAGTTGTAAGCCCCGCCCCTAGCCTGGCTAGTATCGATGGCTCTCCGCTTTCGGAAGGGGCGTAACAATTTCTGCAGAAGAGCACTCTTCACACTCATTAATGTCCCTCTCCTGCATGGCAATTCAGACAGTCACAGAGGCTCACACGACAGCCGCTCCAATATTACATGACCACGTGGAACACAGATATTACAAGTGAGATTAATTCATGCAGCAACTCCCAACTCTCAATAGAGCCTAACACAAAACCCTTGATAATACCTATTTGATCAATATGAACCCACGCGTGAGCCAGGCAGATTCCCACTCTGCAGCTGTCAGTGTCCAGTTGAGACAGGGGGACCTTGGCATGAGCTGGCATCTAGCCTGCTGGTGTCACAGGTCACACAAGGAGCCTGTGGTAGAACCAGGAACTGAATTCCAATCTTCTGAATCCCAGTGCCGTGCCCAAGACCATCAGCGTATGGATGGACAGATGGACAGCTGCCAGCGTCTTTGCTGGGTGGTACACGCTGGCGCGCATCCAATGGCATTCCCAGAGTTGTGTTTTCTCACTCTCAGGATAATTACTTCAATTACTCTAAAACGCATTTGCTAAAAAGCATTATTGTTCAAGTGCGTGACTCATCCCTCCTCCTGCCTGGTGGAGGGGTGAAGGAAAGTTGTTTATATTAATTGAAGCCAGTTTGTTATTAAGTGGGAAAAAAGTTTAGCCCTTCTGTTTCTTGTCATTATATCTGCGCAATTGCAGGCCCCAGCAGGCCTCCCCTGGGCAAGGCAAATCTCCTCTCTTGCACAAGGTCATGTGTCCCTGCTGGGCTGAGGCAAGATTCTCCAGCAATTCTACCCTGCTCTGTGCTGAGAGGAGCGAGCATGCCAGTCCTGACAGCAGCGGGGAAGGGCGCTTGCTTTTTAACTTCGCTTTCTATTAATTTGCACTCAGATGCAATTTGTCACCAGGCAGAAATGTAATTAATGCTGGAGTTCAGGGGGCTGCCTCATTTCCCTAGGGTCTAATCCTGCACTCACTGTCGCCAGCGGGAGCTTTGCCAGAGAGCTCAGCGGGCGAAGGCTCCAACCCCCGTGTCTTGGCAGTGTGCACCTGTACAATGTGAACAGTTGCACATTCACACTTGTGGTGCATGCAGGATACAATATCTGCATTTTCTCATGTAGGCAACATGCATAAATATAGGCAGAAATGCAGGACCTGCATATGCAGAAGTTGCAACTACAATTTAGGCAACAATTATTATTTTTCAATGTGGCCCTTAGAATCAAACCCTGTACTGGACCTAGGTTAACCCCTAAAAACTACTGGTATGTTGACTGCAAGATTCTTGGGGCAGGGGCCATGGCACCATATGTGTTTGTACAGCATCTAGTACAGCAGCTGCCTGATCCCAATTCCGGCCTCTAACTGCTACTCGGACATAATTCTTCGATGCTAATGCATATAAAATGGGCAGGGGCATGCCATCGATGTATGCAACACATGCATTGCATGGCCCAGAATTCAAACATGCTTCCCCGGGCGGCCTGCAGGGTGAACCCTGTGGATGATTCCCTATAGCCCCCGAAAGCATATGGAGGATGCCATTTCGTGGAACATCACTGAACAGGCATGCAAGTGTTGAACTGAAGACCTCAGGTTTTAATGGGGCCTTGCCGTTATGTAAGTACAGAAGGGAGCATCTCTCTCTGCACGACTCAACAATTCAATAATTATTATTGAGACATCATGCCGTTGTACATTCTGGCAGTTGATTAGATTAAATGCACTATAGCTGTTTAACATAGTTCTTTGAGCTTTGCCTTGGGATAAGATGCATCTACTAAAATTTCACACGTGTAGGTAAGATCAATTAGACTATAGCTATATGGAAACATTGTTGAGTTCTTGAGTTGAGTTGACCGACTGCATTTCTGCATTCCTAAAAAGGCATGCAAGTGTCGAGCTGAATACAGGAGGCATGCAAGTGTCGAGCTAAATACACAAGGCATGCAAGTGTCGAGCTAAATACACAAGGCATGCAAGTGTCGAGCTGAATACACGAGGCATGCAAGTGTCGAGCTAAATACACGAGGCATGCAAGTGTCGAGCTGAATACACAAGGCATGCAAGTGTAGGGTTGAATCATCCGTGAGAGAACAGAGCTATTTTTTTATCTGCCACCTACAAAGTTGCCGCATGCCTTACTAGCAATGTCACCACACGCCCCTGAGGATGAAGCCCTGGGCTACTCATTTGCATTGATTTGCTGTTATGCATATTCAGGATTATTTGGTGGTCCTGACATTGAATGGAGACTTTCTAGGAGATCCTTGTTTCTTCTAGTTTGTATTCCCATCAGTCTTGAGGAAAATAAGACTAGTTCTCTGAGAACAGAGGCCCTGCTCCTGCAAACACTTACACAAAGAACGTGTTGGAAGTCATTAAGGCACTCACATGAATAGCCCTGTGCTCACAGGCTCGGGGCCTTAGGGTATGTCTACACTGCGATAAAAGACCCACGGCACAGCTGCAGCTGGTCCAGGTCACCTGACTGGGGCTCGCAGGGCTCGGGTTGCAGGGCTATAAAATTGCAGTGTGGGTGTTTGGGCTCCACCTGCCAGTTGGGCTCTGAGACCTGTTGGTGGGGGGGGGGGCAGGCTCCAGCCAGAGCCCAAACAGCCCCACTGGAATTTTATAGCCCTGCTGGAACCCCCCACGGCCAAGTGAGCTGACCCGGGCTTTGAGACTCGGTGCTGCTAGGTTTTTATCACAGTGTAGACATCCCCAAAGCGAGATTCTTCTCCTGACAGGGTATTCGGAGGAGACGGAGCACATGTTGTTGCCGCTCCCTGTGCTTGTCTTGTACATTACATGAGGCTAATTGTGTCTGCTCACCTCAGGATGTTGAACCTAAGGCGGGTAGCTTACACAGACAAATGAGTGATGTGGTTTGGATCTCTTAATCACACAAACAAGCAAACCATAAGAGGGGAGATGAACGTTTGTCCCAAATGCTAAGTGATTGGTCCCTTTCCTTTTTGTTAGTTTGGGTTTCTGGGTAATTTGATGTATTTTCTGTTCCATTCAGCTCCTTCTGCAGGGTAGAGACACAACAGGAGTCTCAGGACAGGCTGCCACAATTCCTGTGCCCTGGACCCCACCTCTCTGCCAGACAAGGAAAAAGGATCTGGGGAGCAACTCAGAAGTTGCCTAATAAGGATGCACTTAGCTGGCACAGAGCAGAATTTTACCCTTATTTAACAACACTTAGTTAAGCAGCTCCAAGGCTGCATTACAGATGTTGGCAAATAGAAATGAACGGTATATCTTCCTGTGTGCTTCAACTGAACAGCATAACAACAAGAAATGCTGTCGGATTGCGGATGTGTTTGTTTCAGTGCTGTGAGTTCATCTAGAGTTAGATAACCTGGGGGAAGCTTGATTAGTTCAACTGGCACCAACCCGCCTCACTCTGCCTAGGCTCAGCACAGTGCAGAGACACAGAGCGCTGAGCTGATGCACGCACACACTCACACACATCCAGGTGGACACACACAGGTTCTCTCACATACACACACCTCCACATGCACACAAATATGCACACACACTCTCACACACACCCATACACACATACACTCTCACGCACATGCACGCACACTCACATACACACATGTACACAAACACACACGTGTGCACACAAGCTCATACACACATGTATGCACGCTCTCTCACATACATTAGCATGCACACATACAAACACATGGACATACACATACACACATGCTCTCTCACATACACACCCACATGCACACACATGCTCTCACACACGTATGTGTACACACATATGTGCTCTCACATACACCCATTAGCATACACTCACATCCACACATGTGCACACACACACACATATGCACTCACCTATACATGCATGTGCACACACAATCCACACACACACATTAGCATACATTCACACACACGCATGTGCACGCACACACACATGTGCGCACACACATATACACTCACCTATACATGCATGTGCACACACAATCCACATGCACACACACACTCTCACACATGTGCACACACACACACACACACACACACCCCTTTTACCTTAGCTAAACTCCCTCTTGGTTCCAAGTGCCACCGCTGCCGTGATCTGTCCCTTCAGACTTGTGCTGTCCAACCTTTTCAGAGTGAGGCCAGGCCCGTTATTTCCAAACGCTGAGTTGCCGCAGTCAGTATCTGGGGCAGATTCCCTAGCTGGCCTGCCCCACTTCGTGCTGCCCAGGGGGTGCAGAACCCCCCCCCTCCCCCCCCCCCGGCCTCTGCGCGGGATTCTGCCTGCGTAGGGACGTCCCCACCGGTGTAGCTGGGCCATGCAGCTCCTGGCGCCAGAGGCAGATTGGGGCAGGAGGGGGAGGCCTGGAGCCTGCTGTCTGTGCTCAGGGGTCTCCAGATGGCAGGTGGCCCCTGGCCAGCTGGAACAAGTTAGAGCAGCCCCTGGGCTCAAAGCCGGTCTGGGCAGAGACTGGGGAGTGCAGGTGGCTGCTTGCTCTCAGCTTCGTTCCCGCTGCTCTGGGCTGCCCAGAGGGTTGCGTGGGGAAGGGGAGCCAGCCCGCACTAGGGCTCTCGTAGGCTCAGGTGGAGCCAGTGGGGCTCCCGTGTCCTGCTCTCTCAGAGGCTTCTGCAGACCATGGGGCAGCCTGCAGCTTTCTGCTCCTCTGGGGCAGTGGGGGCGCCGGTGAGCAGCTGCAGCAGGCAAGGGGCAGCCTTTGCCCAGTGGTTCTGGGCTCTCACCAGAGCTCCCCATCCAGGGCTGCAGGGGAGGCCCCTCCTGGCACTCTGCAGTGACAGGTCTGATGCCATTGGGCGTGGCACCAGTTCATGGGCACATACCTAAGGGCCCAATGTTCAGCCTCCAGGGGTCCCCGTGGCAGGTTGGACGCTGCTGTTCTAGACCCTTCATTTTTTAGCCCCCAAGACTTTGGTTATAAGTCTGATCCAACCAAACCCCTTGGGCCAGATCCTTAGCTGGTGTAAATGGGCACAGCGCGGTTGACTTTACTCGAGTCACATGCGGAGCCTCGGGCCTTTTACCGCAAAACAAAGGCAAGTTACAGACAGGTGCAGTGGGGCTCAGGGGAGTTAATACATAAAACCCGAACCTCTTTCAATGTTTTCAACAATCCAAAGTACCCAAAGTGAAGGCACATCGTCCTATGTACCCAATGGACAGCCTGCAGGGGCTCTCAGAAATGGCTATTCCCCCTCAACCTTGCTTTAATTACCAAGCAATCACAAACTAAACAGCGAGGGGCTGGAAGGATGCTGCTGTGACGCTAAGCAATGCCAAGGGGTTCACTCCTTTAGAGCCTGGGCTACCGGAGCAGCTGACTTGACTTCATTAAACCCTCTCGGCCAAATTCTTCCCCTTCGCTCCACCCCTGCAGCCCACGGTGTAGCTGACAGTAGGATTCAGACCTCTTGGGTTTATTCAGATTTGCGCCCCCTGACAACTTTCCGGAAGCCACAGGAAGCCCAGCCTAGGCCCCCGGATGTCAGGGGGAATATTACCATTGATCGCAGCCCTGACACTGGCGAGGAGGATCAGGGAATGCCTGGCCAGCACAGGGGGACAGAGACGGATTTTCATTCACTGCCAATTCTGAACAATGCGAGGCTCTGAAGGAGTGAACCCCTTGGCATTGCTTAGCGTCACAGCAGCATCCTTCCAGCCCCTCGCTGTTTAGTTTGTGATTGCTTGGTAATTAAACCAAGGCTGAGGGGGAATAGGGGGGGAGTTACTTTGAACTGAATCAGAACAAAACCTTTTTTTCCCCAAAATTTCCCGTTCAGTGAAAAGTAAATAATCATTAAAAATCATTTTGGGTCAAATTAAATGTTTTGTTCAACCCAAAACAAAATGTTTTGCTTCAATTTTGAGCATTTGAAAAGGTTGTTGGCTTTTAAAAATCAAATTAAAAGAAATGGGTAAATGGACCAGTCTTTCTGGACCAGAGAACCGAAATAGTGTTCCGAAAATAGCAAACACGAAACGTTTTGATTTGTTTCGTAAAAACTTTTTAGGTTATTTTTGACCAAAATTATTTGGCAAAACGGACAACTTCAGGGAATACTGACATGCTGCCCGAGCTGGGTTTTTTGGCCAGAAACAGTTTTGTACAAAACAATTGCCCCGCTCTATAGCTAGCACCCCTCGGATTTTAGCGGGAGTTTTTCCTGAGTAAGGACTATAAAATTACTGGCCGAGTTTACCTAAAAAGAATCGTACACAGCCACCCTGTTCGCTTTCCCCGTCTCTTCCTGCGGCTTTGCGTCCCGCGCAGGTTTCAATCCACCCCGCAGGCGCCCGAGTGGGGTCACACCGGCGCTTTGGGACCCACTTTCCCCGGGGGCTGGTACTAGCCCAGGCACAGACGCAGGGACACCGGGATGGCGTGTGTCACTCCCTGAGCCGGAATATCAGCATCGCTCTCTCCTTGGGATCAGCTGTACCGGGATTTCAAACCACTTTTCCTCCAGTGTCCCGCACGAGATCCCACAACCCACATGCGAACTCAGCACACTCGATCCGCCATGGCTAAGTGCCCTGTATTCGCAAACGAAGTTGTGTCTGGCCAGGATTTTGCTTGTATCGATATTAGGGTAAATCCCGGTAAGGAAACCTTCTTCTTCTCTCTCTCTCTGTCTCTCGGAGGTCTGGGTTTTCTCGTACAAATTATACTCTATTGTTACCTTGCTAGCAGCGAAGCATTTCAAACCCGGGTAAGAGTTTCAAGAGTGGCTGGGTGCCCACTTCGATGCGCTGTAAAGGTAGGCTGACCATACGTACCGTTTTAAACGGGACAGTACCGTTTTTTTCATATTTCCCGACCGTCCCGTCGTTTTAATATAAATGTCAATTTTGTCCCGTTTTTAATAAACTATATATAGTTTTTATTTTTTTGTAAAAAACTGAACGCTGGCTTGTTGCGGCTGCCCCTCGTCTCCACGCCGAGCTGCTGAGCCGGGAGACAAGGGGCGGCTTGTTGCGGCTGCCCCTTGTCTCCCCATCCCGTTTTTGCCATCCCAATGTCCCGTTTTTGTCTCAAGGAAATATGGTCAGCCTAAGTAAAGGGGCCGATTTTCAGAAAACGGCTGAGCACTTGCGCTCTGAACATCAGTGTCTCCGGCAGGGCGCGCAGAAAACACCATTTCCAGATAAACATTTCCCCGAACAGGAAAGGGCTAGATTCGTTGCTCGGGTGAGTAAGCCTTGCTCAGGGAGTTGCGGTATTCATGTCAATGGGCCTACTCCAGTGAATAAGAGTTTGTGGGGTGGGGGGTCCATAATCTGCCCGCATCCCTTGCGCACTCAAGGGCTTGCCCACGGAGCTCCAGGGGAACACAGTGTCAGCCGCTCTCGGAGCGAGAGCCTGCTTTCAGTGGGATTGCTCAGCCGAACAGAGTAATTGTGGGCGCACCTAGGCTCAGGGTCAGGGTCAGGCTCTATGGGGCGGAGAGCAATTTGCTGCCCGCTGCTGAGGACTCGGGGCTGCACAGAGTCATTACAAATTCTCCTTTTCGTTTCCAAACAGCGCGTTGCTGCCCCATACATTGCAAACCGGCAGATTGGCGCTAGACGCTGGGGACAATTCGGGGAAAAGCCCCCCCCCGCCCCGACCAATTGACCGCTGTGGGCTTGCGGCAAAATGAACAAGGGAAATACAAAGGCAGAGCGGCAGCCTGGCCCCCGGGCAGCGCCCGACACTCTAATCCCGAACGTGACCCAGCCTGCCGGGTGACCGGGAAGTCTCTTCCCCACTCTGGGCCTCAGTTTCCTTCCCCTGTCTGTGAAGGGAAAGTGCTACTGGCCTCTCCCCGCGGCTGGACACTCGGACCCGTTCGGGGACTGGCGGCTTTTTTCAATTTAGCCTCGGCCTCTGCCCACACAACGAACTCAACGGAAACCGCACGTTTACACCTGCTAAGCGCGCCCATCTGGGGGTGACACCTGATAGCGACATGGCTTGAATTCACCCCGCTTCGTTTGCACCAGTAGAACTTCCCCGTGCAGACACGCCCTTGGACAGCGAGTTCGGGGAGTGGGGGGGGGGCTCTGTCTGTGCAGCGCCGAGCACAAAGGTGCGCCACTCACTGGCGCAAACAACCGGCCCGTCTGGGCTGCCTCTCCCAACATCGCTGTTAACAAAAGCTTGCTCCTAGAGGGCTTTGCCCCGGCCCCGATTGCCCAGTTAACCGGCCTGGTCCGCTCATCGGACCCGAGAGGAGAATGCGCGGTCTGCGCTCGGGACGGAATCTCGCTGGAACTTAACCCGGGAGAAGGAGACGAATCAAACCCAGCGCGATCTGATCGCGCAGCGGCTCGGAAACTCGCCCTGCCCCTGCCTGCAAGGAGCGGAGCGGAAAGCTGACCTGGGGCCCACAAATTAGCCGAGGGGATGGCGGGGAGGCGGGAGGGGGCTACTTGCCTAAGCCCAGTGAAGACAAGCGGAGATCTTGGTTGGAAAGATGACAACCCCACGCGGTGCTGCCGGGAGAGACATTTATTGCGGTGACGCGTCCAAGGCCGCTAGGAACAGCACTGCTAACACCCCGCCCCCGCTGTCTTTGGGATCCGAAGGAAGCGGGAGTCGAGGGGCCGATGAGTCCGGTCCAGAAGGACTTTATGGTTCATGGGGAATTTGGGGTTACGCAGGCACAGCGCAGAGCCCCCTCGCTTGTCGGTGCTGCCCTGCGCCCCGCTGGGCCCGGGGGGAGAGAGGGCAGGGAGAGGCAGGCGGTGTGGGGAACAGCCCCCGCCCCATCGCTGCCCACGCAGGGCGAGTCCGGGAGCGCAGTGCCGGGCGCCCGCCAAGGGGAACAACGCGGAGTACTCGCCTTGTCCTTGTCCTGGGCCGCAGCGGGGGGCTTGGCCGCCGCACGTCGGTCTCTGTGTCCGTCCCCCCGGGCCCTGCACAGCGCTCAGCGGGAGCCCCCCTGGCCATGGCCCCGAGGGGACCCCGCTGGGACCGGCGCCCTGCCGCAGGGGACGCTGCTCCTCACTCCCGGCGGCGCGGCCGCTCCAGCGCCAGCCCGGGCCCCTTCACACGGCCGGGACGAACCTCTCCACTGCGCCAGGGTAGGGCGCGTGGCGCAGGTAGGCGCCGGGGCCGCCCAGGTGCGCGCTGGGGCTGTAGCCGGGGCCGGGGGCCAGCGCAGGGCAGGGCGCAGGGGACATGCGGCCGTAGAAGTCCCGGCTGTCGCCGCCCAGCGGGGGCGAGGCGGCCAGGGCCAGGCGGCCGGGCGGGTACACCTGGCCGCTGCCCTGCGCGTAGGGCCCCTGGGTGAGCGGCAGCAGCGCGCCGGGGCCCGGGTACGGGTAGGGGACGGCGCCCCCGGCGCAGGCCGGGCTGGCGTAGGCGGCTCCCCCGAAGGCGCAGGAGCTGGCGGGGGCCGGGGCCAGCTCGGGGCTGAGCGGGCGGCCAGGCTGCGGGAGGAGCTGGGCGCCGAAGAGGCGGCGCGGGGCGGGCGGCGCGGCGGGGTAGCCGGCGGCGGGGGGCCCGAAGGCGCCGTCGGGCGCGGGGCCCGGGTAGGTGGCGAGGTCGCTGCGCTTGAAGCGCTTCCTCCGGCGCAGGAAGCTGCCGCTCTCGAACATGTCGCGGGCCGCCGGGTCCAGCGCCCAGTAGTTGCCCTTGCCCGGGCGGCCGGGCTCCCGCGGCACCTTGACGAAGCAGTCGTTGAGGGTGAGGTTGTGGCGGATGCTGTTCTGCCACTTGCGCGGCCCGTCGCGGTAGAAGGGGAAGCGCTCGGTGATGAAGCGGTAGATGCCGCCCAGCGTGAGCCGCCGCTCCGGGGCGTGCGCGATGGCCATGGCGATGAGGGCGATGTAGCTGTACGGGGGCTTGCCCCGCTGCACCGGCCGCTTGCGCCGCCGGCCCGCGCCCCGCGCCGCCGCCTCAGGGGGCCCCGGCTCCGCCTTCACCAGGGGCATGAGCAGGAGGCCGGGCTCGGCGGGGCTGGCCCCGCACCGGGGCTGCTGGCTCTCCGCGGTCATCCCCGGCCGGCCCCCACCCCTGGCGCGCAAGCTGCGCTCGGGGGCGCCCGAAGCCGGCGGCTCAGTCCAGGAGGGGCGCGGTGGGGCCGGGCGCTCACTGCTGATGGGCGCGGGGGAGGTTCGGTCTCCGGGCCGCCCGGGGCAGGGAGGTCGGTGACTCCAGGCCCATCACCATGAACTCGTGCCCAGCTGGCCGGGGAGCCCGGGGCGCAGGGGCGCCGCTGCACTAGGGGGCCATGGCCGCAGCTCCCGGCGCGCAGGTAACGCCGCTGGCCCGGCAAAGGAGCCGTGGGGGCGGGACTCCCTCCTTTTATGCCGCCTGCTGAGCCGCGATCTCCGGCTCCTTCTGTGCCTGCCGTACCTGGGCAGCCGGCACTCCCACCTGCCCGGGCCATCGCCTCCGCCCCCAGCGCCTTAAAGAGACAGGCCGGGCCGGGGCGCAGCCTCCCTGGCGCACCTGCCCAGAGCCGCGGGCGGCAGCCGGGGGGGTGCCCGAGCCCTTCCCCCACTTTCCCAGGTAACTCCTGACTCCGGGCTCGAGAGTCCGGAGTGGGCGCGGCGCGGGAGAGGAGCCGCCAGCCCGAAAAGCAGCGCGCCCGCCGCGGCCGGCGCCCGCCGAGCCCGGAGTGGGGCCCACGCCCGCTCTCAGCTGCGGGAGCCCCGTGGGCAGCGTGCGCTCTGGAGAAGCGCTGGAGCGGGGTCGGCGCTGTAGCTCTCTCCCGGGTCAGCGCAAAGCGCCAGGAGAGGGCCGCACTGGGCGGGGGAGCGGCACCCGGAGCCCGCCAGGCGCCAGGACATGGTGCCCAGGGCTCCCCCACTGCCCTGGCAGCGCCTCCCTGGAGTGAGGCCCCGGGCTGTAACCCTGAAATAGCGCCTTGTGCCCCGGAGCGCCGGCCCGCCCCGGCTAGGGTTTGCATCGCCGGGACCGGACCCCACAATCGGCCTCGGGTCTCCTGCGGCGAGCGCCTCCTTGGAGAGAGGGGCCCTGCATTCTCCCGGGTTTGCGCGGCGCCTGGCACGGCAGGGGCCCTGCGGCCAATCACAACAGCAGCGGGACCAGACCATGAGCGATAAGAGCCTGGACGCCCGTTCCTGAAGCGCCCCCTACTCGGCTCAGGGCCCCAGCGGCCGGTAGCGAGAATAACCGCTGCGAGCGAATCACACGGCGACGAAATCCGTGCCCGCGCCAGGCCGCCCATCTGGTTCGCCAGATGCTGGGCTGGGATTTGTGCGGAGCAGGAGGAGCGCGGAACTGCGGGAAACTGGGGCCGAGCCCGTGTGCAAACGGGGAGACCGGTTTAAGATCGACCCGAGGAGCAGGCTGGTGTGTTCAAACGGAGTCTTTGTGTACAGCGCATTTCTATGGCAATGAGTTACAGTGACCAGAGTCTAAACTCTTCTGTCTGCATGCCACAGTATAACCTATTTCATACAGTGCTGAAATGCGAGCCCCACCTCGGGGAGTGTGTACAGGGGTAGCACAGCACCAGAGAGATAAACTGGGTGAGGAATGATCTTTTATTGAACCAACCTCCTCAGAACTTTGGTTCTGTTCTAGTCTTGTCCGTTAGCCAATGTTGCGCCAATCCCAGATATTACCTCACCCACCCTGTCTCTCTGATGTCATAGAATATTAAGGTAGGAAGAGACCTCAGGAGGTCATCTAGTCCAATCCCCTACTCAAAGCAGGACCAACCCCAACTAAATCATCCCAGCCAGGGCTTAGTCAAGCCAGGCCTTAAAAACCTCTAAGGAAGGAGATTCCACCACCTCCCTAGGTAACCCATTCCAGTGCTTCACCACCCTCCTAGTGAAATAGTGTTTCCTAATATCCAACCTACACTGCCCCCACTGCAACTTGAGACCATTACTCCTTGTTCTGTCATCTGCCACCACTGAGAACAGCCGAGCTCCATCCTCTTTGGAACCCCCCTTCAGGTAGTTGAAGGCTGCTATCAAATCCCCCCTCACTCTTCTCTTCTGCAGACTAAATAAACCCAGTTCCCTCAGCCTCTCCTCGTAAGTCATGTGCCCCAGCCCCCTGATCATTTTCATTGCCCTCCGCTGGACTCTCTCCAATCTGTCCACATCCCTTCCGTAGTGGGGGGACCAAAACTAGACACAGTACTCCAGATGTGACCTCACCCATGCCAAATAGAGGGGAATAATCACTTCCCTCAATCTGCTGGCAATGCTCCTACTAATACAGCCCAAGATGGAGTTAGCCTTCTTGGCAACAAGGGCACACTGCTGACTCCTATCCAGCTTCTTGTCCACTGGAATCCCCGGGTCCTTTTCTGCAGAACTGCCACTTAACCAGTTGGTCCCCAGCCTGTAGCAGTGCATGGGATTCTTCCTTCCTAAATGCAGGACTCTGCACTTGTCCTCGGTGAACCTCATCAGATTTCTTTTGGCCCAATCCTCTAATTTGTCTAGGTCACTCTGGACCCCATCCCTACCCTCCAGCGTATCTACCTCTCCCCCCAGCTTAGTGTCCTGGGACCAACAACGCTACAACACCACTGCTTACAACAACGTGTGTACATGCACGGGGATGCCTGTCTCCAAACGCTGTGCACGCTGTCTGGCTACATGCACCTAGAATTCTCGCTCCATGCGCCTTACCTTACAGAGCTGCCAGTGCTGGGATGAAGGTGCAGTACCTCAGGATATGAGAGACGCCAACATCGTGACCCTCTACAAGAACAAGGGTGATAGAAGCGATTGCAACAACTACAGAGGCATATCGCTCCTGAGTGTTGTGGGTAAAGTCTTTGCACGCGTGATCCTGAACAGACTGCAGAAGCTTGCTGACAGAGTTTACCCAGAGTCACAGTGTGGGTTCCGAGCAGGGAGATCCACAACCGATATGGTTTTCTCCTTAAGGCAGCTGCAAGAGAAATGCAGAGAACAGCACAAGCCGCTATTCCTTGCCTTCCTAGACCTGACCAAAGCTTTCGACCTTGTGAACAGAGATGGGCTGCTCAAGATCCTGGTAAAGGTTGGCTGCCCACCGAAGCTGCTGAGCGTGATCCAGTCTTTTCACGACAACATGAAAGGCACAGTACTGTATGATGGCTCGTCCTCTGATGCCTTCGATATCCACAGTGGAGTAAAACAAGGCTGCGTTCTCGCTCCCACACTCTTCGGCATCTTCTTCGCAGCGTTGCTGAAACGTGCCTTTGGAAATTCCACAGAGGGAGTCTATCTCCACACCCGGTCTGATGGGAGACTTTTCAATCTGGCTCGACTAAAGGCCAAAAGCAAGGTACGGGAGGCAACAATAAGAGACATGCTGTTTGCAGACGACACTGCCCTGGCCACCCACACAGAAATCGATCTCCAGCGTCTGATTGACCGCTTTTCCAGAGCTTGCGAAGAGTTCGGGTTGACAATCAGTCTTCAGAAGACCAAAGTTATGGCCCAGGATGCGGAACATCCAAGCATTGCCATCAATGACTATGTGCTAGAGGTGGTCAGTCAGTTCACCTACCTCGGATCTACCATCACGGACAACCTCTCACTGGACCCTGAGATCAACCGTAGAATCGGCAAGGCCTTCACAATTTTGGCCAGTTTGTCACAGAGAGTGTGGAACAACAACATGCTGACCATCATCACAAAGATCGCTGTGTACCGCGCATGTGTGCTAAACACTCTTCTCTACGCCAGCGAAACTTGGACCCCCTACGCTTCGCAAGAAAAGAGACTGAATGCCTTCCACATGCGCTGCCTCCGTCGCATACTCGGGATCACTTGGAGTGATCGAATAACGAACAACGAGGTGCTGGAACGTGCCAAGATCTCCAGCATGTTCACTCTCCTCTGTCAACGCCACCTCAGATGGCTTGGCCATCTAAGTCGCATAGAAGATGGACGGATCCCCAAAGACCTGTTGTATGCCGAACTTGCCTCCGGAAACAGAGCTACAGGACGGCCCCACCTTCGCTTCAAGGATGTCTGTAAGCGGGACCTGAAGACTGTTCAAATCGACATTAACAGCTGGGAAGAGCTCGCCCAGGACAGATGCAGATGGAGACACGCTCTGACTGCTGGATTGAAAACTGGCGAAGACAAGCTGCGGCAGCTTGCCGAGGAAAAGCGGGTTCAATGAAAAAGGAAGCAGCGGCTCCAACCCACAGCTGACACCGCCTTCAAATGCAGCAAATGCAATCGAGACTGCCACTCTCATGTGGGGCTCTACAGCCATAACAGACGCTGCACAACCATCAACTAAACATTTCCCATGGGCGCATATCCATCGTCTCTCGAGACTAACGGACGCCAACAATAATCTAGATCTCGCCCAAGCCTGTAAACAGTGCCCTGGATCCAGCACATGTAGAGCTGACCACATTAGAACCTTCCCTCTACAGATCCGTGTAGTGTTCCTGCCCAGCCGCTGTATGGAGTCTGCAGCAGAGAAGAATGAGGGGGGATTTGATAGCTGCTTTCAACTACCTGAAAGGGGGTTCCAAAGAGGATGGAGCTCGGCTGTTCTCAGTGGTGGCAGATGACAGAACAAGGAGTAATGGTCTCAAGTTGCAGTGGGGGAGGTTTAGGTTGGATATTAGGAAACACTGTTTCACTAGGAGGGTGGTGAAGCACTGGAATGGGTTACCTAGGGAGGTGGTGGAATCTCCATCCTTAGAGGTTTTTAAGGTCAGGCTTGACAAAGCCCTGGCTGGGATGATCTAGTTGGGGTTGGTCCTGCTTTGAGCAGGGGGTTGGACTAGATGACCTCCTGAGGTCCCTTCCAACCCTGATAGTCTCTGATTCCAGGGTGAGGCTGTAGTGAAAATAGCTCCTGGTCCATGCACAGCCTCCAGGCTCGCCCTGAAGGTAGGCAGGGGAGGGTGTGTTTTGCCAGCAAAGGAAAAGGGTCGCAGGCTAAAAGCCAGGCGCGGCTCCGATTTCCGACCCGGAGCATTGGCACATACCGAGACAGGAGGGACACTGTCCAAGCAACTCGTCTAATTCCGGTTCTACAACACATGCTCCCGTGAGGGTCACGTTCCCGCAGCTCCACGTGTCCAGAGCGCACGGTGCCTCTGGGTGAAACACGCCGCGCTCGGACAGCGCGGGGGCATCCCGCAGAGCCTGGCCCGTGTTAGCGCCTTTGCCAGTCACAAGCGGAGAGTCCCTTGTTAGCAGCCCAGGCCCAGGCCCCCACGCCGAACACGGCTGCAGTCTCTAGCTCCGTGGGCAGAACGGCCTGGCTCGCGCGGGCGCAGCGTTTGGATTTTCAAAGCCAGCTGTTAACCCGCAGCCTGGCTGTCGGGACCCCACTGTGCCCCGCTGCACCCTAGGGACTGGCCCCAGCCAGCCTGCGCGCCTGCAAACCGCGCAGGAGCAAGGGAGCAGCACCCCGGGACAGGAGCCGAGGAAGCCGGGTTCCCGGCACTGGCCAAGCCCCGCCATGCTGGGGACTGACCGCAGGCAGGAGAAAAGCGCCGCTCAAGCCTGGAATGAAAGTGGTCTGGCCCTGCGGGAGGACCAGCCGTGTAAACCCACGGCCGGGCTGGGGGCCCTGGCGCGGAGCGCGCTCTCTCCCGGCGCTGGGATGGTGCAGAAGGAAGTTATTTTGCAGGTTTACATTTGGCGGCTCGGTGAGTTAAACATGAGCGTTTGTTCAGGGATACAGGAACAGCAAGGCGAGTCAATAACCGCTGTAGACCAAGTAACCCCAGCGGGAGGCGAGAACCTAAAACCCGACGTGCGTGTGGGAGAGGCCGGATTGACATCCATTCGCGTGTCCCTGGGAATTAATTACCAATGCACTCCCGGCAGTGGGTAGCCTGGACATCACTGGAGATGCTGTGTGGTTTGTGATCACAACAGAAATGGTAGAAATTCAACGAGGAAATGTGTTATGATATAATTGCAGTATACAACTATAAAATAAGGACAATAACAATACTAGTGTTACATTCTTCTGCTGATTTGTAATCTCCGAGACCCCCACTTCTGTTTTAAAAGTCAATTACGTGCAGAGAAAGGACTGGAATAATGCACCTTCCTAATTCCACGCGTGATTTACTCCTGTGGCGTTCACTCGCTTTGCCTACAAACTACAATTGACTCTAGCAGTGTGGGGACAAGACATCTCGGGGGCCTGTGCTGGAGGCGACGCCTCTGCCTGCAGCCAAAACTGCTGACCACAGAGACTGAATGGCACCATTCCACAAGGGAGGAAGAGCTTTGCCTGACTCTCAGAGCCCATCTTTGCAAGACTGGCGGTTAGGGGGAAAAACAACAATTTATAACTTTTAAGTAGAGCAAATCTGATAGGGGAATCATTGAGCAAGATTAAATCTGGGAGGGACCCTGCCAGGTCATTTGACAAAGTCACTGGGAAGAATATACTAGCACACGGATGGTTAATATTTCAGTGAGCCTTGTGTATTCACAAAGTTATGTATGCAACTGCACACCTACATTCATTCATGCATTTACCACAGCTGTATGCCCAAATGGTGAGACACCCAAATACTCATTTGAGAGAAACCAATTGCTACTCAGATTATAGATCTTTGGGGCAGGGACAGTCTTTTTGTCCTGTTTCTACAGCTCCTAGCTCTGTCCTGACAGAGAGGGGCATATTATTGACTCTGGCCATTAGACCATACTGCCGACTCCGGCCATCAGGCCATGCTGCCCTGACCTTAAGGGTCATCTGACTATGGTCACAGGGCCACGCAGCCCCAAGACTGGAGGCAGCCCTACAAACGCAAGCGCGGGGCCATAATGCACCCCCCCCCCAAAGGGTCCATGGCTAGAGTTCTTAGGTGCTACCACAACACAAACAATGATAAATAATAATAATAATAATAATGTATATGCAGTTTCAAGAACTCTGCATGCAATTATAGTAATTGCACATGGAAAATTGGTGCTGTTTTGCATGAATTCTTGCACATGCTTCTGGGCCTCTCTCTACTGAAAATCTGGGTCTGAAAATACCATCTGATTCCAGAAAGCACCCAGATATTATCCTAGAGAATCCAACATCTCCCTCCTTGTTCTATTGAAATTAAGGACAAAACTACCATTGACATCAATTGTCAGAGAGCCCAAATGTAGGCAGGAAGCTCTCCGGTACCTTTGAAACACCTGACATTGATGTGCCCTGCTGCCCACCATGATGCTGTAGGGCCCAATGCTGAGCACACTAAAGTCAAGGGCAACATGCCATTGCCTTCAATGGGAGCAAGATCAAGTTCTTAGGTGGCTCATCTTAACCGTAACATTATAACTTTGTATGTAGGGCAGCTTCCTTTCCTTCGGAAGATAAAACAGCCCCAGAGACAAATAGGAGTCCATCTTTGTGTTCTGAAGGCAGCAGCACATCTACTAGGAACTGGCCTCTGCCTTTTGCGTAGCTGGGTGCACAGATAAAGGTGGCTTTGGGCAGGAGTTCTCTGTCATTGCTTCTGGGAAATGTGCTTAATGTTTCATTCATATCCAGGCCCAGCAGTGTCTTTTACTGTGTCTACCACATGCCTCTTCTTGGCTGGCTAAGTCTAAGGATCCAGCCCTGTGTAGAGCAGACCTTCCCTTTGTTCGAATCCCATTGCATTTTCATTTCACCCTGTGTCCCCTTCTCCTCTACCAGATTTTTAGCTGAATCCTGCTGGCATGCAGGTAGAAAAAAAATCCTGCTGGCATGCAGGCATCGGCTGCACTACACCGGGGGGGTTTGGCTGCCAGGGCACAGGCCCCAATGAGCACTCCAGAAAGTTCTAGGAGAGCTGGCTGGCTGTTGTGCCCCCCAAGGGGTATGTGGTTTTTGAAGCATAGTCACTGGTCACCCTCAGCTTCTAGTGAGAACGGCACACTGTCATCACTGGCAAATGCCAGTTCTCTGCCACTGCTCAGAGGGGTGGCAAAGCCCCTGAGGCACCCTGTGGGATCTTGTCCTGAGCTGCAGGAGGCTTTCTGCACAGGCGTCTTCCGCAGCTGATTCTGCTCCTGCTCCCTACAGTCATTACGGGCAGGATTTGGGCCATAAACAGCAGGCTGGACACTGCAAAAAGCGGCATCTGCCAACTGCCATTCACACTGGGAAAGCTCAGCTGTGTTCCTACCCCTCCTTATTCGCTGCCCATGGGAACAGGATTGGATTGGCACAAAGATCTGGCTGTTCTTTGCATGAACAGTCATGTGCGGAGAAGGGTGTTCATGGATGTTCAGGAATGCGTGCTCAGTTCACTAGTGTCATTCCTTTGTCCAATCAGGGAGCAAAAATACCACCACATGACTCAGTGGTAAACACACATATGCATACACCAGCCACCCACCCCTCCACCTCTCCATAGTTACTTGGGGGGCTGTTGCAGTTGGACATACCCAGAGATAGGAGATAAAAAGGGGGGACATCTTGCTAAAGGATCTGCTCTAGCTCAGCCATACGTTCTGTGTCTGATGCAGGAACCAGTGGGTGAGGGTCGTAGGCCTTAAAATCTATCAAGCAATAAAGGGGGTGCAGCTGGGTGCAACCCAAGGATCAGGCCCTTATTTAAAAAAAACCCTTGCCTCTCCTCCAAGGTAACTGTGCTGGGGGAAGAGATCAATTTTTTAAAAGGAGAACAAAAAGACAGATGTTTTAGCTATGCCTCATCTGCACGAGGTCTATTGACTTAACAAACAGGACGAACAATCTGCTGTTGATTAAAGAATTGGAAGTCATTTTTTTAATGTGACAGAAAGTGTGCTAAATTTGGATCAGCGTTGGCCACAATAAACACACTAGAGTATTTAATTCTGCCTCTTTGACAAATAAAGTTTTGAAAAAATAATCTGGGTCAACATTTTTCCATCCAAATTTCTCAGTTCAAATGATGTGTGCGCCAAGATCTGCAGTCCTCAATTGAGCAAACCTGGAATTGACTTCCGGGATCAGGCCCCGCAGAATTTAGCCGTACAGTTCTGCACTTGTGGCTGTCATTCCCCAGCCTCTGCAGAGGGGCACTCGTTAGTTCTACTACATATAAATGAATCCTTCTAGCTAGAACAACACCTTTTTGGAACTCCTAGACATAATTTCCACACATGGAAAGGTTCCAACCTCTTTGGGCCCGATTGCCCTTACACTACTCCAGTTTTACAAGCGAGGTCATTGAGATCCATGGAGTTACATCTGGTGAGGAGCCAGGCTCTATATTTGCTATTGAGGGTTTTAAAAAAATGTGCTTAGAATCTAAAATGTCGCAGACTCTCCTGTCCCTTTGCCATCTACCAATAGTGGCTACAAACATGGATCCATGGAGGGCAAATCCTGCTCCTCTCACCCTCTCAAGCAGGCCCAGTGAGGAAGAAAAACCATCCTAGTGCACAACCTAAGCCCTGCCTCAGGGCTGTGTGAGGAGAGAGCCGTAGCATTAGCAGCCATGCGCATGGAAAGCCTTGTTCGCTGTATAAGATGGCTACACGTAGACCAGCACAGGGGGCTGTGATGGGAACAGGCTGGGAGACAGTCCACAGGATGCCCATTTATCTGCATCCGGTGGCTTTAGCACCTCATTCAAATGATGCGGCGTCTGCAGGGGGTGTGTGTGCATGCATGCAGGGATGTTTGGCTGTGTGGAAGGCCCAGAGCCTGGCTCTGGGGAAGTCAGGTGGATTTCACCTCAGCAACCTCCTCCCCCCTTCCTCTCTGCCCAGAACCTGATTGCTTGGTCTCTGTGTGGGTGAAATGGCCTTCACTCTGAGGCAATACACAGAGAGGTTTGACATCACTATTAGTAATAGCGCATACTAACCCTTCATTAGTCCTAGACAACACACCATCCATCCATTATCCTGGTAACTCAAATCACCACGTTTAAGCAGCAGATTACATTTATTCAATAACTATGGAAACTCACAACCAGTGATTGCTTTATCTATGACTATGAAAGACGCTGAATAACAAAACAACACAACAGACAACAGCATAGGCAGCATCAATCTCTCAGCCCTAGAGTGATGTCCCATTATTGAGAGGAACCCACTGAGTGTAGATTCAACACTAGAGATGGATTTGTCTTCTGTTAATATAGTTTTTACCACTGAACAGTGACAAGGGCAGGCACTTGCCAAGTATTGCTATTTTGCGAACAGCAGCTACGCAAATCCATCATGCCCATTGAAAAGGAGAGCCTGACTCTGGCAGGGAATAGGCAAAGCATTTTAATGCTCTCTTTGGAAGCTGAAAATTGCTTGCTATGCTTGATTGCAGGCCTGGTGAGTTTTGCATCACTGCTGTTCCACCCACACCACTATATGTCAGCTCCTCATGAAAATCTCCAGGCCGGCATCTTTGAATAGCTCCTAGGCTGCCAGCATGAGAACAGGCTCGTTATATTTTGCCTATCAAATCACCAATTTGGTCTGTCTGTTTACAGGTTAGTAAAGTGTAATTCCATAATAATACTAACAAATCAGTGACCCAGTCCAGCTTTACTTGGAAGTTCTACCTGGGTAAGGAGTGCTGGCTTGAGCACAGTCGCTGAAATTCACTACTTTGCAGAGAGCCTGTACCAGCCTTTACACCATTTCAGTCCCGCTTAGTGGGGCAAGGAACATTGCAATAATAGACCTTAACAAAGGCTATTGATAGATCCCCTTGGACCCAACTTTACACAGTAAGACAGCATTCATAACCCATCTCCTTATGCTCCCGGGGGGTTGTTAGACCAGAACAATGCCCTTTGGATTATAAGATCCATCAGCTACTTTCCAGAGACTGATGGACTGTCTGCTGAAAGAGCATGTAGGAATCTGTGCTGCAAACCATGATGGTTTTCAGGAAGGCTTGGAAGGAACCTCTGGAGCACTTATGAGCAGCGTTTCAAGAGGTGCTAATGACAGGTGTGAGTATGGACCCAAACAGACATTGCTAAGGGCACAGAGAAATAAAATCTCTCGGGTATTTTCATGGAGCAGAAAGAAAAGGCAATGACCCAGGCAATGATGGAGGCTAAATCTACCAACAAGAGAGTAGAGAAGTCATTATAGGGCTTCCTCCACCTCACAAACAAGGAACACCCCCAAGCCATTTTCAGAGCAACTTTTCAGAGAAGAGCCCCCACTTGAACACTTACATAACACTTTATATTTTCAAAGCACTTTACAAACATCAATTTATCTAAATGTATTGAGCTGACACAGGCTATGATGCAGTTAGTTGATGGATTTGATAGTAAATATCTCAGGAGACTTACCGAAGGCCTTTAGATAGCAGAGATGAGAGACTTGGGACTGAGAAGACAAGCTCTACACCCTTCTCAGGGTGGGCCTCATCATATACATGCAGAGAAGCAGGATCCTAACAGCAAGTGTTGACTGGAGGCCAGATGGAAGAAACCACCGTGGAAGCCAAAGTTGGATAGATTTCTCAGTGACACAATGAAGGTGGGAACTGACTGGAATGAGAGGTGAACAGAAGTGAGATAATCAGTGTGGCCAACCTCAAAAGTTTGAGTAGGCCCCTCACAAAATCATGAGATTGGCCCAACAATTATGATATTTTATTTTAAAACAATTAAATCGTGTTCTTTGTCTTATGATTGTTGAAAAAAACAACAACAACCCTACCACCCCCTGCTTGTGTGAGACAATTCCAGCGCAGCCAGCTCTGGCAGATTTGTACCCAGGAAGGAGACTTTTGCTCTGGCCTCAGGAGCTCTCTCATTAGCAACATCCTGAGGGATCCAGTCCCTCATCGGCACTAATCTTATCTGGGATTATGGCTGCTTTCTGGACATTTAAATGTATTAAACCATGGTCTAGGCTTTGTTAGCCCTACCTCAATTTGCCCTTTCCTCCAGCCCTGCATCAACCTTGCCCATGTAGCCCCATGTCAGTCTTGCATGGCACCAGCCCCACATCTGCCGCCCCCTGCAGCTGCAGTCCCACTAGGCCTGAGGTTGCAGGGAGGGAGAGGGGAGGAGGGAGCAGACTGACCCATTGCTCACAGGAGGGGAGGGAGGAAGGGAGCGACCCTGAGCTGCTGGGCTCTTTCTGTTCCCTCCTCCCCTCCTGTGAAAATGGCATCAACTGCTCCCTCCCCTACCTAAACACATGTCAATCCTGAGGGTAGAGGAGATCTCTCTCTTTGCCTCCTGCTGTAGCTCTGATTGGCTGCCTTCCCCCACTTTCCCACCTCCAGGGAAAGAACTGCCAATCAGAGGGGAGTTCTTGGAAATTCTGAAAATTGCCTGTAGGCTGAAGCTTTCCCATGGTACGGAGAGAGCCTTGCAGGAGGGGCTGAGTTGGCAATTCTGTGTTCAGAATCATGTTGGCTCATGCCAATGGCTATGATATGAGACAGCCTCCAAGGAAAAGTCCTTAGTTCACCCTCTTCCTTCAAGACAGCTTGGGGACCATGGCATCTCCCAGATTCTGCTCAGGGCCAGATTTCTAAATCAGCACAGTAGGCACATGTCTAAGGGCACTGGTGTTCTAGGGGCGCCTTACCTCTCCAAAACTGTGTGCAACAGGTGGTCAGCTGTGGGCAGAGGGGCACTCAAATCCTGTCCCTAGGGGCCCGTAAGGTATAAATCTGGCCCTGATTCTGATGGTCTTATTTGGAGACTGATTCTGAGGCAACTTAAACCATGGGTCCTCACATATAATCGGCTGACAATGGTGAACCCCCTGTCATCTATATCTCACACCAGCTGGAAGGCTAAGTAGATATCAGGATGGAAACTTTGTGCTCCACACCAATTGTTTTTTCTCATAACATCGACTCAAAGTGATAGAAATTAGACGCTGCACACCTACATTCTGCTCCCTTGTGCATACGCATTGAGATACAGCCATTAGTTAACATACACTATGATTTCTGCCAGATCCTTGCCTCCTTTACTGCACAGGGTGAATGGGTGACAATGAATGAAGCTAAGAGTATGTAATGAATGGGGCAGGGACCCCCGGCTCATTCTGGGCCAAATTCTGTTTGGAATTACAACTGTGCAGGGCTGGTCTTAGGGCAAATAGCACTCTGGGTAAGGAACCTGTATTTTGGCACCCTTCCACTGGCTGCACCTGCCCATAGTGGTGTGCAGTGCCATTCCATTCAGAGGAATCCTCTCCCCAGGATTGGGACAGAGCCAGGGGATTCTGGGTCTCTAACTGGGCTCTCTCCTTCCTCCTCCCCTCCCAAGCTCCTGCTCTGCCGTGGTATGTAGCTGCCCCCACCATCACCCATCCCCCATGTCAGCGGTTCTCAAACTTTTGTACTGGTGGCCCCTTTTACACAGCAAGCCTCTGAGTGCGACCCCCCCTTATAAATTAAAAATACGTTTTTATATATTTAACACCACTATAAATGCTGGAGGCGAAGCAGGGTTTGGGGTGGAGGCTGACAGCTCGCAACCCCCCATGTAATTACCTTGCGACCCCCTGAGGGGTCCCGACCCCCAGTTTGAGAACCCCTGCCCTAGGTGAATGGGCACAGGGACAAACCTTGGGACAGATTCTGTGGGGGAGGCCGGAGGGGGAAGATCTCCTGGGAGGAGGCAGGGAGGCATTACTCCCGCTCTCGGCTCGGGAAGCTGCGTCTGCCTTGCTGCCACCCGGGCTGGAGCAGGTGAGAGACGTGAGTGGGGCAGGGCAGGGGACTACCTGCAGTTTGGGACTCTGGGTTTTCTGGCTCACGCTGGTTGTTGGGCATGTCTCAGGGAGGGAACAGGGATGTGCAGGCACATGCAGCCCCTGGCAGCCAGCCTGAGTGCACAGCAGTGGCAGAAGCAGTGGGAGAAGCCACAATGGGGAGCCTCGCAGCAGCTCTGCAGGCCTGCGCCTCCTGAACCCCCCGGTGCTGGGCTGGGCATGGAAGCTCCCTTCCTTGCTCCCTGCATTAGACCCCGGCAGCTGCGCCACACTCCAGAGAGACAAAGGAGCCGCAACCACCACTGCTGTGATTGCCAAGGTGAGTTAACGCCCTGTTGACCATGGTGCCCTCTGATCACAGAGCCCTGGGCGGTCGCCCACCTGTAAGGTGAGCCCTGCAATCCGTGATCTGAAATTACACCAGTGTATCCGGGAGAAAAATGTTCCTATCACAGGTTGGATGGTACACACTGAACAGTGAAGATAAGAACAATGTATTACTAATACCAGTTTTACAAATAATAATAATTTGAATTATTAAAATAATTGTTTTTATAATGAGAATTTAATTTAATTTTCACATACAAAATAAATTATAATTTTTGTATGGGCAACCTTAATTCTAGCATTTCCTGATTTTTGGGTGCTTGACTTTGTTCTTTTAACACAGTTTGTTGTGCATACACTACAGAATTTTATATTTAAAAGTTCATTAGAATATTGCAATTGAAAAAAAAAAAATCACCAAAATCTTTGAATGTCAGAAAACAAACTTCACTCTGCCCACATCCATGATCACCTGACACCTCCCAACATAGTCCTGGGACACATCACCCACACAGAGTAACTCTTCTACACTTCTGCTATGAACAATGTGTCCCCACTTAGGTATCTCACACTCTGGCTACCTATGTGCAAACCACCCACACTTTCCATATTAGCCAGCTTTGGAACCAAAGAGCCCCTGCACTTCCCCCTCCTGTTTCTGAACCAGATACAGCATCTTGCTTTCTTTCCATGCTCCACAGGCAGACCAAAGACCAGGCCATATCCCTACTTCAGCCAAGAGATTGCAACACTTTCATATCATACCCTCTCCGTCACTCTTTCTTTTCCACATCAGTTCACTGTAAACCTCCCTTGTCCTGCCTTCATTTACAGACTAGAGACACCACAATCTTAATCCCACTTTAACAAACGCCCGGGAACGACTACAGGTTTTCACTCTCCAAGCACTTCTCAGCAGCATGATGGTGCTACGCCAGTAATCGGTCAGGGTTTTATACTAGTGCCCACCACTGTGGTATCTGAGCACCCTCTTGATTGGCAGCGCTGTTCTAAATGGGCTTTATGTAGCCTGCGGCTCTTCTCCCTTTGAGGGTTAAAGGAAACTGCCTGGGGGAGGGACGGTGTGTGAGGGTGGGGGCAGCATGGCGCAGAGCGCACTTTTAAATGGCACGCTGCTCGCGATGGGAAAGCATTACCAGTAAGGCAGGCTGAAAGATACTGGTTAAGGACATTAAACCCATAACACTAAAAATAGCTGGAATTACAAAGACAGAATATGCTAAATAGCCCCTTTAGGTATTTTGAAAACAAAATTTAAAACAGAAATGGTTAGAGCTTGTTGGAAAATGGGGAACAAAAACTGTGAAGACTTTCACAAACAGTTCATTTCAATTGTTGGGTGAAAATTGTGTTTTTGTCAACATTTTCTGGCCAGCTCTATAAATACTGGGATATGAGGGACAAATCCCACCATCCATACTGGAGCAGAGCTCCCTGGAAGTCAGTTTGCTTAAGTAAGGACCACACCCTTTGGTCCTAAACAAGGAAAAGTGGATATTGCACATGCTCAGTAACTATTCTTCTTTTGACCAACTGTACAGCTTCTTGGCCAGATCTTCATCTGGCATCCCTCTCTTGGTATTGACACCTCCTCATCAATTATTGGGAGTGGACCACATCCACCCTGACTAAATTGGCCTTCACCATTGGTTCTCTACTTGTAAGGTAACTCCCTTCTCTTCATGTGCCAATATATATTTATGCCTGTATCTGTAATTTTCACTCCATGCATCTGAAGAAGTGGGTTTTTTACCCAAGAAAGCTTATGCCCCAATAAATCTGTTAGTCTTTAAGGTGCCACTGGACTCCTCGTTGTTTTTGAGGACTTCTATTGAAGCCAATGGATCTGTAACAATTTATGCCAGCAGAGAATCTGCCCCTTTACTTTTTAGTATGCACATGCCCTGTATGTGTATAATCTAATTAGTATGTGTTTTAGAAAGAGTTCTTCTGTGTGTTGGGTTCATTTTTAAATAGCAAGGTGAGTTTTAAGAGACTGTCTGCCTTAATTTTGAAATCCCATTTTTAGCAGTTCTATTGTCACTTCTTCATTTTATCAGGATTTAAACATCTTTTCATTTTTGATATTTGTCTGTCAAAGACTGTGCCATATTTTTTGGTGTCGAGCAAGAAAATGCATTGTTAAGCAAGTTTATTGCCATAATAGGAAGCTGCTGAAGTGAGCTTCACCATATGGTTCACATATGAGTTCCAGTCCGGTCATCTCACATCCGTCATAGCAAAGAAATAGGGAAATGACCCAAGAACGCAGGCAAAATGATTTCTAAAAATACCAGCTGATCAGATCTCATTCCTCTCACCTGGCTTCAATAGTTTTGCTTATTCAGGTTATGTTTCTTTCAATGCAAATCACAGATTTGCTAGACGATAGACCATTATTCACAATTATTTCTTCCAGCAATAATTTATTTAAGAACTCCTAACTGTTACTAGTAGTGCAATTGTCATCCACAAAAATGGGACCCTGTAATATCAGGGTACAAAATATATGGGAATGACAGAGTAGGTTGTGCTAGTAGGGGCGTGACACTATATAGAAACATAGGCCTGGAAGGGACCTGGAGAGGTATCTAATCCAGTCCCCTGCCTCATGGCAGGACTAAGTATTAGCTAGACCATTCCTGACAGGTGTTTGTCTAACCTGCTCTTAAAAATCTCCAATGGTGGACATTCTACAACCTCCCTAGGCAATTTATTCCAGTGCTTAAGCACCCTGAGAGTTAGGAATTTTTTCCTAATGTCCAACCTAAACCTCCCTTGCTGCAATTTAAGCCCATTGCTTCTTGTCCTATCCTCAGAGGTTAAGAACAATTCTTCTCCCTTCAATTTGTACTGTAACAACCTTTGATGTACTTGAAAACTGTTATCATGTCCCCTCTCGGTCTTCTCTTTTCCAGACTAAACAAACCCAATTTTTTCAATCTTTCCTCATAGGTTATGTTTTCTTGACCTTTAATCATTTTTGTTGCTCATCTCTGGACTTTCTCCAATTTGTCCATATCTTTCCTGAAATATGGCACCCAGAACTGGACACAATACTCCAGTTGAGGCCTAATCAGTGCTGAGTAGAGCAGAAGAATTACTTTTTGTGTCTTGCTTACAACACTCCTGCTAATACATCCCAGAATGATGTTTGCTTTTTTTTGCAACAGTGTTACACTGTTGACTCATATTTAGCTTGTGATCCACTATGACCCCCAGATCCCTTTCCGCAGTACTCCTTCCTAGACAGTCATTTCCCATTCTGTATGTGTGCGACTGATTGGTCCTTCCTAAGTGGAGTACTTTGCATTTGTCATTATTGAATTTAATCCTGTTTACTTCAGACCATTTCTCCAGTTTGTTCAGATCATTTTGAATTTTAATCCTATCCTCCAAATCACTTGCAACCCCTCCCAGCTTGGCATCATCCACAAACTTTATGTGTGCGCTCTCTATACCATTGTCTAAATCATTGATGAAGATATTGAACAGAACTGGACCCAGAACTGATCCCTGTGGGATCCCACTCGTTATGCCCTTCCAGCATGACTAAACCACTGATGATTACTCTCTGGAAATGGTTTTCCAACCAGTTTTGCACCCACCTTATAGTATTTCACTATGTATGAAAGAAAGCATTGTGTCAGATACAGTAAAAATGTTAAATGAATCAAACCGTACCATAGAATCTCTATGGATAAGAATCCCAAAGAGTTTAGCAGTAGGAATATATTACCGACCACCTGACCAGGATATCGATGGTGAAATACTCAGGGAGATTAGAGAAGCTTTAAAAAACCAAAACTCAATAATAATGGGGGATTTCAACTACCCCATATTGACTGGGAACATGTCACCACAGAACAGGTTGCAGAGCTAAAGTTTTTAGACACCATTAATGGCTGCTTGTTGGAGCAAGTAGTCCGGGAACCCACAAGGGGAAGCAATTCTTGATTTAGTCCTAGGTGGAGCACAGGATGTGGTCCAAGAGGTGAATATAAACGAACCACTTGGTAATAGTGACCATAATGTAATTAAATTTAACTTCCTTGTGGTGGTGGTGGGGGAAATACCAAAGAAACCCACCATGGTAGGATTTAACTTTGAAAAGGAGAACTACACAAAAATGAAGCTAGTTAAATGGAAATTGAAAGGAACAGTCACAAGAGTGAAATGCATGCAAGCTGCATGGAAACTTTTTAAAAACATCATAATAGAGGTTCAAATTCAATGTATACCCAAAATTTAAAAACATAGTAAAAAGACCAGAAAAATGCCACCATGGCTGAACAATGGAGTAAAAGAGGCAGTTAGAGGCTAAAAGGCATCCTTTAAAAATTGGAAGTCAAATTCTATTGAGGAAAATATAAAGGAGAATAAACTCTGGCAAGTCAAATGCAAAAGTATAATTAGGAAGGCCTAAAAAAAATTTGAAAAACAACTAGCAAAAGACACAACAACTAACAGCATTTTTTTAAAGTGCCGCCGAAGACCTGGAGCGAGTGAAGGACCCGCCGCCGAAGCACCGCCGAAGAGCTGGAGCGCCGCCAAAGAGTAAAAATTAAAAAGGTGCCACTTGTGCTCAGTGGGGGAATGGCCGCTCACCTGCCGTGAAGTGCAGCCCCTGCCGCGCCTGCCTGAGGCTACTATGCCCAGATTAAAAGGTGAGCAGGCCTGGCCCTCCCACGCTTACAAGTTTCTAACTCTCAGGGCAGTTCAGCTCTGGAACAGGCTCCTGAGGGAGGCGGTGGAATCTCCAGCACTGGAGTCTTTTCAGAACAGGTGGGACAAACACCTGTCGGGGCTGGTCTAGGTTGACTTGGTCCTGCCTCAGTGCAGGGGCTGGACTTGATGACCTCCCAAGGTCCCTTCCGGCCCTACGTGTTTATGGTTCTGTGATTTGATGGCAAGGCCCCAGGAACACACGGAGGGAGAGGAGACTGACTGTAACACCCACAGGAATTCAGGCCAGCCTCTCAGCAGCCACCAAACGATGCTGGGAAGAGGCAGGACCGGGTCACTGCTGCCAGATACAGGAACTGTTCTGTCAGGGCGTGAGGACATTTAACGGCTGCATCCACCCAGCTGCACTGCCATAGCGCTTTAATGAAGACGCTGATGGGCGAGAGCTCTCACATCGGCATAGTTAATCCACCTCCCCAAGAGGCAGTAACTACGTTCGCACGAAAGGCTCTCCCAGCGACATAGCGCTGTCTACACTGGGGGTTAGGTCAGTATAACCTCGTCGCTCAGGGCAATGGAGTTATACCAAGATAGACCTGTGGCACAGACCAGACCTCGGTCACAGACAGGCAGTGCAGCCTGCCAAACACCAGGGCTAGGACAGGGAGTGGCCTGAAGGGCTGGAAAACAAGGGAAAGGAACAAGTGAATAAGCCCTTGGCAGGGGCTTTGTATGAACTAAGCAGCTAGATGTCAGCACTGGGTGTCCCTAGGCCTCTAGCTAGACCAGGGAGCCATCTCCACGGACCTCCTGGTAATGAGAGAGCAGGGGAGAGATGGTCACCCAGGGCTTTCCTAGGGCACTTTGTGGTCAAGGATGATCTGAGAAAGAACCCGTGATGTCGTCTGCATGCTCGCACACACACACAGAGACTATACACGCAGCTGTACATTCCACACACACAGCCATGCACCCCCCCACACAAAATGCACACAGTCACCCACCATCCACCTACCCGAACTATACACACAGAGAAACTACACACACAGCTACACACCATACAAACGACACACAAACACAACCTATAGACACACACACCACAAACACAAACTATACACGCAGACACACACACACAACACACACACACAGACTGTAAACACCGAGAAGAGAGAGACTGTAGACACACAAACTATACACAATCACACATACATTCACTCACACACCCCTTTACACGTGTTGCAATAACTGGGCCTACAAATTTACCCTAATTGTGATTTTAACTGTAAAAAATGAGTAAAAATTTATAAAATGTTACAATAACCTACAACAACAAATGTTGCTGAGAAAAGGTATGAAAGGGAGACAGAAAAACTGAATTAGCCAAGGAAAAAGTCTCCTGGTATAACTCAAGGATTGTGTTAAGATCATGATGGTAAACCAAGGAACGTGGGATCAGAAATCAGTGAGCCAAAATTGGTGTGTTGGAAAGGAGGCTTAATTGGTGGCCAGAATAATGACGGGTTGTTCCACCCACCACTCCCCTTCTGGGGCCTTAAAGAGAAAGAGTTTGGGGAGAAAAAATGGTTACTGGAGCAAGCTTCACCATCATGGCTACTACCCCAATATTCTTCATCCAAATCCTGAGGGATGTCCTGACCAGACCGGGCCAGAGAGAGGGACCCAGATGATATTGACACCACCAGCAACTCCATCTGAATGCCAACCATCACCTGGGATGTGTGTGAGATTTTGTTTTCCCCCCATCCCAACATATCCTTTTCCTTCTTTCCCTTATTTCTTCTTTCCAGCTTCTTTCCTTTTTCCTTCTGTCTCATTAGGGTCTGGCTTAGCCAGCCAAGACTGCGTATTTTGTAACACTGCTGTAGGCCTGTGACTGGGAAGGCAGTTACAAGTAATGCCCTAAACAGCCCAGTGCTGGTACAAGTTTGCCATGTCTGGTCTCAGAGTGCCTGCTCAGACCCAGGGCCATGCCTGTGTTTATCCAGCAGGGAGGCTGCAAGTGAGAGTCAGCACCAGAGACAGATGCTGCTTTTTCTGTCTTTGCTGTTCTTTTCTCTCCCCTTTTGTGTGTGTCAAGTTTTGTTTTCTAGGAAACAGGATCGGACTTTAATAACACTAGCACCAATGACAGCTCCAGCCCAGCTCCCCAACTTCTCCTCTGCCCAAAAAGGACAGTTATCAAAATCCTTAAAACTGACTCAGACTGCCAAACAAAGGGGTTTTTTTCCTTCTAAAAACTCTCTCCAGTTCCCGGGGAAGGGAAGAAAGAAGGCCGTTGTAAAGTATTAAGTCAGGCTTTCATGTGTACATGTGAAAGGCTTTAGCTGTTTTCCCTTCTTTTCTACATCTTCAATAAAAGGATTTGTAATGGTGTGTTTCCCATGGTACTAAAGCAGGCTAACGTCTCTGTATGCCAAGCCCGGACCTTGTTGAATGCTGTTTAATGTTGGACAGTGACTGGGTGGTGTGAACACCTTTGGCCCATACGTTCCATGTAAATTAATACAACACACTACAAACACACGACTAATCACACATACACAACACACACATTCAGGCACACCACACTATCCATGGGCACACACTATTCAGATATGTTTGCATACACATGCAGCACTATACACAAACATAAATACACACGATACACATGTGCATACCCTATGCATATATGTACACACCCAGACACAGAGTTGGTCAAAGAGCTCAGAGCTTTGGCTGCATGTTGAGTTCTGGGCACTTTGGGCGTCCATCCTTTATTTAGATGTGTAAGCAGGAAGTGAGCTTTCAGGGAAGCGTGTAGGGTGCATGCCAGGCCACGGACTTGGCAGCAGAGAGACCAGCACCTTTGGCCCGTTAGTATCGGGAGAAATCCCGAAGGTAGCATGAAGTCTCCATTGGTGTAGGACTAATATTAGAATTGCTGCACAAAAGGCAATCAGCCACATGCTGCTAGCAGACCTGTGCAACTGCCAGGCAAGCCAGTGCCAGGCAGAGGCTTTCTTTACTGGCTGGAGGAGTTGGGGTGGTCTCTGCTCAGTGCAGGAGGTGTTTTGTTCCTGTCACTTGTAATACAGCTCCATTGTTTGGGGAGTGTCAATTCTTTCTCCAAAACTAGTCCGGGCAACACCAACCAGAAGGTCTGAGAAGGAAGAGTTAATCCTGGGGGAATGACTCATTTTGGTGCTGGGATTGGCAGAAAGAGGTGGTGGGGATGAGAAGTTCAGGTAAAACAAAGGGGAACAGAGCCTGTAGTAAAACTCTGTGGTTTGGAGCTTGACAGTAACTGCTGCTGCACAATCACAGTTTGAAAAAACCCAACAAATTGCTATAGTCAAAACCTTGGCAGTGGCTATCGCAGCGCAGTGTTTCTGCCTGTTCTTGCACAGACAGGCGCTTTTCCACACGAGCGGTAGATGGGATTGATTCTCAATTTCTCACTGGCCAGGTCTACACTACCACTTACTTCGGTATAACTGACGTCGCTCAGAGGTGTGAATCAGCCACCCCCTGAGTGAGGTAAGTTACACCCACCTAAGCTAGTCCCTGGCCTCGCAGCCAATCCCCCTCTCCAATCTCCTGCTCACAATCAAGACCTCTTTCACACTTGCACTACGTTCCCCTGCATCCCCAAGGTCAGTTGTACTAGTGCTGTGCTGCCCTCCTGCTGCCTACCCTGCCAGCAGGGCCCACTCCGGCTGTGCTCTGAGCACGGCTAACACCTGATGCTGACAGGCTCTACAAGAGGAGGGCTGGATGCAGGCCACCAATCCAAGGTGTCTGCTACAGGGGGCATCCTCCACCTTGCCAGGGCCGGTTCCAGGCACCAGCCAGCAAGCGGGTGCCTGGGGCAGCAAGCCGCGGGGGGCGGTGTGACGGTTGCTGTGAGGGCGGCAGTCAGGCAGCCTTCGGTGGCGTTTCTGCGGGAGGTCTGCCGGTCCCGCGGCTTCGGCGGCAATTCGGCGCCAGGAACGCCGACAGCGCGGGACTGGCGGAGCACCCGCAGAAACGCTGCCGAATCTGCGTGACCAGCGGACGTGCCACCAAAGACTGCCTGACTGCCATGCTTGGGATGGCAAAAAACATAGAGCCGCCCCTGCACCTTGCTCTGTGGCACCTGGCCATGGCCATGGCCAGACAAGAACCTGGATGAGGTGGCGCTCGGGTCCAATCCAGTCTTGCAATTCCCATGTTCCCATTAATGGGATTTTTCAAAAGCCTTGGCACCTAACTCCTATTCATGGCAATGGGAGTTAGGCACCTAATCTGCATAGGTGCTTTTGAAATCACACTCAGTGTTCCTACATTTGCAGCTTCCTGCCCCATTGATAGTTGCTGGGAAAGGGCACTGGCCAGCAGGAAGATCCCTGGGAGAAGCCCAGGGCAAGACAAGTGAGAGACCGCCAGAGAAATATTTTTTCTGAGCCGGTCAGGGCAGTCCCAGCACCAAACATCTAAAATGGCGATACTCAGACCTCGGGTTCAGGAGCCCAATTAGCACTCAACATTACCCGAAAGAGCCACAGGAGTGTGAAATCATTGGTCCATTTACCATAGATTCATATTTAAACAGAATGACAGGAAATATAGTTAGTTGACTACTATATTATTCTCACAGCAAAATGACTGACCATGTATTATTATTTTAATACCAGAGTAAAAACATCCTGATTGGTTAATAATTAAATCACGCCGTGTTTTCATATCATGTGCTGCAAAGAGCTGCAGGAGACACATTAAAGAGCCACTTGCAGCTCACGAGCCACAGTCTGAGTATCACTGCTCCAAAATCACACTGCTCAAAACAGGGTCATGCCCCCCACACCTATGCATCACATTGTCAACACTCTCACCACTCTGAAACTCAACACACAGACTCGCTCGGTAATTTTCCCCATGGCACTGGGCCAGGTGAGGATATACCAGACGGTGAGCGGCAGCTGACCCTCCAAGGCTCTGTATATTTGGCAGGGGCTGCAGATTCAGAATCATGCAGGGTGCATGTCGAAGAGAGGAGGAAGGAATGGTATTGCTCACTATCTGATAGAAGCCTTGGGTGATGTGAGTTGGGCTGTAAGTGGCTGATCACACACATAGTCCTAAGTACCGTGGTCGCCCATGGGCTGTTTTCTCTGACAACGGTGAACACAGACACATTCTCCTGCTGATTGTACCCAGAGGAAGTGTAGCACTCCTGGAATGTTCACCCCGTGCAATCTGAAACCACGGACGTCTCCAACCCTGAAAACCCGAATTGATCATGACAGTTCTGACAGCACCATCCTGGCTTGGCACTGCCACTAGACCGCAGCTACACAACAAGAGACCCACTTCATGCTGCCTTTTGGGGGACTTGCCTATCCTTTCGGTGGTGGTGGAGGGCACAATGCCGAAGACCTGGGGGCAAGTCTGCCCTGCAGCTGCGAGTGTGTCTCCCAGCCCAGGTGAACAGACACACTAGCTCTGCGAGAGCTAGCTCACTAAAAATAGCAGTGTGGCTGTTGTGGCTGGGGGTAGCCACCCGAGTACGGATCAGGGGGTCAGGCAGGCTTGTACTTAAGTGACTAGCCCGAGCCACTGCTTGTGCCACAAAACCCACAGAGCTAGTTTTAGCGCACTAGCTTGAATAGAGCTAGCATGTGTCTGCCGCGCTGCCAGCTGCAGTGTAGACATACCCTGCGTGACCTGAACCAACCAAGGACGGCAATAATTGTCCCAAAAAGCGCTACCTGCCATGACTTCTGGGTGATATAAAACAGAATTTAGACAGAAAACGATGACATCAATGACAGCCAATCCCAAGCCTTCCTTTTGTGCCAAACCACTTTCTGCCCAGCCCTCTCTACATTCAGAACCCCAGGGCGGCGTCACTGCCATGGCACGTACTGGATGGACTGGCTTTTTAAGAGAAATGGATTTCATCTCGGTACATCTGGGCCTCGCCTCGCCTGCTCTTTCCTAATCCGGCCAGCTGCTCAAAAGAGCTGTCAGTGTAGCTGTTAAAACTAGCTTGTGAGTCATCATTACCCTTCATCCATATCTCACCAAGACCCTGGGCGGCAACAGGAAACTCCTCGACTCGTTCTTTTGTACATACCCATGTCAAAGAAAAGAATGCCTGGCAGCAGCTTGCTAGAGGCACTGACTCCGGCAAAGGCTTGGGAGTGGGCAGGCAAGGTACGAGAGAGAGCATCTGGCACCTACTCTGCAGTCACACATGCTCTGTCTCTCCACGGACCTGTCCCAGACCCGAAGAAGAGCTCTGTGTGGCTCGTATGCTTGTCTCTCTCACCAAGAGAAGCTGGTCCAGTAAAAGGTATTCCCTCCCCGGCCTTCCCTCTCTCTGTCACCTCGGTTTTTCAGGCAAGTGAGAACAGAGGATGACATCCTGGCCCCAGCGAAGTCAACACGCATTTTGCCACTGGCATTAATGCAGCTGTATAGGCACCTGAAAAATCAAACCTAAAACCTCCCATCTCACTCTCTAAAAGTCTCCTGATGATCTTCCAGTTCTGCCTGCTTTAGGCTTGCGCCTCCTTTCATGGACCTTCAGCTGACCCCTTGGCTTTCTTTTCACACTATTCTATATGCAGTGTAGTTGTAGTCGTGTAGGTCCCAGGACTGTAGAGAGACAAGGTGGGTGAAGTCATATCTATTATTGGACAGACTTCGGTACCTTGCCCAGACTTGAAGAGCAGCTCTGTGTGGTTCAAAAGCTCGTCTCTCTCACCAACACGAGTTGGTCCAATACAAGGAATTACCTCACCCACCTTGTCACACTATTATATAGACAGAGAACTATGTCTTAAGTGATTATTCAAGGGACTGACAACAATTTGCTGCTGAAGCGAGGTGCTCTCCTGCCACAGGTGGGACAGTGGGTGAGATTTTTCAAAGCAGTTTTGGCATGTTAGACACGTGTTTCCCATTCAAATGTACACTACATGCTGCTTTGAAAATCTCAACCAGTCTGTGGATTCGCTGGGTGGCCTCTTGGGGCGGGTGATTGCCTAATACTGTGAACTCTGCGCAACAGGCATCTATTCCTGCATAACAAATAAGGGAGCAATCCTTCCTCCTCCCCATGTGACACATGAGGGAAGGTCAGGGGCGAGGAAAAAGGGCAGATCTCACAGGGCTCCTCCATGCACAGCCATTTTCCAGCAAGGTCATGACCAGGGCATAGCCAGGGTGCAGGTAAACACAATGGTAACACTGTGCCCACACACAATACGGCTGCCAGCTGTATTTTGTAACTGCTCATAACCAAGCTCGTACATGGCTGTTGCTCAACCTAGTTACAGAAACAGTTATACCACAGTGCAGACAAAGTCACACATCTACGTCACGCTCTGCCCTCTTCCCAGCTCCCTCTCTCCAGGAAGCAAGGGCACCGGGAATTGCACCATACACTCTGTCTCACTTGAGCCATCCCTTCCAGAGTGCCGCCTGTATAAATAGCGGGATCAGGCTGGTTTCTCTTGGCCAGGTTCTGCTGCAGCTACTGTAACATCCAGTATGGGCAGCATCCAGTTTCATTAGGCAGCTGAACTGTTATACTAGCTACTGCCACCTGATGCAATGGAGACCCTGTTAGCGCGATCAGACACTGCAATAAGGAACATGCTTGGGATCTGTGGCCAGGACACAATCCAAAGTTCCTGCTAGAAGGTGCCAGCATGTGTATCACTAGATTTCAACCAGACTCACAGAACCCAGATAAAGATGCTGCTAGAGAATCAAGGCATTGCAAGGCTGAGATAGCCAGGTGTAGGAGCATTATCCAAAGCCCTTGGGTGTGTGGGTACCTGCCTGTGATCTCAGGCATGATTCCTAGCAAACACCCAAACCTCCCCATGTGCACGAGCCACCTGCTGTGACAGAGAGACCATCAACAGCATCTCACAGAGCAGGGTCATGAGGATGGCCAAGGGGACAGGATAGTGTGCTGCCTTCTGGGGGCCAAGATACAAGACATCATGCTAAAACTGGATAGGCTTCTGAGGTCAACAGGAAAAGATCTGTTGTTGGTTGTTCATATTGGCACTAATGACACTGTGTTGCAGGATATCTCACAGATAGTAGATGACGTCAGTAAACTCGGAAGTGTGCTGAAGAAAAATGTCCAAGCAATCTTCTCTGTGATCCTTCCTGTCCCATGAGCAAAGGAAGACAGAAGGCAGAAGATTCCGGAAGTAAATCCCTGGCTAGATAAGTGGTGTAGAGTGGAGGGTTTGGGTTTTGTGGAAATTGGTCCACCTTCTATGAAGAGAGGGGGCTGGACAGTTTGAATGGCCTCTACCTCTAGAAGAGGGACCAATCTTCTTGGGGACAGGCTGACTAGAGTAGTCAGGAGGACATTAAACTAATAACAAAAAGGGAGGGGGGAAGAGGGAAGATCTGAGCACTCAGCACAAAATCGAGATGTGGAAAACAAAATTAATTGAAGAGAAAAGATTCTTGAATTGCCTATTCACCAGTGCTTGGAGCCTGGGTAACAAACTAGGGGACTTAGAACTGCTCATTTATAAGCATAAATTTGATCTAATGCTATTATTGAAACCTGGTGAGATGATTTCTGTGATTGGAATGTTAAAATCAATGGTTATAACTTATTTAGGAAGGATTAAGTGGGCAAAAGAGGAAGGGGAATGGCACTCTATTGCAGAAATGGCATTACCTGTTTCTGAATCACTGATAACTCAGTAGAAAATGATCTTGAATGGATATGGATCAATGTCCTAGCAGATAGAGCACACAATGGGGTATTAGTTGGTGTCTACTACTGACCACAAACCACACTAGGGAACAGGATGATGACCAGCTCCTTATGCACCTATCTGTAAAGCGTAGGGTAAAGGCTGTGTTATCATGGGGGACTTCAATTTGAGTGACATCTGCTGAAGGTCTCATGCTGCGTATGGATATAAGGCCACTGTAATAGCAAGCCCAGCTCCATTGTCTGATCGGGGCTCAGAAACAATGTCCTGTGACTTAGGGGAGTGGCCACCTACCACACATAGTAAATATTCAGCGTGCAGTCTGCAGGAGCGGCTCTAACAATTTTGCCGCCCCAAGCAGTCGCCGCGGCCCCGCCCCCGACGCAGGCAGACGTTGCGGGGCCCCTGACGCAGGCAGTCCGAGTCCCGTGGCAGCAAGGGAAGAGCGGCGGACCTGCCGCGGAATTGCCGCCGCGGTGAGCGAGAATGGGGCGGCAGTCCAAGTCCCGCGGCGGCAATTCGGTGGCGGGAAGAGCGGACCTGCCGTGGAATTGCCGCCGCGGTGAGCGAGAATGGGGCGGCAGTCCAAGTCCCGCGGCGGCAATTCGGTGGCGGGAAGAGCGGACCTGCTCTTAGAAAGCTGGTGCCTGGAGCCGGCCCTAGCAGTTTATAAGAAATCCATTGGCTAAGAAGCTATTCCGTGAATACTTATGAACAATGGCTACCTTCAATGGGAACCAAGATCAATCTGAAAACAACTCACTAAACAGAAGTGGGACAAACTTAATGACAAACTTCATGATAGCTGCTTTCAACTACCTGAAAGGGGGTTCCAAAGAGGATGGATCTAGACTGTTCACTGTGGTACCAGATGACAGAACAAGGAGTAATGGTCTCAAGTTGCAGAGGGGGAGGTTTAGGTTGGATATTAGGAAAAACTTTTTCACTAGGAGGGTGGTGAAGCACTGGAATGGGTTACCTAGGGAGGTGGTGGAATCTCCTTCCTTAGAGGTTTTTAAGGTCAGGCTTGACAAAGCTCTGGCAGGGATGATTTAGTTGGGGATTAGGTGCTGCTTTGAGCAGGGGGGTTGGACTAGATATCCTCCTGAGGTCTTCGAACCCTGATATTCTATGATTCTAAACAGCTCAACCATCTTTGGTCAGTAGGAAAATTGATATTGAGCACATTTTCACAAATGCCTAAGGCGTTTAGGTGCCTGAAGGTTTGGGGAACATCACCACCCTACAGTCTGAGCACGGCTGCCACTGTGTCTTATGGCCCAGGGAGCTTGGTTTTCTGATCTGTTTTGCCATCCCTATAGCAATGGCAGACTGATGTAAGGCAGGGATCAGCAACCTTTGGCATGCAGCCCATCAGGGAAATCCGCTGGCGGGCCGGGACAGTTTGTTTACTTGCAGCATCTGCAGGTTCAGCCGATCGCAGCTCCCACTGGCCACGGTTCGCCATTCCAGGACAATGGGGGCTGCGGGAAGCGGCGGCCAGCACATCCCTCGGCCTGCGCTGCTTCCTGCAGCCCTCATTGGGAGTGGGAGCTGGGAGTGGGAGCCAGTGGGAGCTGCGATCGGCCAAACCTACGGACACTGCAGGCAAACAAACCGGCCTGGCCCACCAGTGGATTTCCCTGACAGGCTGCATGCCAAAGGTTGCCGATCCCTGATGTAAGGCCTGCTGTTTCTGGGACCAGGCAGAAGAGCCTACGCTACACCATACACTGGAAATTGAGCCATTCATTGTGGGTGGAGCTAGCAGCTAGAGTTTGAGTGTTAAAGTTTGTGATTTCTTGGCTGGCAAGTTCTACCCACTCCTGGCTTCTGTTCCTAGAGGCTTAGGCTCCTTTGTTGCAGACTTTGCAAAAGGGCAAGAAACTTCCACCCACTACCCTTACCCTGCATCTCCACACCCTGGGGAAACGCTGCAGTATTTGATCTGGGATTTCTTGACCTCTTGAGAATGAGGTTGTGGTCTAGGAGGAATCAGACCTTGGGTGATGATTCAGACCCTGGTTTATCAATAGTCCAATTATGTGTTTACACATCATCATCCACCCAGTCCCTGACTTGCGGGGAGTGCTGTCGCTTTCATTTTTTGAAACAAATGTGACCCCTATTTCCTGGCTTTGGTGACACACCAAGTCTCTGCCACTGTGGCTTTGCTATATGATGGGGTGCATGTATTTATAGATCCCAGTTCTACTTCCTATACTCACACAGAATAGTACTTTACTCTGCCCTGGGCTACACTAGAGCGGGGGTCGATCTATGATACGCAACTTCAGCTACGTGAATAACGTAGCTGAAGTCGGCGTATCGTAATCGACTTACCTGGCCGTGAGAACGGCGGCAAGTCGATCGCTGCCACTCCCCCGTCAACTCTGCTTCTGCCTTTCACCGAGGTGGATTTCCGGAGTCGACGAGGAGCGCGTTCGGGAATCGATTAAGCGCGTCTAAATGAGACGCGATAAATCGATCCCCGATAGATTGATTGCTACCCGCCGATCCGGCGGGTAGTGAAGACAAGCCCTTAGTGACTAGTCCTATTGGTAACAGTGGGACTGCTCACAGAGTACGGGGTCAAGCCAAAAAAGGACTTAGGTGTTGCAATGCTCAGAGTTGCAGCATGTAACGTTTAGGCATCTAGCCAGTGAGTGGAATCCACAGTCCCCAGTTAGATGCCCAGGCTCCCTGTACAATGCATGGGGAGAGACAGCCTCCTACAGAAGCCAGCAATCTGAACAGGGAGCTGCCTAAGCTAGCCAGTAGGATCTGCTGATGAGAGGGGTGTGGCCTAAGCCCTGCCCTTTGAAGGGAATTAGGCTGCAGGGAGGCTGGTGTTGGTGCCTCTTATAACCTCTAGTCCTGTTAGGGCACTCACCTGAGATGGGGACAGCTAGGTTCAATTTCCCCTTCTCTCCCAGAAGTGCCCTACCACAGGGCTTTTCTGGGGTGGATCTCTCTCGGTCTCTTCTATAGAGGCTGTTCCACTGTGTACAAATAATTCAATCTTCCCTGGGCCAGCGACAGAGTGAGTGACTCTAGGGCACCCACCTGGAGGTGGGAGATCCAGGGAGATCCAGGGAGATTGATGGGATAACATGATCTTAGTCAAAGGTCAATTAATTGCCATCAGTGGTAAATAGGACCAATGGTCAATGATGGGATGTTAGAAGTTACTACAGAAAACTTTTTCCTGGGTGTCTGGCTGGTGAGTCTTGCCCACATGCTCGGGGTTCAGCTGATCGCCATATTTGGGGTCGGGAAGGAATTTTCCTCCAGGGTAGATCGGCAGAGGCCCTGGAGGTTTTTTGCCTTCCTCTGCAGCATGAGGCACGGGTCACTTACTGGAGGATTCTCTGCATCTTGAAGTCTTTAAACCATGATTTGAGGACTTCAATAGCTGAGACATAGGTGAGAGGATTATTCCAGGAGTGGGTGGGTGAGATTCTGTGGCCTGCATTGTGCAGGAGGTCAGACTAGATGATCATAACGGTCCCTTCTGACCTTAAAGTCTATGAGATATTTATATTCAGTGGCACAGCTTCAGTCTTGGAAAAGGACATGCATTGCCAGCAGGGGCTGAGCGTGCTTGGCTCCCATTACACACGGTGGCAGCTTAGCCAGGTGCTTTGCAGTATGCAGGCTCGAGCCCATTTTTCGGAGGGACACCTAGATTCATGGAAGGTAAGGCCAGCGGGAAGCGTTGTGATCAGCTAGTCTGACTCCCGTAGAACGCAGGCCAGAGACCCTCACTCACTGAATTGTGAATCCAGCCCAGAACTGCCTTCCGGCTGAGGGAGGGAGAGCAGATCTCTGAAAAAGATATCCAGTCTTGATTTAAATGCTACCAGTAACAGAGACTATGCCCCAGCCCTTGGAAAGTTGTTCCAATGTTTAATTACTTGGTTAAAAAAGTTACAATTTATTTCTAATCTGAATTTGTCTCGTTTCAGTATCCAGCCATGGACTTTGTTCTCCCTTTTTCTGTTAGATTAAAGAGCTTTCTGCTCTCAGGAACCCGCTCTCCACCTTGGTACTTATAGCCCATGATCCGTCACCTCTTAACCTTCTCTTTGTTATACTACATAGATTGAGGTAGGTTTTCCAGACTTTCTAATCTAACAGCCTTCCTGAAGTGTGGACACGAGAACTAGCGGTAATGGTCTCACCCCTGTCTTATACAGAAGTGATATCGTCTCCCTACTCCTACTTGAGATTGCCCTGCTTACACAGCCAAGGATCACATTTGCTCTGTTGAATATGACCTCCCAGTGCGATGCAGTAGTTGGTCATGTTCAACTGGTTATCCACCGGTACCTTTCCAAAATGTAGCCCCCCATCCTATAAGTGTGACCTACATTCTCAGTTCCTAGATGCATGACCTTGCATTTGGCAACATTAAAACACATGAGCCCAGTTTACAAAGCAATCCAGATTGGTATGTCCTTATTATTTACCACTCCACCAGTTTTCGTACCATGCATATACTTTACTAGCAATGATGTTATATATTTTTTTCACATCATTGATAAAGATATTGAATTGCATCAAGCCAAGAACAGATCCTTGTAAGACTCCACTAGAAACACCCATTGGACGATGATTCTCCATTCATAATTACTACTTGAGATCTATCAGTTAGCCAGTTTATAACCCATCTAACACATGGTGCACTGAGTTCTGCTTGTCTTTTTAAAGTGTTGTGCAGGTTTCCTTTGAGGATGAGGACTGAGAGGTCAGATAGAGAGTGGTTGCTTTGTGAAAAGTTTCAGTGTAGTAGCCGTGTTAGTCTGTGTCAGCAAAATGAAAATAAGAAAGAAAAACTTGTAGCACCTTAGAGACTAACAAATTTATTTCAGCATAAGCTTTCGTGGGTTAGTACCCACTTCATCGGATGCATGGAATGAAATTATATTTCAGATATATTTATACAGTCAGAGAAACATGATGGTCCAGGTGTATAGACCAATCTTAAGAGGCTAATTAGTTGAGAGGAAACATGACAGCAGGGGAAGAAAAAGCTTTTGAAGTGATAAACAAGATAGTCACACAGGTGTGAATGAGGATCGTTAACTTAAGGGAAATAGATTCAATTAACATAATGGCCGAGCCATTTCAAATCACGATTTAATCCGGAGGCAACGCAATCTAGTTTGCATATCAATTCGAGTTCAATAGTCTCAAAGAATTTTTCCAACAGACCTCTATACAACATACTAAGCCACAGAATCCTTCCTACCAAAACTACAAAAAGAAGGATTCTGCGTGGACTCCTCCTGAAGGTCGAAACAACAAATTGGACTTCTACATAGACTGCTTCCGTCACCGTGCTCGAGCTGAAATTGTAGAAAAGCAAAATCACTTGCCCCATAACCTCAGCCGTGCAGAACACAATGCCATCAACAGCCTCAGGGACAACCCTAACATCATAATCAAAAAGGCTGACAAAGGAGGAGCTGTCGTCATCATGAATAAGTTGGAATATGAACAAGAAGCTGCCAGGCAGCTCTGTAACTCCACATTCTACAGGCCTTTATCCTCTGACCCTACTGAGGAGTACCAAAAGAAACTGCACCATCTGCTCCAGAAACTCCCTGGAAAAGCACAAGAACAAATTTGTACAGACACGTGCCTGGAACCCCGACCAGGGACATTCTATCTGCTACCCAAGATCCATAAACCTGGTAATCCTGGACGCCCCATCATCTCAGGCATTGGCACCCTAACAGCAGGATTGTCTGGCTATGTAGACTCTCTCCTCAGGCCCTATGCTACCAGCACTCCCAGCTATCTTCGTGACACCACTGACTTCCTGAGGAAACTACAATCCATCGGTGATCTTCCAGATAACACCATCCTGGCCACTATGGATGTAGAAGCCCTCTACACTAACATTCCACACAATGATGGACTACAAGCTGTCAGGAACAGTATCCCCGATACTACCACGGCTAACCTGGTAGCCGAACTTTGTGATTTTGTCCTCACCCACAACTATTTCACATTTGGGGACAATATTTACCTTCAAGTCAGTGGCACTGCTATGGGTACCCGTATGGCCCCACAGTATGCCAACATTTTTATGGCTGACTTAGAACAACGCTTCCTCAGCTCTCGTCACCTAACACCCCTACTCTACTTGCGCTACATTGATGATATCTTCATCATTTGGACCCATGGAAAAGAAGCCCTTGAGGAATTCCACCATGATTTCAACAATTTCCATCCCACCATCAACCTCAGCCTAGACCAGTCCACACAAGCGGTCCATTTCCTAGACACCACTGTGCTAATAAGTGATGGTCACATTAACACCACCCTATACCGGAAACCTACTGACCGCTATACTTACCTACATGCTTCAAGCTTCCATCCTGGACACACCACACGATCCATTGTTTACAGCCAAGCTCTAAGATACAACCGCATTTGCTCCAATCCCTCAGACAGAGACAAACACCTACAAGATCTCTATCAAGCATTCTTACAACTACAATACCCACCTGCTGAAGTGAAAAAACAGATCGACAGGGCCAAAAGAGTACCCAGGAGTCACCTTCTACAAGACAGGCCCAAAAAAGAAAATAACAGAACACCACTAGCCGTCACCTTTAGCCCCCAACTAAAACCTCTCCAGCGCATCATCAAAGATCTACAACCTATCCTAAAAGATGATCCCTCACTCTCACAGATCTTGGGCGACAGACCAATCCTTGCTTACAGACAGCCCCCCAACCTGAAGCAATTACTCACCAGCAACCACACACCATACAACAAAAACACCAACCCAGGAACCTATCCTTGCAACAAAGCCCGATGCCAACTCTGTCAACATATCGATTCAAGTGATACCATCACAGGGCCTAATCACATCCGCCACGCCATCAGGGGCTCATTCACCTGCACATCTACCAATGTGATATATGCCATCATGTGCCAGCAATGCCCCTCTGCCATGTACATTGGCCAAACCGGACAGTCTCTACGCAAAAGAATAAATGGACATAAATCTGACATCAGGAATCATAACATTCAAAAACCAGTAGGTGAACACTTCAACCTCCCTGATCACTCAATGACAGATTTGAGGATAGCAGTGTTGCGACAGATTAACTCCAAAAGCAGACTTCAAAGAGAAACTATTGAACTCGAATTGATATGCAAACTAGATTGCGTTGCCTCCGGATTAAATCGTGATTTGAAATGGCTCGGCCATTATGTTAATTGAATCTATTTCCCTTAAGTTAACGATCCTCATTCACACCTGTGTGACTATCTTGTTTATCACTTCAAAAGCTTTTTCTTCCCCTGCTGTCATGTTTCCTCTCAACTAATTAGCCTCTTAAGATTGGTCTATACACCTGGACCATCATGTTTCTCTGACTGTATAAATATATCTGAAATATAATTTCATTCCATGCATCCGATGAAGTGGGTACTAACCCACGAAAGCTTATGCTGAAATAAATTTGTTAGTCTCTAAGGTGCTACAAGTTTTTCTTTCTTTTTGTGAAAAGTGTTCATCCACAGGTGATAGGGTGGGTTTTGTCTTTTATAATTTTCCTGTGTGAGTTTATGTGAGAGAGAGCGTAGTGATTGTCTGGTTTCACCCACATAGTTATTAGGGCATTGAGCACCCTGGATGAGGTACACCACGTATTGTGATTGGCATGTGTAGGATCCATGGGTCTTGAAAGATATGTTGTGGGAGGTGTTAATCATTGTTGCAGTGGAAATATGTCTGCAGGTTTTGCATCTGTTGTTCTAGAAAGGTGTGGTGGTATTTTGAGTTGGTGTGTCCTGTTCCACAAAACCAATGATATTTTCATCCTCCGCACAGACGGCTTAAACTCGCTCGTACATTTCACAGCACAACTTCAACAACCACCCCTCATCCATTAAACTCTCTGGAACACTCCCACACCAGCATCAGCTTCCTGGACACCACGATCAGCTTCAACAATGGAACCCTACAGACAACCATATGCAAGAAACCCATGGATCAACACACCTACCTTCACAGAGCCACGAGCCACCCCAAATACATCAAAAAGTCTTGTCTACAGCCAGCCACTCATATCACAGAAGAGGCTCTGAGCAGAAAGTCCAGGATACACACCTTAACACACTCAAAACCACCTTCACCAAAGAAGGACACTCCACCAGAGAAATAGTTCACATCATGGAATGAGCCATTCAGATACCCCAAAAGAACCTGCTTTGATATAGAAATAACCTCCCCCTTCTGACCGTGCTCCCTTAGTGGTCACCTACCACCCCACACTGGAACCCATACAGGGTATCAGACAACTACAACCCATACATGATGGGGACCACATTCCAAAAGAAATCTTTCCCAACTCTCCATTTCTAGCCTTCAAACAACTCCCCAACCTCATCATCAGAAGCAAGATCTCCCCAGACCAAGACACACCAACTTCAAGTGGCACCAGACGCTGACAGAAAAAACAGATGCAAAACCTGCAGACATATCTCCACTCCCACAATGATCAATATCCCCCACAACATCAATGGATCCTTCACATGCCCATCCCAAAATGTGGTGTACCTCATCCAGTGCACTCAATCCTCCAATAACAACTATGTGGATGAAACCTCTGGACTGAAGCAGAGGCCTATTGGCTTTCCCCCAGGAATCTCCCAAGCACCCCCCTCCATTTGAGCCCCCTTTCCGAAGTGCCATTTTAAGGACCCCAAGGTGAGACTAATGGGCGGAACAGCCCAACCCCTCGTTATTTTGTCCCTAATTAGGCCTTGTTTCTGACATATCAGTTCTGGTGCACTATTTCCAGTGCAGCCTTCCTCTTGTTCACCAGACAGGATCTCACCATCTCAGTCCTTGGGTGGGCTCAGGGGGCTCACCCAGTCTGTGTCCTCATTAGCATGGTTTGTTACAGGGAAATGGAGCATTTCATAAGCTGTCACCCACTTTCCAGAATTGAGCTCACCCTTGGGGGCTGCCTGCCTGGCTCCAGTTGCTATGACAATAACTACGCCCCATGCTGGAGCACATTTACATAATCCACTCCTCAAACGTCATCAAACAAGCAGGTGCCCAAGTGTCCTGGTCTGCCTCAGGGTGATTCAGACAGAAACGGCCCCATACATTGTTCACCCAGCTCTGACCAGACCCCAACTCCCCTCTAGCCATGGCTGTACATCCTCCACACCCCATCTTTCCCTACGTCAATTGGGCTCAGTTCCATCTCACCTATCCCCTCTACCCCACTCATTCCCTCAGAGCTGGGAAGAGATGACACTTCTAGCCTCCCTCTCCCCAGTGTAGCCAACGGCTCCCCCAGTAAGGAACAGCTGACGTGTCACCTTCCTCCCAGCCAATCCCGAAGACCAGGGGTGGCATATCCCTACGTTTCCTCTCCAGTAGCCCAGAGGGGGTAGGCAACGCAACAAAGCCCATTCACCAATCCCACCCCTCCTCCTGGGGTTCTCCCCTGCTGGGATGCAATTACTGATATGCCCCTGGTCTTTTCTCTGATGCAGGCAGTGGTAGATAAGCAGATGCATACCCTGCACTGTGCGTGCCTGAACGAGACCCCTCCCTCAGCCACTGAGCTGTAGATCCAAATTCTGACTCAACTTTCATCAGGGTTATGAAAAACTCCAGGCCACATTTGTTTTCTGCTGCTGCGCCTTTTCACTTCCCTAATTCTCCTCCGCACAGACCCCTGGCTGAGATTCTGCAGGATACTCACCTGGGAGCATAGCAGTTCTTTCTCAAGCCCCTTGAGCCACACTCAGCAATGCACCTAAAAGCTAGTTTGCTTTTTTCAGCTCTGCTGAGCCTCGTGCGGTTGCTCTCAATCTATTAGTCACACCTTCTTCTCCCACCACCCAGCATAAAGTAAATGGAGTTTTCTGCAGCTCAGACCTAATCAAATGCTTTTTGCCACTCAGGTATCACAAGAAGTTACCCAGGTAAACGTCAGACACACCATAAGCTTAGCCCTAAAGGAGTCGCAATGCCACTAACATATCTGAAAACAAATGGAAAAAAGTCTCACCAAACATCTGGACCTTGTCTGCCCATCATGAGTCTCATGCCATCTCCTGGGAACTTTGCAGCGATATTCTGGAGTTCAGCACCTGTGTGTGATGGTGAGAGACGTGTGTGTATATGAACATGCCACTCCATAGGAGGTCACAGCATTCAAACCAACACACTGGGTACATTCCTTTACATTTCAGGTTGTGCATGCAAATAAATGCCTGGGCATGGAGATTTGGGACCAGGTGCCACCCTCACACCAGTGAAAAGCTGGGAAGTTTCCACTGAAGTCTTGGGTTTTACTCTGGACACCAGCAAAACAGACAGCAGAGGACCAGGCTGTGACTAGCCCCGGTGTAGATGCCACACCTGCAGCCCTTCCCCTCCCGTGAGTGCCAAGCCCACTCCTGGCTAGCATGGGCTCCAGCACAGACTGGGACGGGAGGGACTGCACCTGCCCATGGAGGGCAAGGAGAGATGGTGAGGAGGCAGGGCCACAGCCGGTGCCTGCCCCAGTAGGTGAGCTCCCTCGCCCACATGGAGCCTGCACCTAGTGTATCAGGTGCTATCAGCTCAGAACCTTCCACCCGCTTATACTGGGGGCAACATTTCCACCTACTACCCAGGTGTGAGTGACCAACAGGGTGCACTAGAGAATCAGGCACATGCTGGGCACACTGGTCACTCCACACTGCCCCGCACGGGCCCATGCCTTACATGCACAGCTGAGCCAGGAACCGGTCCAATACAGGTGCTAATTGCACTATAGTGGCTGGGGCTTGAATTTGCCTCCTCTCTCCGCCATACAATACCTCATGGCAGGGGTGAAAGCGTATTGGTAAGAACCCGAACCGGCCCACATTAAAGTGCTGCTGTGGCTTTAATGTCCCTGCCCCTTTTGCCTCCCGCGTGGGCGGTCCTGCCGGTAGGGTCTGTACCGGCAGGGCCGACAGGGGGAGAGGGGCAGCAACGTTCAAGCGCTGCTGCCACTCCCCTTCCCCTTCAGTGGCCCTGCCGGTACAGACCCTACCAGCAGGGCCGCCGAAAGGGGGTGGGGGGAGCAAATGAGGCAGCGGCGATTTAAAAGGGCCCAGGGGTCCGGCCGCTGCTGCTACTGCATCTGCACTGCCCTGGGCCCTTTTAAATTGCCAGTGGCGCCCCGGGCAGCGCAGATGGGTTGGCTGAGGGACGCTGAACCCCCCCCAGCTGCACCCCTTCCGCCCAGAGCCGGCCCCCGTACTGATAAGTCTTTCGAATTACTTTCACCCTTGCCTCATGGGACCCACATGGGGAGGAATCAGCACTGGTCATTACACTGGCACCTTCTCATCTCACCATGACACACAATGGATCCTGGGCTGCACAATTATCTCTGTACATCTTTACATACTTGGCACTTGCACATCTCCTGAGTCATCAGCCCTTCCTTGGGCTCACCTTAGCCATGGCTCAAGGCACTTCCCCTTTCTATAATGGAGAGGCCTTGCGGGAATCACTGGCTAATCTTGACTTCTCTGTTTCTCTCTCCTGATCATTTCTCCAGCCTGCACTGTCACCAGTACCGCCCAGGCGATATACAGGCCGGCCGTGCTTAGCAGGATATATTCGGCCCCACGATGGCCCTGTAACAGCTCTTTCCAAAACCTCGTCCCGAAATGTGCTTTGGAGCCTGAATTAGCGATTTCTGGCACGGAGACCTTATATGCCACGTCCCCACTTTTACTGCGAAGCTATAAACCAGGGGATCTAGGAGGAAAATGACGACATCGCTTTCACTGTTGCCAATTAGCATGGCTGCCCTTGCGCCAGCACATCACATGGTGAGATAAGAGACAATCTGAACTCTGGGGCCCAGATCCACAGTTGGTGTAAATTGGTGTCAGACCACTGGTTTCAGTAGTGAGGCCCATTTACACCAGCAGAGGATCTGGCCCTGAATTTCTCTGAATGTTTAAATCAGAATTGAACCATATGCTCTGTGAACCCGGCAATGCATGCTCCTTTGGCGTCAGTTCCTCAGCACCAGCACAGAAGGTACAATGGGGGTGTCTAAGGGGGAGTGGGTATGTGGCTATCGACCAGAGCAGCAAGAGGAAGTCACCTTTTCCACAGGAGGGGAATTGCTTGTCATCCTGGCTGTATTATCTGCCAGCAACTCATCCATCAAGGTCAGCGAAGAGAAACATTCCAGAGACGCAAGGCCAGGAGAGAGGGGCAGGCTCAATCTCACTTGCTAGGCCCCTTTTCGCCTTTGTTATTCTTTTGCTTGCGCTCTCCCCTGGGCTGTGACAAGAGGGCAGTGGCATGCCCACTCCGAGCACTGCACTGCATTAACTCTTGAAGGAGGCATTGTCCATGGGCAGCCAGCTCCTCCTTCCTTCTCTCCACTTGGATGGGCTGCACTCTGCAGCATCTTTAAGCACTTGAGTGTAGACTCAAGCCTCCTCCTTATCATAACACACCAGGATCAGAATGTCTTTAGCAGGCCCCTGCCGGAGGGGGAAAGCGGGCTGTGTCTGACTCTGACAGCAGCTTTTAGCAGTCAGTGAAGCATGCAGGTCTTTGGAACTCTTGCTTTCCAATTCGCCTATCTGCTGATAGGCAGGGTAGCCCAGCAGGGCCATGAGCCCTGAGCTGGGGGCTCCCCTCTTTTGGGACCCAGTGCAAGACACAGCTCTTTTGAGGCCATTGCCAGTACAGGCCGTTTCAGACTAGCCAGGGAGATTGTTTCTCTGCAGATATGTTTTCAGAGGGACCCACGGAAATGCATCCCAGCCGATGAGTGGAGAAAGTTTCTATTCCTGATCACTCTCATGCGGCCGGATTCAGCTCCCATTCAAGTCAGGGGAAAGACTGTCATTGGCTGGATCAGGCCCTTCGTCATTCCAAAGGGGTCCATCTGTTTGCTGGGTGTCTTCTTCTGCCTGCAGCCTGCACCCCCACAGATGGCAATGGGCAAAACCCTGAGAGGAAACATTATGCTCTCTCATTCGAGGTTCTTGGCCAGACCAGAGTTTTCCCCCCACTGAACTGTCAGCTGCTGGAGCTAGTGGCACCTAAGTGCCTTTACCAGTGGTGGGATCAAGCAGGTTAAGACTGTGAAAAGACAGGGTGCCCGAGAGGCCTGACTCAGACAGCTGTGGCCAGGAGTCTCTTGCAAGGCAATGATTGCGTCACACCGGGTGTAAGGCTAGAACATTTTTTATTTTTCCAGACTTATTTATCCAGCCCCCCAGCCCTGTGCTCTTGTGCTGTGGCTGCAGGAATGAGGGCAAGCGGTCTTTTACAGATACCTAGCATATGCAGACAATTCAGTATTTCTAGATATTGCAGTTAAAATAATATTCACCATCCCAGGCAGAAAATGCTTCATTTGTCTGTTTCCTGAACATCCTCACCTGCAAGAGAAGCAGTGGAGCCCCAGAGAGCCGTCAGCACACAAACCCCTTCTCATTACTGGATCCTAGGGCACGGCCGCTCTGAGGAGACTTGAAAGGTGAGCTAGTCACGAGTGCTGCCCATACATGTTTACCCAAGATTCTGGCTCCCCTCGGCAGCCTAAAACATGTACTTTTTGTCAGGTTTGTTTAAACAAGTACAGCTGAGGATCAACTGTTGCAGAATTCCATGAGTTTCAGTCATGCTAACCTTGGGTTACTGACATATATTTTGCAGGACTCTTGACAGGTTTGGTTCACTAGTGAAGCAGACAGGCGCAGTGAGAAAAGTGCTATTTGCCTGTGGCGTGCCAGTCCTGTGCACCTTTGATGAACTGCTGTTATTTTCTGGGAAGGCTCTGCTTCAAAATTCTCTCTTTAATTAACATACACCTGCCATCTGTGAAAAGAACTATACAACTTTTCACCGAGTTCAAAACATAGATCTTCCTGATGGTCAATGTCCACCTAAAAGATATTTAAATCCCTGCTGTCTCTCTCTCTTTCATTTACAAAAGTGAAAATTAATGAGTATCCTACTCAATGGAAATAAATTCCAAATAACCCAAAGGAGGGATACTTTGTGGTGAAAACTGGAGTCACTTTTTCAACCCAGCCCGATAGGTCTAAAGGAAGAGCAAAGTATATTTTGCACCAGTGAGGTTTCACACAGCAGGGCCTTTCTTTACACACACAAAATAGTAAACTCTGAGGAAGTACTTTCCAAGCTGTTTTGTGACGTGCAAAGCACAATCCAGTATATGCAAAAATCATAAATAATAACTCCACAGTGTGAAACAGAGTCAGGGATGCTTTGGATTTTGACAAACCAGGGCTGAGCAAAGAGATATTTTGTGGTGAGCTTATCTGAACTGTCAATACTGAAGCCGATGGAGATGCACAAGTTTACATCAGGCTTTCAATTTGGCCCACTATTTTGTAACCACCCCAGCCCCTGAATAGAGAGCATTAGAGGACCCATTGCAGGGGTAGATATGATTCATATGTAGGCTAACACTTAAGATAAAAATCTCAGCGAGTGTTTGAGATCAACAAAGATAGTGTCCTGCTAAGTGTGATGTTACAGAAGATCTGTTCTCTCATTTCCCAGAAATCTGTATGACACTCTCCCCACCAATAAATCAATCCCATCAAACTTTTCTTCATCATCATCTATTCAGTGATATTTCCAGCTCCTGATAAGATGCAGTCTAGTGTGTTTCACTGCTACACAGCCTTCTGTAGCAGTCCCAAAATATTGCCTCTACTAAAACAATTGGAGAGATTCATTAATTTTGTAACTCCATTTGACTTTGATGGGAAACACTGGAACAAAGCACTTGGGTGGATACAAAGACAACCCCTGAAGAACAGGGCAGAGCAGGGCAGAAACTGCTGGAGAGCAGGCTGAACCCCAGCACTCAGAGATGGGGGTGCCTGAAGAAAGCTAGGACCATCTAAGGTTATGTCTACACTATGAAATTAGGTCTATTTTATAGAAGTCGATTTTTCAGAAGAGATTTTATACAGTCGATTGTGTGTGTCCACACTAAGCGCATTAAGTCGGCGGGGTGCGTCCTCACTACTGTGGCTAGCATCGACTTACAGAGCAGTGCACTGTGGGTAGCTATCCCACAGTTCCCACAGTCTCCACTGCCCATTGGAATTCTGGGTTAAGCTCCCAATGCCTGATGGGGCAAAAACATTGTCACGGGTGGTTTTGGGTACATGTCGTCAGTCGCCCCCACTCCGTGAAAGCAACGGCAGACAATCAATTCGCGCCCTTTTTCCTGGGTTACCCGTGCAGACGCCATACCACGGCAAGCATGGAGCCCACTCAGCTCACTGTCACCGCTGCAGCTCCTGGGTGCCTTTGCGGCAGACGGTGCAGTAGGACTGGTAGCCGTCCTCGTCGGACATGTAGCTTGGCTGGAGGTTCTGGGAACGTCTTCCTTGCCGGGCTCCTAGCAACCTCCAGGGCATGGTGTACGGCTTCTGCTGCAACTTTGCTCTCCTGCGAGCTGGAGGCTTCTGCCTCAGGCTGCTCTCCCAGCCGGCAGCACTGCGCGGTCTCACCTACCCCAACCTACCCCTTGGTCCCATGGCTCATGAAGCCTGGACAGTAGTAAGGAGCAGTTCAACTATAGACTGAGCAAGTGCAGAATGGTGGTAGAATGTGCCTTTGGATGTTTAAAAGCTCACTTGCGCTGTTTGTTAGACCTCAGCGCAACCAGCATTCCCAGTGTTATTGCTGCTTGCTGTGTGCTCCATAATATCTGTGAGAGTAAGGGGGAGATGTTTATGGCGGGGTGGGAGGTTGAGGCAAATCGCCTGGTGCCCGATTTTGAGCAGCTGGACACCAGGGCGATTAGAAGAGCACAGCAAGGCACGCTGCACATCAGAGAGGCTTTGAAAACCAGTTTCATGACTGGCCAGGCTATGGTGTGACAGTTGTGGGTGTTTCTCCTTGATGCAAACACGCCCCCTTTGTTGATTTTAATTCCCTGTAAGCCAACCACCCTCCCCCTTCAAAATAAAGTAACTATTGTTTTGAAACCATGCATTCTTTCTTTATTAATTAAAAAAAAGTAGATAATGCACAAGGTAGCCCAGGTGGGGTGGGGAAGGGCAAGGCCACATTGCTTATTGTAGCCACACTAAAAATCAAACTGTTTGAATGACAGCATTCTGTTGCTTGGGCCATCCTCTGGAGTGGAGTGGCTGGGTGCCCAGAGCCTTCCCCCACCCCCCCGCCCCCCGCTTCCTTGGGCGTCTGGGTGAGGAGGCTATGGAACATGGGGAGGAGGATAGGTGGCTATACAGTGGATGGAGTGGGGGTCTGTGCTCTTGTTGGCTTTCCTGCAGCTCCAACAGATGCTTCATCATGTCCGTTTGCTCCCCCATTAGCCTCAGCATCGTGTCCTGCCTCCGCTCTTCGCGCTCACTTAATTCTTTCCTGGCCTCTTCCACTGAATGCCTCCATGCATTAAGCTGTGCCCTATCAGTGCGGGAGGACTGTATGAGCTCAGAAAACATGTCATCGTGAGTGTGTTTTTTTCGCCTTCTAATCTGCGATAACATCAGGGGCGTAGATGATAGGGGGAGCATAGAAACATTCTATGCTCTACGATCCTGCGGGGACTACAATTCTGGGCTTGCCTGAGCTTCTTAATTTTCGTGCGGCACTGTTGTGCGTCCCTGTTGTAGCCTCTGTCCATCATGCCCTTGGAGATTTTGGCATATATATTGGCATTATGTCCTTTGGAACAGAGTTCTGACAGCACGGATTCCTCTCCCCATACAGCGATCAGATCTAGTACATCCTGTTCAGTCCATGCTGGAACTCTTTTTTCGATTCTGGGACTGCATGATCACCTGTGCTGATGAGCTCTGCTTGGTCACCTGTGCTGATCAGCTCGCCACGCTGGCCAAACAGGAAATGAAATTCAAAAGTTCCCAGGGCTTTTCCTGTGTACCTGACTAGTGCATCTGAGTTGAGAGTGCTGTCCAGAGCAGTCACAATGGAGCACTCTGGGATAGCTCCCACAGGCCAATACCGTCGAATTGCATCCACACTACCTCAAATTCGACCCAGTGAGGTCGAACAAGGTCAGCTCCCAGACTACTGCACTGGGCAGCACAGCATGGGGAGGAGGCGACCAGCGCTCTGTGGAGAAAGAAGTAGAGAAAGGACTATTTAGAGAAGCTGGACGAACACAAGTCCATGGGGCCAGATGCGCTGCATCCGAGGGTGCTAAAGGAGTTGGCGGATGCAGAGCCATTGGCCATTATCTTTGAAAACTCATGGCGATCGGGGGAGGTCCCGGATGACTGGAAAAAGGCTAATGTAGTGCCCATCTTTAAAAAAGGGACGAAGGAGGATCCGGGGAACTACAGGCCAGTCAGCCTCACCTCAGTCCCTGGAAAAATCATGGAGCAGGTCCTCAAGGAATCAATTTGGAAGCACTTAGAGGAGAGGAAAGTGATCAGGAAAAGTCAGCATGGATTCACCAAAGGCAAGTCATGCCTGACTAACCTAATTGCCTTCTACGATGAGATAACTGGCTCTGTGGATGAGGGGAAAGCAGTGGATGTGCTTGACTTGACCTTATTCCTTGACTTTAGCAAGGCTTTTGATACAGTCTCCCACAGTATTCTTGCCAGAAAGTTAAATAAGTATGGGCTGGATGAATGGACTATAGGCTGGGTAGAAAGCTGGCTAGGAGGGATAGCTCAGTGGTTTGAGCATTGGCCTGCTAAACCCAGGGTTGTGAGTTCAATCCTTGAGGGGGCCATTTAGGGATCTGGGGCAAAAATTGGGGATTGGTCCTGCTTTGAGCAGGGGGTTGGACTAGATGACCTACTAAGGTCCCTTCCAACCCTGATATTCTATGATTCTATGATTCTAGATCATCGGGCTCAATGGCTCCATGTCTAGTTGGCAGCTGGTATCAAGTGGAGTGCCCCAAGGGTCGGTCCTAGGGCCGGTTTTGTTCAATAGCTTCATTAATGATCTGGAGGATGGCATGGACTGCACCCTCAGTAAGTTTGCAGATGACACTAAACTGGGAGGAGTGGTAGATACGCTGGAGGGTAGGGATAGGATACAGAGGGACCTAGACAAATTAGAGGATTGGGCCAAAAGAAATCTGATGAGGTTCAACAAGGACAAGTGCAGAGTTCTGCACTTAGGACGGAAGAATCCCATGCACTGCTACAGACTAGGGACTGAACGGCTAGACAGCAGTTCTGCAGAAAGGACCTAGGGGTTACAGTGGACGAGAAGCTGGATATGAGTCAACAGTGTGCCCTTGTTGCCAAGAAGGCTAACGGCATTTTGGGCTGTATAAGTAGGGGCATTGCCAGGAGATCGAGGGACGTGATCATTCCCCGCTATTCAGCATTGGTGAGGCCTCATCTGGAGTACTGTGTCCAATTTTGGGCCCCACACTACAAGAAAGATGTGGAAAAATTGGAAAGAGTCCAGCGTAGGGCAACAAAAGTGATTAGGGGGCTGGAGCACATGATTTATGAGGAGAGGCTGAGGGAACTGGGATTGTTTAGTCTACAGAAGAGAAGAATGAGGGGGGATTTGATAGCTGCTTTCAACTATCTGTAAGGGGGTTCCAAAGAGGATGGATCTAGACTGTTCTTAATGGTAACAGATGACAGAACAAGGAGTAATGGTCTCAAGTTGCAGTGGAAGAGGTTTAGTTTGGATGTTAGGAAAAACTTTTTCACTAGGAGGGTGGTAAAGCACTGGAATGGGTTCCCTAGGGAGGTGGTGGAATCTCCTTTCTTAGAGGTTTTGAAGGTCAGGCTTGATAAAGCCCTGGCTGGGATGATTTAGTTGGGGTTGGTCCTGCCATGAGCAGGGGGTTGGACTAGATGACCTCCTGAGGTCCCTTCCAACCCTGAGATTCTATGATTTTAAGTCACTTCATGCAGATTTGCACCAGCTAAGGCTGAGCCAGGCGGTGTTCTGTCTGCATTGGAGCTGCAGGTCCATGCCCACAGGTATTTGCACTCAACTGTGCCCATGGCAGCGTTAGAGACTATCTTTGCACGCTTATGGAACGTACCCACTAGTATTACTACTAAGAGAGTAGTGTCCAGGGGCCAGCTGCAATGTGGTGGGCAAAGTACTAAACAGAGACAGGAGGTCCACTTCCTAGACACCACGGTGCAAATAAGTGACGGTAACGTTAACACCACCCTATACCAAAAACCCACCGACCGCTATGCCTACCTACATGCCTCCAGCTTCCATCCCGGACACACCACACGATCCATTGTCTACAGCCAAGCTCTAAGATACAACTGTATTTGCTCCAACCCTTCAGTCAGAGACCAACACCTACAAGATCTTCACCAAGCATTCTCAAAACTACGATACCCGCACGAGAAAATAAGGAAACAGATCAACAGGGCCAGATGTGTACCCAGAAGCCTCTTCCGGCGAGACAAGCCCAAGAAAGAAACCAACAGAACTCCACTGGCCATCACCTACAGTCCTCAGCTAAAAACTCTCCAACGCATGATCAGTGATCTACAACGCATCCTGGACAATGATCCCTCACTTTCACAGGCCTTGGGAGGCAGGCCAGTCCTCGCCCACAGACAACCCGTCAACCTGAAGCATATTCTCACCAGCAACTACACACCGCACCATAGTAACTCTAACCGAGAAACCAATCCATGCAACAAACCTTGATGCCAACTCTGCCCACATATCTACACCAGAGGCACCATCACAGGACCTAACCAGATCAGCTACACCATCATCGGTTCATTCACCTGCATGGCAACCAATGTAATATATGCCATCATGCGCCAGCAATGCCCCTCTGCTATGGACATCGGCCAAACTGGACAGTCCTTACGTAAAAGGATAAATGGACACAAATCAGATATTAGGAATGGCAATACACAAAAACCTGTAGGAGAACACTTCAATCTCCCTGGACACACAATAGCAGATTTAAAGGTAGCCATCCTGCAGCAAAAAAACTTCAGGACCAGACTTCAAAGAGAAACTGCTGAGCTTCAGTTCATTTGCAAATTTGACACCATCAGCTCAGGATTAAACAAAGACTGTGACTGGCTAGTCAACTACAAAAGCAGTTTCTCCTCCTTTGGTGTTGACACCTCAACTGCTAGAAGAGGGCCTCATCCTCCCTGATTGAACTAACCTCGTTAGCTCTAGCCTGACTCCTATTTATACCTGCCTCTGGACATTTCCACTGCATGCATCTGACGAAGTGGGTATTCACCCACGAAAGCTTATGCTCCAATACGTCTGTTAGTCTATAAGGTCCCACAGAACTCTTTGTCGCTTCTTTATAGATCCAGACTAACACGGCTACCCCTCTGATGTTTGGTAAGAACTCACTTATCAATAGACATAGCTGGGAAACTCTTATGTCTTTATAGATGTAGTTGTGAAATCCTCACTTCTGTATTGTTTTGTCATTATAGTTCCCACTTTGCTATTGTTTATTTGCATGGTCTCTGTCTGGTTCTGTGATTGATTCTGTCTGCTGTATAATTAATTTTGCTGGGTGTAAACTAATTAAGGTGGTGGGACATAATTGGTTAGCTAATCACGCTACAATATGTTAGGATTGGTTAAGTAAATTTCAATAAAATGATTGGTTAAGGTATAGCTGAGAATATTACTATATAAATTAGGGGCAAACAGGAAGTAAATTGGGATTCAAAAATAAGGAAAAAGGAACTTGGATTTAAGCTTGCTGGAAGTTTGCCCCAATAAACATTGAATTGTTTGCACCTTTGGACTTCGGGTATTATTGCTCTCTGTTCATGCAGGAAGGACCAGAGAAGGGTGTGTGTGAAGGAATAAGCCCTCTAACACAGATCCTTTCCTGGGGAGGCTTGAGAATAATATACCAACCAATTGGTTAGCAATGCAAGCACAGACCAGACCCTTTGTCTTTAGGACACTGAAAATCAATCAGGTTCTTAAAAGAAAAGAAAAAGTAAAAGAATTACCTCTGAAAAATCAGGATGGAAGGTAACTTTACAGTGTAATAAAAAGATTTAAAACACAGAGGACTCCCCTCTGGACTCAGCTTCACATTTACAAAAACAAGAATAAAACAATCTTTGTAGCATAGGAAAATTCACCAGTCAAAACAAAAGATAACCTAACGCATTTCCTTGCCTTTCTTACAATTTCTGTAATTTTAGATGGATCATTCCAGGTATGTTTTCAGGAGATGTTGTACCTGCTAGGTCTCTTCCTCCATCTGGAGAGGGAACGAACAGAGAGAGCCACAAACAAATTCCCCCTCCCTCCCAGATTTGAAAGTATCTTCTTTCCTCATTGGTCCTTCTGGTCAGGTGCCAAGGAGGTGATTTGAGCTACTTAACCCCTTACGGGTAAAGTGATTCAGTACAGCTGCCAAGGAGGGATTTTATACTACCCTTTTCTTTATACAGGAACTCCTCACTTAAAGTCGTCCCGGTTAACGTTGTTTCGTTGTTACGTTGCTGATCAATTAGGGAACATGCTTGTTTAAAGTTGTGCAGTGCTCCCTTCTAACGTTGTTTGGCAGGCGCCTGCTTTGTCCACTGCTTGCAAGAAGAGCAGCCCGGTGCAGCTAGCTGGTGGGGGCCTGGAACTAGGGTGAACCGGCAGCCCCCCTAGCAGTTCTCCCTAGCAGCTCCCCGCTCCCCTAAGTTCCCTGTGCTGCAGCTGCCCAGCAGACTATCAATTGTCGGCAGTTCAGCTGTCCCTCCCCACACTGCCTTGTGCTGCTCCTGCCCTCTGCCTTGGAGCTGCTCCTGAGCCTCCTGCTTGCTGTGCGGGGGGTGGGGGGCACGGGGAAAAAGGGGGGCTAATATCAGGTGTCTCCCTCCCCCCTGCTCCTGCACTCTGCTTACCCCATCTTCCATAGAGCAGGGGGGACACACCGCAGTCCTGGAGGCAGCAGCTGAGGTAGGTCTCAGCTTGCTGATCTAATTAACAAGGCAGTGTACTTAAGACAGGGATCAGCATACTTAAAGGGGAAATGCACATCTCTCTCTCCCTCTCTCAGATACACACCCTGTGTGTGTCTCTGTCTGCTATGCTGTCTCCCCTCCCTTCATTCCTTTTGCCTTGTAGAGTGTGAGGCTACATTAACAACAATGAGTTAACCCTTGAGGGCTAGTTCATCATTTAGCAGTAAGGCATTCCTTGGGAAATATCCCATCCTCTGACTTCACCACCTCAGCCAAGCTTCACAATCATCATTGCTGTGTACCAGTATTGTTTGTATATATATATATAAAATATAGTCTTGTCTGGTGAATAAAATTTCCCTGAAACCTAAACCCCCCAGTTACATTAATGCTTATGGAGAAATTGGATTCGCTTAACATTGTTTCGCTTAAAGTCGCATTTTTAGGAACATAACTACAACATTAAGTGAGGAGTTCCTGTATTTATGACACAGCCCAAGGTAGAAATCAAACTCTCTAGCTGTTCACAGATCCAGTGCAACCCAAAAACTAACACCTCAGCAAGTTTTCCTAGGAGTCAAAACTTGCTCACATACTAAGAAAAAGGCGGGGAGATTAGGGAAGTACTGAGTACACTGAGGCAGTGCCGTCCTTTAAGGAACCGGTATCTGCTCTTCTTAGAACAAAGCTGGGCACAGGTTGGAAGAAATGCCTCCTTCCTGGGACTAAGCAAGGGGCCGCCATTGTTTTACTTGTGAACAGCTGCGGGGCAGCAGGTGATTGCAAATTCAAAACTCAAACATCTTGCTGAACTGAGGCTACAGCACAGCTCACCAGCTTTAACAAATCTCCTGAAGCAGAGATGTGTCAGTAAAGTTACCATTGGCATGTTATGGGATCAAATCAAAATCCTTTCATTGTCCAACAGCAAACCTAATACCACTGCTAATGCCCTTTAATGTGCAGCGATTGTAGAGAGCAGGAACAGTGATCACAGCTTATTCTTTCTACTCATAAAATGACATATTTGACATTCAGGTGCAATGCATCAAATCCAGCCTTAGGAAATGGTGTAAATGTTCAGGATTTACTGGCAGATCTTAGGGGGTTTCATGGCTTCTTTATTTAAAAAAGCAGCAGGTTTTTTGCATTTATTTTGGAGGGGAAGGCCCATGTGCCTTTCGAAGGTGAGACTCTTGCCTGCAGAGCAAGTGACACCCAATCCCATTGGTGAACTCTCTGGGGGCAGTCCCAGCCCTAGTGAAGTCAATTTGAGTTTTGCATTGACATTGATGCAGCCAGGATTTCATCCTCTGCCTGGCAAGCCACTTCTTACCCCCCAGAGACGTGCTTGGCACCTTCGAAAATCAGGCTATTTATGTAGGTGCCCAGGAGCCTTACTTGCAGCCTGTTGCTGGAAATCTTGGCCCACAGCAACAATCACTTGAGATGCTTTTACACAGGAATAGTTAGTAAACTTCCCTTTATCATTGTAGAGCCAAGACCCTAGCCCAGAAGCCCTTACTCATGCGTTAATCTGGATTTGAAAGGGACTGTTGGAGTAAGGATTATTTGTGTAAGAAAAGGGTGTGGGATTGGGCCCTAAATCAACAGCTGACCAAAGAGAGCGCTCACCCACGGCTATTTCATCTGCGGCTGTTTTGGCAGATGAAGGTGCTGCTATTTCTGAGAAACGCTTTGGCTGGGAGGGCTAAACTCCTCCCTCCATGGCTGTCCCCACTGAGATAAGCATGTCCTGAGCTGTTGATGCTGTAGGGGAGCTGTGCTGCGCTAGCAGACAGTCAGTGGTTCATGGGTTCCTAGGCTGGAGAGGATCCAGAAATCCAGGATCCATTTTTAAGTGGTTTCAGGGTCTTTTCTAGTGATAGAGTTGTCAGTTCTCCACGCTGCAGCTGAGTCTTGTGTCATCGAATTACCTGCAGGGGTCAGGCAGGAATTTGTATTTTGGTGGGTAGAAGAGGTCAAAGTACCGACCTCTGCTCAGAGCCTCTGAAAACCAGGCTGTCAGCCTGTGAGCCCTGCATTGTGAAATTCTCTAGGTACTTTCTGGGGGTCACTACCTTCCTCCGAATCACAGGAGCTGACCATGACAGCAGGCTGCATGTGGAACACCAACAGACCCCCGGTCGCCAGCCGGCAAGATTGAACCAGGGACCTCTGGAGCTTAGTGCATGAGCCTCTACTGCATGAGCTAAAAGCCATATGGCTGTTAGCTAAGGCTGTAGAACAAACTCATTTAACTCTCTCTCTTTAACTGGTCTCGGTGCCACTAGATGGGACAGAACACCACACCCAGGGGCTGTGAGGGTTACACATGGACCAGTTGTCTGATCTGCTATGGCAGCCCGTTTATCTAGGTAACCTACCAAAATGGAAAAGCAGAACAATCAGTGTCTCTTGACAGGAGGGGAAAAGGAGATGAGCTCTCAGACCAGTACAGCTGGTTGGGAATTGTTCCATATTCTTTTTATCAAAAATGCTATTGAACGCAACATGTTCCTGTGAAACATTTCAGTTTTGACAAATCAGCAATTTCAAATAGAAAGCTATTCTGTTCAAACCATTTTGATCAGCTCTGTTTGCTAGGTACGTTGGTGGTAGGTGCCAGAGAGTAACCTAGGAAAAATTCTTCAGAGAACTTAAAGCTTGGCTCATATGTAAATGAACTTTCCTTTAACCTGCCTGTTGTCCTGAATGTCCTATTCTGGGGGAAACCACACAGTGTATTGGTTTTTCTTCCCTGCTGCATAAGAATTCTGTCATGATGTATGGAAACTTGCAAGGAAATCCACCCATTGTATCCATCAGAGTTAGAAAGTTCATGTATTGTTGATCAGATAAAGGGTGTGAGTAGCACATAGGAAATGCAATAATAAAAACTAGCAAACAGCCTCTCTCATTAGAAAAGGTGAGTTTTAATGCTTTCATTATCTCAGGACAAAAAGCAAACTACTGGAGTGGGTTTTGTACAGCAAAGACATCAGACGTTCTCAGCAGGCTGGGTGTTCTTTTGTCTGATATCGTGACAAAGCCATACAGGGACTAATCCCTGGAGAATACCTGCTGAGGACTGACAGCCAGAAAGCATTTCCCTGCCCACCACTCTGAATGGGCTGAATGGATTTCAGGGCCTTCCCTTAATCCTTCAGGTAGTACTGTACAGGCTGCAGGTTCTGGCTGCTGCAGCAGGGAACAGAGGATGTTGCCTTCCAGGTTATTGCAGGTGTGGAGCGCGCACACACACACACACACACGAATTGCTCTTGCCCTGGCTTGGGCAAATATTTCTAATGAAGAGTGTTGTGACTGGCTCTGAGGGCAGCCACCATTCACTACCCAATGCACAGAGAAGTTTTCAGTATCAATGCTGCCTCATTCATGCATTTTACAGCAAAACCCAAAATATCAGTCTAGTCCCTCCTGTACTGTGAACAGACCTCAGGCCACAGACATGGGGCATTGCCCATGACTCTAGGTGTGCAGGAGGCATTTCTTTCACTGTGCTCACAGCCCACATCACAAAATGCTGCACCTCCTCCTATCTAAGGCTTGGGCAGGACGGCTGTGTTGCCGGGCTGTGGAGCCAGCTAGGTGGTTCTGTAGCACCAACAGACGCTGGTTATCAGCAAGCAGGATTGAACCTGGGACCTCAGTACATGAGCCTCTATTGCATGAGCTGAAAGCCAACTGGCTGTTAGCTAAGGCTGTAGAACAGACTCATTTTATCTCTCTCTTTAAGGGGTCTCGGTGCCACTAGATAGGACAGAGCACCACACCCAGCACAATGGGTCAAAGGATTGTGGAATGCCTGCATGCAGTGTCACCAACTCTTGTGATTATATTCTGAGTTTCATTATATTTGGGGTTTTTTAAAGCCCCAGGTCCTGGAGTCATGTGATCACATGAGACTCTCAATTTTCACTTTAAGAAAAAGTTTCTAGCCCTCATGGCTGCAGAGAAAGTCTTGAAACCTCAGGTTCAAAAACAGAAGACAAGTAAAAAGAACCCAACTTTTTCTTTTAACCTCATGAGTTTTAAGCTAGACTCATGATTTTTGACTGCTTGGAATTGACAATGCTGTGGGTGATTTCCCTATCAGGGGAAAGGGTACATATTTAATTTTGTATCTGTAGGTATATGGTCTATCTATTTAAGAGGGGCCCTAATCTGGAGTATTTTGTATGTGGTACCCTAGGTGACAGCTCCCATTGCCTATTACTGAACCCAACTCCGATGGGAAATGGACCCTCTCCATCCCAAACACAACTTTACATGATTGCTTCCACTTAGCAGGTCTGCCCCTGGCATTTCAAAGACATGGGGAGACAAACACGCACTAGTTCTTGTCACGCTAACAATAGCAGTGTGGCCGCAGCAGCTCAGACTGGCCACTTGAATACAATCCCACCCGACCCCCTGGGGATGTACTCAGCTCCTTACCGCAATAGTTCTTAGTTGCTTTTGTAAATGGATGCATGGGTGCCACCCTGCTTCTTGAACAGCTCAAGAGGCTGAAACCAACCCAAAGACATCATTCATCAGCCAAAGGCAGAATCTAGCTCCTCCACTCCTAGATTTCCTCTGCTGTGTGATCCTGCTGGGAACAGGCAAAAAAAACCAAAAAAAACCACACACATAAAAAACCTTCCTCACAGGGAAAGGATGAAAAATTCCATCATATGCAGCAACCTAAAATTCAGAGCTCAGACTGGGCACTTCAGTGTGCTAATTGGTAATGGTCTCTGAGGAGGTGGGGACTTGCAATTAATCTCCATGGATGTACTCAGTCAATTAGTGACCATTGGAACAGTTGCTGGTGATGGGAGAAACCTCAAATGCTCGGCAGAGTCTCCCAACCTATCTTGTTGACAGAGGAAATCAACTCTTGTATTGCTTTTTTTAAAGTCCCACTATCTTTGTAGGAGCAAATAGAGAATTTGTACCAGAAGAGGCTTATTCCACTTTGCCTGAGCTCATCCCTCATGGAAACTGTATCTTGCTTCTCTGTGAAAGTCAGATTTTCTGACAGCCAACATACAGTCCTGATTCACCTCCCACTTGCCCTATGCCACTGTGAACTCAGGAGTCACACCTGTGTAAGGAGGAGAATAAGGGCCTACATCTGCTGCGTTAGGGTCTCATCAATGACCTGTCACACCTCTATCAAGTCCTGCAACCAGCTCTTGTCCTAGAGATACATGATGGACGCATTTATGCCCTTGTGAAATATTTGCCTTAACAAATGCAGCTGAAATCCCTCAAGCCGGCACAGCCTCTGCAGCTTTAATGTACATGTTTATTACACAGTTGCCTGGTATGCTCTTGAGACTCACATCGTATTTCAGTGAGAAAAACCAGTTTGATCAAATGCTTGCAGCAGAACCCAGCGTTCCGTACCACTGCACTTGTATGGAGTCAGTCAGACTTAACTAAGTACACAAAAAAGTGGATCCCACATTTCAGCAGCTAAAATCAGTGGGCAACAGAAAAATGTAGGTGCAGCAATTTCCCCCCACAACTCTTCCTAATTAAGTTTAAAAACTGTCTGACAGACGAGCCCAGCCCAGTCTTTCAGCAACCAGTCAGTACATGCATTTGTCAAGAGAACCCAGTGCAACTTTCACTCTTTTGATAATAAACTCTGGTTATAAATGGGAGGACTGAAAATGTGGCATTAAACGATATAAACAGCCAACGATTTAGAGGAAGGTTTCATAAAACCAGACAGATGCAGCCCATGCCCTATGTACTGTAATTCCATGGCAGGTTACTTAGAAATCCAATATTAGTTCATGTACACATTCTGCAGGATGAAATATATGAGTTGGGCTTCCTTTACAGTGCACCTCTGATCTGCACAGTGTGTGGTGAGGCTGCAGAACGCAAACATGGACACTGCACTGCAGGCTCTGGGCCTGATCCTAAACCAGGGGTCTCAAACACGCGGCCCACGGGCCACATGCAGCCCACGGAGTTATTTCCTGCGGCCCGCCATAGGCACCGACTCCACTGGCAGCCAAGCTCCAAACATTACTGAGTGTTTATATTTTATTAAAACCCCTCTTTGCATTACAGTTTTTAAAAAGTTAATACAGTGACTTTTAATAGAATACTATATTACTCTTCATTTTTTTTCATTTTTGACCATTCTTTTGTATCTTTGTATGTAAAGGTTTCATTGATGTGGCCCTCGGGCCTATTTACTAGTTCTCATGTGGCCTTCGTGGCGATTGGAGTTTGAGATCCCTGTCCTAAACTGATGCAAATCAGCGAGCTCCATTGACCTCAGTTTGGCCAGGTCAATCTCTCACAGCTGAGGATCTGGGCCTGCATTTTCTCTGAACAACTTTCAGATCAAATGTGCTCAGAATCTGAGATTACAAGTGAAAAAAAGAGGGTAGCCAAAGTTTTCTAAAGGGACAAGTGAACTTTTGGGTGCTGCACTTGACACCTTACAAGGGCCTGATTTTCAGAGGGTAGATGACCAGCATTTCTGAAAAACCAGGCACTTTTCTCAAGATGGGCCCCCCAAAATCACTTGTTGCTTTGGAGACTTTCTCAGTCACATTCCCACGCCAGGAAACCCCACATCCCAATGCACACTGAAAAAGCCAGCTGTGACAGAGGGACTAGGGGAGTATCTGGTCTAAGCAGACTCTCATATGGACTGAGATAAACCCTTTCGTTCCACTAACGAGGGATAACCTGTCACACTGCCCAGGGCTTGCCTTTAGTTAGAAAGTCATTCCGTGGATAGATCTATTCACAGCAGCAAAGGCAGGGGCACCGGAACAAGAGAGGGCTAGAGACAAATTCTGTTGAGCCTGATGGCACACACCATTTGGGGGTGTTACTAGGGAAAAATCTGGCCACTTGTCCCCATCTGCATTGAAATGGAGCCCACTGGTTAAAATGGAAGCGATTGCAACATGGACACATTTTCAACTGATCTTACACATTGTCCAGTAGATTGAAAATAACCAATAGCTCAGGTGGTCCCAAGGACCAGGAGACTGGGTTGTAGGTAGCCAGACTTAGTGGTCAGAGTCCAAATGACAGAGCCCAAGGTAAAGGCAGAGTCAGAGATCAGGGCAGAAAGTCAGAACCAAAGTCCAGATGCCATAGCCAAGAGTCGAGACGGAGTCAGGCCCAGGAATCAGAGCTGAGGTTCAGACCCAGATCACCTGAGAAAGACAGGAGCAGGGCTGGTTCCACGGCAGGGGCAAGACAGGAACAAGGCTGGGGGCAGGCAGGGTCTCAGCTGGAGCAGGGCTTGGAGGGAAGCAGAGAATCCACAGACGTGTGGGTGGGGGAGTCTCTGCAGCTGCTTAGACAATCAGGTGGTTGTGCTGTGGCCCAGTCGTGCTCATTGGCTGCCTGGCTATAGGGCAGGCACAGCTGCAGGCTCTCATCCCTGGCCCCAGGCTTTGCCCAGAGCTGGCCGGCAGTGATTCGTTGGCAAAGGGGAGCTCTCCAGTGGCAGAGCGGGCTCCTGTCCCAACATCCCCTGTCCCAGCAGCCTAGAGCATCTGGTCAGGAGGGAAAGCTCCCAGCAGAGCTTTGCTGCGCTGAACATCCCTGACAGAAAGTCCTTTAGAGACCACGGCCCAGTCGAATGAGGTGGAGCCGCCCCATGTCCTCACTGACTCACGTTGGGACCAGCGCAGAGCAGCCCGTGGGATCAGACCCCATCGCTGCTCCCTGACGCCACCCACCTACTCCCATGTGCCAAGCGGGGCTCAGACATGGGGAATCTGGCCCATGTCTGCAGCCAAAGCTGCCCTAGGCTCCCTGCTGGTTTTCGCTGTCCCTTACAGCAGAGTACAGCAGGGTCATCCTCAAGAACTGCACATTCTGGGCCCAATCCTGCCACTGCTACTCACTGTGCTCTAGCTCCCTTCTACTCCCCCTGTCATGAGGCAGGCAGGGGACAGCCCAGTCTGTGGCATGGCTGAGAACTGCTTCAGGGACCATTCTGCCAGCTGGGGATTATCACATCCCTACTGGAGCCCTGCCCCAGAGCACTCCTTATGCTGAGCGATAGAGCCACTCAGGGATTCCCCTTACACCAGGGAATACACAACAGCCCCCAGCCCTCTTAGGGCAGCTGACTGGCTGAGAGGGTAGATTTACCATGGCGTGAATGGGAATGGAGATTTTACATGGTTTCTTTTGCTACTGTCAGTGAAGAATCTTTCCAATGTTGATATGCTCCAAGCTCTGAGCATGACACCCATAGACCGGAGCGGGAGCGACAGGTGCGTGGCACTTTGGAAACTCAGGCCTCTTATTCAGGTGCCTAAAGTCTGGATTTAAAGACCTTCCCCACCCCGCATTTTGCAAATCTTGGTTAAATTGCTCCTGTGAGTTAATTATGCAAGAGACATTTAAGCCAAAAGAAGTTAATTTTATAAGACAGTTGAAGGCGGCGGAAAGCAGCTGTGTAGAAGGGAAGTGCCATTTCTGTCTCAGCTGTCACTAAACATACTTCAGTGGATGTGGTGCTAAATGATCACGCTTGTGCTCTTCTCCTTCACTCTTTCTAGTGTAACCCTGAGCTAAGTATCAAAACAAATGGGTAGCACTGTTGTTCTCAGGCATTGTCCCTGCTCAGGAAGCTGGAGCTCATGGAGCGCTTGTTGGGCTTTTGTCCTGTGTGTCTGAGAGCTGAGCCAGACCCAGACTGCCCTTCTGTTTCTGGGTCCCAAGTCTCAGAACCAAAATGGTCAGTGAAGAACTGGGATTGGAACCGTACACGCCTTCCCAACCTGACATTCCAGACCGTTCAGATTTGAGGCTCTGGCCTCCCTCTGCTGGTAAGATTTATACTTTCTTTCTGAATCAATAGTTGAATGTGATGAGTGTTTGTGGGAGGGGGAGATCTGGGACTGTCAGCTTCAGGAATACCCACTAATTTGCTTCTTGCTGGGCCATTCTAAAGGCAAAAATCTTTGCTCTGACCCATATTTTTATGCATCCCAGGGATAAAACATCATCCCAGGCAGGGTGTCTGAGCACTGTCCAGCGAGGGGATTAGAGGCCGAGAAAATCGCTCCAATCCTTCCTTTCTATTGGGCGGCAGAATTCAAGCAAATTTCTCCCAAGAGCATCCTGCAGCACATCACTGAGCAGAGGCTGCTGAATCAGTGCATGCTGCATCCACAGGCTTCCCTATCTTGTCTGTGGGCAGCGACGGACCCTATAGGCCCCCAGCAGAGGGGAGATGGCAGCCACTCTGTGCCATGGTAACCTCTGTCTGGTGCACTGTTTGCATATGGGGGGCAGTGCCAGAGCTGGACAGAGTGATTTGCACAGGAGTGGGGCCCTCACCGTCACCAGGGGGCCTTGTCTTCACCAGGTGAGCTGGGAATCTGCTCCTGTCATGGCAGGAATGTCTGAGGAGCAGCTTTCTATCAGTAAAACTACTTAGCTTTGCCAATTTGCAAAGTCTGGTGTGGTTCCAATTGAACCACATGCATGGCCTGAGGTCAAAGAGTATCCTGCAGGAAGCATCCCATGGGGAGGTCTGACTCCAGTGCTGTGTGCGTAGGGCCTTTGGGTGATCACTGCACTGTCTCCACGAGAACTGCATGTTCCCCACCTGTGTCAGTTTATGGACCCCTTCATCAAGGACAGATCCTCCTGTGGATCATATCACCATAGGTGGACTTGATCACCACACATGGGAAACTGACCAGGTTCTGGAACCATTTTCTGGGGAAGGTTTTCCAGTAACACGCTGTGGCAAGCAGTGACAGTCCAGCTGAGCAAGGTGTAACAGTTCTGACATGTTCATGGGAAATTTCGCAGTATCATTTAACAGCCATTTAAAAAAAGTTCTGCCCTGTTGTCCCTCAGGGACAACACAGGGGTGAAATAAAACTTGAAGTTTCTTTTAAACTCCTCAGAGGGACAGAAAACACACCAACAAGCTGTTGAGTTTATAGATATGCTTCCCACAAATTTAGCTGGAGACTGAATCTTGCAAATGTTCCCATACAATTGACAAAAATGTATGCAGGTCGGGGGGGGGGGGGGCAGAAATCTGCAAATGAATCAAAATGTCCTGCAAGGTGGTGTAGGATAAATGCCTTTCATTGACACAGGTTGCTCTGTCATTGGCATTCCTGTTGCCATCTTATTTCCTCTGGTCTTGCTGGCATTATTAAGGGGTGCAGGGAGACATTAGCATGGGCTCTTTGGCACCTGAGAGGAGACCACAGTGCCCAGTTGCTGGGGTGCAGAAGTCCATTTTCACCAGGCTAGTTCCAAACACCTCATGCACCAGGCGAGTAAACAGGACAGGAGCACGGCCACAACTGAAGGACTTTCCCAAGAAAACCGAGGCACGTGGCTCTCCTGCCCTGTGGAGTTCAGCTCTCTCCAGCATCACTACTACAATGTCCTACTGTGATCTTCACCACGATACTGGATGATCAACTAATTCTTTCCCATTTCTTTGCAAAACTCCCCAAGGAGGCAAACACAGGAAGTGGTTCCTTATACACATAGTTTTTCACACCTCTCCTGTAGTGCCCTCAACATAAGAGAAGAGGCCAACGGGACTGCAGTTAGATAGTTGTTAATAAAAAAAAAGGTGGAGTTTTTCTCCTACAGCACTGGGTGGCTGCAGAATGAGAGCAAGTGCCAGAGTAGCCGTCAGCAGGGCTCAAGCAAGTTGACTGAGGCATTAGCTGGATAGTATATTAAACCAGTTAATTCTGTTGGATTGAAGTCTATATTAAAAAAATAATATTGTCTCAGAGCCCGTAGGCTGCCATGTACATTTTCCATGCCACTGCTGATCTCTTGAAAAGCTTTAATGACTTTCTCCAGCCATGTGATTTTATCAAATGTGCCCAGTGCCTCAAGCACAGCGCTGCAAAACTGATCATTCTTCACTGGTTTTTACTAGTTAAATGGGGACCTGGTAGCATCCCTATGTGGCATTCTTGGGTGGTACAGGACTGGCATAGAGGCTCCTTTCCCCTGCTGCCATAGGAAAGGGGGGTGGCCTGATGCCCCATTTTGCCCTGAGGCCCACCTGCTCTTTCATTCACGCCCTTGTGGGCCCTCCGCAGTTGGCATCAGTCCAAGCAGCCTTGGCATGGGCCTGGGTCAGTGGATTGCAATGTGCTCTAAAGCTTGAGGCAGTTTTTAGAAAACCACTTGTAGTTACTGAACTGAGACCTGGCTAAAGTGGTCAAACCATCGACGGTAGGTTGAACTATGAAGCAGTAAGAAATTATTGAAGCTAACTTAACCAGGGGACCCTTCATAATCCAATCCTCAAGTTACACCATTTGGGGGAAGTTTTAAGGCTTTATCGAAAACCAACATAAAATAGACCTGAAATCAGTTTCCATCTGTTTCATTATTAATGACTATATTATGGTGGGTCCTGGAGGCCAGAGCCGAGATTCGGGTGCGGCACGTACCTTACGAGCCAGTCCCAGCCGGGAAAGGCTCACAATCTAAGTAGTCAAGCCAGACAAACGGTGGGGAAAGAACGTACTTACCAAGAAGGGGAAGAGCATCTTTATACCCCAACTTGCCAACCTAGTTCGGAGGGCTTTAAAGCAGGTTCAGAGGGGTCAGGTGACAAATGCCCACAGGTAAGATTAAAAAGGTGACCTTAACAGAGGACTAGGAAGTATTAGCACATAAGCTAATTTATTACTTAATTGGCCTCATAGAGACTTGGTGGGTTAAGTCTTATGACAGGAATATTGGTACAGGGAGGTCTAATTTGTTCAGGAAGGACGGACAAGGAAAAAGGGAGGCGGGGTTCCATTCTCTGTCAGGAATATATACACTTGTTCTGAGGTCCACAAAGAGGTAAGCAGCAGGACAGTTGAAGGTCTCTGGGTAAAGATAAGAAGGGAAAATAGGGGTAACAACACAGTAGGGGTCTACTATAGACCAGCAAATCAGGAAGAGGAGGTTGATGAGGCATTTCTAGAACAAACACAAATATCCAAAACACAAGGCCTACTAGGAAGGGAGGGACTTTAACAACTCAGACATCAGTTGGAAAAACAATACAGCAAAACACAAAATGTCCAATCATTTTTTGGAATGTACTGAGGAGAGATTTTGTTTCAGAACATGGAGGAAGTAACCAGGAGGACAGCCATTTTACACCTGATTCTGACCAACAGGGAACAATTGGTTGCAAATCTGGAGGTGGAAGGCATCTTGGGTGAAAGTGATCCTGCAATGATAGATTTCATGATTCTAAGGAAAGGAAGGAGAGCAGCAGAATAAAGACAATGGGCGTCAAAAAAGCAGACTTTAACAAACTAAGAGAACTGGTAGGGAAGGTCCAATGGGAAGAAATTTTTAAAAATAAAGGAGTTCAGGAGAGCTGGCAGTTTCTCATGGAGACAATATTGGAGGCACAACTGCAAACTATCCTGATTCAAAGGAAAGGCAGGAATAATAGAAAGATGCCAATATGGCTCCATCAGGAGCTCTTTAATGACCTGAAAATCAAAAGGAAATCCTACAAAAAGTGGAAAGATGGATGAATTGCTAAAGACAAATACAAAAGAATAGCACAAGAATGTAGGAACAAAATCAGAAAGGCTAAGGCACAAAATGAATTACACCTAGCAAGGAACATAAAAGGCAATAAGAAGAGGTTCTTTAAATACATTAATAGCAAGAGAAAGACAAAAGAAAGTGTAGGTCTTCTACTTAGCAGGGAAGGACAGATAATTTAATAGCAGCCTTCAACTCCCTGAAGGGGGGGTTCCAAAGAGGATGAAGCTCGGCTGTTCTCAGTGGTGGCAGATGACAGAACAAGGAGTAATGGTCTCAAGTTGCAGCGGGGGTGGTCTAGGTTGGATATTAGGAAACACGATTTCACTAGGAGGGTGGTGAAGCACTGGAATGGGTTACCTAGGGAGGTGGTGGAATCTCCATCCTTAGAGGTTTTGAAGGCCCAGCTTGACAAAGCCCTGGCTCGGATGATTTAGTTGGTGTTGGTCCTGCTTTGAGCAGTGGATTGGACTAGATGACCTCCTGAAGTCTCTTCCAACCCTAATCTTCTATGATTCTAATCACTGATGACATCATGAAGGCTGCAGTGTTTAATGCCTATTTTGCTTCTGTCTTCACTAACAAGGTTAATGGTGACCAGATTAACAATAAAGGGGAAGGAACAGGTTAAAGAATCTTTAGACAGGTCAGAGGTATTCAAGTTGGCAGGGCCTGATGGAATTCAACCTGGGGTACTTAGGGAACTATGAGAAGCAATCCCGGAACGGTTAGCAATTATCTTCGAGAACTCTTGGAGGACAGGTGAGGTCCGAGAAGATTGAAGAAGGACAGTCATAGCACATATCTTTAAAAAGAGGAAGGACGACGACCCAGGGAATTATAGATCAGTCAGCCTAACTTCGATACTTGGAAAGCTACTGGATCAAATTATTAAACAAGCCATTTGTAAGCACCTGGAGGATAACAGGGTTATAAGGAATAGCCAGCATGGATTTGTCAAGAACAAAATGTGCCACACCAATATAATTCATTGTTTAATAAAGTTACTGGCCTAGAGCATGGGGGGGAAGCAGTAGATGTGATATATTTTTATTTTAGTAAGGCTTTTGACAGAATCCCACATGACCTTCTCATAAGCAAACTAGGGAAATGAGGTCTAGATGAAAATACAATAAAGTGGGTCCACAACTGGTTGAAAGACTGTACTCAAAGGATAGTTCTCAAAGGTTCGCTGTCAAACTGGAAGAGTGTATCTAGTGAGGTACTGCAGGGGGTCAGTACTGGCTGTGGTACTAGTCAGCATTTTCAATAATGACTTGGATAATGGAAGGGAGAGTATGCTTCTAAAATTTGTGGATGACACCAAGCTGGGAGGGGTTGCAAGCACTTGGGAGGACAGAATTCAAAACGTCCTTGACAAATTGGAGAACTGGTCTGAAATCAATAAGATGGAATTCAATAAAGACAAGTACTACACTTATCCCTGGTCTACACTGGGGGGGGGGCGGGGAGGATCGACCTAAGATACGCAACTTCAGCTACGAGAATAGCGTGGCTGAAGTCGACGTATTTAGATCGACTTACCACGGTGTCTTCACAGCGCTGAGTCAACTGCTGCTGTTCCCCCATCGAATCCGCCTGTGCCTCTCGCGGCGCTGGAGTACCGGAGTCAACGGGAGAGCGCTTGGGGATCAATTTATCACATCTAGACTAGACGCAATAAATCGACCCCCGATAAATCGATCGCTACCCACCGATCCAGCGGGTAATGTAGACATACTCTTAGGAAGGAAAAATCTAATGCACGACTACAAAATGGGGAATAATTGGCTAGGTTAGGTGGTAGTGCTGCTGAAAAGGATCTGGGGTTATAATAAATCACAAATTGAAAAATGAATAAAAAATGTGATGCAGTTGCAAAAAAGGCTAATAGCATTTGGGGGTGTATTAACAGCGTTGTATGTAAGACATGGGAGGTAATTGTCCTGCTCTACTTGGCACTGGTGAGGCCTCATTTGGTAGGGTTACCATATGTCCGTATTTTCCCGGACATGTCTGGCTTTTTGGTCCTAAATCACCGTCCAGGAGGAATTTCCAAAAAGTCGGACATGTCCGGGAAAACAGGGATGTATGAGTTACCTGCAGGAGCCGCGTGTCTGGGATGCTCTGCCGGCACTGAATCCACTTTCCCCCCCCCCTGTGCGAGGTGGTGCCGTGGCTTTGATGGGCTCCGGCTGGCCGGGAAGTGATCTCATTTCTCCTCCGGCCCTGCCCTTAGCCCAGCCAGGGTCGTGGCACTGTGGGAGTGGGAGCCATGCAGGCCACCACCGGGCCCTGCTGCTGCTGCCCGGCGGGTCTCCGGCTGCTCTGCTGGGCCTGGGCTGCGTCCTGCTGCTCAGGCTGCCCCGAGCCGCTCTCCCCGTGAGTACCCGCCCCCCTGCCCGCAGCCACCCCTGTCTCCAGCCCCTGCCCTGCCTCCAGCCAGCCCCACACGCCCTGCCCACAGCCAGCCCATCTCCAGCCAGCCCCGCACCCCCTGTCCGTAGCCAGCCCATCTCCAGCCAGCCCCGCACCCCCTGTCCGTAGCCAGCCCATCTCCAGCCAGCCCCGCACCCCCTGTCCGTAGCCAGCCCATCTCCAGCCAGCCCCGCACCCCCTGTCCGTAGCCAGCCCCGCACCCCCTGTCCATAGCCAACCCGTCTCCAGCCACCCCCGCACCCCTGCCCGTAGCCAGCCCGTCTCCAGCCAGCCCCGCACCCCTGCCCGTAGCCAGCCCCGCACCCCTGCCCGTAGCCAGCCCCGCACCCCTGCCCGTCTCCAGCCAGCCCCGCACCCCCTGTCCGTAGCCAGCCCCGCACCCCTGCCCGTAGCCAGCCCGTAGCCAGCCAGCCCCGCACCCCCTGTCCATAGCCAGCCCGTCTCCAGCCAGCCCCGCACCCCTGCCCGTAGCCAGCCCCGCACCCCTGCCCGTAGCCAGCCCGTAGCCAGCCCGTCTCCAGCCAGCCCCGCACCCCCTGTCCGTAGCCAGCCCCGCACCCCTGCCCGTAGCCAGCCCGTAGCCAGCCCATCTCCAGCCAGCCCCGCACCCCCTGTCCGTAGCCAGCCTGTCTCCAGCCAGCCCCTACCGCATCCCATGCCCCACCTGCACCAGCCCCTCACTCAGACTCATAGACTTTCAGGTCAGAAGGGACCATTATGATCATCTAGTCTGACCTCCTGCACAATGCAAGCCACAAAATCTCACCCACCCACTCCTGGAATAATCCTCTCACCTATGTCTCAGCTATTGAAGTCCTCAAATCATGATTTAAAGACTTCAAGATGCAGAGAATCCTCCAGCAAATGACCCGTGCCCCATGCTGCAGAGGAAGGCGAAAAACCTCCAGGGCCTCTGCCAATCTACCCTGGAGGAAAATTCCTTTCTGACCCCAAATATGGCGATCAGCTGAACCCTGAGCATGTGGGAAAGACTCACCAGCCAGACACCCAGGAAAAAGTTCGCTGTAGTAACTTCTAACATCCCATCATTGACCATTGGTCCTATTTACCAGTGATGGCAATTAATTGACCTTTGACTAAGATCATGTTATCCCATCAAACCATCCCCTCCATAAACTTATCTAGTTTTATCTTGAAGCCAGATAGGTCTTTTGCCCCCACTGCTTCCCTTGGAAGGCTGTTCCAGAACTTCACTCCTCTGATGGTTAGAAACCTTCGTCTAATTTCAAGTCTAAACTTCCTGATGGCCAGTTTATATCCATTTGTTCTTGTGTCCACATTGGTACTGAGCTTAAATAATTCCTCTCCCTCCCTGGTATTTATCCCTCTGATATATTTAAAGAGAGCAATCATATCTCCCCTCAGCCTTCTTTTGGTTAAGGTAAACAAACCAAGCTCCTTGAGTCTCCTTTCATACGACAGGTTTTCCATTCCTCGGATCATCCTAGTGGCCCTTCTTTGTACCTGTTCCAGTTTGAATTCATCCTTCTTAAACATGGGAGACCAGAACTGCACACAGTATTCCAAATGAGGTCTCACCAATGCCTTGTTTAACCGTACTAACACCTCCTTATCTCTACTAGAAATACCTCGCCTAATGCATCCCAAGACCGCATTAGCTGTTTTCACGGCCACATCACATTGGCGACTCATAGTCATCCTATGATCAACCAGGACTCCGAGGTCCTTCTCCTCTTCTGTTACTTCCAACTGATGTGTCCCCAGCGTATAACTAAAATTCTTGTTATTGATCCCTAAATGCATAACCTTACACTTCTCACTATTAAATTTCATCCTATTACTATTACTCCAGTTTACAAGGTCATCCAGATCTTCCTGTATGATATCCCGATCCTTTTCTGAATTGGCAATACCTCCCAACTTTGTGTCATCCGCAAACTTTATTAGCACACTCCCACTTTTGGTGCCGAGGTCAGTAATAAATAGATTAAATAAAATTGGTCCCAGAACTGAACCTTGAGGAACTCCACTAGTAACCTCCCTCCAACCTGACAGTTCACCTTTCAGTATGACCCGCTGTAGTCTCCCCTTTAACCAGTTCCTTATCCACCTCCCAATTTTCATATTGATCCCCATCTTTTCCAATGTAACCACTAATTCCTCATGTGGTACTGTATCAAATGCCTTACTGAAATCAAGGTAGATTAGATCCACTGCGTTTCCTTTATCTAAAAAATCTGTTACTTTCTCAAAGAAGGAGATCAGGTTGGTTTGGCACGATCTACCTTTTGTAAAACCATGTTGTAATTTGTCCCAATTGCCATTGACCTCAATGTCCTTAACTACTTTCTCCTTCAAAATTTTTTCCAAGACCTTGCATACTACAGATGTCAAACTAACAGGCCTGTAGTTACCCAGGTCACGTTTTTTCCCTTTCTTACAAATAGGAACTATATTAGCTATCCTCCAGTCAAATGGTACAACCCCTGAGTTTAGAGATTCATTAAAATTTTTTGCTAATGGGCTTGCAATTTCATATGCCAGTTCCTTTAATATTCTTGGATGAAGATTATCTGGGCCGCCCGATTTATTCCCATTAAGCTGTTCGAGTTTGACTTCTACCTCGGATATGGTAATATCTACCCCCACATCCTTATTCCCATTTGTCATGCTGCCACTATCCCTAAGCTCCACATTAGCCTCAAAGACTGAGGCAAAGTATTTGTTTAGATATTGGGCCATGCCTAGACTATCCTTAACCTCCACTCCATCCTCAGTGTTTAGTGGTCCCACTTCTTCTTTCTTTGTTTTCTTCCTATTTATATGGCTATAAAACCTTTTACTATTGGTTTTAATTCCCTTTGCAAGATCCAATTCTACATGACTTTTAGCCTGTCTCACTTTATCCCTACATGCTCTGACCTCAATAAGGTAGGTTTCTTTGCTGATCCCTCCCATCTTCCACTCCTTGTATGCTTTCTGTTTTTCCTTAATCACCTCTCTGAGATGCTTGCTCATCCAGCTTGGTCTAAAACTCCTGCCTATGAATTGTTTCCCCGTTCTTGGGATACAGGCTTCTGATAGCTTCTGCAACTTTAACTTGAAATAATCCCAGGCCTCCTCCGCCTTTAGATCCATACGTTCTTTAGTCCAATCCACTTCCCTAACTAATTTCCTTAATTTATTAAAGTTAGCCCTTTTGAAATCAAAAACTCTAGTCTCAGATTTATTTTTGTTTATCCTTCCATTTAGTTTGAACTGAATTAGCTCATGATCACTCGAGCCAAGGTTGTCCCCTACAACCATTTCTTCAAGGAGGTCCTCACTACTCACCAAAACCAAATCTAAAATGGCATCCCCCCTTGTTGGTTCAGCAACTACTTGATGAAGGAATTCATCAGCTAACACATCTAGGAAAATCTGAGTCCTATTATTATTACTAGCACTTGTTCTCCAATCTATATCTGGGAAGTCGAAGTCTCCCATGATGACACAGTTCCCATTAGTATTTACTTCCTTAAAAACATTAAAGAGGTCTCTATCCATATCCAAATTAGATCCCGGTGGTCTATAGCACACCCCAAGCACTATCCCAGTGGAGGTTCTAGTAGTTTTCTTCCCCAATGTGATTTTTGCCCAGACAGACTCTGTCTTATCCATTCCATCACTTTTTATTTCTTTACAGTCTACCTCATCACTGATATACAATGCTACTCCCCCACCTTTACCTTTATTTCTGTCTTTCCTAAACAGCACATACCCTTCAATACCTGTACTCCAGTCATGACTATTATTCCACCATGTTTTGGTTATTCCTATATCATCTGGTTTCACTTCCTGGACCAGAAGCTCTAATTCCTCCATTTTGTTACCTAAACTCCTTGCATTGGTGTACAAACATCTTAATGTCTGCTGTTTGGCCTCACTCACATTCTTTACCCAATTTGGTATGTACATTGTACTGCCAGTATGACCTATTAGACTAGTATCCCCTCTGCCCTTCCTCCTTATGTCCAGTCTCCTACCCCCGGCTATATCCTTTCTTACTTCGTTTTCTTCCCTCTCAATGTTAAAATCCGGCCTGGACATTACCTGGACATCTCCGAACCATCTCCCCCAAATTCCTAGTTTAAAGCTCTCTTGATCAGTTGTGCCAGCCTCCATCCTAGAAGTTTATTTCCTTCCTACTCAGGTGAAGTCCATCCCGAGAGAACAGTCCTCTGTCTATGAATGCCTCCCAGTGGCCATACATCCCAAAGCCCTCCTTATAGCACCACTCCCTGAGCCATCTGTTGATCATCATAATCCTGTCACACCTTTGTTGCCCTTCGCTAGGAACAGGCAGAATCCCACTGAAGATCACCTGAGCCTCGATTTCCTTAAGCGTCTTCCCCAGCCTGGCATAGTCCCCCTTGACTCCCTGCCCTGTCTCCCTGCATGCAGCCCCCTTCTGCTACAAACTTCCCCACTTTTGCTAACCAGCCTGCTCCTGCCCTGCTGGGCTTCAGGATCAATTTGCCTGACTCTCCCGCCAGGTGCAGCCAGCCATAACTGGCCTCTTAGCTCCACATTAATTCATTTGGGGCCTGTATGTGGTACACACTCCATTGCAGGCCCATTTGTGGATCACTCTGGGACTTGGGCAGGAGGTATGCATCTGGGCCCCTAGAGCAGGAGAGGGCAAACTATGGCCCACGGGCTGGATTCAGCCCATCAGGGCTTTCAATCCGGCCCGCGGGATTGCCAGCCCCATGGTGCAGTGGGGCTAAAGCACGCTCCCTACCTTCCCTGGCCCCACGCCTCTCCCAGAAGCGGCCGGCACACATCCCTGCGGCGCCTGAGGAAGGGGGGGTGGCAGAGAGCTCCGTGTGCTGCCCTCCCCTGTAGGCACCGCCCCCCGCAGCTCCCATTGGCTGGGAACGGAGAACCGCGGCCAATGGGAGCTTTGGGAGTGGTACCCATAGGTGAGGGCAGTGCGTGGCAGAGCCACCTGCCCCACCCCATCCCCAGGAGGCACTTCCGGACATGCTGGCCACTTCCGGGAGCGGCATGGGGCCAGGGAAGGCAGGGAGCCTGCCTTAGCCCTTCTGTGCGCCACTGCCACCCGAGAGCTGCTCGAGGTAAGCGGTGCCGGGCCAGAGCCCGCACCCTGAACCCCCTCCTGCACCCTACACCCCAACCCCCTGTCCTAAGCCCCCTAGTTCCCTGCCTTGAGCCTCCTCCCCCACCCTTTCTGCACTCCAACCCTTTGCCCTGAACCCATCCTGCACCCCACACCCCAACCCCCTGAACCCCTTGCACCCCTTCTGCACCCCTTGCCCTGAGCCCCTTCTTGCACACTGCACCCCTTCCCACACATCACACCCCCTCCTGCACCCCAACCCCCTGCCCCGGCCCTACATTCATGGCCCTGCATACAATTTCCCCATCTAGATGTGGCCCTCAGACCAAAAAAAGTTTGCCCACCCCTGCCCTAGAGGGAGGCAGCGGTGCACATAGCCAGAGGCAGGAACATAGGTGTCAAGGGAACTTTTACCTGCAAAACTGAGGTGCTGAGTGGGTTTAGGCACCTCCATGGTTCAGCAGGAGTTTTGTGAATTGCAGCAGAGCCTAAACTGGAACATAGGCACCTATACACATGATTTAGGCACCCAAGTCTGGGGCTTAGGTGCCTAAATAACTTTGTGGATCTGGGCCAAAGTGACAAGCCCAAGAACACACAAAATGTCTATGACAGAGCGAGAAATTGAATCTAATTCTCCTGAGTCCTAGTCTGGTTCCTTAATGCAAAGACCCCACTATCTCCTTCCAATAGCATGCACACCCCACAGAAAGTTCTAACTAAAGCATCTTTCAGGGACGGGTCCTGGCAATATTTTAGCTTTCCAGCCTCTCGAATTATCATTTCACTGAAAGGAAAAACACTGGAAGCACTGCTGGTAAATCTCGTAATGGAATGAAGACTTGAAGAGATTCTTCTTTCATCAGCACCAAGCCCCAGGGAACAGAAGGAGCACTTGACCGAGCTTAGTAAAACTTGAAGAACCTCTCCACCATTCACTTACTAAAATGAGACTAAAAAGACTAAAAAAAGACCAAAAAAAACCAATCCCCAACAACAAGCCAAGACCCACTTTCCACAGCCTCAGTTTTCAGCACACTTTAGGCTTTTGTAAATCAAACTCATGTTTGCTCAGCATCTGAGTGCACTGAGACGGGATGCAGCTGCATTCTCCAAGATTAGACTAACTCACATTACAAAATGCATGTTTGTACTGCTGGCCTCCCAGCCAAGGAGATGGATGGCTTTGTGCTGTGCCTTTAGCCAGCTGCAGAGACTCAAGAATGGCCCTAACCAAACTGATTGACTAATGAGACTAATGGTATTACATTGACAAAGATTCTTTTGAAAGGTTGGGGAAACATTCTTGCTGGGATAGAACTTCTCTAAGCAGAGATTAATGTAAGAGATTAGTTCAGAGGCAGCACTGCTGGACATGGGAGGTGGGGAGCTTGGGGCTGCAGGTACAGTGTATTGAGTATTTCTGGTGCTTGTCAAACTCCAAACAAGGGGTATTCCCATATAAATTATTAACATTCCTGGAGATATGAGAAGTGCTACTTTCCCCCCAAGACAACACTGAATGGCTGAGATTGTCATGTCACTCTTAGGAGTTGTCCAAACAGATGCAGCATTTTTGGACATCAGAACAAGGCTGGAGTTCTCACACCTCTATTGGGGTTAATTTAGGGCTAATGAAACCAGCTCCTGCCATAATATAGGAAGCCATACTTAATAATTCACTAGAGGTCTTCAGGGCTGGGGTTGTCAGGAGGGGATTAGAATTGAAGAATGAACACTAATGATTGCATCAGCTGAACGATCCCATGAGGCGATGTAAAGAAACCTCAAAGGGAGTCAGTGGTTCCAGATTCTACTTAGTTAGTTTGTTCCAGGGCTTGCCCAGCATGGCTGCAAGGGTCTTGGCCTTTTAAAATAAAATTATGCTCCATTTTAAGGGAGGCTGCAAGTCCTTTATCTTTTTACTGCTCTCCCATTAATGGCTATCTCCATTGGTGGAGCCACCCAATGGCAGCTGCAAAGATGTTCACTACTGGGAATGTATAACATGATGTTTTGTGCACCTATATTTGCCAAAGGAAGAAGGAGGAGGAAGGACCTCAAGAAATTATAGATGGAAAGGACCATCTATAGATGAGGTGGGCAGGAACTAGAATTTTCAATTTGTAAGAAAATCCAGAGTTTCTGAATTCGTTTTCATTCTGAACTGGAATTTCAGAATTTCCCATGAAATAAAATTTTCTAAAACAATTTCATTTTGTGTCAATCAAAACATTTCATTTTAATAAAATTAAAACATTTCATTTTGAGGGGTGTTAAAGGAAAAATAAAGTTGAAATGAAAAGTCATGTCTTCATGAACAATCAAAATGTTCGATTCTGATATGGCCAAACCAGAAAGTTTTGATAATGCTTCATTTTAATTGTTTGCTCAAAACAAAATGTCATTGAACTTAGCATGTTCTCGTGGAATGTTTCAACTTTGAGGAATCTTCATTTTCTGACCAAAAAAAGAGTTCCATCTAAAAATTTCTAACCAGCTCTCCCTGTTGGGTCTCACAGCATCTCGGCCATTGCAGGGCTGCTCTGCACAGAACAGATACAAAATCCTGGGCTATGCACAGCTTTTGTACTAAATTAAGTGTTTTGGTGTGGGATGTGATTTTCACCAAAATAATGAAATTACTATAACCTCTAGTTAAACAGATACAACTCCATACAGGAATAAGCTATACTGCTAGAAGCACCTTTATTCTGGTATAGCTGAATCTACACTAGACAAAATTTCATTGCTATCCGAGTATAGTTAGAGCACTGCAATTTTTGTGTGTAGACAAGCCCCAAGAGTTGTTCAGTCTAGATTTACATAGTTGTGGTTTTGGTTCATTCAAAAGTACAGCTGCTCTCTCTTCGGTTGCTGCTTCTCTCTGAGCTACTTTCTTTCAGTACTGAAAACAAAACAAAAAACAACAACCAGCAACTAAATAAAGCTTCACTGCCCCATTCAAGGCCGCCTAGTGTAGCCTTGAATGGGGCAGTGAACTAATCTCACCACCTTCAAGTTCTGCTGGGGGAAATTTCCCTCCTCTAATCTTAACGTTCTTTTGCCAGAAGCACGAACACAAAGAAAACTGAACTTTGCCACCATTATTTGCATCCATTGTTCTATAAATGACAGATTTAGAGAGAGGTGGGGGGAAAAAAGCAACCCAGAGGTTGTCAGTTGTGTAAAAGCATTCCTTCCTTCTTTTCAGTGTGGGTGGTCCACTTGGCAGTTACTATGGTTTCAACATAAATCAGCACAAAAGAAGATGAGTAATGTGTGTGCAAATGCAGCAGTCTAACTGCATTGTATTTTGAAACCAGATTAGCCAAGTGATTCATCTGTATATTGAATTGTGTTTAATGCATGTATTTCACTAGTTGGTGATCAAGTGAGAAACAGTGCACTGATATCATTACTACCATAGAACAACAAAGAAATGTAAATATTTAGCTCTTTAAAACAAAGGTGGGCATATCACTGACTGGTTTAATGGGCGACCTTGGGCAAGTCACTTCACCTGCCCATGTCTCTGTGTCCTGTAAAATGGGGACCTAATGATACTGACCTTTGTAAAACACTTTGAGAGCTAGGGGGTTTATTATTAACTATTCTTTATTAATTAATTATTATTTTACAGATGGGGGAACAGAAGGAAACTAATTCAGGCCAAACATTTCAAAAGTGCTCACTGATTTGGGATGCTTCAACTGCACCCAAAAGTTCGCTGCCCAGTTTGAGATACTAGAGAGACAAGGTGGGTGAGGTAGTATCTTTTATTGGACCAACTTCTATTGGTGAGAGAGACACGCTTTCGAACCACACAGAGTTGCTCTCCGGATCTACAACAGCACCGCATACAATTTGAGATACCTCGAATGTGATTTTCAGAGATGCTGAGCACCTGCAGCTCCCACGGATGTCATATACTCCATACAGGCGAGTCACATCTTAGGCGCATTTAACATGCGTGAATTCAGCTTTGCGCGGTCGGCAAAACCAGAAAAAAAGAGAAAAACAACGGTTTAAAAACTGCATCGGTAGTGCGGGCGATTCCGTCCGCCATTCAACTCAATGAGTGTTTCACTATACGCGGTTTTCGCTTTACGCGCTAACCACAGAACGGAACCCCCGCATAAGATGAGACTTGCCTGTATTTGCATAGTGCCTAGCCCAACATGGCCCTGTCTGGGTCACAGCCCCTGGGCACTACAACTATATAAATGTAAAATAATACTACAATGAAGCTGTGAATGTTCATTGCCTCTGAAAATTAGGCAAAGGGTATACAGCTGCACCCCCAAACGTAGTGACTTTTGAAAATATTGGTCTAAGTGACTTACTCAAGGTCACCAAGTCAGTCACTAGCAAACTGGGAACAAACCACAAATCTTCCAGCTGCCAGTTTTGGGTCCTCTCCACTGGACCACCTGACACAGAATCTAGGGTATTTCCCTGACAATGGGAAATGCTGAAAATCTATTGCTTTTGAAGACACCTACTCACGCTAACAACCCCATACAATAAATCATTAAAATGAAGGTTTTATTATTAGGGTATTTATAGGTACAATGTAGGAAAAGTCTCCCTTTTCCCTCATTTTTTGCTGTCAAGTAAGGGGGCCACAACTGACATTATTACTCAGGCAGAACTGCCATTGAGCTAGAGGGGAGCGTTGTCTGCATATGGACTACAGAATCAGGCCTTAGGTCTAATTTAATTAATCCTAGCATGCTTGTATTGAATAGAAAATGCACTTTGAAATGTATACAGTTTACTTTCATGTTTTAATTAGTTTCCCTAGTAGATATTGTAATAGCTCAGCTGCATTCATTGACAAATAATTGCACCCTCCAGTGGTGAAAGTGTAACCCTGATTATGCTTGCAAGTGTTAATCAAAATCTGTTTAGTTTAGTGGTTAATGTGCCTGCTTTGTAATTCAAAGGGGCTGAGCTGAAAGGTGACTTAAAGACATCATATATTTTTCACTCTGTATCCACCAGCTCACTACATTTTCAATATTACCTTTTATCATCCAAAAACTCTGCAATTAACAAAAAATATTTTAATTCTTTTAATTGAAGAAAATAAAAGTAATCTTAGTTTGCAAGTATTGTTCTAGATATCCAGGGAAGTCCACAGAGTCCTGTAGAGATCAAAGTAGGGACTGACTTGCCCTAGGGATCAATGTAAGCAGATGACACTAAGGCCTGGTCTACACTACAAAGTTAGGTTGATAGTCCACTTGTGTTGACCTAGTTATGCATGTGTCTACACTAAAATTTGTCTCCCACCAACGTAAGTGGTGTGTTACAGTGATGATGTAATACCCCCTCTTCAAGCGCCACAGAGGTCCAGTTGACCTACTTAAGACAATACAGCGTGAATGCAGATACGGCATCATTTGTGTCGACCCTAACAATCCTCCATCAGCTGTCCCACAATGCCCCTGTCCCCACAATGGTGACCGCTCTGTTCACAATTTTGAACTCCACTCCCCAAGGGTCACAGAAAATGGAAGCCACCTCTTACCTCCTCCCTGCTCCCCCTTAACAATCCCCATGTGTTTTTGAAATGCCTTTTCCTAATTGCCCACCATGGCTAGCACATCTAGCAGCTCACCTTTGTTGTGTGCATCCAACTGACCAACCACCATGCCAGCTCCACACACACACCTACAGAGCTACTAGACAAGTTCCTGTCTGAAATCTTGGATTTCCTTGGGCTTGTGATGAAGAGGCTGTGCAAGCTCAGCTATGGAACAGCCATAGAAACAGTGACATCTCTGAGCAGATTGCACAGGGGATGCCGGCAAAGGGGCACAACATGGATCAGCAGCAGTGTTGTGTGAAAGCAAAAGAACTGAGCCAGGCACATCACAAAGTGAGGGAAGGCAACAAGAAAACTGGTGCTGCCTCGCAGACCGGCCCTTTTACAACAAGCTGCATGCCATCCTTGGCAGTGTCCCCACTAGCACCCCGCAAATGACTGTGGATACCACGGAGGAGCCCAAGACAGACACCTGCCATAAACAACGAGGATGGGAGGGACGCAGAGTAGGACTTCATGCTGCGAGCCAGGAACCAACTGAAAATCTGCAGGATCTAGCCAGTCCCACCAGAGGAGCGCAGATGAGTCTGCTGACAAACGGGATGGGAACTTGGGTAGGTTTGTATATGCATTATACCTTGCAATGCTTTTTGGTCTTTTCTTTCCCTCAGACCTCATCTCCCTCACTTTTGCTCTTCTTCTGCCACCTTTGTTCCCCATTTAAAAATGGCACCCAGCCCATTCACAAGTTGAGACAAAGGTATCGACTTTTTGTTACTTTACTGGTATAATGTTAGAAAATAAAAGCTCCGGGATTACATTCTACAAAGGGTTGTATGGCAGCCCAGTTACACATACCACAGCAGATCAGTGTCCTGTGCTTGGGTAGAGGTACAACAAACAGAGGCAGAGGCAGCACCCACTTCTCATTTTGTTGGCTTGTTGGACTAGGCAGGGGGGCCATGTGGAATATTCTGTTTTATCAGAACAGGGATGTCCCTTTCATGGTTTTGAGAGATCTTGATTCATCTTCCATGGAGATACTCAGAAATCCTCTCCTGAAGGTTTCTAGGGAGGAAGACTTGTTTCTTTCCCCATGATGGAACACTTTCCCACACCAGTCAGCGATGAGTTTGACTGGCACCATTGCAGTAAACAGGCTTGCAGCGTAAGGGCAAGCTTCAGAACGCCAGAAGCACCTAGGTTCTCTGTGCCTTTGGAGTGAGATATCAGCCAAAATCACTGCCTGGGAAACAGTGCCGATATATTCACTGTCATTTTCCTATATCTGTACCCAGTGAGGGGGACCAAGCTGTATAGTTACATGCAACAGAGCAGCCCACTTCTCCTGGCCAGGCCATACTCACCATGGGTTGAGCTGGACAGTGGTGCTGTAGTGGGGCATTCCAAAGCTAAAGTGTCAATCAGCATTTCTTATGAAGGATTTATATGGGAATAATATCAGGGAGTTTTGGGACTTACTTTCCCTTTCCTTTGTGACTGTCAGTATATCAATATGTCTGTCTGGTTTTATTAGCAGCTTCTGCTGTGGTGGCCTTATAGGGTGTACCTTGCACACCCACTGAATGCCTGACCCTGATCAGTCAAACCACAATTGCTTAGGACTGCAATCAAAGGGCTTAGAGGGTCCATCAGAACATGAACAAGGAGAAAGACCAAGATGGAGAGAGCAAGGGGTAGGCTGGGTCCCCCAGAATCATTACTGGCATTTCAACATCACCAATGGTAACGTGCCAGTCAGGAAAGGAAGTCCCTGCTTGTAGCTTCTGGAAAAGCACTGTGTCCCTAAAGATGCAAGTGTCATGCACCTTCTTTGACCAGCCCATGTTAATATCAGTGAAGCATCCCAGCGATCCACTACACTTATAGATCCATGGGAAAGGATCCCTTTCTGTTGATGGACTCTGTGGTAAGGTGGGCTAGTGCCAAAATAGGGATGTGTGCTATCACCCCACTGCAGTTCAGGCACCCCATTACTGCAAATCCATCCACTATGTCCTGCACATTGCCGAGAGTCACAGTCCTGCATAGTAGGAGACGTCTAATAGCCCTGCACACTTGGGGGCTATTGGGGGCATAACTGTGGATTGTCCAACTCCAAAATGATTGCCCACTGACTCAGGCCCTACGCTACTAGCACTCGCAGCTATCTTCGAGACACCTCTGACTTCCTGAGGAAACTACAATCCATTGGTGATCTTCTAGAAAACACCATCCTGGGCACTATGGATGTAGAAGCTCTCTACACCAACATTCCACACAAAGATGGACTACAAGCTGTCAGGAACAGTATCCCCGATAATGTCACAGCAACCTGGTGGCTGAACTATATGACTTTGTCCTTACACACAACTATTGCACATTTGGGGACAATATATACCTTCAAGTCAGTGGTACTGCTATGGATACCCGCATGGCCCCACAGTATGCCAACATTTTTATGGATGACTTAGAACAACACTTCCTTACCTCTCGTCCCTAACGCCCCTACTCTACTTGCGCTACATTGATGACATCTTCATCATCTGGACCATGGAAAAGAAGCCCTTGAGGAATTCCACCATGATTTCAACAATTTCCATCCCACCATCAACCTCAGCCTGGACCAATCCACACAAGCGATCCACTTCCTGGACACACGACAGTGCTAATAAGCAATGATCACATAACCACCACCCTATACCGGAAACCTACTGACAGCTATATTTACCTACATGCCTCCAGCTTCCATCCAGGACACAACACATGATCCATTGTCTACAGCCAAGCTCTAAGATACAACCGCATTTGCTTCAATCCCTCAGACAGAGACAAACACCTACAATCTCTCTATCAAGCGTTCTTTAAACTACAATACCCACCTGCTGAAGTGAAGAAACAGACTGACAGAGCCAGAGGAGTACCCAGAAGTCACCTACTACAGGACAGGCCTAACAAAGAAAGTAACAGAACGCCACTAGCTGTCACCTTCAGCCCCCAACTAAAACCTCTCCAGCGCACCATCAGAGATCTACAACCTATCCTGAAGGACGATAACCTCACTCTCACAGACCTTGGGAGACAGAACAGTCCTCGCTTACAAACAGCCCCCCAACCTGAAGCAAATACTCACCAGCAACTACACACCAACAACAAAAACACTAACCCAGGAACCTATCCTTGCAGCAAAGCCCATTGCCAACTCTGTCCACATATCTTTTCAAGTGACACCATCATAGAACCTAATCACATCAGCCATGCCATCAGGGGCTCATTCACCTGCACATCTACCAATGTGATATATGCCATCATGTGCCAGCAATGCCCCTCTGCCATGTACATTGGCCAAACCGGACAGTTTATTCTACGCAAAAGAATAAATGGACATGAATCTGACATCTGGAATCATAATATTCAAAAACCAGTAGGAGAACACTTCAATCTTTCTGGTCACTCAGTAACAGACCTAAGAGTGGCAATTCTTAAACAAAAAACCCTCAAAAATAGACTCCAATGAGAAACTGCTGAACTGGAATTTATTTGCAAACTGGATACCATTAAATTAGGCTTGAATAAAGACGGAGTGGCTGGGTCATTACACAAACTGAAATCTGTTTTCCCCTACTATTACTCACACCTTCTTGTCAACTGTTTGTAATGGGCCATCCTGATTATCACTACAAAAGCTTATGCCCAAATAAATGTGTTAGTCTCTAAGGTGCCACAAGTACTCCTCGTTCTTTTTGCAGATACAGACTAACACGGCTAACACTCTGAAACAAGTTTCCAGAGTGTGATTAACACTTGTTTCTTCACTGTCAACGCAGCTCTCATAGAATTATAGAATACCAGGGTTGGAAGGGACCTCAGGAGGGCATCTAGCCCAACCCCCTGCTCAAAGCAGGACCAATCCCCAACCAAATCATCCCAGCCAGGGCTTTGTCAAGCCTGACCTTAAAAACCTCAAAGGATGGAGATTCCACCACCTCCCTAGGTAACCTATTCCAGTGCTTAACCACCCTCCTAGTGAAAAAGTTTTTCCTAATATCCAAATATAATTTCAGTGTCCATGTGCTACAGGCAGGAGCAAGCTCTGCATGCAACCCCAGGAATGTGGCCTTTCACACCCAAAAGTTCTGCAGCCAGTGCTCATCATCCCAAACCTACATTATGATACAATCCCACCAATCAATGCTCATACCTCCTGGCCACTGTGGGGATTAGCTCCTTCCAGCGGCTGCGCCCTCCTCTGGCAGTCCCTCCACCAGTCATCCTCTCTCACCCTGCGGCCCCTCTCACTCTAGGAGCTGCAGCTTCCTCTTCGTGGCTAGGCCCTTTGGCCAGGTCACTATGACCCTCCCTTTCCAAGGTATCAAAGTCTTTGGGGGCAAATTGTCCCAGGCAGTCCGTTCTCCATTGCCTGGTCTGTTCCAGTCCCCGGTGGCTGGTAGGGGAACCCTGGCCCACCCTCTACTCTGGGTTCCAGCTCAGGGGTCCTCTCTTCAGCAGCCAAGGTCCACACTCTCCTATGCCTTGTTGCTTTTCCCCTAAGCCTTTCTGGCTCTCCCCGGGTTTGCCAACCACACACCTCCCTTTCCCCAGGGAGTGACTGCAGACTACCTCCCTGAAGCCCCCAACTACTCTCAGCTCTTGGGCTTTATACAGGCCCCCTCTTCTTCCTGCCCAGCTGAGACTCCTTTCTAATTAATCCCTACTCCCTGGCTCCTCCTCCAGGCGCAGCCTAGACAATTAATTGGCCCACCTAGCTACCTTAACCCCGTCAGGCCCTGTGTGGGGTGGACACTTCATTATATTTGCCTTCTCCTCATAGGCTATGAACAAGGTAATTGCCCAGTTATGTTACCACACAGCCTCCCTACACAAGCACATTTATTCTTAAAGTGAAAGCATTACAGAGAAAACAGATTAAAACAATAAAAAACCTACACATATGCTAATAAACTTACCAAAAGTCAACCCCTCCCCAACTCCAGCAAGGGCTCTGACAGTCAGTCCTTCAAACCCCACCAACATTTTTTTCTGTGGTTACAAGTTCATAACAGCCTTAGCTCAGAACAAGCAAACCTATGCATACGTTAGTCTTTCCTTTATACAGCTTGGGCCTTTGATCTTGAGACTCCCGGAACAGGTAATCAGCAGACAATGGTCCCTTCCTCAGGGCACAGCTTCAAAAGGCTGGAGTTTTGCATAACCAGGGCCGACTGGGGGCGCGGGGGGGAGGGAAAGGGGGAGGAATTTGCATTTACCTCCCCCTTGATATTTCCCAAAAATTCCACTTCACTTATATTGTCTCAAAAGACCACTCTTGTCTGCCACATTATTCAGTACAGTTCTTTGGTCATCCATATCCACAATCATACATAACTTTTGCAATTAATACTAGACTCCAAAACACTAAAACTGAATTCAATAAGGTTTAATAAGGACATTGCAGAAAATTACCAGATCTGTCACAATTATTAAATGTGAAGAGGCACTTAGGGGCAGTGTCCTGTATACCCCATCGACAATGGGACCAAATTCAATGCTAAAGCACCTTTAAATTCTGCTGCAATGACCACTAAATTCCATGGCAAAAAACCCTAAGTTCTGCAGCCACATTAATATATTCCATCTCCATAGAATTCCCTTTCACTCCAGTAGCGCAGCCAGGTCTGGAGCGCAGGGGTAGCGGCGCTATAAAAGGCGCCTCCCCCTATACTCACCCGGCGGCGCTCCGGGTCTTCGGAGGCACTTCGGCGGCTCACTCCGGGTCTTCGGTGGTACCCGCTGCCAAAATGCCGCCGAAGACCCGGAGCGCCGCCGGGTGAGTGCAAGAAGCGCTGCTAAAAAAAGGCACCGCTTCTGCTCAAGGGGGAGCGGCCGCTCCCCCACGGCTACGCTACTGTTTCACTCCCATCCCCACCAAAACTAAACAAACATAAAACTCTAGCTCAAAGGTGAAAATACTCATTGATGTAAAATTTCAATGACTGTTATAGCAGGTGGGGTTTTCACCATGCTCTTTGGGTAGCCCAACTTTACTCCTCAGGCCTCAGATACCATGGTACTGTCCAGGCAGCCTGGTTTACAACCTTCCTCTTCACCATGTGCCCCTGGGAAGCTGCTGGCTTCAGCAGCTCAAATCTCCAACTCTCTAGGCTTTGGTTACAATGCTGTTCTCCAACCAGCCCAGTTGACCAAGCTAAACTCCTGGAACCGGATGGAAGAGTGCAACAAGTTTGACCTTTTATCCAGTTAACTCCCCCTTTTTTCAAAGGCTGCAGAGCAAGAGGAAGCTGCACCCATATCCTGGCAGGGCAAGGAGACACAAAACATGTCAGGTGTCTGGCTGCAGCCAAACAGTGAATTCCACAATAAGAAATGACCTGACTGAGGTGCTTGGAGCAGCTCTTACAGCTGCAGTCTCAGGCTCTCTGCAAATGCAAGAATATAACACTCCTATTATTCATGTTTACAGCATTAACTCTGTAACCATAAGGCCTCGATATATATTATTTAAATTAAAATGAGATTTAAGAACACAGTTCTGCTGCAAGAGTGAATTCCATGGTCATGGTATTACAGGATACATGGGCCCGTTTACAAGCTTTACAGACTCACTGAAATTGAAAAGCTGAATACAGCCTTAAATACTGAATCACTATAGACACCTCCATAATATTTTTCAGTAAACAAGCTGAAGCCAAACACTGAAAAAGTGGCAAAAATGCTTAAAATATTTCCATATAGCCTTCTGCCAAACCATGCTGGGTAGATGCATACCATGAAAGCAGGCTGGAGCTAGGACAGGAAAATATATCACAAACTTGGCAGACCTCTGTTGCTAGTTCCTGGCCTTCCTTATCTCCCAGCTGTGTGCACTTACTGCAGGGCAGAGATGGGACTTATCCAGGATGCCCTGGCCAACCAGTGGGGTTCAAGTGGTCTCCAAAGGAGATATTGCAGCAGGGAACTGATGGAAGGGTTGAGAACAGCTAACAGCAAGGGAGCTGCATGTGGATCTCTCTGTTCACTTTGTGGAGTGCTCACTATTGCATCTCCAGGATCTAATGCTTCTCCACGGGGCAATGGGGGAGGAGAAAGGGGGCTGGGGTGGCTCCCTGTGGGGGAGGTGGGAGGGGTCCCACAGGGCAGTGGGGGAGGAGAAAGGGGGCAGGGGTGGCTCCGTGTGCGGAAAGTGGAAAGGGCCCCACAGGGCAGTGGAGAAAGGGGACGGGGGTGGCTCGGTGTGGGAGAGGTCCCACGGGGCAGTGGGGAGGAAAAAGGGGATGGGGGTGGCTCAGTGTGGGAGAGGTCCCACGGGGCAGTGGGGAGGAGAAAGGGGGTGGGGGCGGCTCCCTGTGGGGTGTGGGGGAGGGGCCCCACGGGGCAGTGGAGAAAGGGGGCGCGGGTGGCTTCCTGTGGGGTGTGGGGGAGGGGCCCCACGGGGCAGTGGGGAGAAGGGGTGGGGCGGCTCGGTATGGGGGAGGGGCCCCACGGGCAGTGGAGGAGAAAGGGGGCGGGGTGGCTCCCTGTAGGGGAGGGGCCCCACGGGGCAGTGGAGGAGAAAGGGGGCAGGGGGGGTGGCTCCCTGTGGGGGAGATGGGAGGGGCCCCATGGGGCAGTGGGGAGGAGGAGTGGAGCGGCTCCCTGCGTGGTTGAGGGGACAAGGGAAGAAGGGGGCTGGCGGGACGTCTCCCCAGGTGGTGTCGGGGAAGGAAGGAGGGGCGAGCCCCGCCCCTCTCCCGGTCCCCCTAACGCCGCCTGAGGAGATGGGGGCCAAGGGGAAAAGACGCCAGACGCCGCGCGCCTGTCCGGCAATAGCGCTGCGCGCGCCGGACATTGCCCGCCCCCTGCCTTTGGCGCTTGCGCAGCAGCGGCGCGTCGCTTTGCGGAAGGTGCTGACTGTTGGCCGCGGCCTGAGCCGGGGGGCGCGCGCGCGCGCTCCCCCCACCGCCAGGTGGTGTGCTGGTCGAGTCTCGTGGGGCGGGGGCTTTGGGGGGAGGCCTGGCTGCTGGGCGGGGAGCGGAGGGGGCTGCTGGGCATGAGGGGGCTGAAGGAGGAGGGGCCTGGGGCCATGGTGCGAGGAGGCCCCCCCCAGGGAGGGCAATGCTCTGGGGGAGGGGCCTGGCTGCTGGGCGGGGAGGGGGCTGAAGGAGGAGGGGCCTGGGGCCATGGTGCGAGGCGGCCCCCCAGGGAGGACTGGGCTCTGGGGGGGGCCTGGCTGCTGGGCAGGGAGGGGGCTGAAGGAGGTGGGGCCTGGGGCCATGGTGCGAGGAGGCCCCACAGGGAGGGCTGGTCTCGGGGGGGGGGCTAGTGGCAAGCGCTGACGTCTCCCCTTTCCTGACTGTAGGTCGCTGGCCATGGAGGGCCCAGGGCTCGCGAGGGAGACGCCGCCCCTCTCTGCAGCCATGCGGGCAAAGATCGAGCGGAATCGTCAGCGGGCGCTGATGCTGCGACAGGCCCGGTTGGCCGCCCGGCCCTACCCTGCCACCCCCGGCCAAGGTTTGCGCTGACCCCTGACCTCTTCTTGGCCTGTCTTCAGGCTGGGCGAACTGAGGGCCAGACTGGCCTTGTTTTGTTGGCCCACAGTAGACGGCATCACCTGGAGTGCACCACAGTCACCAAGAGCAGCTCCTTGTACTGTGTAAAATGAAACTGGTACTGTAGCCACTGCAAAGCACCAGCTGGGTCCCAGCATGCCTGGCTCCATCCTGGTAGTCTCTGCTCTGATCCAAATGGTGCATGGCATGCTGGAAGGTCTCAGGCCTCCCCAGAATAACAAGATAGTGCATTGTGTAGTATTTAGTTAAACAAAACTTGGTGAATCACTTGGTGATTACCTGTTCTACTCATTCCCTCTGGGGCACCTGTGTTAGGCCCAAAAACTGAAAAACATGCTTATCTCGGCTTCTGCTTGTTATCCCCGTAAACATGCTTATCTCAGTCCTCACTGTCGTTTCCCATGCATGAAGCTGCATGTATACAGGATGTATAGAAGATATATGGAGAAGGGGAGGGGGCTGGACGGATGCCCCCGACCCTGGGAAAGAAATGTGAAGGACGGGAAGCTAAATAAATAGATGTATCCTGATTACTACTAGAACTAAATTTAAACAATGCATGGGTTAGCAGAATTTAGACACGCTAAGTTGTTTGTCTCTCTGTATAAAAGAAGCCCAGTTGTGCTTGTAAGGTGTGTCTCTTTCTCGGGCACTAGCCGAGTAGAGCACCCTCTCAGCTGACTGACTAATAAAGGGTCTGGTATCTGTCCTCTTGTCTCTCCGTGCCTCCTTGGGGTAATTGGGCAGCTCCAGGGGGAAACGAGCCCATTTGGCTAACACCTGGCATTGGCCACTGTCGGAAGACAGGATACTGGGCTAGATGGACCTTTGTCTGACCCAGTATGGCCGTTCTTACATTCTTATGTTAAAACACCTGCAAGTTAAAGCCAACTGATATAGATGTTAGTAGTACTGAGTCATATTGGCCTCTAGTCTAAGAAGTAGTGAATTATGGGATGGAAAATATGCATGGTTTACAAATGGAAAAGGCCAAAGTTGGCAGGGCAAACGGGCGTTTAGGCTTCTAAGAAAGTAATGCTTACAACTGAGAATTTAATTGATTAAAACTAGAAAAATTAATAAAAATGGCCAAGCCTGGATAAAACTGGTTATTCATGCTCATTCTATGAACCTTTCTTAATCTGTTTTTTCCCATTTGTGAAAATAATTCAGAAATATGAGTTTACCATGTCATTTAAAATATATTTTTAAATGTAGCATTATCTTTATTTGGATCACAGAATACAACAAGAATTTACCGGCATAATTTACCCTAATTTAAGATGTTTTGGAGAGCAAAGGTGTTCAGTTAGTTGGTTTTTGTTTGTTTGTTACTTAAAAAGCCCAAACATTCATTTGTTGTGGCAACTTGTGCTTTATGAACTTCATGGGTTTTCTGTTATATAGTTGACAAATAGGAAAAGTCCATTTGGTAAATGTTAAATCTTGTATGATCACATACTTCAACATGCATTTATTTTGCTGTAGAATTGACTTCTTTCAACAGGCTTTTCAGCTTCACCTTGTACTAAAGCTTTTGAACTCTGGCTCCGAAGTATAGAAAAATGCTTTATTAGATTTCTGCTTTCTAATACACATCTCTCTGTTAGTTTAATTTAATTTGGGTAAAAGCATGCATTTTATAATCTCTGGACCCATGCTTCACAGGCATTAGGTATAGCTAAGGTTAAAATTTTGTCTCAGTTATTTTTAGTAAAAGTCAGGGACTGGTCACGGGCAATAAACAAAAATTCACAGAGGCCCTTGACCTGTTCCTGACTTTTACTAAAAATAACTGACAAAATGGGGCTGATGGGGTATGAGAGCCCTAGCCCTGCTGCAGGAGGGAAGAGGGCGGTCCAGCAACCAGGGTGGATAAAAATCAATGTTTTTTTTTTTTTTTTTAAATCGGATATTATTATTTAAATCAGATTTTTTTTTTAATAAAATGCTTTTGGAGTCAAAAACCTATCTAAAGATAGTTTTAATTAAGATACATTATAGCTCAAAGATATCTCATAATGGAATAGGGATTATAAATTCTAATTCTATAGTATGAGACAATATATTTATGTAATGTTTAAGAAAAGTTTTGTAAATGAGTTCCAATAGTACATGGATTAGGGACCCAATTTTATGGGGTTCCAGGGGCTTCTGTATAGATTATTTAGGTTAATCTTTCTATCTGCCCAATGGGACTCAGTTCTCAGTCTAGAAGATACCATCACAGATGCTTAGTTTTGCCGTTCTCAAACTCTGGATTTGTGTCTCCAGCGATAACATTCTTGTTAACAGCAAAAATGTTTTTAAATAAATAATATATAGAGGTGAGAAATAACAGACCTCAACCCTATTGTCCTGCTGCAAATTTGTGTAGACAGAGTCAATTCCTTACCTCTCTCTAAAAGTGCAAAGTTTCAAAAAGTTCAATGAATAGAAGATTGTTGGGAGTGGGATAGATCTGGACAAAGAGACTAAGTCTGGAGAAAAATGTGAGAAGGGAGGGACAGGCAGTAGAAACAAAAGTGAAACTGTTTGAGCAGCATATTCCAGAAGTCTTGATGTCTTTCTGAGTGTAGCCTTCATTGATTTGAGATCTACCATATCATTCTCTCACTAGAAGGGAAAACCTACAATGTCAGCAGGCCGTAAAAGAGACCCAGTTTGGGAATATTTTAATGAAGTTCCTCTACCTGTGGGTAAGATAGGCATGCGTGCAAAATGCAAACAGTGCGACAAAGAAATGCAAGGCCTGGTTGCCTGAATGAAACAACATCATGAGAAGTGTTCCTTCTCAGGAGGAAGCTGTGTTGAAGATGATGAAAGGAACATGTCTGAATATGCAGGATCTTCAGGTTGGTAAACTTTTTCCTACTTCTTCATACTCATAATTCTTTCTTAAGGACTGCCTGTCTTTCTTCTGGACTGTTCTTGAATTCTCATGTTTGAGCAAAAAATATAGTAGTTACTCTATGATACTATCATTTCAGATGCAGTTGTGATAAAAAATAAATAGTTGAAATAGGCAGCACTTCCTTTTACAATTTCACCTTTAAACTATTGCTGAGTGTCAGTGAATGCAATGAGTAATACTAAATGAGCAGTATGGTAATAATAGTTAAATAACTGCATTGACTTACTTTGTTTAGGAGAATCCATCCTCAACATACAGGATTCTGAAGACTATCCACCTTCAAGATCACCATCATTTTCTATAGTTTCAGAGTTATCTGCCAATGATAGTGTTTCAGTCACATCATGTATGTCACATAGCCACAGTATATCACCTGTAGCAAAAAGAAAAAACAACACTCCATCATCCAGAAACAACCATAGATAAGTTTGTGATAAGAACCAGCAGATTACAAAAAGAGGTAATTGATGAAAAAATTGCCCAGTTTGTTTATGCAACAAACTCTCGTTTCCGTGTGATTGAGAACCCACACTTCATTAACATGGTTCAGTCATTAAGACCAGGATACAGTCCACCCAACAGAGCAGATCTTGCAGACAAATTGCTGGATAAAGTGTATGAAAGAGAAATTGAGCAGTGTGCAAAAGGTCTTGATTGGTGGAGCAATGTCCACAATGATCCTGTTATATGTGCTTGTGTGACAACAGAAGAAGAGAATGTCTTCCTTACAGAAACAATTGATACATCAGGAAATGCACACACAAAGGAATACTTACAAGAAGTAGCAGTAAAAGCTATAACAAACTGTAGGGAAAAAATGTCAAATGTCTAGTACATAGCTTGGTTTCAGACAGTGCTGCAAATGTATCCAAGATGAGAAGAAATTTAGAAGAGACCAAAGACAGTCCCAAGCTAATAATATATGGTTGCAGTGCTCATTTGATGCACCTCCTAGCCAAAGACTTCAGTGTTCCAGAAATAAAGGCTAATGTTGTTGAAATTGCAAAATACTTCCGTAATACCCACTTTGCAGCAGCTACTCTGAAAAAAGTGGGAGGAACCAAGCTAACTCTACCACAAGACGTGGGATGGAACTCAGTAGTGGACTGTTTTGAACACCATATCAAGAACTGGCCTAATCTGATGACAGTTTGTGAACAAAATTGTGAAAAAATAGATGGCACGTCACAGCCAAAGTTCTCAATTTGGGCTTAAGAGAAATGTCGAACACATGCTGAGTACCCTGAAGCCTATTTCTGTAGCCTTGAACAAAATGCAGGGAAATACCTGTTGTATTGCTGACGCTGTTGAAATTTCATAGAATCATAGAATCTCAGAGTTGGAAGGGACCTCAGGAGGTCATCTAGTTCAACCCCTGCTCAAATCAGGACCAACCCCAACTAGATCATCCCAGCCAGGGCTTTGTCAAGCCTGACCTTAAAAACCTCTAAGGAAGGAGATTCCACCACCTCCATAGGTACACCATTCCAGTGCTTCACCACCCTACTAGTGAAAAAGTTTTTCCTAATATCCAGCCTAAACCTCCCCCTCTGCAACTTGAGACCATTACTCCTTGTTCTCTCATCTTCTACCACTGAGAACAGTCTAGATCCATCCTCTTTGGAACCCCCTTTTAGGTAGTTGAAAGCAGCTATCAAATCCCCCCTCACTCTTCTCTTCTGCAGGCTAAACAATCCCAGTTCCCTCAGCCTCTCCTCATAAGTCATGTGCTCCAGCCCCCTAATCATTTTTGTTGCCCTCCGTTGGACTCTTTCCAATTTATCCACATCCTTCTTGTAGTGTGGGGCCCAAAACTGGACACAGTACTCCAAATGAGGCCTCACCAGTGCCGAATAGAGGGGAATAATCACGTCCCTCGATCTGCTGGAAATGCCCCTACTTATACAGCCCAAAATGCCGTTAGCCTTCTTGGCAACAAGGGCACACTGTTGACTCATATTCAGCTTTTCGTCCACTGTAACCCCTAGGTCCTTTTCTACAGAACGGCTGCCCAGCCATTCGGTCCCTAGTCTGTAGCAGTGCATGGGATTCTTCTGTCCTAAGTGCAGGACTCTGCACTTGTCCTTGTTGAACCTCATCAGATTTCTTTTAGCCCAATCCTCTAATTTGTCTAGGTCCCTCTGTATCCTGTCCCTACCCTCCAGTGTATCAACCACTCCTCCCAGTTTCGTGTCATCTGCAAACTTGCTAAGGGTGCAGTCCACACCATCCTCCAGATCGTTGATGAAGATATTGAACAAAACCGGCCCCAGCACCGACCCTTGGGGCACTCCACTTGATACCGGCTGCCAACTAGACATGGAGCCATTGATCACTACCCGTTGAGCACGACCATCCAGCCAGTTTTCTATCCACCTTACTGTCCATTCATCCAGCCCATACTTCTTTAACTTGCTGGCAAGAACACTGTGGGAGACTATCAAAAGCTTTGCTAAAGTCAAGAAATAGCACATCCACTGCTTTCCCCTCATCCACAGCGCCAGTTATCTCATCATAGAAGGCAATTAGGTTAGTGAGGCATGACTTGCCCTTGGTGAATCCATGCTGACTGTTCCTGATCACTTTCCCCTCCTTTAAGTGGTTCAGAATTGATTCCTTGAGGACCTGTTCCATGATTTTTCCAGGGACTGAGGTGAGACTGACTGGCCTGTAGTTCCCCGGATCTTCCTTCTTCCCTTTTTTAAAGATGGGCACTACATTAGCTTTTTTCCAGTCATCCGGGACCTCCCCCGATTGCCATGATTTGTCAAAGATAATGGCCAATGGCTCTGCAATCACATCGGCCAACTTCTTTAGCACCCTCGGATGCAGTGCATCCGGCCCCATGGACTTGTGTTAGTCCAGCTTTTCTAAATAGTCCCGAACTACTTCTTTCTCCACAGAGCGCTGGTCACCTCCTCCCCATACCGTGCTGCGGAGTGCAGCCACCTGGGAGCTGACCTTGTCTGTGAAGACAGAGGCAAAAAAAGCATTGAGTACACTAGCTAGGGACCGAATGGCTGGAAGGAACTGAGTGAGATCTTAAAAAGAGAAATATGCAACGAGAGAGTTAAATTATAAGCATTTAAAAAATAAATGAGACAAGCATTATCTCCAGCTCATTTTCTTGCAGATATTCTCAATACTCGGTACCAGGGTCAAACCTTAACTGCTGAAGAAGAGGAGTTGGCTATAACATGGACATCCAGCAATCCTCCCTCCATAATGCCAACTTCAGAGCTAAGGGTGAACCATATGTTTGCTGATGATGTTTTAAAGAAAGTCACACCAGTGAACTGGTGGAAGTCACTTGGATTCAGAGACTGTTGAAGTGATGATCTCACTTTTAACAGCAGTAGCTTCTTTTGCCAGTGTAGAAAGAATATTTTCTTCCTTTGGACTAATTCATTCTAAATTGAGAAATCATTTGGGACCTGAAGAAACAGGAAAGCTTGTTTTTCTTTTCCAGATTATGAGCAAACAGGAAAATGAATGTGAAGACGACTGAGTTAGCTGCAGAAGCCAATATTTTAAGTTTCTCGTGTTAACCTGGCTGACATAGTCAATTTAATTTGGTGGTTTGTTTTTTAAATATTTAATTTAACTATTTTAGTTAAAAACAATTTTTACAAAAGCAAATGTTTTACAAAAACTTGAATGTTTAACTAAATTCAAAAATTCATATGCTTGTTTTGTTAAATATTATGTTTGCTGTTGGAAAAAAAAATCTGGAATACATAACGTTGTTGTTTTAGTTACATAAACAATTTAAATGTCTGTCTGGTGATGTTCTCCTCTTAATACAGCATGCAAGGAGATCCTTCAAATATTGTTTAACCTGTTGAATTGGAGATAGTTCACCTCCCAATGACTTCATAAATATCTGCTTCATTTACCTTTGGTAAATGAAATAACCAAACACTCATTCATTTTCTGATATAGCTGTAAAACCAATCTGGAAAGTTTTCGGAATAAATCACTTTAAAAATGTATAGTGTGTACCTTCTAAAAATGAAACCTACATCTATCTCTGAGTTATGAAGAATATGTATTAAGGTTATAACAACCAAGAAGAATGTAGAAATCCATGATTAAATCGAGTCTTCCTGACTAGTGATTTAAATCAATTTGATTTAAATCAAATCCACCCTGCCAGCAACTGCTGTCCATGGTGGCTCAGCTGCAAGGAACCCCTGCCACCTGTGGTGGCTCAGAGCTCTGGAGTCCCCTGGTGACTGGGAGCTGCGGGGGAGGGCTGAAATGGAAAATGTCACAGGTCTCTGGAAGTCATAGAATTCGTGACCTCCATGCCTTAATCTTAGCCTTAGGTATAGCTTTCAAGAGCCGTCTTCCACCAAGTTTGGTTCTTTTGTTGCTTTCCTTGCTCTGCAGTAACAAATATAGTGCAACCCTATGCATGTATATTTTCCTTTGTACAACAAATGAATTACCTTCAGTTGTTAGAAACCTGCCCTTGGAGTTGAATGATTCTCCACGTACCCTGCATGTCCTGGTCTCCTAGATCTATGAGTAGTACTGACAGTGTATTTTGAAATCAGAAAGATCTCCATGCTAGCTCATGAATGTTGGATGTGAAGGTCACATTTTGTAAATTAGTTTTGCAAATAATTTTGCATTTACATTGATGTATGCAATTCTTTTAGCCTTTAAATATGCTGACTTCTCTTTTTTGTCTTTTCAGGAAGTGCTAAAGTTAAAGCACCTCCAAAGATAATTGACACAGGGGGAGGGTTCTTTCTGGAAGAGGAGGAAGAGGAGGAACACAAGGTTGAGAAAATTGTGCATCAGCCAGGTAAAACGTGCTTTATTTTGCAGAAAATGGCTATACTGGTCATTTATAGTTACTATGAACACACTACTAAAATTAATAAGCTGCTCCATTTTGTGGCACACTAGCTGAACAGGAATTATGAAAAGTCAGCAATGGCTTCAGAGAAACCTGAAATACGTTTATGTAAAAAATGTGGCGGCTTATACGTCCTTATGTATGGAAAGCAATTTGTTGATAGTGAAAATGGTCATGTATTTTTCAATAATTAACCAGACAGATTCTTAATTTAAGATAAATAAATGTCTGATGGGGGAAGGTGAGGATCCTAAGTAACAGAATAGGCACAGTCTACACACTTCTGGGCACTAATCATTTTTACCTAGTATATTCTGATTCCTCATTCTCTAGTAACAAATACTGATGCAACAGTCCCCTGCTGTATAAAAGATCTGAACACACTGGACCAGATCCTTAACTGGTGTAAATCAATATCTGCATTGATGTCAATGGCATTGATAAACTGTACAGTCAATTGCTTTACCACATGTGGGTTTGTTACTTTGTTAAGAAATATACTTGAGACCAAATAACTGTCAGACAGGCTTAATGAATACAGTACAGGAAAAAGGTTCTATACAATGCCAGTCTCCAAAGAGCAGACTTGTGCAGCAATGTTACATTCTCCTTATGCAGGGGTGCTTCCCAAAGTTACACCTCTAAAGCAATACTTTTATACTCTAAATTGTTGATCAGTAAAAGGTGTGATGGGTTGGACCCCTTGGGAAGTCACCTGATGTGCTGAGATACCACTGAGTCTACCTGTTCTGCCACCATAGGCCCTCTTTTACCTGTCTTGCTGAGCCAGGCTCTTAAAACCTCCTCTAACACACACACAGGCAGGGCCACACCCATCTGCAGATCAGCTCTGGAAAGACTCCGCTTAAGGGACTTGTGCCAGCACTCAGATGTCCACCTCCCTTGGAGTACAGACCCAAAGATATATTATATTAGCCTCTTCCCTCAATGTGGAAGAGGGTATGCAGAATTTCTGCCTCCACCCCCCAGTTAGAAATCACATAAACTGGGTTATATTATAAACCAGAAATAAATGTAGTAACTATAACGGGTGTATTTTTAGTAGTTAAGGTGGTAGACAGAACAAGGCAGATTACTAAGAAAATAAAACAGAGCACGCAAACTAAGCTTAATACACTAAAGAAACTGATTACATGTAAGTTCTCACCCTAAATGTGGTTCTAATAATATTCTTCACAGGCCAGACGCCCTTCCAGCCTGGGCCCAGTTCTTTTCCCCCAGTTCAGTCTTAGTTGTTTCCAGCAGTCATCTCGGATGGGGTAGCAGGAGAGAACTGACTACCTAGATTACCTCACTCCTCACCCTTAAATAGGATTTGCATAAGGCAGGAGTCCTTTGTTTCCTAGTTTGACCCCCTTCCCTTACAGTGGAAAGTTACAAGAAGTTCCAGGTAATGTTTTAGCATCTGGTGACAAGACCACCTGACTCTGTAGGGCACTTGTAGCCATTCTTCACAGGCTGACCCACATGTTCACAGTAATGCAGGGTGTTATGGGATACTTAAATAAATTAACAGGATTATGGTATAGGCCAGTTTAGGTAATATCACTGTTACAATATCTGTGCTTAATGTTATTCTTGCTTCTTGCATACTGTGACGGGGCAAGGCCAGAGGGCTATAGGAAAGTGGTAAGGTACCAGTATGTTAGCCCCAGGCTAAACAAATCCCTGATACCTTATGACAGTTGCTCCAGGTTAATCAAGACACCTGGGGCCAATTAAGAACTTTCCAGAAGGCAGGGAGGTTAATTGAGACACCTGCAGCCAATCAGGGGCTGGCTGAAACTAGTTAAAAGCCTCCCAGTGAGTCAGTGAGGGGCGCATGTCAGGAGCTGTGGAAGGAGGTTGCGTGTGAGGAGCTGGGAGCAAGAGCACTAGGAGCTGAGAGTAAGAGGGCGTACTGCTGGAAGATCCTGTGGTGAGGATAAAGAAGGTGTTGGGAGGAGTCCATGGGGAAGTAGCCCAGGGAGTTGTAGCTGTCGTGCAGTTGTTCCAGGAGGCACTCTAAACAGCTGCAATCCACAGGGCCCTGGGCTGGAACCCGGAGTAGAGGGCGGGCCCGGGTTCCCCCCAAAACTCCCAACTCCTGATCAGACACAGGAGGAGTTAACCTGGACTGTGGATTCTACTAGAGGGGAAGATCTCTGAGGCAAGCAGAATCCGCCAATAAGCGCAGGACCCACCGAGGTAGAGGAGGAACTTTGTCACAATACTAATATATATATGGTGCAGATAATACATAATATCAATGATGTTTATATACTAACCAGCATATATTAATCAACAATGGGGCTGTACCAATTTATAGCAGCTGAGGATCTGATCCATGCTGTCCTGTAGTACAATTATAGCAGTTGATACTTGTGGGGGTGCTTGTTTAAAAGTGAAGTCAGCATTGTGTGCTATTACACAGTTAACAGCACTTTCAGTCACAGAAAGGGTGCTGTCTCAAGAATGATGGATTAAGGCATCAGGAAGTGGCAGGAGCAATAGGGAAGGGCCAAGTCACCTGATAGAAGGTAGGCTAAGTGGGGCATGGAATGAAACTAAATGACAGAAGTGAAGTAGGGTGGGACTGGTGCTATCAACCACTCGTAAGTTCATTGTATTATTTATTAGGACAATATTATTGTATTATTGTCCTAATAAAAATAGCTTTATACTGTTACTAATTAGTGGGAGTATGGTCTAATAATTACACAGCCTAATGCTAAAACTTAATTTTGAGACATGCTGAACACCTACAGTTTCCAGTATAAAATGCAAATTGGGATAACATTTAATTTTTGCTAGGTTGGGTCTGCTATAGATCTGAGTCTATAATTAGAAATGTCTGATGCTTGAATGTCAACAGTTCTAGGATTTAAAAAAAAAATCTAAAATGTAAAGCTCCTCATTTGGCCTGAAGCAAATAGAAATGTATTGAAAGTATGATTAACTTTATATTCTTCCACTCTAACCTGGTGCCATGTTAAGTGAACACTTCCCAGGTCTGCCCTTTCTGGTAACAATCTAAACCAGAACTCCTTGCAAGCTGTGAGTGTGCACGTGCACACGTGCATACGCTTCGAATGTTGAAATCGGAGAACTCCTTTTTAGAACTTTTATTCTTGGGATCGGTTACTTGTTGTTTTGAAAGATAAAATGGCTTCAGTGGGACTCCAGACAGACAGAGGTCCGTCTTCAAGGATCCGATTGCAATATCATAACCTTAGTTTGTACTTCAGAATTTTAGAAAACTCTTCAGAAGGGAAAACATGAATAGTGCATATTAAATATACGATATAAAAGCCACATTGTAAATTAATGTTACGCTCTAGTGAGATCAACCCCAAATACTTTACCTAACTAAAAGTATTTGTTCCCTTCCATTAGGACCTGTACTAGAATTTGATTACCTTATTTGTGAAGAATGTGGCAAACAATTCATGGACTCATATCTCATGCAGCACTTTGATTGGACAACATGCGATAATTGCAGGTATTGTAAATAATGGGCAAAAACTGTTAGGTAAATATATTAAATTAACTATTATTTTACTAGAATCAGAATTTGATTGTAATGATTTATACATTACATTGTTGTAAAAACACATTTACATTAAAGAGCTATCAGAGGAATGTTATGAATAAGATATTGTCAGTTGGAAAATTATATTAATAGAATTGAATAAGTTTGTGTTTTACACAGAGGAAGTGCAAAAGAACCACATCTCTCACACATGCCTCTTAGTGCAAGATGTGAAAAAAATACATAGTATGTTAGAAATGTATAGTCTCTTTACTTTACAGCATTCATATTGCATTGTTTAAATATGGTAATAGAGATTATTATCCCATCAAGATTATTACATATGTTCAAAGAAGTGAAATTCGTAAATAACAGATCCGCTATGTAAGGATCTATTTTTAAAAAACCACTGTGGTAGAAAAAGTGTTTAGCTATTTAAATAGTCAAATTAAACAAGACTTTTATAGCTTCTGTAAATTGGAGTAGATCTGTGATGGGGATGGTCAACTGAGTTAGCCCTAAGTATGTCTTTTAAATGTTGAAAATTGAATAAATACTTTCTGATGTGTTTATCGGATCTTGTATACATCACCTGATTGAATCTGACTGAATCCACTGTGGGTTTTTTTCACTGCCATATGGCAATTTTTTAATTTCACTATATCTATAGATTTGTAGCAAATTGGGGAATATATTAAAATTATCTCTCTGAGGATTTAATTTATGTAATCATTTGGGCATATGATAAAGAGATTCAGGTGATACTTTGGATCAAGACGGGTGAAATAAATTTGTTTCAGATGCTCACTAGGACCTTGTGTGACCAGAATGTTCAAATTGTCTCATTACTTATCCAATTAAAAATGAACACTTTTTTTTATTAAACCTTTTGCTTTATTTTATTATTCCTTGTGCATGCCAAATATCTTGCATTTGGAAACTGCTTTGGCTGTATAATTTGTATCTGAAACAGTGAAGATTTGAAAATATAGTATCCAGTTATCCCCTCTTGTACGAAAAACCTGTGGTAGAACTCAGGTAGAAACTTTGAGGTGATCCTGGTAAGAGCCCATTCTCTCTCTCTCTCTTCCTCCCCCCCTTTCCCCCCCCCCCCAAAAAAAGAAACAAAAACCAAAAAACCAGAGGGGTTTCTAAACTAGTGTGTTGATATTGGAGTTCAGGAGGACTACTCACATGCCTAAGTTTGCAAGACCAAGACCCACATTACAGTAGGGATATAAGGTGCATTGTACAGTACATAACTGGACTTTAATATTAGCCTGTTACATAATGCTTTTCACCTGTCTCTTTTTAAAAACATCTGTTTCAGAGATGTTGAAGATAAGCATAAGCTTATAACAAGGACTGAGGCGAAGGAAGAGTACCTTCTTAAAGACTGTGACTTAGATAAGAGAGACCCAATGCTCAAATTTATTTTGAAGAAAAACCCTCATAATTCACAGTGGGGTGACATGAAGCTTTACTTAAAATTACAGGTATGAAAACGTTGGTACATTTTTCAGAATATATGGTCCTTTTTTGCATTTTCATTACATTACCACTACCATCCATAATTTAATCATTGTGGTACTGAACCCAGAATTTTTACCATTTAACAAAACTAAATGTGTTGTACGGTATATGTGATAGAATTTCAGTTGTCTCTGAAATAAACAGGAAAGGTTGAGTTTCTCCTATACAGTAAGGAAGTTGTTTACTGATCAAACTGACAGAACTAGTATGATGCAGAGGAAAAAATAACTTTACTGACACAGAATCATAGAAGATCAAGGTTGGAAGGGTCCTCAGGAGGTCATCTAGTCCAACCCCCTCCTCAAAGCAGGACCAACCCAACTAAATCATCCCAGCCAGGGCTTTGTCAAGCCTGACTTTCAAAATCTCTACGGAAAGAGATTCCACCACCTCCCTAGGTAACCCATTCCAGTGCTTCACCACCCTCCTAGTGAAATAGTGTTTCCTAATATCCAACCTAAACCTCCCACACTGCAATTTGAGACCATTACTCCTTGTTCTGTCATCTGGTACCACTGAGACCAGTCTAGATCCATCCTCTTTGGAACCCCCTTTCAGGTAGTTGAAAGCAGCTATCAAATCCTCCCTCATTCTTCTCTTCTGCAGACTAAATAATCCCAGTTCCCTCAGCCTCTCCTCATAAATCATGTGCTCCAGCCCCCTAATCATTTTTGTTGTCCTCCGCTGGACTCTTTTTCTAATTTTTCCACATCCTTCTTGTAGTGTGGGGCCCAAAACTGGACACAGTACTCCAGATGAGGCCTCACCAATGTTCTCAGTGGTGGCAGATGACAGAACAAGAAGCAATGGTCTTAAATTGCAGTGGGGAAGGTCTTGGTTGGATATTGGGAAACACTATTGCACTAGGAGGGTGGTGAAGCACTGGAATGGGTTACCTAGGGAGGTGGTGGAATTTCTTTCTTTAGAGGTTTTGAAGGTCAGGCTTGACAAAGCCCTGGCTGGGATGATTTAGTTGGGGTTGGTCCTGCTTTGAGCAGGGGATTGAACTAGATGACCTACTGAGGTCTCTTCCAGCCCGAATATTCTATGAAAAATATCAAGTTGCTTAAAGACATGTATATCTTAGAAGAAAACAACTGTCTTGATATATGTTGGAGAACCTCAGTACAATACAATTTAAAGTGTAATTTTATGTATTTTTATAAACACAAATGAATAGTCAGGCTTTCAATTCTGATTATTTAGCAGGTCAATCAAGTTTTTGGGTCCCTTAGAAATATAATTCATGCCTTAATATTCTTAAATGTGAATGCATGAGAAATCAATCAGAGTTGGACTAGGCCCTTAATTAGTAGGTAATACTAGTTTTCCATGGATGAAAATCCATTTCAAACAAAGTAACCTGTCTTTTGTTTTATAAGGAAGCTTTATTAATGTGTGGGAGTGTCACAGGGTGCTCTATTCACAGCTGGGTGGCACCCCTTTCTGGCAATTCTGGGGTTAGCTCTGCCAGGTTCAGTGCCCCCTTTGCAGTCTTTCACTGTTGTTGCTCTCCTCCCGCTCATGGAGTCACAGTACGGCTGCTTCATGACTCATCCCTCCAGTCAGGTCACACTGTGATTTCCCCTTCCATAGGAGTCTTTCAAAATCTCTCTGTACAATCAGCATCAGGTAGTCCTCATGCATGCTTCCCTGACTGTGTCACTCCCACAGTGATTCAGGCAGTCTTCCCCTTCACTGCTTTTTAGCAATACCAATCCGCAGTGGATGGTACGGGAACCTAGGTCCACCCTCTATTCTGAGTTTCATTCCAGGGTCCTATACCGAGCAGTTAAGGTCTGGGTCGTCACCAACCCTACTGCTCTTTTCCCTAAACTACTTCCTACCATGCTTCTTTAAACTCTTTTTTCCCCAGCCTTCCTAGTCAGGCCCATCTCTCTCAGGCCTACTCGATAAACCCTTCCTCACAGATTCCTGTTCCCCTTCCTTCTCCCTTACCCCAGGGAGAGCGACTGCAGGTTCCTCCCTGTTGCCAGTCTCCTGGCTTTATAGGTGAGCTTACTTCTAATTAGCACCCTCTACATCGGGGATGGGCAAACTTTTTGACCCGAGGGCCACATCTGGGAATAGAAATTGTATGGCTGGCCATGAATGCTCACAAAATAGGGGTTGAGGTGTGGGAGGGGATGAGGGCTCTGGTTGGGGAGTGCGGGCTCTGAGGTGGGGCCAGAAATGAGGAGTTCAGGGTGCAGGAGGGGGCTCCAGACTGGGGCAGGGCGGGGGTGTGTGAGGGCTATGGCTGGGGGTGTGGGCTATAGGGTGGGGCTGGGATGAGGAGTTTGGGGTGTAGGAGGGGCTCTAGGCTGGGACCAAGGGGTTTGGAGGGCAGGAGCGGGATCAGGGCAGGGAGTTGGGGTGCAGGAAGAGGTGTAGGCTCTGGGCTGGGTCTGGGGATGAGAGGTTTGGGGTGCAGGAGTTGTGCTCCGGGCTGGGATTGAGGGGTTTGGTGAGTGGGAGGGGGATCAGGGCTGGGGCAAGGGGTTGGGGCATGAGAAGAGGCTCGGGGTACAGGCTCGGGGCAGCGCTTACCTCAAGCGGTTCCCGGAAGCAGTGGCACGTCCCTTCTCCAACTCCTATGCTGAGGCACGGCCAGGAGGCTTTGCACACTGCCCCATCCGCAGGCACCGCCCCTGCAGCTCCCTTTGGAGCGCTGGAGCGGGGCCATTGGAGCACGTAGGAGCTGGAGGGGGACCATGCCGCAGCTTCCGGGAGCCATGTGGAGCGGCCCCCGACCCTGCTTCTTGGCTGGAGTGCACCCCATCACAAGGGTCACAGGCAAAGAGGGAGCTAGACAGGTGGTGTAAGAGGGATTGTTGGTGGAATATGGCAATGCAATAAAATTGTGTAAAAGAGTTCTATTCTAAACTAGATCAGCTTATCTTTATCATTTCAGGGTAAAAAGGAATACACTTGTGATCTATCCCGTAGGTAATAAAACGTTCACTTGAAGTTTGGGGTAGTGAAGAAGCGTTGCAAGAAGCAAGAGAAACCCGCCAAGATAATAGAGAGAAGATGAAACAGAAAAAGTTTGATAAAAAAGTTAAAGGTAAATGGTTAGAATTTAAACTAAGATTTCTTTCTTTTTTTTTTTCTTTTTTTTTTTAAGGGTTTCTTTTATAGGCCATGAAATAAAACCAGGTAGTAGATGGTTGCTTCTGGACATGACGAGTCAGTATAAATAAGTTTTTGCTGCAGCTAGAGTAGTGTCTGTATTCATATTTATTTCTACATCTAGTGATGTAGTGGGAAACTGACACTTTAATAATATGGCCAGATGAACATTTTCATAACCATTAGAAGTATGGACACAACTTTGATTGTTCAGTATCACTGTTGTCTTGTTTATGTTCCCTGATGTACCCCCACAATATATCATAAAGCTGCCTATCCAAATAACTTTTCCCTCATTTTGTTTGAATGGGAACATGTACTTTGTCTCCAGGAGCCTAATTTTTCCATTACTTATATGCATGCAGCAATATCAGTGGGAATTGACTGTATATGAAAGCCGAATTTAATCTGTAAGGTACAACATGCCTTTCCTTCCCTATATTTAGAACATTCAGCTCTGCAGTTTTTACTCAGCTGTATTGTCTTTCTAGGTAAATAAATTGAATACCTTGCAGTTTAATATCAAGGGGAAAGATGTTAATAACAGAGATCCAGTTTGAAAATATATTTTAATGAAGCCATAGTGATGTAGGCGTCTTAACAGCAGTAGTATATTGATAGTAAGAAAAAGACTATACTGGCATGTTTGGGTTTCCTTTACAGTATCTCTAATATTGAGGCTTTATGCAGAGGTCCTGAGCTGGATAAGAGGTATTATAGGTCAGGACTGAGGAGTGATGAGGAATTTTACAAAATTAGTCCTTTTAACTCCAATGTACCAAATTAAGTAATTTCAGTAACAAACTTTATAGGTAAGCAATGGGGCCTCAAATACTCAAGACAGAGTCTGGCATATGAGATCACATCTTGGTTTTGTAAATCAAAAATGTAAAAATTAAAACCTGGGAGCCTGGCAGCTTTTGAGGACTCGTATGTTTAGTCTCACATAGCCTCGCCTATTTTTATTACAAAAAAAAATACTACACATAGTCTCAATAATAAACTTGGAAGAATAACTAACCTGAATGCTCTTCAGAGCTATTGCAGTCTCTCTTCATACAAGTAGTCCGTGTGGCTTCAATGGCATTACATGCATGAATAAGGCAATCAGAATTTGGCTCTAGATATGTTTCAGAAATAACAGACATTCTCTCAGAATACGTAAGTAATGTGAGTCTGCCTAAACACTGAGTTTCTTATCCCTTAATCTGTTCTCTTCACAAAGATGTTTGTCCTTAGTGCTGATGCTTTTTTAAAATAACTACAATTTATTTACCATAGACTTTGTAAGGGAACTTTGTTTACACTTTTCATCAGAGCTCCGTCGAGCTGTTAGGAGCAGTGTGTGGAAAAGAGGAACAAGTTCCCACCAGCATGAGTATGGACCAGAAGAAAACATTGAAGAAGATCTGTACAAAAAGACATGTACTCTGTGTGGCCATGAATTAACATATGAGAAAATGTAATAGCCCTTGATTGATTTTACATAAAACGCACCTTTTGTAATGTTAATATTTTGTATTAAGTAAAATAAAAATAATTGAGAGTAAATCTTTGTGTGGGATTGCACAGAGAAAATAGTATTCTTTAATCACAGAGGGATCTTTTAGGGTATGTCTACACTCGGACTGTAGTCCGATTTGACCAGAATCGATTTTTGTGAACCGATATTATGAAGTCGAACGTGTGTGTCCATACTAAGTACAGTAAATTGGCGTTGTGAGCCCACAGTATCGGGGCAAGCGTCAACATTCCAAGCGGTGCACTGTGGGTAGCTATCCTGCAGTCCCCGCTGCCTTTTGGAATTATGGGTCAAGCTCCCGATGCCTGATGGGCCAAGAAATTTGTAGTGGGTGGTTATGGGTACATGTCGTCATTCAACGGTCACTCCCCGCCCTCCCTCCGGGAAAGCAACGGCAGACAATGGTTTCACGTCCTTTTCCCTGGATTGAAAGCGCGGACGTCATAGCGCGGTGAGCATGGAGCCCGGGGAGATCATCGCAGCAGTTACGGCCGTTGTCAACACCTCGCGCATTATCGTGCGCTTTATCCAGAACGGGAACTTGAGAAATCAGGAAAGTAGTCAGCGCGGTGAGGAGAGTGACGAGGACATGGACACAGACCTCTATCAAAGAACGGAATCCCGCAAATTAGACATCCTCGTGGCAATGGGGCAGGCTCATGCTGTGGAATGCCGATTCTGGGCCCGGGAAACGAGCACAGACTGGTGGGACCGCATAGTGCTGCAGGTCTGGGATGAATCCCAGTGGCTGTGAAACTTTCAGATGCATAAGGGCACTTTCCTGGAACTTTGTGACTTGCTGTCCCCTGCCCTGAAGCGCCAGGACACCAGGATGAGAGCAGCCCTGACAGTTGAGAAGCGAGTGGCGATAGCCCTCTGGAAGCTTGCTACGCCTGACCGCTACTGGTCAGTCACGAATCAATTTGGAGTGGGCAAATCTACTGTGGGGGTTGTTGTGATGCAAGTAGCCAACGCAATCGTTGAGCTGCTGCTGTCAAAGGTAGTGACTCTGGGAAATGTGCAGGTGATAGTAGATGGCTTTACTGTGATGGGATTCCCTAACTGTGGTGGGGCTATAGGGATGTGAGTTCCGTCTATCTTGGGACCGGACCACCAGGGCAGCCAGTACATTAACCGAAAGGGCTACTTTTCAATGGGGCTGCAAGCACTGGTGGATCACAGGGGACGTTTCACCAACATCAACGTCGGATGGCCGGGAAAGCTTCATGACGCACGCGTCTTAAGGAACTCTGGTCTGTTTAGACGGCTGCAGGAAGGTATTTACCTGCTAGGCAAGGCTGAGCACTTTCTAACAGGGCTCTAGTCCTGTCCTTTGATCCCTGCTCCCTTTAGGGTCCCTTGACAAGGGGGCGGGGCTAATTAAGGGTGAAGCGGAAGTTACCTTGTTCAGTAACGATGGTTCTTCGAGATGTCTCCTGATGGGTGCTCCACGGTAGGTGTCTGTGTGCCCCTGTGCCTCTAATCGGAGATTTTTGGTAGCAGTGTCCGTTGAGCCCACGCATGTGCTCTCCCTCCCTCGTCGTCTGCCTCGAGGCTATCTAGCACTGCACGGGCGAACCCCCCTCACTTCCTTCTCTACCACAGAGCCCTATAGAGAACTCCGAAGCAGAGGGGAGGAGGGCGGGTTGTGGAGCACCCATAGGGGGACACATCTCGAAGAGCCATCGTTACTGCACAAGGTGAGTAACTTCCTCTTCGAGTAGTGTCCCTGTGGGTGCTCCACTGTAGATGACTCCCGAGCAGTACCTACCACTGGAGGCTGGGACTTCAGAGGGGAGTCTTTTACTACAGAGAGTACTGTGGTAAGGAAGAGTTTAGGGGATTTCCTGAAGTTTGAGAGGTCACAGACTGGGGTGCAGACTGTTCCCACTTTTGAGCCCTGGTCCTCTTACACGGTGGCTCATAACAGCACTGATAAGGTATTGAGAAGATTGTGACCTGTGGTGTGGTTGAGAGGTATATCTTCTTTTCTGCCCCACAGAGTAGATTCCTAAAGAGTGTAACATAGTCTGAGAATTCTTCAGGCTGTGGAGAGAAAAAGCTGTCTTCTCCGCAAAGAGTTTGGCCCTTCAAACTGGAAGTCTGTAGCTCTTTGGGCAACCTAGAGAGGTGTGGCCAAAAAATCAAAAAACAAACACAACCCTCCTCAGTACCCCTGTCATGGAGACTGGGCAGGCAGCTGTAACAGCTACATCCAGTGCTGTCTCTAGGACCAGACAGCTATTAACTGACCGTCTCTAAGGGTACGTCTACACTACGAAATTAGGTCGAATTTATAGAAGTCGATATTTTAAAACCCGATTTTATGGAATCGATTGTGTGTGTCCTCACTAAAGACCATTAAGGCCATTGGGTCGACGGACTGTGTCCACAGTATCGGGGCTAGCGTCAACTTTCGGAGTGTTGCATTGCGGGTAGCTATCCCACAGTTCCCGCAGTCTCCGCCGCTCATTGGAATTCTGGGTTGCGATCCCAAAGCCTGATGGGGCAGAAAACATTGTCGCTGGTGGTTCTGGGTACATGTCGTCAAGCCATCCTCCCCCCCCCCCTCCCTCCGTGAAAGCAACCTTTTTCGCACCTTTTTTCCGGGGTTTCCGGGTTTGCTACGGCAAGCATGGAGCCTGCTCAGCTCACAATGACTGTGTGTCTCCAGCGTACGCCTGGACATTAGGTCTAGTGGGGATTCAGTCCCGCTGTAATACGGGCAGAGGGATAGCTCAGCAGTCTGAGCGTTGGCCTGCTAAACCCCGGGTTGCAAGTTCAATCCTTGAGTGGGCCATTCTGCCTGAGACTGGTAGTTGCGGGACTACACAGCATAAGCTCCTTGCCTTCTAACAGCAGATGGTGCAATAGGCCTGAAATTGTCATCATCCGCTGTGTGCAGCAGACGGTGCAATATGCTTGCAAGCCATCATCATCGTCCCCTGTGCTCCTGGCCGGCCTATGGTGTGGCTGGCCAGAGGCGCTTGGACATAAATGGGAGTGACTGTGGTCATTCTCTTTTTTTTACGTTTTGTTTAATGGAGATTCAGTACTGCCTGCAACACGGGCAGAGGGATAGCTCAGCGGTCTGAGCATTGGCCTGCTAAACCCAGGGTTGTGAGTTTAATCCTTGAGAGGGCCAGATGATGATAGATAGCAAGCATACTGCACTGTCTGCTGTCAGCCTACCCCTTGCTCCCCCCTCCCTCCGTGAAAGCAACTGAGGGGGGAGCAAAAAATCCTTTCGCGCCTTTTTTCATGCAGGCGCCATATTGCTGTCATGATTGTGATCCACCCGCCGCTTCCGCTGCCACTCTGCTGCCACTCTGCTGTCCTGCAGACGCCATACCAGGGAAAGCATGGAGCCCGCTCAGATCGCCACAGCTGTTATCGCCATTATGAACACAACGCGCATTGTCCAGCAGTATATGGAGAACGAGAACCAGGACCTGCTTCAGCAGGCGAGGAGGGGACGGCAGCGCCTTGAGGACAGTGATGAGGACATGGACACAGACCTCTCTCAAAAAAGGCCCCCCTGCAAGGTGGACATCATGGTGTTAATGGAGCAGGTTCATGCCGTGGAACGCCGATTCTGGGCCCGGGAAACAAGCACAGACTGGTGGGACCGCATAGTGTTGCAGGTGTGGGACAATCAGCAATGGCTGCGAAACTTTCGCATATGTAAGGGCACTTTCATGGAACTTTGTGACTTGCTTTCCCCTGCCCTAAAGCGCCAGAACACCAAGATGAGAGCAGCCCTCACAGTAGAGAAGCGAATGGTGATAGCCCTGTGGAAGCTTGCAACGCCAGACACCTACCGGTCAGTCGCAAATCAATTCGGAGTGGGAAAATCTACAGTGGGGGCTGTTGTGATGCAAGTAGCCAAGGCGATCACCGAACTGCTGATACCAAGGGTTGAGAGTCTGGGAAATGTGCAGGTCGTAGTGGATGACTTTGCAGCAATGGGGTTCCCAAACTGTGGTGGGGCGATAGACAGAACCCGTATCCCTATCTTGGCACCGGACCACCAAGCCAGTGAGTACATAAACCGAAAGGGTTACTTTTCAATAGAGCTGCAAGCACTGGTGGATCACAAGGGACGTTTCACCAACATCAACATGGGATGGCCGGGAAAGGTACATGACGCTCGCATCTTCAGGAACTCTGGTCTGTTTCAGCTGCTGCAGCAAGGGACTTTCTTCCCAGACCAGAAAATAACTGTTGGGGATGTTGAAATGCCTATAGTTATCCTTGGGGACCCAGCCTACCCCTTAATGCCATGGCTCATGAAGCCATACACGGGAAGCCTGGACAGTAGTCAGGACCTTTTCAACTATAGGCTGAGCAAGTGCAGAATGGTGGTGGAATGTGCATTTGGACATTTAAAGGCTCGCTGGTGCAGTTTATTGACTAGGTTAGACCCCAGCGAAACCAATATTCACGTTATTATTACTGCTTGCTGTGCGCTCCACAATATCTGTGAGAGTAAGAGGGAGATGTTTATGGCGGGGTGGGAGGTTGAGGCAAATCACCTAGCCGCTGGTTATGCGCAGCCAGACACCAGGGCGATTAGAAGAGTACAGCAGGGTGCGTTGCGCATGAGGGAAGCTTTGAAAACCAGTTTCATGAACGGCCAGGATGCTGTGTGAAAGTTCTGTTTTTTCCCCTTAATGAAAAGCTCCGCCCCTTGATTCACTCTACTTCCCTGTAACCTAACCGCCCTCCCCTGCCCCCCTTGGTCACCGCTTGCAGAGGCAATAAAGTAAAACAAATAGGGGGATAACTGCAAAGGTCGCCCGGGCTGGGTGGTGGAGGAAGGGAAGCACCAGGATGGGTGGTGGAGGAGGGGATGAGGGAAGGACAAGGACACACTGCACTTTAAAACGTATTGAATGCCAGCCTTTTGTTGCTTGGACAGTTCTCTTGGCTTGAGTGGTTGGGTGCACGGAGGCCGCCCCAACGCGTTCTTGGGTGTCTCAGTGATGAGCTTATGGGACTCGGGGAGGAGGGCTGTTGGTTACACAGGGGCTGTAGTGGCGGTCTGTGCTCAGGCGGCCTTTCCTCAACCATACGCGTTTCCTCAGCCGTAAGCCAGAGGATTTCCGTTTGATCCTCCAGTAGCCTCAGAATTGCATCCTGCCTTCTCTCAGCATGCTGACGCCACCTACTCTCTTCAGCACACCGCTGTCTCTCTTCATCCCGCCACGCATTGTCTTCAGCACGCCACCTGTCCTCGTGATCAAATTGTGCCTTTCTGGACTCCAAAGTGTCTGTCTCCATGCATTCTGCTGGGCCGTTTCAGTGTGGGAGGACTGCATGAGCTCTGAGAACATATCATCTCGATTCCTTTTTTTTTTACTTCTAATCTTCGCTAGCCTCTGGGACGGTGATGAAAGGGAGAGCGTTGAAACGTTTTCCAGCTGCACGAAGAAACAGACGGGAGAGGAGTAGTTTAAAAGACACATATTAGAGAACAATGCTCCAAACATTACATAGCACATGTGCATTTGGTCCAAGGTTGCACTTTGCCTGTTATATTGAGGGTCTGCCGGTTTGGTGTGAGAGATCACACAAGCAGGGCCGGTGGGCAACAGAATTCGGCTTGCAGGCAGCCATAGTAAGCCACAGTCTGTTGGCTTCTTTAACCTTCATAACGTGGAAATGGTTTCAAACAGCAACCCCCTCATTTCCCATAACAGACAGCCATTGGGTTAGCCATTTAACATGGGTTGGCAATTGAAAAGGGAGGGGCGGCGGTTTTCGGGTTAACGTGCAGCGCGAACCTAATCGACCCCTCCCCCCCACACACATCCAAGATGATCGCTGTTCCCCCTCCCCCCACCGTGTGGGTAACAGCAGGGAAGATTTCTGTTCAGCCACAGGCAAACAGCCCAGCAGGGATGGACCCCTCTGAATACCCCCTTAATAAAATTCCCCTATTTCAACCAGGTGACCATGAATGATATCACTCTTCTGAGGATAACACAGAGAGATAAAGAACGGATGTTGCTTGAATGCCAGCAAACACCGGGACCATACGCTGCCATGCTTTGCAATGCAATGATTCCAGACTACATGCTACTGGCCTGGCGTGGTAGAGTGTCTTACCATGGAGCACGGGATAAGGCTGCCCTCCCCAGAAACTTTTTGCAAAGGCTTTGGGAGTACATCCAGGAGAGCTTTCTGGAGATGTCCCTGGAGGATTTCCGCTCCATCCCCGGACATGTAAACAGACTTTTCCAGTACCTGTAGCTGTACTGGCCGCAAATTAATCATTAAACACGCTTGCCTATAAAACATGTATTAATTTAACAAAGGTACACTCACCACAGGTCCCTTCTCTGCCTTCAAGGTCCGGGAGCACGCCTTGGGTGCTTCGTATGGTACTGGCTCCAGGGTGACAAACAGTTCCTGGCTGTCGGGGAAAAGGGCTTCTCCGCTTTCTTGCTATGTCTGTGCGCTTTTTTCAGCACCATTATCATCATCTTCCTCTTCCCGAAAATGCTCCTCGCTGGTTTCTGATGATCCACGTATGGAGTCATACCACATGGGTGGGTCAGTGCTGGCTGCACCCCCTAGAATGGCATGCAGCTCATCACAGAAGCGGCATGTCTGGGGCTCTGACCCAGAGCGGCCGTTTGCATCTCTGGTTCTTTAGTAGGCTTGCCTGAGCTCCTTAATTGTAACGCAGCACTGTTGGACGTCCCTGTTGTAGCCTCTGTCCTGCATGCCCTTGGAGACTTTGGCATATGTATTGGCATTTCTTCTTTTGGACCGTAGTTCTGCTAGCACGGTTTCGTCTCCCCATACAGTGATCAGATCACGTACCTCATGCTCGGTCCACGCTGGAGCTCGTCTTCGGTTCTGGGACTCCATCATGGTCTGCTGATGAGATCTGCACTCACCTGCAGCTCGCCACACTGGCCAAACAGGAAATTAAATTCAAAAGTTTGCGGGGCTTTTCCTGTCTACCTGGGCAGAGCATTCGAGCTCAGACTGCTGTCCAGAGCGGTCACATGGTGCACTGTGGGATAGATCCAGGAGGCCAATACCGTCAAATTGCGTCCACACTAACCCTAATTTGATTCAGCAATATCGATTTTAGCGCTAATCCCCTCGTTGGGGGTGGGGGGGAGTGGAGAAATCAATTTTAAGAGCCCTAGAAGTCGATGTGAATGGCTTTGTCGTGTGGACGGGTGCACGGATCAATCGATATAACGCTAATAAATTCGACCTAAACTCGTAGTGTAGACCAGGGCTAAGAATGGTCTGAATCTGTTCTTTTTGTGACAGGTTTCAGAGTGGTAGTCGTGTTAGTCTGTATCAGCAAAAACAACGAGGAGTCCTTGTGACACTGTCAAAGTCAGATTCAAGACTCACAAAATTTGTCAGACCACTCTGTTTATTAGCAAAGCACTTTGCCAATGCACCCAGATATGTGAGTCCCAAGCAAAGGCACAAGCTATCTTATATATACAGATAAGAGGAGACAAACTTAACATAAGGAACAGACAAATATACATACATATCTCCTAGCTCAGTAGGAGCTCTTAAGCTCATTAGTTTAAGAGGACCCATTGTCTCACACCTTAATGTTTCTCTTCTTGACAACTATATTTCAACAAACAGCAAGAACAAGCAGCATTTCTTTAATGAATTATAGTTACAATATAATTCATTCTACTTTCACAATCCCTCCTTTTGGTCAAGCTACGCAATGACCAACAATTACTGGGTTCCACATATCAATCGTTCTTTATCTCTTTGTTCATCAGTGATATTTAAAATCATCATATTAGCACTCTGGTTTGGGGCAGCTATCTGTGTAGCATGCCTGACACAATTTTGGATACAACAGGAAAGTAACTGAAAACATACAAAAATTATTAGGATTCCAAACAGGAGAGTTAGGGCTCCCTGAAACAACCATTTCCTATGCCAGAGAAATTGAAAAGGTTACTTAGTCACTTCCATAAAAAACTTGGCTCTTCGTGGGGAAGATATGTGATTTGTTCTAAGTGGCTAGCACGATTTATTACCTCATTGGTGTTGTCCGGTATATACACACAGCAGTCTTTTCCCATGAGGGCACAGGTCCCTTCTTTGGCCGCCAGCACTATGGTCAATGCCTGACGGTTTTGGAGGGCCATCTTTCGGATCACCCCTGTTTCTTTGGCCAGGGCTCTTAAACTTTCTCCGGTTTCATTTGCCATTATTTCAACTACTGCTTGACCTTAGGAGCCTTTTTGCATCGTGTATTACTCCCCCTAATGGTACTAAGGAAGCGCCAGTGGCCTCTTCCCAGGTTAAGGGGCTTATGTTATTTACATGCCATTGGGCATCTGTTGAGTCCCTTTTTCGCCTGAAATTGCAGAGGCGTTCTCGAGGGAAGGATCCTAGCACTCGGAATTGTGGAAAGAGGCGGGCGGGATAACAGATTCCTGACCAATTATCTGGTAATGTGGTATAAGCTTTGGTCCCACACACCCAGTGATGGCCTATTAAGGCCGGGAAAGGTCGGTTGCACCCATTTGTCTCATAGGTCTTTGCAAAGGAGGAGTAGTATCCCCCAAAGGGTACAGGGTAATTCTCCTTACTAGGAGTGGTGTTATTTGCATGACATTGGAAGATTGTATTGTTTTCACTAAGGTTACTGTAGGGGGAACATGAGATTGATTTCTCTGTCCCATTACACACCCAACACCAATGACCTTTTACCTCCACCACACTCATCAATTTAGATGCATTTATTCCCACTGCTTCCCAAGTGTCATTGCTGTTCCATATTTTGTTAAACGGACGAGGCCCTCCAGTGAGGTCTGGGGACTTGAGTGGGGTAGCCAGGACAGGAACACCAGTTTGAGAGTGGGCTGGGATGTGGCTGCAGACCCAGCAATTAGAAATATTTAAGGGTCTGAGCTATCCACACCTGCTGCTGGATAAAAGAATTGTCATCGTGGTCTCCCTAGAACGTAAGATACCAGCAGCCGAGGAACAGGCAGAGGCGCATGTTGGAGGCAAGGCTCTTCTGGGTCTGACAACCTCAACTGAGGGAACCACAGTCGGTTTTATGCCCACCAGGCAGTAGGCGCTAGGCTCGCTACTGCTTCTTTTTGTTTGTCGTCTGCTTCTGGCAACCCTTACGAGAGCGTAGATTGTAAGGTATTGCAGACTGTTCCTCTACGTCTTCTTCTGGAGTCAAAATTGACTCTGCGTGGTTCTGAGGTGATGATTGGTTTTCTGGGGATGGTGCCTTCTTACACTGTGAAGCATGTATCCACGCTGCGATGCCAGATAGTTTAACAGCCGTCTGTGTAGTAAGCAGTACCTGATGAGGACCTTCCACCGGGGCTCCAAGGAGTGCTTTCGTTGATGGCGCCGTATGTAGGCCCAATCACCTGGCTCGAGGTTGTGGCAAGCGTCGGAGGTGGGTTCCGTGGGCCAGGCAGCTCGAACCTGTGAATGGAAGTGACTTACAGCTTGCATTAGTCCCTTGCAATACTGAAGGAGCGCATTGTGAGTCAAGTTCAAGCCTGGGACGGGAGTAATGGTAGTCATAGCTCGCATAGGGCGTCCCATAACAATTTCAAAGGGACTTAATTTATGCCTTTGGGATGGAGTGGATCTCATGTCCATAAGGGCTAATGGTAAGGCTACTGGCCAGCTTAATCCTGTAGAGTCACAAACGTTAGCAAGCTTATTCTTAAGTACACCATTTCGTCTTTCAACTGCACCTGCACTCTGTGGGTGGTAGGGACAGTGCAACAGGTGTTTGATATGCAATATACGGTCCAGGTGTTGAACAAGTTGTTCAGTAAAATGTGTACCCCGATCACTGGACAGAGTAGCAGGCATTCCCTTGGCAGGCATAATATGATTAACAAACATTTGGCAACAGACAGTGAGTCAGCCTTGTGACAAGGAAAGGCTTCAATTCAACCAGGGAATAAACATACCATAACCAATATAAATTCATATTGTTGACACTTTGGCAACTTGATTTTGTACAAATGCCTATGCAAGAACGGTGCTTGAGGCAGGCCCTGGAAACCCTGGACCACTTTTACAGGTTTACCAATATTATGGCTTTGGCAAATGGTACAGGCTGCACAGTGGTGGGCTGCAAAAGAGCTAAAATGGGGGGCCAACCATCCTGTCTTAGTTACAGCAGAGACCATCCCCTCCTTTCCGACATGCGGAAAACCGTGTAGCAGGGCGGCCAGAGATGGGTAGAGTGAAAAGGGGGTACAAAGGCGCCAGTAGGCGAACACCAAAGAGAATCGGGATGTAGAGAGCAACCTTGGGCAACCCAGGATTCTTTCTCGGTTTCTGGGGCAGAGTCTTGGAGCAGGGTGAGGTCAGTGAGGGACGGCGGCGGTATAGAAACAGAAAGGGAACCTAGAAATGCATCTGGGGAAGGTTCAATGGCAGCAGCATGTTTAGCAGAGGCGTCAGCAAATGCGTTACCCTTAGCAACATGAGTATCCGCCATTGAGTGGCCAGGGCACTTAACAATAGCTAGGGCAGACGGAAGTAAAACTGCATACAGAAGGGCAACGATGTAGGGCCCATTTTTTAATAGGGGGAACCGGCGGAGGTAAGGAAACCCCGAGTTTGCCAGAGGGTGCCAAAGTCATGTACAACCCCAAAAGCGTAGCGGGAGTCAGTGTAAATGGTGGCGGAGCGTCCCTCCACCAAAAAGCAGGCACGGGTGAGGGCAACTAATTCAGCGACTTGTGCTGGGGTTACAGAAGGTAAAGGTGCAGCTTCCAGGGTTTCAGAGAGTGAAGCTACAGTGTATCCTGCAAGGAGATGACCTTGGTTGTCTCGAAAACAGGAACCATCAGTAAATAAAACAAGGTCAGAGTTAGGGAGAGGGACATCAGAAAGGTCAGAGCGTGGGACGGTGACAGCAGAGACCGTTGCAAGGCAGTCGTGGGATCACCGTCGTTAGACAAAGGAAGGAGAGTGGCAGGGTTTAACTGAGAACAACGCTGTATGGTGATATATGAAGCTGATAGTAGTAAAAGTTCGTACCTGGTAAGGCGGGCAGAGGAGAGGTGGCCTGTGATACATTGTAGCAGAAGCGTTTCCACAGAGTGAGGGCCCAGGAGGGTAAGAGGAGAGCAGAGAACAAGGGAATCGGACATTTCGACTAGGCGCGCTGCAGCAGCCACAGCACGCAGGCAGGGGGTAAGCCTTGGGCAACAGGGTCTAAAGTGGCGGCGAAATAAGCCACTGGGCGGTTCCTTTCTCCGTGCATCTGAGTAAGAACTCCAAGTGCACACCCAGATTGTTCGTGGCAGAGAAGGGTAAAAGGCTTGGAATAGTCAGGCAGCCCTAAGGCGGGGGCAGAAGCCAAACCCTGTTTGAGGGATGGAAACAAAGGCAGAATCGGCCTCAGGGGGCCACGGCATGGGGTCAGGCACAGAGAATCGAGTGAGTTCCTGGAGAGGTTTTGCAAGGGAGGCATATTGGGGAATCCATTGTCTGCAAAATCCAGCCATGCCTAAAAACTTCCAGACCTGGCGTGGGGAGTGGGGTCGGGGAAAGCTAAGGATAGCTTGGACGCGGGTGGGAGAAAGTGCACGGGAACCCTGGGAGAGGAGAAAGCCAAAGTATGTGACAGAAGCTTGACAGAGTTGTAGTTTAGAGCGAGAAGCCTTGTGACCTTATTTGCTAGGGCAGTAAGGAGCACTAAAGAGTCAGTTTCACAGGCCGACAATGAAGGGGAACAGAGGAGTTGATCATCTACATACTGGACTAGTGTGGACCTGGACGGGAAAACAAGGTCAGCAAGGTCTCGGGTTAATGCTTGGGAAAAATACGACGGGCTTTCAATATACCCCTGGGGAAGCATGGTCCATGTTGCCCCTTATAAGAAAAGGCAAACAGGAACTGGGAGTCAGGGTGAACCGAGACAGAAAAGAAAGCAGAGCACAAATCAACAACAGTAAAATTTCCTGAGGTTCCCTGGTGTTCTGTCATTGCTGTGGGACAAAGTAAGGCTGGGTACTGTCGGGCTGTGCCGACAGGGGGTCTAGCTGGTTGTTTACAGTAATTACAAACACCCCCAAAACCCGAAAATCCAGTTCCACGGCCCCTTCCGTGACCACATCCCCCTCCCCAGTACTGTTTACTTCGCCCTGAATAATGCTGTATTTGCAGGGCCATTAACTTTTGGGAAGATTGTTCCTCCTTTCCCATTAGAGTGCGATGGCAGTGTTCTGCCACTGATTGCAATTTATTCATGGTTTTAGTTTCCCACCCAACACTTACTCGCTTTAGCATACTGCCATTAGCAGGTAGGAGGCCATTAACAAACGCATCAGCCAGGGCACCTTCCCATTTTCACCCGGTTGCTGTATACCAGAATGTTGCAGAAAAAACATCAGTCAGCCGGGTGCGATAGTCACCCGAACTTTCTCCCTGTCACTGTTTACAGCAATGTATGGCTGTCCAGTTTGTTTTTGGAGTCCATACTCGAGGGGTAGCCTCATGTAGGTTTTTAGCTCGGTCTTTACACTTTTCCGGTATTCAGCATCAGGACCAGTGTCTGGTAAAGTAGAATGGCGCTCACTGATGGGCCAATTGGCTGCTGTGAGCCATTTTTCATGCTCGCTAGAGGTTACAAGTAGCTTGCACAGCTGCAGGAGGTCTGTCTCAAAGAGGGTTCATAGGTGTTGCACACTAACAAAAATTCCTCTCTAAATGTGGTAGGATTTTCCAGGGGCTTTGGAAAGCCTTTTACAATTGAAAGGAGCTCTGTACGAGTACAGGGTTTATAGCTCCAAGTGGGACCCTCTTGTTGGGGAGCCTGGATAGGTTTAGAGCCAGAGCGTAAGCGTTGGGCCCAATCAGTGTCCAGGCTCTCTTCGTATATATGGGGGAAAACAGAGGAGTCGGGCAGACTGGAGGGTTTCGGGGGAACGGGGGGGTTTTCTTTATGGGTCTGAGTGGTACCGCAGGAATGGGCCTGGGCGGTATTGGACGATCCGGACTGGTCTGAAGTGGAGACCCCCTAGGAGTTGTTGTGACCGCCTATTGATCCGACGCAAGGATGCCAGGCCAATTAATGCGTCTTCCTCATCGTCATACCCAGAATTTAACAAGGGGTTTTCTTCGTCCTTTCCCACAATGAGATGGGAATATGAAGGGAGTTGGGATCGATCCTGGTCTTCTCGGAGAACGGGGTAAAGGGGAGCGCTCGGTCTGGTGGTGGGAGAGGAGGCTTCTAATAAAGCTTTGAACTTATCATTTGAATCTTTGAGAGAGGCAAGTTTTGATTCTGTCCACCAATGATTTGCCTCTTCTCACCACTGCATGAAACAATCAACCTCTCCTTTTGCCAATTAAGTTTTAGGTTGGCCGAGTTTGTCTTTTAAGATGTCTACTCAGTCTTTGTCCCAAGATCCTAACAGTGGCCACTGAATTTTGGGATTCTCCTGAGTTAGCCTAGACCATTTTTCCAGAAATTTACAGGAGTCCGGACCCTTCCTAAATTACATAAAATGAGCTGGCGTTCCTTTAGGGAACTGTCCCGACTTAGACGTCTGGTTACCCATACAGGAGGACTTTACACACCAATCACACAAGAAGGAAAATTGGGTTCGTCAGAGCGATGCCCGGTGCAACACACAAAAGGAGCCCACAGGCTACTGCCTCAATCGCCCTTGCTTTCACCCCAAGGGTTTTACCCAAGGTGCGGTGCGGCTGCGATTGTGCAGATTTCACTCACTCAGACTGCGGGGACAGGAACCCTTTGGTCGGCCGATCCCCGGACGGAGACGGCACCCAGACTCAAACACACCACAGGGAGGACGGATAGACACAGAGACAAGACAGTCCTCAGTCCGGACAAAACACAGAAATAATTACCTGACCAGATTCCTGATGTCAGATCCCGGGATCCCTACCAGAACAGAGTGGGAACCAACAGGTTCGATGGTGTAGACTTCACTGTGGTCATGCACCCTTCCGTTCTGGCGGAGGACCGCTCGGGCCAAATGCCCAGGTGCCGGCTTGCCACAGCCATCCTAAGAATGGTCAGGAGTCACACGGCCCCAGTGAAGACGGTTGCCATCTCAGTGGAACCTCCAAATTGTCAAAGTCAGATTCAAGACTCACAAAATTTGTCAGACCACTCTGTTTATTAGCAAAGCGCTTTGCCAATGCACCCAGATATGTGAGTCCCAAGCACAGGCACAAGCTATCTTATATATACAGATAAGAGGAGACAAACTTAACATAAGGAACAGACAAATATACATACATATCTTATTTGCATACTTTTACCAATCTCCTAGCTCAGTAGGAGCTCTTAAGCTCATTAGTTTAAGAGGACCCATTGTCTCACACCTTAATGTTTCTCTTCCTGACAACTATATTTCAACAAACAGCAAGAACAAGCAGCATTTCTTTAATGAATTATAGTTACAATATAATTCATTCTACTTTCACAGCACCTTAGAGAGGTGAGAAGCCATGCTTCAATTAGCCAAATCCAGGACATAGTATAGATGAGCTACTTTCCTTTAAAAAAACAACCCTTCAATGTTTTCGTCTTTTCTAATAGTTATTTCTCACATTTGACATTTACACCAAAATGATACTTTGGTGAGAGGCATGTTAGAAATATTCAGTTTAGATTGCTAGAAAATAAATGCAAAAGGCATACAATTATAAGTTTAAATGCTAACATCATAAATCAGTGTGCTATCCTTTATCAAGATTTCTTTGCTTCCACCTCTAGCCCCCTGCCCATATCAAACAGGTATGTTTAACAAGGGGAACTTCCTGTTTCATTTGTCTATTTACCATCTTGATTAAAGTTATTATTTTTAACAATGAAAATGCACAATACTTTTAAACCCTATGTGTACACTACCCTCCCTGAACATCCACAATAGTCTAGTCTCACTAGTCTGTTCGGCATTCTGCAGCAAGGTCTTGCAGGAGATGAGAAGTCCCTTTAAAACAAACGTATTTTATACTTCCTGCTTGCAACCTGGTGAAGTTATACAATAACTCGTGTCATGACATTGCATTGCAATAATGATCCTGATGACACAATGTTCACCACATTAAAACATTAAAAGCGTATCCCTCAAGTCAAGACAAAGTTTTAAATGTGGCAGAGCTGTTTTTTACTGGAAGGTTAAACCTGTCTTTTTTACAAAGGAGGAATTATCATAATATATTGTCAATATATTTCAAGTATACTTAAAATAGTGTTGCCAGCTTTCATGATTTTCCATCATTAAATAATGCTATTGCATATCTTTATTAATGAGTGGGAAGAAAATATAAAATCATTGCTCAAGTTTCCAAATAACACTCAAATTGATGAAGTGGGAAATAAAGGTAAGGACAGGTCAGTTATACAAAGCAATCTGGATTGTTTGGTAAAATGGACTGATTTGAACAAGTGTTTTAATATAGTCAAATGCAAGGAACAAAAAGTGTAGGATGCAATAGAATGGGGGACTGGCTGGCTCCTGGAAAGCAGTGACTCTGGAAAGGAGGTAAGGGTCATCAAGGTAAATCAACTGAACATGAGCTCCTTATGTTTTGTAGTGGCTGAGCAGCCTTCTGTATATGCAGGAGATTGCTGAATAGGATTGGGAAAGTATACAGCATTGGTAAGAGCAGAGCTATGTTCAGTTCGAGTGTCTACACTTCAAAAAAAGATGTTGAAAAGTCAGAAGGGCTGATACTGATTTTACTTCTAGTGTTTGCGCTTTGGTTAGTGGGAGCTGTGCCTTTAAGAACAGGGTGGGACACTTACAGAATTTGTCTGAAGAAAATCCAGAACAAGGAAGGGTCAGGAGATTTTGCCTGTGTTTCCAGAGGGGAGAAACCTGTTTGTGTGAGCTCCAAAAAGGTCAGAAATATATTTAATACATTTAAACCCGTAAAGCAGCCTCAGGGTGTTGCTAATGAACCTCTCTCCTGTAAATCAGATATGAATCCATACCAGTACAGGCAGGATTAAAAATTGTTCCTGATAGATTTCAGAGTAGCAGCCTTGTTAGTCTGTGTCAGCAAAAAGAAAAGGAATATTTGTGGCACCTTGGAGACTAACAAATTTATGCTGAAATAAATTTGTTAGTCTCTAAGGTGCCACAAGTATTCCTTTCCTTTTAACTGACAGATGTTTCATGATCCTGATATGAGTTTAGTGGACTCCATTTTCAGCTCCCACCTCCCAAACTCACAACTATAGTTTGCACTGGGTTATACAACCCAGGAAACTACAGACCAGTTAGTTTAACTTCTGTGCCGGGAAAATAATGGAGCAAGTAATTAAGGAAATCATCTGCAAACACTTGGAAGGTGGTAAGGTGATAGGGAATAACCAGCATGGATTTGTAAAGAACAAATCATCTCAAACCAATCTGATAGCTTTCTTTGATAGGATAACGAGTCTTGTGGATAAGGGAGAAGCGGTGGATGTGGTAGACCTAGACTTTAGTAAGGCATTTGATACGGTCTCGCATGATATTCTTATCAATAAACTAGGGAAATACAACTTAGATGGGGCTACTATAAGGTGGGTGCGCAACTGGCTGGATAACCGTACTCAGTAGTTATAAATGGTTCCCAATCCTGCTGGAAAGGTATAACGAGTGGGGTTCCGCAAGGGTCTGTTTTGGGACCGGCTCTGTTCAATATCTTCATCAACGACTTGGATATTGGCATAGAAAGTACACTTATTACGTTTGCAGATGATACCAAACTGGGAGGGATTGCAACTGCTTTGGAGGATAGGGTCCTAATTCAAAATCATCTGGACAAATTGGAGAAATGGTCAGAGGTAAAGAGGATGAAGTTTAATAAGGACAAATGCAAAGTGCTCCACTTAGGTAGGAACAATCAGTTTCACACATACAGAATGGGAGGAGACTGTCTAGGAAGGAGTACGGCAGAAAGGGATCTAGGGGTTATAGTGGACCACAAGCTAAATATGAGTCAACAGTGTGATGCTGTTGCAAAAAAAGCAAACATGATTCTGGGCTGCATTAACAGGTGTGTGGTGAGCAAGACACGAGAAGTCATTCTTCCGCTCTACTCTGCGCTGGTTAGGCCTCAACTGGAGTATTGTGTCCAGTTCTGGGCACCGCATTTCAAGAAAGATGTGGAGAAATTGGAGAGGGTCCAGAGAAGAGCAACAAGAATGATTAAGGATCTAGAGAACATGACCTATGAAGGAAGGCTGAAGGAATTGGGTTGGTTTAGTTTGGAAAAGAGAAGACTGAGAGGGGACATGATAGCGGTCTTCAGGATCTAAAAGGGTGTCATAAGGAGGAGGGAGAAAACTTGTTCATCTTAGCATCTGAGGATAGAACAAGAAGCAATGGGCTTAAACTGCAGCAAGGGAGGTTTAGGTTGGACATTAGGAAAAAGTTCGTAACTGTCAGGGTGGTTAAACACTGGAATAAACGGCCCAGGGAGGTTGTGGAATCTCTGGAGATATTTAAGAGTAGGTTAGATAAATGTCTATCAGGGATGGTCTAGACAGTATTTGGTCCTGCCATGAGGGCAGGGGGCTGGACTCGATGACCTCTCGAGGTCCCTTCCAGCCCTAGAATCTATGAAATTCTTTGGGGCAAGAAATTTCTCTTGCTGTGTCTGTATGGGGTGGGGACCCTAATCACTGCGGGGCTCCTCTCACTGGAGCTCCTGCACCAGAAGCCAAACCTGCCACAAACCTGCGCTGTGAGGGACATGCACCCATGCGATGTGCGCAAGGGCAGGTCAAAAATCAAAGGGCAGACAAAGGATTGGGGTTAGAAAACAAACCCTTCTGCTTTAGGGCTCGGCATGATTGTGAGGGGCCTATGGATCATGGAGCCACGTGGGGCTGGTGTTGCTCTAGCTCAGGCAGGGGTGAAACTCGGGCTGTGCCCCGAGTCCCAGGGGTGCGGCTGCAGCGCGGGGAGCTGGGCCGGCGAGGAGAAGCTGTGGGGGGGCTGGGAGCAGCAGGGGGGCTCGGGGCGCTAGGCGGAAGGGAAGGAAAGTCCGTGCGGCCCGTGGGCGCGAGGCTGCGGGAGGGACCCAGCCGGGCGGCTACAAGCGCAGCAGCCCCCGCCGCGCTCCCCCCGCCGCGCTTTCCATTCCTGCCCGAAGGGGCGGGGCCAGCCGGGCGCTCCCCTCGCGGACACTAGTGACGGGCGCAGCACGGGCTCGTACCGGTCACGTGGGGGCGGCGGGCCGCTGGGCGTGTGCGTGTGCGGCGTTAAAAGGCCGGATCGCGGCGCCGCGCCTGAGGCGCGAGGAGCGGCGAGCCCGCGGCGGGGCTGGGGGGTGAGTCACTGACGGGCGGCGCGGGGCGGGGCCCGGCTCTGGGGGCGCCCGCCGGCCGGGGCCCTCTGGCAGCGGTGCCGTGTCAGGGGCCTCGCCCGCCGGCTCCTCCGGGCTCGGGCCGCCGCGGGAGCGGCCGGCGCCCCTCCAGCCTGGCCGGCGGGCGCGCTGCCGCCGAGCAGCCCCCCGGGGCTGAGGCGCGGGGACCCCCGGGGTCTGTCGTTGGGCAGGAGCGGGCGGCCCGGGGGTTGGGTCGCTGCTGTCGCGGGGGGGTGGGGGTCGCTTCTGCTTTCTGTAAACCGTGTTACCTCCCTTCAGCGCTCGTCCTGTTCCAGCCGCTACCCCCCCCGCCGCCGCTGCCGGGGGGGTGTGTGCGCCCCTCACTGCGACACCCGACACCCCCCGAGCGACATCCCATAGTCCAGCCACAAGCCCGCTAAGCCTCTAGGGCGTTTGTCCTCGTTAACGACTCTAACACGCAAAGACTGTCAGGCATGTTAATTACACAACACGTTAAACGGCTCTCGGGACAAGAAGAATCTCGATCTTCATAGCAATTGTAAACATTAAAGCTCTTCCTAAGATTATATTTCCTTTGTTTCCTTTAGAAAAGGAATCGTGTGGTCTGAATAGTAAAATCAAGACCTTTTCCTGGAAAAGGCACATATAATAGTTTAAACTCATTATTTCTTTAACTAGAAGAACTTAATGCAGAGGAATCTTGAGTTATTGGTTTAGTAATGGCTGGGGAATAACCACATAGATGGTGACAGAGTGCATCCGACATCGTGGGTATTCACCCACGAAAGTTTATGCTCCAATATGTCTATTGGTCTATAACAGGGGTCTCAAACATGCAGCCCGAGGGCCACGCCATAGGCGCTGACTCCACTGGCAGCCAAGCTCCAAACGTTACTGAGTGTTTATATTTTATTAAAACCCCTCTTTGCATTACAGTTTTTAAAAAGTTAATACATTGACTTAATAGAATACTATATTGCTCTTCATTTTTTTTTCATTTTTGACTGTACTTTTGTATTATTGTATGAAAAGGTTTCAGTGATGCGGCCCTCGGGCCAATTTACTAGTTCTCATGTGGCCTTCGTGGTGATTTGAGTTTGAGATCCCTGGTCTATAAGGTGCCACAGGACTCTTTGTCACTTCTACAGATCCAGACTAACACGGCTACCCCTCTGATACTTGACACATAGATGGTGTGTATTTAAAAAAAAAGAAAGTGTAGGCTTACTTTAATGGACAAGCTGAGATACTATTCTCCTCCCCCCCCCCCCCAAAAAAAAAAAGAGAGACTAATATATGCCCCTGCTTTGTATCTAATGGAGCTGAGTTAGACTATATAAAAGATCTTGAAGCCTGTAATTCAGAAGAGCCTGGTTTAATTTACCAGGTATTTACTAGTTGGAGGCTACTAAAAATAAGTTGGGGTACTGCCCGGGGCAACACCCTGGCAAGAACTCTGTTCTCTCTTCCCCCTACCCAACCTCTCAAATAACTGCAGGGGAGGAGAATGCAGGGATCCTTAAGAGTATTTTTCTTGGGTTGTTGGATGGGGACTGGGATGGCACTTCAGCTTTCATATTAGCCTCTAACTCCAGGGAGGGCAAACTATGGCCCATTGGCCAGATCCGGCCTGTCAGGGCTTTCAGTCCGGCCTGTGGGATTGCCAGCCCCATGGTGCAGCGTGGCTAAGGCAGGCTCCCTACCTGCCCTGGCCCTGCACCGCTCCTGGAAGCGCTTAGCACCATGTCCCTGAGGCCCCTGGGTGGGGCTTTGTGCGCTGCCTTTGCCCGAAGGTACCACCCTTGCAGCTCCCCTTGGCCAGGAATGGGGAACCACAGCCAATGGGAGCTTTGGGAGTGGTACCCACGGGCGAGGGCAGCGCGCAGCTGTCTGCCCCACCCCACCCCCAGGAGCCACTTCCGGGAGTGGTGCAGGGCAAGGGCAGGCAGGGAGCCTGCCTTAGCCCTGCTGCGTGCCACTGGCACCCTCCGGAGCTGCTTGAGGTAAGTGGCGCTGGGCCAGACCCCACACCTGAGTCTCTCCTGCACCCCCAACCCCCTGCCTTGAGCCCCCTGCTGCACCCCAAACCCCTGCCCTGAGCCCCTCCTTTACCCCAAAACCCTGCCCTGAGCCCCTTGCACATTGCACCCCCTCCTACACCCTGCATTCCCTCCTGCACCCCAACCCCCAGCCCTACATTCATGGCCCTGCATACAATTTCCCCACCCAGATGGGGCCCTCAGGCTGAAAAGTTTGTCCACCCCTGCTCTAACTAGTAGATATGTGAAAATAGAAGCTCCTGTGAAAGTTATAGAAATGCTCCTACTTTCTAACAGCCACTTTCTCTCGTCCCTTCTTCTTTTTACCCCTGCCTCTTATTCTAAAGGGAAGTCCCGATAATGTTCAACTCCAGAACAGCACAGATGCTGAAAGTGCAAGAAGAGAGCCCACTGTTACCTAGGGACTCCTTAGAGTCAATCTCATAGCACATCTCATGTGAGGCCTGACATCCTCACATGCAAGAAATGATTGACAGTGATTGGCCAAAATACAGCCCCAAGTAGGTCCATATGGATGCTCCATCTCTGCTGATCATCAGACTCTGAGGTGATCATAGAGAATTCAAGAGTACATGTTGCTGTCTCCAGGATAACCAGAAGATAGATTTATGAAGATTAAGCCTTGAAGAACTTCCTTATGGAAAGACTGTTGTTGGTTGGCGTCCGTTAGTCTCGAGAGACGATGGATATGCGCCCATGGGGAATGTTTAGTTGATGGTTATGCAGCGTCTGTTATGGCTGTAGAGCCCCACACGAGAGTGGCAGTCTCGATTGCATTTGCTACATTTGAAGGCGGTGTCAGCTGTGGGTTGGAGCCGCTGCTTCCTTTTTCGTTGAACCTGCTTTTCCTCGGCAAGCTGCCGCAGCTTGTCTTCGCCAGTTTTCAATCCAGCAGTCAGAGTGTGTCTCCATCTGCATCTGTCCTGGGCGAGCTCTTCCCAGCTGTTGATGTCGATTTGATGGAAAGACTGAGGCCTCCCTAAAAAGATCCTTTGCATCTTTTACCTGTTGCAGCAGCTTATACTTCCTAAGCAGCAGTTAGACATATATGGATAAGAACTCCTCTATTTATTTTTTTTCAAATTCTACTGAGTTCTTGGCTTCAGTGACACCACTAACTACTCTTAGTAGAAGCGCGGACAGATCAACTACAAAAGCTTAATGATTAATAAATCTTTTAAATGGTACAGTGATTTTGGAAAAATGCTTGTGACATGAGCAGGAACTACAAAATGATTACATGTATTATATTTTTGAGGTGCCATTGTGGGTCCATTCTTAGAATGTGCACAAATGAACACAAATTTATGTGTGAATATCATGGTGTCCTCCCCAAAATGACAGCTGTTATCGAGTACAGAATAAATTGTATGAGAATGTCAAGCAAATATGAGTTACATAATTTCTTGGATGACAAGGCTATAAAATTCTTTTTTGTGATTCTTATTTATTCCTCTAGCAAATTCCTGTAGTTATTTTGGAATAATCTAAAATAAGGCTAAATTCAAACTTTATTAATGTGGTGGGTTGTGTGGTGGTTCCTCTCCGCCCCCCCCCTTAAGTTAACACTTGTAGTAATTTTCTACTTGTGTTGTAACATTTTCCATCTGGATTTACTGGATGAAACAGCAGATAACAAATGCAATATGTGATATAATTTATATAGGGTTCTGTTGGTTTCTACTTCCATTTTAACTACATTTTTAATATCATTCAAAATAATGAGAGAGCTGGTTGAAATTTGGAAGTTTAGTCTATTGGAATATCAACTAAAAACAGGAGAAAAGTAACTAATTCACAAATTTTCCATCTTTCTTTGATCAGCTATGGAGCTGGGAGGGGGGAGAATCGCAAGATCCCACCTTTTCCCCCCCCAAATCCTATTTTTTCTCTCCCCCAACCCTTTTGTTGATTACCTATTTAATGCTTTATAAAAACAGAACTGCAGACATGAAATGGCATAACTTCATCAAATTCCAGTTAAGGCCGCTAAATGCAATTCAAGAGCATCATTAAACTTATTCTTAAGACAAACTCCATACTTTAAAAAGTTTTGAACTTACAAAGTGAAGATCCATAAACAATTCTGACTTATCTTCGCAATCAGTTCATGCACACACATCATTAAACAGAAAAATTCTCAGTAAGGAACATCCAAACAATCTTAATTCTCCTTGTGTAACAAAACAGTCATAGCTGAAAAGTCTAAATGAACGGTACCTATTCATCCCTTAGCTTTCTCCCAAAACTGCATATGTCTTTAATACCTGCTTTTTATTTTTTTTTCATACAAGAGTTTTAAAAAGTTTAGCTTTCAATGCACAAAATGAAAGAGAGAAAGTGTAAGCCCATACCCTCTACCACTCCCCGGGATCCTTCCATGCAGCTCTGTGAGTTAATTTTGTGTGTCTGTAATATGTATAGGGGAAGTGAGGGTTAGGACCATGGCTGCAGAGCCACTCCAGCAGTGGCCAGTGTAGCTGTCCATGGGGCCACCTGAGCAACTGGTCCTGGGGTCAGCCGCACTGACCACTGCAGAAGTCACGGAGGTTGCAGGAAGTTACGGAATCCGCGACACAGAGTCCTAGTTGTAAAATACAGAACTATTCTGTTTGATTGGCTGTGTGAGCTGAGTGTTAAGGACTATGTCAAATTGTGGTGATCACAAGTTTTGATTTGTATAACCAGTTATCTGTTTTAGTATGGATGTACTTAATTATCTTCTCCTGAGCTGCAGTTAGCAATCTCAACTGTAACCTATATTTTGTTTGTTCAGTCATTTTGTTGTGAACTGGATGAGCCCTAATCAGATGTCTGAGTCTGACAGGCCACTTAAACTACAAGTACTCTGAGAGGAAACTCATGAAATGCAGCCCAGGCAGCTGAAGTGCTTGATAAGTTTGGTCTTCGTATAAACATCTCAGGGTTCTTGAAATTGGAGCTCACCAAATATGGTGGGTCTAAGTTTCCCTTTTATCTTCAGCATGGGCAGTGTAAAGATAGGTATATCAGAGTATGGAAAGGGGAGGAAAGGTTCTCAATGTGTGTCTACATGGCTAGCAAGTGTCAGCTGACTTGGGCTCGTGGGGTTCAGGCTAAGGGGTTGTTTAACTGCACTGCAGACACTCGGGCTCCAGCCCGAGCTCTGGGACTTCCCCTCCAAACATCTACATCTCAATTAAACAGCCCCTTAGCCTGAGCCCCTAGAGCTTGAGTCAGCGGACATGGACCAGTCGCAGGTTTTTAATTGCAGTGTAGACATACCCTTAGACTCTTAGTCTAAAGTCTGACAAGCAAAGCAGAGCTTCTATAGTTGCTTATGCACCTTTTACATTTCTTAGATCTTGTGTGGGTAACAGGCTTCTTTTGAGGAGATGAATGGTGAAAGGTTAATCTGCCTGTTTAATCAGGTTTGATGTTTCTTGTAGCTGGACACCATGAGATACACATTTTATGTTGCATGCTGGGAATGTGCTGCTTTATTCAACTGTATATGAATAGACCGTGAAACATCTGGGGAACAGAAAACCTTAAATCTGAATAAGTTTTCAAAAACATCAGGACATAAAATGCTGGTTTATGGGAAAAATCTTGGATGGTTAGCTTCAGAAGTTTCCATTCATCTCTGGTTCCACATGCTCATCTTTATAAGACACTTTTTGATCTGAAACTTACTAATTATTAGTCTCTCCCTAGAAGTGGTATTATTGTGTTTTTTGGTGGAGAATCCATTCAGCTGGCTTGAGTTCTGTGCGGATAAATACTTTTCTTCTATTTTTGGGGGTGGGGAAAGAGAGAAACAAATCACAGTTCTTTTCCCCCGGTACTTTGAAACATGGCAAATAGTTCTGAGGAGTACATTCACCAACGAGTTTGGAAAGTGAATGGGGTGTACAACACAATAGTTATGAACTGATAATTGGGTACGTTGCCCACATCATTTTTGTGAGCTTTCCATTATTAAGCTGTTAAATGAATATCCTAATCAGTTGTTCTGGAGCACAGTGTTGCCCTATGAGATTGCCTCTGAGGGCTTGTCTACACTATCCGTCTGATCGGTGGGCAGCGATTGATCCAGCGGGGGTCAATTTATCGTGTCTAGTATAGATGCGATAAATCGACCGCTGAACGCTCTCCTGTCGACTCCGGTACTCCACCAGAATGAGAAGCGGAAGCGGAGTCGACGGGAGAGCGTCAACTGTCGACTTACTGCAGTGAAGATGCCGTAGTAAGAAGATCCAAGTACATCGACTTCAGCTACGCTATTCATGTAGCTGAAGTTGCGTAACTTAGATCGACCCTGTGCAGTATTGTAGACAAGCCCTGAGAAAGAAACTGTCGTATCACTAGGAGCAGGCTTAAAAGTTAGCATAATAGGGAGTGTGTCCATTTAGCCCACTAAATTTGAGGTGCAATATGAGATGGTATATTGCATAGTGTTATGTACTTGCAGGTTGGGGTTTAACATAGAGCTTGTATGGCAGAACTAGCTAGCTATATTTTTATTTTGATAACAGTTGTTGACAATTGAGTACATCACAACTTCCCCTGTAATATTGCTTCTTTAAAGATCTCATCAGCTAGGATTTTCACTCTTGGGCTCAGCTTCTTAGCTTGAACTGCACAAGTTGTAAAGAGTTTTGGCCCCCAACCACAGTGGGAACAGGATGGAGGTTGGTCCACTGGTGGTGGTCACATGACACTCAGCTTAATTGCTGCCATAAGAAACTGGTCAGAAGCTTCCTTTTGGCTATGTACAGCAAAGAAGTTCTGCAGGAGCTGTGCCTCTGCCAGTCATTGCTCCGGCTCTTCTCTCTCAATTGCTTCAAAGCCATTGGGGATCCTTTTTTAGTAAGTCTCTTCCTTTCAGTTATGTCCACACCATTTAGCATACCTTGCTTGAGATGTGGCTTGTTTGATGCTCAGCTGCATCTGTCTATATCTGTGTCTTGTGCTTTGGTGTCTGCTTCCATTCCAATGTTCTTGGTACTTCAGCATCTTTTAGCTATACACCTGTTGAGGAGTGAGTTATTTTGGCAGCCCTTCAGGGCCCTGCCTTAGTATTGGTGTTCTCAGTGGATCAATACTTCTGTTGCACTGTGCTCTGCTGCCTATCAGCATTCACTGCCTGGCATTAGTATCTGTACTGTTTAGGTGCTTGTGTTTGCAGAGACTGTCTCACCACCTTTGTCAGAGATGAAGAGAAGCACTACCTGGATGCCCCCTTCTTATTTTCGGTTTGTGGTCCGAGTATTGGCTTTGTATGATGCCTTCCTAATCAACACAAGGCTGCTCAGCAGCTTCAAATCACATGAATGGGACAGACTTATGTTGATGACTGATGGGGCACTGGAACAGCCTTAACTGTGCCTTTCTGCACCTAACCCTGCACTGTAGTGACACGGGGTGGGGAGGGGGGAATAGATTTATTTTAAGAGACATTAGATTAATCCAAGTTGGGATCACAAACACTATAATGCCTTAATCATAATCCTATGGTTATTGTATGGGGTCAATACAGAATGGAGATGAGGCTTCCCTGGGTGCCCCAACTGTGCATTTCCATATCCTAACATGTCTGCATTTTTTACGTTTACCCTTAATTTTGAATTTCCTGTGTTTATAAATGCTTGGTTTTGGATTACCCCTGTAATGTATTTTACCTTGAATTACTGATATCTATTTTCAAACATAACTCAATTTTAACATAATTTTGTCTGGGAATCATACAAAATATTACAATATGCTTTTAAAACATTTTGTCCTCCACAAATATTTTTCCAAAGTGTATGGCTGAAATAAAAGCCATGATGATGTAAGGTTTTATTGGCATTTGTTTGGAATGACCTGCATAGCTGATTTATGGCATAACCCCTGAGCTGATCCACCAATGGTGTTCATACATTCTTATTCTATAGTCTAAACATATCCATTTTGTTTCTTTGGTTATTTTGCATTGCTGTTCTTTCACCAGTCTGTTATGTGGAAGCCACAACATGCCAGTATTTGGTTTTGCTTCTTTTCCATCATTGGTCTTCTTTTTTCTTCAGTCATGTTAGCATATGAGATATATGAATCGGTGGGCAAGGAGAGCAAGAATCCGTGAAATGTTCATTATCTAAATGCTTATTTTTGGTTACAGATAAAGATGCCGGAATCTGACCTAGTTGCAAAGATGCTTCGAGCTGTTCTCCAGTCCAATAAAAATGGAATACCCTTGCCACAACTGCAGGGGGAGTACAAATCCTTGACTGGGGATTGGATCCCTTTCAAACAGCTAGGACACGCTACGCTGGAAGAATACCTGAAGACTGTTCCAGGAGTTGTCAAAGTAGAAATTAATAAAATGGGTGAGGTAAGAAAAGCTTCATAACAATGGCATGGGAATTGTAACAAATTATACAGTTGGTGGCTTTTTTCAAGTGGCTTGTTAAAGTGGCTTTGGAATTCATTGTAAGGCTTGCGGATCTCTAGCTTTGTGCTGAAGATTTTAGGGAGATCTCACACTCTTGGTCTAGCAACAGTGTTTCCCACAAGTGCTAGCAATAGTGGGAGCACCAGTGTCGTAATCTTTTACCATATGGCTTAGTCTTGTTTTGAGTGTGTTTAGATAATATAGTGGTTGTGACAAATATGGCAATTTCCTGCAATATCTTTAGGATATCCTACTTTATTAAGCTTAGGTATTGTGGGTCAGGGACTGTATGGGGGAGGAAGACCACAGCTGTCCAGAAACTAAGAACAAGTGGGATATGATTAGGCAAATTCACTTAGGTTGTAACACTTTCAGTGGGGTGCCACCACCTGGAGAAGTTCACATATACTGGTTCCAACTGGATTTTCCAGAGACCAGCAGACTGAGAGGACTTTTGGGTAAATAGCCTGAGTTTAAACTGAATCAGGACCTTCTTTCTGGTCCAGCAAATGGACAGGACCTTCTGTCCTGGGAGGTGGGGGAGGGGGTCAATCCTTTCTGGAGGGACTTTGACCTACTGGGGCTCCATAAGACTTGATGAGTGACCTCAGGTGAGCTTTTAGCATGCATATAGAAACACTGATTGTTTTTAATGTTTTCTCTGGAATGTTTTCACCTTAAGAATCAATGTGCTTGCTTAGAAAGAGCTATGTGGTAACTGCTGGCAGTTACACCGTTCAGAAGCCTTTGGAGAGGAGGCCAAGTGCAGCTATTCACCTGTTTAGGCAGTCTGGCTTGCTGGGGATATCACAGTGTAGGGAGGGAACTGTGCACCCTGGAAAAGCCCCCATCAAGAAGGGGAGAGAGATGGGTCTCTGTCTAAGAGAAGTGACAGCTGAGGATCCAGAAGCCAAGGGTAGGTGCTCTTGGAGAACCACAGAAGGGGAAGTACAGGTGCAGTTACCCTTTACTGTGACTGTGGTAAACTAGGCCTTTTAAAGTAAGTGTTACTGAAATGACAGCCCCAGTTGGAAGACAGCAGCTTCAGAGAACTTTGCTGCATGTCTTAAACTTGGCAATGTTTAGTTGGACTTATCCTAGTCTCCTTTGGTAGGATATTCTATAGCGTAGGACCCTGTGCTGGAAAGGCTCTACATACTATCTGCAGCAACCTGACCATGGGGGTCTCCCAGCAGTGGTTTGCTGGTTTGTCCGAGTTCTCAAGCCAGTCATGGAAGGAGAGGCAGTTCCTGGGAGGGTGTGAGATCTAGTGAATATCTTCGGCATCAAAAGTATGAACATCTCACTGTAGTCTTTCTATAAATGTTGAACTTCTACAATTTAAAGATAATAGAATTTAAGTAAATAGAAGAAATATTGTGTAACTTCTTTCATGGAGTCCAGAGAAGTTTGGACCTGATTATTTCCCTATGCCCGTTTTCTCCCCCCTTGAGCAGATCACTTGCCATGCTGTTGCTTGCGCTGAGACTGTGCGAATTGCTCAACTGGTAGCTTGCCAGAGAAGTTCAAAAAAGAAAATGGGACGACAGGTGAACTGCCAGATGAGATTAAAGAACACTGCTCCATTCACATTAGTTGGTAAGAATTCATAAGCTGGAAAACAGCTTCATGACAAATACTGTTAATGAAAACTATAGTCTCTTGTGGCAGAGCCTTTCCCTTATAACCTTCTGATTACAATGAATTGTGTATGCTGTTAATCAATTCACACTAGAAGAAAACAGTGCTGAAATATATATTTGTGCTTGGCAGTACTTTGAATAAACATACATGAGGAAGCTAATAGGAAAACAATGCTGTTGCTTACAAATGTACAGTGATGTTACTGGAATACAGTGTTGAAGGGTAGCTGTCTTTGGGTATGTCTAAAAGGCAATTAAAAACCTGCAGCTGGCCTGTGCCAGCTGACTCTGGCTGTGGAGCTGTTTCATTACAGTGTCGATTTCTGGACTCAGGCTGGAGCCTGGGCTCTAGGACCCTGTGAGATGGGAGTGTTCCAGAACCGGGGCTGCAGCCTATAAGTCTACACTGCAATGAAACAGCCCCGCAGCCTGAACCCCGTGTGCCTCAGTCAGCTGGCCACAGGTTTTTAATTGCAGTGTAGACATATCCTTTGTTAGGCTTTAGAATCAGGTCAGTTTTAGTCTGTGTGGGTCCACTCGTTATGAAAAGAGATTGGAGTCAGGGGTGAGAAGAATTATTTAAGGTCTCTTCCTGGACACAGGAGTAAGCCCCACCTGTGAGGAGAGCAGCAGCTGTTCTCATTGTTTTTGGACACAGATTGCCTCTGATCTCTGTGCTGCAGAGCTGCAACTGGGGTGTGCCCTCTATAAGAGTGATTCTTTGATTCCCAGCTGGGAAGGGAGAGGAAACAGGCTGTCTAACCAGCTCCTCTCATATTTCCTGGTGCCTGGAGCTGATCCCTCCCTGTAAGATAGGTGGAGAGTAAACTGGACAGAGCTCTCTCTTCCTTTCTCCTTCTAGTGGTAGACTAAAGGTCTACCCACAGGCAGATAAGAAACTGGTGGTGGCACTCCCTGTAAGAGCAGGTGATCAAAGGTTTATACTAAACTTAAACTGTAAAACGAATTAGTACAGTAATGTAGTAGCCCTCTGATCATGTTTTGCTAAAGTGTCAAAAGGGAGCACTATTGCTTATGTAGTAGCATTCAAACCAGAGATCCATTGTAGTTGATCCACCTACAAGTAGCACAAAGAGTTCTTGCAAGGCTTGTTAGGATGCTTTAAAAACATTCTGGAATGAAACTTGATGTAAAAAGCTCTTATCCTGTTTTTTATTAAAAACCAAAAAGCCTCCTACTTAACTGCCACACTCAAATTCCTGGAATGTGATAATTTTCTTTAGAGGGCCACCATTTTTGTGGCAGACCAGCCTGCTTGGTAGAAGAGGGTAATAATATGGATGTTGGAGTTCATTTAACGGAACCTAATCCGGTATTTTCTTAACTCCTAAGAAATAAAGTGCTGTTGCATGCTTCTAAATTTTCCCTGGTTGTTGATGTTCAGCGCTGTCTCCAGAGACTACCTTGTGTATCTTTTGTCTAATGTACAAACGATCTAATGCTCTAGGTGCATTAAACTAATAAAATTAACCATATCTGATTTAAACCCCCCTCCAAAAACTAATGATAAAACCATCTGAAGTGACACAATAAAGCAAGTCCATAAATAATTATAGCTTTAAATTCACATCAGAACTCCAATATAACCCACTGGAGGAAAGGGTCATTTTCTATGTGCTGTGGCTGTCATGTTTCTACTTTAAAAACAAAACAAAAAAAAAAACAATTAGAAGAACACTATTCAAAGTGAAGTAGTCAAAAATGCCAGAGCTAACATGGCCTATGAAAGTTAACTCTTTCCTTGGACAAATACATTATGATAGTCCTTAATTATATGAACACATTTAGTTTTTTTGCCCCCCATTGGGACTCCTGCCTCATTCAAGCTCATTTGCACAAATTACGTTTTCAGTGAAGTAATTGCACAAGGAGGAGCCCTATTTCACTGAGCATTGATTGAGACCAGGCTGCTTCAGAGAACTTTCAAATTAGAAGAATCTATAGCACCTGGGTTATTTTTTCTTATAATAATCCTTAAAGAGACTTTCACTAAAAAATTCAGGCTTGCTTCTGACAGACCCAGTAATTGCATTATCCCTTTTAAGTGCAGTGGTGTTTTGTGTTTGTCTCAATTATTTTCATATTAAAACTGGTAATTTACAAGTAAAAACTTTTTTTTTCTTCTTCCCACCCCTCCCAAATGCCAGCCCCACAGACTAACCCTGGATCAGAAGTCATTCTGGATTTTCTCAGATATCCCTAGTGAAAAAGCTTGGTAGGTCAAATTAGGCATATGGGCAACCTCATTGCCTTGTGGGTTTGCACAGATATAATAGATTGGAATTTAGAAACAAGCCTTTCACAAAAAGGTATAGGATTTCTTACTTTTAGCAGCAGGTCTAACAGGAATTTTTTTAAAAGTAAAAACTTTAGGACAAAATGGCAGATATGACAGTATACATGTGGGCTGAAACTTTAAATTTTTTTCCCAAAAATTAGGCTCCTAAACAAGGAGCTTGATATTTTTTGTGTTTGAACTGCTGAACACGCAACAGCTCCCATGACCACTTCAGTGGAAGTTGCTTGGGTACTTGGCATTTCTGAAAATCAGACATTTTAAACACTTAGACTTTTAAATCCTGCTTTAGGCACCCACTTTTGAAAGTTTTAGCCATGGAGAACACACTTTTTCCAGAGTAGAACAATAGGGAGCAAGGAATCCTCTTGTGGTTAAGGTAGAGAACTGGGAGAAGATTGAATTCCATCTACCATAGACTTTGTATATGACCTTTGCGAAGTCATGTAATCCCTCTCTGCCTCCATTCCCCATCTGTAAAAAGAGGGTTACTACATTTTTAGCTCAAAAGTTTTGAGGCTTAATTTAATAAATGCATGAGGTACTAAGAATACAGTGAGCATCATAGAATTGCTAGGAATAAACTGTACTTCAATTGAGAATCACCATAAGAATCCTCATCTCTCTTTCGGGGGACTGTTGTGCATTTTTATGGGAGTAGACTAAAGTGGTAACTCAAGCTTACTGTCCAACCTCAGGGTAGCATTAATGTAGAAAACTTTACCCTGCCTATTATTCTTCCCAAATACTCCTACCTCAAAAGAATCACAAATAGTGAAATTAACATGATTTTTGCTAGTTTCATTCTATTAAACAAAAACAGGAAGACAAAGAAGCAGATCTATAGGAAGGAAGGGAAGCTGCAAGACACTGACAAAAAATGAGAAGCTACATGAGTGTCATGTTAGTTTGTAACATGAGATTCTCTGAAGATACTATCTCTGCAGGATTCTTGCTTCTTACTGTCAACTTTCCTACCTCTAAAGGTTTTTGGTCCTTCACAATGGCAGTAAAAAGTTAGACTATGAATCAGGTTCCCTACTAATCTTCACCTGACCAAGTAGAAATATTGTCATTGTTACTGTTAGCTGTTTCTTGACCACAGTCATGACAAGCAACTAGGTGGAGACTGCTCTTTGTTTGGCCCTGGTTCTTTACCTCCTTATTGCTATATCCTACCTTCCAGTCAGTTCCATTATGGCTGTTGAAATTTAAGGCTTTTTCCTCTAGTGATTTGACACTGCTTCAGTTCTCAGGCCTGTCGTCTTCTTCTTTCTTGTTTTTTACAAAACCCTCCATCAGGGCCAAAGTTTGGTAGGTACTTCAGTGTTGCTAAGCTCAGCACTAGTTCTGTGTATATTGGTCTGGTGACTCCTACAGCACACATGGTACCCATTTTCTTTTTATTTTGGGTATGACATTTTAGGAGAAAGGAAGTCTGCTCAGCAGCTTCAAATCTTGTCCATCAGGTAGAACAGCACTGAAGACTTGTAAACCACATTAGGTGCATTGTCTGATTCAGAGGAGACCATAACATCTAGAGGTGCCAGATGTGCTTGCAGATGCTGTAGTAAGATGAGTCCCTGAAACACAAACTCTTGTATCAGAGGCCCAGTATGAGGCCTGAGCCTAAAGTAATAGTCAAGACATTGCTAAGCAAAGCTGGGCTGTGAGCCAGAGGCAGGTCCTGCTCACAGAAATTGGCAAGAAGAGGGCTGCTAGAAGCACGTACTAACATATAAGCACTAATAAGAGGAATGTGTGCCAGGATGGCACCAGAACATCCCGGTATGAGCACATTCCACAGAGATGACAAGGAACAGGCGGACTCACCCTAAAGATAGGGTCAAAAGGACAATATGATGGATAGACTTGTTTGTTCAAACCAACATGTACTGGGGAGAGGCAGCACCCTAATGCGTAAAGGAGCTGCACCTCGTTGCGTCAGGAGTGATGAGTAATCTCTGTGCACCTGTGTATAAGAATACATCCCTGAGTGAACGTCTTTGTCTGGCCTAGGGGGCAGTGGAAAGTCCTGCCACTGACTGAGCTGGTCCGTTGTCAGGGGGCACATATTTGTAGTATGTCTTGTAGAGTCTGGGAAACTATCACTGTGCTTCGTTTGACAATAAACCTGACTGGGTGCCTTCGTACCGTATCAAAGTCTGTGATCCCTGGGGGTTCTCTCAGGGGTCTGCTGTGTCCGCTATCTGCGCAGAGCTGGGGCAGCACACAGAGGGAACACGCACTCAGCCAACTGTTATCACCATCGAACAAGAGCAGAGCACCATACCGGTAGTGTCTGACAACAGATGCCACACGGAGCAGTGAAGAAACAAGAACTTCATTTGAAGCATTCCACAGAAACCTATAAATTCAGCATGAGATTGGCTTAAAGCTGAAGTCTGAGTTGGCCAGGACAGTTGAGTATTAGTTGGTGTCAATACTTTCTGTATTGGTGCAGCACCCCCTCTCTATTCCCCCTGCCCCAATCCCAGCCAGGTTTCACCATCAGAGTGGCCTGTACTAGTAAAGCTGTGGATTCCACCAAGCATTGGTTTCTTAATGTAGTCACTGTCTCTGTGCTCAAAGCTGGTGGTACCAAGCTCCAGCTCCTCAGATGAGGCAGAGTCTCTACACGAGTGGACAAGGCAGTGGGAAAGAGGGAGAGGAGTTAAGTGCCAGTGTTGGCACAAGAACATATGGATCTAAACTAGCCATCAAGATTTAGGCTTGTAATTAGACACAGGTTTCTAACCAGAGGAGTGAAGTTCTGGAACAGTTGCCCAGGGGGAGCAGTGAGCAAAAATCCTAACTAGTTTCAAGACTCAGCTTGAGAAGTTTATGGAGGGGACGGTATTGAGATTGCCTACAATGGCATGTGGCCCATCTGCTACTGCTAGTAGCAAATATCTCCAAAGGGTGGAGATGGGACACTATATGGGGAGAGTGTGATGGGTTCCCTGCAGGGGTGCCATCTGGAACTGAGATACCATTGAGCCCTCTGACCCCCCAGCCTGGGCTCCCTCTCACACTGTGCTGCTGTGACAAGCTGCAAAGCCCTCCAATCTTTACACTTTCACCAGCATTCACAGTTAGGGACACACCCAGCTACAGTTACATGCAGGCTCTCTAACCACCAGCCTAGGATCCCAGAGCAGTACCATCCTTCCCTGGTCAAATCTGACGAGTATATTGGTTTAATACCCGGTCCGCCTCTCCCTCAATGTGAAGAGGACCGTGCACGCTTGTGGTAACCGAGCTGAGATTTTTCCCCAGACACCTTAGTCAAAGGCACACTGGTTTGAATTAAAACCATAACAGAAGTTTATTAATGACAAAAAGATAGATTTTAAGTGATAGCAAACAGATCAAAGCTGATTACCTAGTAAGTAAATAAATAAAACGCAAACTAAGTTTAATATACTAGATAGATTAGATATGAATTAGCCAATTCTCACTCTGAGTGATAAACAGGTTGGCAGATTCTTAAGGCACAAGCTGCCTTTGCTTTGCAGCTTGATTTCCCAGGTTTTCATACATAAGCTAGAAATCCCTTTCGCTTCAGACCATCACTTCCCCCAGTCCAGTCTTTGTTCCTCAGGTCTTTCCAGGTGTGTTGTTGTAGAGAGAGTGAGGTACCATCATGATGTCTTTTCCCCCTTGTATATCTTCTTCCCACTTGCTGGAAAGCTCTTTTGCTGTGACCTGGGTCAAACAGTTCCCATTGTGTAGTGCTATCTCTGAGAGGTTTCTATTGTACACAGGTCCTGGGGTAATCCTTGTGCTTGTGTGTATTTCCTCAATAAGGGATTAACATTTTGTCCTTTTTACTGTTACCCACAAGCAGCCTTTCAGGTATATTTTCAACCTCACAACATGTTTCAGTAACACGTATGTAGCCAAACTTCATCACTTCACATATGATGATAGCGCATACAATCCAATGAGATATTTATATCTAGTAGATCAAGAATTTTAGAATGATACCTCACAAGGCATACTTTGTGCAAAACATATCCTAATTATCTGACAGTGGTGAATAAGGGGGTGCTAGGGTGTCTCAGAGGGGTCTGAGTTACTACAGTGAATTCTTTCCCAGATGTCTGGCTAGAGGGTCTCACTGATATGTGCAAGCTCTAAATGATCTAACTGATATGGGGACAGGAAGAAATTTCTCCCCAGGTCAGATTGACAGAGACCTTTGGGATTTTTTTGGCCGCCTTTGCAGCATGGGGTGCAGGTCACTTGCTGATTTGAACTAGAGTAAATGGTGGATTCCCGGGAACTTGAAGTCTTTAAATCATGACTGGAGGATTCAGTAACTTAGCCAGAGGTCAGGGGTCTGTTATACGAGTGGGTGGGTGAGGTACAGTGGCCTGTAATGTGAAGGAAGTCAGGCTAGATGATCAAGGTAGTCCCCTCTGACCTTGAAGTCTGAGTTTAGGTGCCAAGAAAAGGATAGCAGCTTTTTTTCCACTTTTCTCTTGGGACATCCCTCAAGCTTTGTATTCTCCAGGAATGCGAATCCTTTATAGAGGTATCTTTAGAGACAGGAAAATAGTTTGCCTTGTAACTCTGCTTCTCTGAAGCTACCAGCTTGTAGGATGCTCTTTTGCCTGTACATATTCCAACCATTTGGAGACTGCCTTTTTTCGAGGTTTTTCTTGTATCTGAAGCACAACTTTTGGTCTAGCATTGATGAACTTGAGTTTTGTTTATTTTTGGGAGCTTTCCTTATAGTCAATTGAAGAAACTGACTGGGATGTTCAGAAGGTGTCATGCAGCAGTTATTAGGGGCCTTGTGTGTGCAAAACACCTTAAGAGTTGGGGGAGTTCTGCCAGCCTTATGCCAAGGAGCTGTCACTCCTGCGAGATGATCTAGAGAAGCAGAATTGCCAGATAAATGATGTTCTTTGAACTGGCCTCAGCACACACCTGCTTCCGGGATAAGCGCTCCCTGGCCTGGCGAGATCAGAACCTTCTAGAGCCGCGTCCGTTGGGCCACACGTTCCTTCCTCGCTCCCCCTCACCATACAGGGTTCCGAAGGTACAAAGGTGGGAGTGGCCCTGACTCTGCCGTTTCTCTCCACCACTGACCGGACCGTGCAGTGGGTTTGGAGCACAGCCCAGTGTCCTCAGCGATTCCCTTGCTGTTTTTTTTTTTTTCCCCCTTCTTCCTTCTGGGGTATCTTTTTGTTGTTAACTGGTCAGGTTATTTATTTATTTATTTTTAAATGAAAAGGGACAAGATGTTTTTGTGCTGATGCTTTTGTGAGGATCATCTAGATCTGAAAAGATCAGGAGAGTATACATCAGACTTATTAATGGAGGATCTTCAGGCATGAGGAGATCTCCTTGCAAAAGTGACTGTTCCCTGCATAGGTGGACTCAAGATCCTTGGTTTGATTGGCAGAGTCTACTGCTTGTCCGAGCTGACCTCTCTCTCTCTCTCTCTCTCTCTCTCTCTCTCTCTCTCTCTCTCTCTCTCTCTCTCTCTTCATAAACCTTTTAAATAGGGAACTGTAGTTTTGAGAAACTTTTCAAGACTCTGGTGACTGTCTGTACACACCTGCTGCTCCAAGCTGCATGTCTAATTAGTCACGGAGACTGTCTTACTGTTTACTAGTATTCACCTACATTGCGGGGCTTTGCCCAGAATTATTTTTTCTCGGTAGCCTTACACTTGTGAATTCCAGCCTTTCTAAAGGGACTATTAAATGATTGTTTCCTACCTGTAATATGTTGCTTTGATACTTTTTAACAGTGTAGGAGACAACTTAAATTAGTAGTTGATTTATTTTGTCCCTAGAGCTTGTAGAAGGGAGGAGAAATGTTTATATTGATGCAGGAGTGCCCGTGATTAGAGGTGCTCCAGATGGAAAAACTTTTTGTCAGTCTTTTGCCAGCAGGGAAAATGCTTTAGTACTTGATTCGTAACATGGAAATACACAGAAACCATTTTACAGGAAGGAAAGGTGGTTGTGATATTAAATGATCTTTCAGGTAAAATCCACTAGCTTAAATAAATGTATTTGTGTACTGGTATCTGTCAACTGAACCAAATTAACCTTTTACTATTTCAGAGGTTACTAGTATTCACCTTTCCCAAAAGTATTTGTGAGTGGGATAAAGATGGTAGGTAGCGGGGAGACATCTGCTAATGATTCATTTGATAAAAGCAATGCAGATTAAATCTGTGGTAGCAACCAACAATTGTGCTTGTGAATCTAGTATTTGCTTTTCTCCAGCTGCATACATCAATCAGATAGGCTCATGCTGTACAGGAATTCAGTCTGCAAAGTTTTCATGACCTGTAGGCTAGTGGCACTTGGTGTATGCATAACTTCTCATTGAGATGAGACGATAATGCAGCAATTGGATTTTGAATAGTTATTTGACTATAACTAAATTTTGTTGATAGCAGCAGTTTAATAAATATAAATATGAAGATATGACTTTAAAATATAGTGCAGCAAGCCAGCTTAAATGTTCTTTGGCTCTACAGCTAGCAAAATAGTAGCTTATCAATATAATTGACTTTGTAGCATTGCAGCTAGCAACACTAAAGTCTAAATGCATTTCAGCATTAGAAGTTTGTTTTCAGTTATTTAAATTGATGCACAAAGCCTTAACTGTATAAAGGTCTTATTTTTTTATACATTATAGTCAAATCAATGTTGTAGTCTATATAGTTTGAGCTTTTTTGCTCCCATACAATGTACAAATGGCTTTAAGCACATCAATTTAAGGTATATACTTTCTTGAGATTTTAACTTGTATTGTGGGTTACTATATATCTTAACTGATACTGGAATTAATGTTAAATTTCTCCCATACATGTTCAAAGAGACTGTTCTGAAGTAGAATGACACTTTGAAATGTCTTGGGAATACTACTGACATGGCTTCAAAATAGTGTTAAATGAGAACTTTTTTTCATTCAGCAAAAATTACATGCTATCTGGGTAGCATGTAATGCTGTTAAATGTTTTTTAGAGGAGAGAACTCTTTTTAACAAGGACACAAAGGTTCAAGACTATTTTCTTGAAGCCAGCAGTTACATATCTGAGAGAATGGTTTGCTAAAACTTGCTACTATTAATCCACAGTTGTGCTGGCTGTAATGATATACAGTAGCCCACATTTGAGAACTTTTTCACAAAAATTTTATCCTGGAATTGGCTTGACTTTTCACCCAGAGACTGCACGCCATTTATTGCCCTATAAACCTACCTAACTAATCTTGCTCTGCTTTTGGATGAGGAATATCAGTTATGGTGTTTTGGCTGGATGTTGATTGCTCAAAGACTGTGCCTAGGAATGAACATTTTAGGTATGAGATTTAAAAGGTTTATTTAAAAAATAAGCATTGAAAGATTAATTTCTCTAGGGATCTATTTTTATCATTGTTAAAGTATATGCTTGGGTGAAGGAACCTTTCAAATTGAGATTATAATAGTCTTTTCTGGTTTTTATATATCTGCCCATGTTATAGGAAAGCCAAAAGCAACTTTGAGACAGCCAGGATTAAGGGCTGCGTCAGAAGGCAGCAGAAGGCCCATACCCCCCTGGCCAAAAAGCAAAGGAAGTTCTTATGGAATTGTGAAACCCAGCATAGAAACTGCTCAATATGCTTTGCCCCCGGCACCTGGAAGTGGACTATCCAAAGAGGTTCTAATGCAGAGACATGTCACAATGATTAACAGGTCAGTGTTTATAGTGTAATAGTTATAAAATGTGCTGGACAAAAAAACAATTTTGATAAGCTGAAAGTCCTGAATTGTGGACATTCAGGGAACAGCGGAATTGTCTGAACTGTCCATATTTCCGAAACTTTTATTTGTCTTAAAAATAAAAAGTGTAAATGCAACAATTCTGATCAAGAAAAGTGGGGTTATACCAGAATACTCTTCTGGCATGTGGAGTGATGAAAGCACTTTGCCTTTCGCCTCCTCTGTTTCACTATGCCACTATCTTAATATACCATGTTTTGTGTTAGAGATGAATTATCGCTTGAGGGAGTGTTGCTTGAAATTGCCAAATAATATCCCCCAGACACTTTTAAATTTTTGAAAGGATACATCAAAATCTTGGGCACAACTCAATTCCTGAAAAGATTATTCAAAAAATGTTAGTTAAATATATTTATGGAAACTTTCAATCACCTACCACCAGCGAAAAAGTAAATATCAGAAACAGCCTGTTTCAGCTCTAAATGGCATGTTTAATGGTACTGCAAGGAAATCAGTGGATCTAATTTAAATATCTTTTACAGGTAGCACACATGCTTGAGTTGAATGTGGTGACTGCTTTCAGTCTCATAAAGGGGCATTGCATAGAGTAGAAATCTCCATTCAGTGACGGTGAGAGACTGAAAGTGACTGCTTGCATCCGAAGAAGTGGGTATTGACCCACGAAAGCTTATGCTTCAATACCTCTGTTAGTCTATAAGGTGCCACAGGACCCTTTGTCGCTTCTGTAAAAAGAAAATGACATGTAGTTCTTTGTTTAAGATCTCAGTGACTTGCAGTTAAAACTTTCCTCTGCTTACAAGAGAGGATTCCATCTTGCTATCTTCCAGCCTTGCAAAGAGAGTCTGGAATGAGAACCTGGCTTGACAGTTGTTCTGATTAAGCATAATTGGATGTAAAAGATTCTGCAGTAGGAACATAGTTAACAATTTTGTTGATGTGTGAGCCAGAAAGGACTCCTGCTCATTTTGGCCTTGAAGTACTATGAAGAATAAAGTTTTATTGTCAAAAAGTAAGCTGATATTGCCAGGATTGCATAGAGTGCAGATTTGTTTAAGAATAATATTTAGTGATTTCACATGTAGATCTCACAATGTACTGCAAAAATGGGAGGGAGGGTATTATTTACCCCCATTTTATATTGGGGAAACCGATGCACAATGTCTGACTTGCCCAAGGTTACTTAGTGAGCCAGTGGTCCTGTTCTCCTCTTCCCCCTGCCAGGTGTCTTTTCTGACCTGAACTGTAGCTATGTTTTAATCTATGCATGCTGCTGTGAAAGCATTTAGACTTCAAATGATTATGCTTACTGAAGGTGGCTTTTTTAATACACACAAGGGTAAAGAGTAGATTACTTGCTTGTATTTTGACATTCTGGGGAATAACATGGAAATATAGTACTAAGATGAAGACAAGTAATGTTGGTACCTTTATTTGTGGACATGTACATATTTAACAGATTTTCAGAGGTATTGAGGACCCCCATCTCCTGTTGAAGTTGGCACCTCTGGAAATCAGGCCATAAATTAGTGATGGCATTGTAAATGTATATCTCTAATCTCTGAATGGGATGATAACTGATAGCTGTATTTGAAGAATGCATCTATACAAAAGTTGCACAATAAACATATCAATTTCTCTTCAGTACCTAGAAGTGTGTCCGGGAGGATTGCAAATAAAAATGGGAGTCTCTGTCAAGCAGAAATTACGGTATTACGCTACTAAATGCTCCATGATATTGTCAGTACATACTGATACTCTATGAAAGTGTTTCCCTTGGCATTACAGTGTCTGCATAGAAATATGGATTTGTAAATCATTTTAAATTGAGTATTGTCAGGGTTCCCTCCCCACTCTGGGGTACAGCTGTGGGGACCTGCATGAAAGACCCCCTAAACTTATTTCTACCAGTTTAGGTTAAACCTTCCCCAAGGCACAAATTCTTTCCTTGTCCTTGGACAGTATTGCTGCCACCACCAAGTGATTTAGCCAAAGATTCAGGAAAAGGATCATTTGGAGTTCCTATTTCCCCAAAATATTCCCTTAAGCCCCTTTACTTGTAAAAGTACAGACCAGACCCTTTATCTTTAGGACACTAAAATCAATCAGGTTCTTAAAAAAAACTTTATTATAAAGAAAAAAGGAAAAAGCACCTCTGTAAAATCAGGATGGAAGGTAACTTTACAGGGTAATAACAAGATGTAAAACACAGAGGATTCCCCTCTAGGCTTAACTTCAAAGTTGCCAAGGCAGGAATAAACCTCCCTCTTAGCATAGGGAAAATTCACAAGCTAAAACAAGAGATAATCTTAACGCATTTCCTTGCTATTACTTACATCTAAAATTACAGAAATTGTATCATTTCAGGATCTTTTTAGGAGCTGGGTTACCTGCTTGGTCTCTCTTTGTCCCCAGAGGGAACAAAACAAAGAGCACAAACAAAACCTCCCCCCTTAGATTTGAAAGCATCTTCTTTCCCCATTGGTCCTTCTGGTCAGGTGCCAACTAGGTTAACTGAACAGATTAACCCCTTACAGGTAAGTGATTCTGTACTTCTGGCCAGGAGGGATTTATGTTGCTGCATACATAAAGGTTGTTACCCTTCCCTTTATATTTATGACAAGTATATAACTGAAAAAGTCAACCTTTTGAGTTTTCATTCTGCTGTTACAAAACCACCACATGTAATTTACATGTATCCACTACAATTTTGAGAGTCTTCCACTAAACTATCATGAAGATTGACTTACAACCGTCTTCATAGGAAACAGTGCTAGTTCATTTTTTGGGGTAACTGTCAGAACACTAGAGACTAGTGGTGTTTCTGCTTGCATTTTGGTTTAAATTGGCTCTGAAAGCTGAGAATTCAAGTGAACCTTTTTAAAAGGAAAAGTTAACTATTAAAAGCAGGTATATTTTTAATACAGTATAGTGTCTTTTTTTTGTGGGAAAGGGGGTTAGTTTTTTGTGCACTTGAATCCAACAACTGCATGGCCAGATCTGGATGAGTTCAGTGGAGGGTTTTTTTTTCTGTTTTTGCTGGATTCGCATTACCCATTGATTTTCAGCTATTCTTTGACTGACTAAAATCCAGCTTGGCTAAAACAACTGCTGCACCATCATTTCTCTTTATGTAATGTTTATTGCTGAACTGGGTCATCAAATGATGATACAGAGAATGTCCTCGTTCTATCATTGTGGTTGGGCTAAGTCTCAAAATAGATTTGATTACTTTGATAATCTCCCATGTATTATTATGTTTAGTTTATAATTAAGCATTGACATGAAGCAAAATGAGTTGGCTGCTACTTTCTGCTAAGGCATAAACATTAAACTGGCTCACTGATATGCATTGTTAGTCGTATTCACTAAAAATATTTTTTCGAAAGACCTAAAACCCACAAGAATGTTATCCATTCAGATTTCGTATGCAAGTCATGTGTATCAGTGGATGCGGAGGAGCAGAGAAACTAACACTCTTCAGAGAATGGGGTCCTATCTAATCCTGACTCTTGCTTTAAGGGCAATGCAGATAGCCTGGTGAGCATGTTTAGGCTTTGCTGTTGTAAAGCACACCCAGAGATTGCCATGTCAGCTGTAGCACTTTTGTAGGCAAGGCTAGTAGAACCATCTATTAAAGTTGCCTGGTAGATCACATAAGACCCTGTTTTCAGCTTTTTATAACTTTTGTCAAACTTGAACCATTAAAATTGAAATTTCCTGTGCTGGGTGTCTGCCTAAGGCAGGGGTTTGTTTGTTTTGGGGGGGGTTTTGGTGGGATTTTTGTCATCCCCAAAGAGTGATTGACCATGCTCTGGTCCAGGACTACAGGGACTAGTCTGACTTTCTCTGTAACTGCTGCTCTGGGCTGGGCACCTGAACCGAGATCAGGGAGCCTTCTATCCTGTGTTCAGTGACTGTCTGCTGGAGCCCAGGAAGTTAGGAGGAGTAAGCTGCCTGACTTGATTGTAGAGGGGACAAGAGCTAGACTGGAGTGCAAGGAAGAGTAGGTTGGGATGGGTCTGGTGAGACTGGGATTGGAGCAGGGGGAGTTTAGAAAGAGAAACTCTGAATTGGCAAGACGGGGGCGGGGGAAGGGAGAGATGGGACAGGAGAAGATAGACTGGATGGACAAGGAGACTGAGATGCAGAGGAGATGGGGAGACCATTGGAGGCCAGGGCTGAACGGAGGATAGAGAAACTAACTGGATGAGGAGCCTGAAAGGAAAAACTGTGACTGGCTGGACAAAGCATCTGGGAGTGAAAAAGGGTGGGAGGACTGGGACTTGGATGGAGAGCCTGGAGGAGGAGAAGACAGTGCCTAGGCATGGAGAATGGGTCTGGGACAAGGCAGAGAGGATCATCTTGAGGGAACTGGGCAGAAGGTCTGGGACCATGAACACCCCAATCAAAAATATTGAATAGTTACTCTTTCAGTGAGGATTGTCCATCCTGTGCACTGAATGAGGCAGGGGTCCAATAAGAAAAATAGTTTGTGATCATGTAATTAAAGATTGTATCATAATACTTGTGCATGAGGGGGCAGAATTAAGGTTGCATGAGCATCCTTAATTCTGATATTTCCTAACTTGGTAAAGTCAAGCACTCATCCTCATATTCTTTTAACATAATTTTTTGTGTGTAATTTCATAGGGGTTTTAAAAAAACCAAATGGAAATAACAGAAATTCCATCATGTGGCATTATATTGAAACCCACATGCTTCGTCGTCAAGGTTGGAATCTTCAGATCCATCACATAGACCTCTCCACTTGAGCTAACTGAGTAACTGAAAGCAGGTACAGTAGAACCCCAGAGTCACGAACACCGTGGGAATGGAGGTTGTTCAGAATTATGAACAGTTCATAACTCTGAACAAAACTTTGGTTGTCCTTTCAAAAGTTTACAGATGAACATTGGCTTAATACAACTTTGAAACTTTACTATGCCGAAGAAAAATGCTGCTTTTAACCATCTTAATTTAAATGAAACAAGCACAGAAACATCTTGTCAAATCTTTTTTAAAACTTTCCCTTTATTTTATTTTTAGTAGTTTACGTTTAACACAGTACTGTACTGTATTTGGTTTTTTGTTTTGTTTTTTGTCCCTGCTGTTGACTGCTTACTTCCAGTTCCAAATGAGCTATGTGGTGGGCGGGTCAGTTCCTAACTCTGGTGTTCGTAACTCCGAGGTTCTATTGTAGTAGGTTGTCATCCTCTATAGATCAGTACTAGTTGGGGATGGGACATTTTGCTAGGGGGTTTCATAGACATTTGCAGGCAGCAGAGGAATGGTGAGATTCGGGAGTCTTGGATTTCATTTCAGGCTCTGGAGAGGAGTGTGCTCTACTGGGCATACACTCTACTGCCCATGGCTGGCTCCTTGTCCAAGTCGCATTCTCCTTGTCTACCCAGTCACCACTCCTTAGGCTTCTCATCCCAATTCCAGTTTTCTTTCCCAGCCAACCCTAGGCTCCCCCATCTGCTCTGTCATTCTCCTCTCCTTATCCCCCAGCTTCAACCCTTCTCCATTTCCCCATCCCACAGCTCCTTGTCTGAGCTCAGTGTTCTCCTTTCCCTCAATGGCTCCCAGTCCCAGCCTATCCTTCACCGCACCACACACCTGCCAATACCATCTTCCTCCATATTCTTGGCCAGCCTTCCCTTCTTCTTCACCTGTCTCCCAGTTCACTCCTTTTCCTATACCTTTTCCTTGCCCCTCGGCATTTGAGTCAGGTTGTTTCCTCTTCCATACTGCCTATGCACCAGCAGGGCAGTCATTGATAGCACACGAAAGGGGTTCCTTGTTCTCAGTTCTGGCGCCCAACTCTGCCTTGGCACAAAGCAGCAATAACAGGGATAGTCTGGCTTCTTTGCCAGCCACCCTGGGCTGGAGCATTCAGTTGCTCTGTGAAGATGGCACATGTGCAACCTCATCAGCACTAGGAGCTGAGAGATGCTCAAACTTGCCGAGTGAGGTCAGATTAGCAGATTTTAACTGCTTATCTTTAAAGTCTCCCAGCATGTGCGAGCTGATATATTTTTTTTTTCCCAAAGACAGTTAACTTGGCCAAATTTGACTGGATTTCCACAAGCAAAAGGCACATCCTTGAAGCGAAGGCCACCCTCTTCCAAATTTCAGGTCCCTGCTTCAAAGCACTAAGACTCCAGAGCTCTTCAAAGAAATGGTCCTAAGAATTTGTTTTAACATGGGCAAAATGTATATTTCCTTAACCTCATTTTTTGGAAACGGCTGAATGGTTTCTGCTAAGATATATATATATATTTTTTTTTTAAATCAGCCTGAAGCAGATACCCAGCATGGAAAATTTCAGTCCAAATGGTTAGTTTGGCAAAGTTATAAGCAACAGAAGGCAGAATCTTATGGATTCTGGAATCTTATAGAAAGTGTCAGGCAACCCTAATAATAGGCATTGCTGTCGGTCTCATGAAAATTAAATGTTCTGTATAGGTCCTGTCTGAGTCTGGCACGAGTACCTGAAATCGTTTGGATGAAAATAAAACTCTTCATTCCTTATCAATTAATTGGCACCCAGAGCTTTTTCAAGCCTTTCTCTGCAAGCATGAGGGCTAGAAACTCAAGTTTTTTAAAAATGAGAATTGAGATTTTCGTTTAGGTCTGTTCTCTTGTACACCACCTCCCCTGCAAACCTCAGAAAGTCAGCAGAATGAGGAGAATCTCCTCGATTTCTGTAATCACAGACTCATAGGACTGGAAAGGACCTTAAGAGGTCATCTAGTCCAGTCCCCTGCACTCATGGCAGGACTAAGGATTATCTAGGTGTTTGTCTAACCTGCTCTTAAAAATCTCCAATGATGTAGATTCCATAACCTCTCTAGGCAATTTATTCCAGTGTTTAACCACCCTGACAGGAAGTTTTTCCTAATGTCCAACCTAAACCTCCCTTGCTGCAATTTAAGCCCATTGATCTTCTTAACCTCTGAGGATAGGACAAGAAGCAATTTTTCTCCCTCCTCCTTGTAACAACCTTTTATGTACTTAAAAACTGTTATGTCCCCTCTCAGTCTTCTCTTGTCCAGACTAAGCAAACCAAGTTTTTTCAATCTTCCCTCATAGGTCGTTTTCTAGGCCTTCAATCATTTTTGTCGCTTTTCTCTGTACTGTCTCCAATTTGTCCACATCTTTTCTGAAATGTAGCACCCAGACCTGGACACAATACTCCAGTTGAGGCCTGAGTAGAGCGGAAGAATTACTTCTTGTGTCTTGTTTACAGCACTCCTGCTAATGCATCCTAGAATATTTGCTTTTTTGCAACAGCATTAAACTGTTGACTCATATTTAGCTTGTGGTCCACCATGACCCCCAAATCCCTTTCTGCAGTACTCCTTCCTAGTCCGTAGTTTCTCATTTTGTATACGTGCAACTGATTGTTCCTTCCTAAGTGGAGTACTTTGCATTTGTCCTTATTGAATTTCATCCTATTTACTTCAGACCATTTCTCCAGTTTGTCAGGATAGAAAATGATCTGATCTTCCAAAGCACTTGCAACCCCTCCCAGCTTGGTATCGTCCACAGACTTTAAGTGTGCTCTCTATACCATTGTCTAAATCATTGATGAAGATATTGAACAGAACCGGACCCAGAACTGCTCCCTGCGGGACCCCATTCGTTATGCTCTTCCAGCATGAATGTGAACCATTGATAACTACTCTCTGGGAAGGGTTTTCCAACCAGTTTTGCACCCACCTTATAGTAGCTCTGTCTAGGTTGCATTTCCCTAGTTTGTTTATGAGAAGGTCATGTGAGACGGTATCAAAAGCTTTACTAAAGTCAAGATATACCACATCTACCGCTTCCCCCCCATCTACAAGGCTTGTTACACTGTCAAAGAGAGCTATCAGGTTGGTTTGACACAATCTGTTCTTGACAAATCCATGCCCGCTGTTACTTATCGCCTTATTATCTTCTAGATGTTTGCAGATTGACTGATTGCTTAATTATTTGCTTCATTATTTTTCCAGGTACAGAAGTTAAGATGACTGGTCTATAATTCCCCAGGTTATCCTTATTTCCCTTTTTATAGTCATAGATATAGTGCCAATATAAATGACTATATATTTTCCCTTTTCTAGTCATAGAATATCAGGGTTGGAAGAGTCCTCAGGAGGTCATCTAGTCCAATCCCCTGCTCAAAGCAGGACTAACACCAACCAAATCATCCCAGCCAAGGCTGTGTCAAGACAGGCCTTAAAAACCTCTAAGGATGGAGATTTCACCGCCTCCCTAAGTAACTCATTCCAGTGCTTCACCACCCTCCTAGTGAAATAATGTTTCCTAATATCCAATCTAGACCTCCCTCACTGCAGCTTGAGACCATTGCTGCTTGTTCTGTCATCTGCCACCGCTGAGAACAGCCTAGCTCCATGCGTTTTGGAACCCCCCCTTCAGGTAGTTGAAGGCTGCTATCAAATCCCCCCTCATTCTTCTCTTCTGCAGACTAAATAATCCCAGTTCCCTAAGCCTCTTCTCGTAAATCATGTGCCCCAGCCTCCTAATCATTTTTGTTGTCCTCCGCTGGACACTCCAAGTTGTCCACATGCGTTCTGTAGTTGGAGGACCAAAATTGGACGCAGTACTCCAGATGCAGCCTCACCAGTGCCGAATAGAGGGGAATAATCACTTCCCTTGATCTGCTGGCAATGTTCCTACTAATACAGCCCAATATGCCATTGGCCTTCTTGGCAACAAGGGCACACTGCTGACTCATATGATGGCAAAGGCAGTCTGAGTTTCCTTTGGGTATTACAGAGTAATTCATGTAGTTTGAGTACCTTTTTAAAAAAGTCAAAAATACATAAAATTGGAACCCAACATCATTGACGAATGGTGTAAGCAGATATGATGGACCTTTTTCACTTGTATTGGAATTGTGAGAACACTGAATTAGGAGTTGTCCCACCAAAAAATATTAAGTGTTAGCAAATAACAAGAATATCAGCTCATACTGTAGCATGGTATCTTTATACAAATGGAAAAGTACACTGTTTGTTTTTTGTGTGAACACAGGTTCTTCCCAGGCAGCTATGCAGGAGATGGTGATTGAGCAGGTGATTGATGAGACCCAGAGCAGTAGATAAATGGTTTACTTAACATCCAAATCAGTCCACTCATTAATATAACCAAACAGCATAAAGCCACAAGCAGAGAAATAGCTTTTAAAATTCTTATCATGCTTACGCACTTGTAAGCGTCATGGACAACAAAGATAGAAGAAATCAGTTAGTGAAGCCCCTCAGAAGACAGGGTATTGACCGCGTTGATGCCATGCTTGAGACACACCCAATTTCAGGGTGGCATACACTGAGTTATATAACTAATAACATTCATAGCCATACTTGATTATGCCATTTCCGTGAACGTAAAACAGCTTGGACCTTGGCCTTAATCCCTGTGATGACCCACACTAATACAAGTTCTTTGCACCAATTAATTTTGTAATAAATCCTATAAATCAATGCAGTTCTCTTTAACTAGTTGCAAAAACACCTAAAACTCCACTATTTTAAAACTTAATTATGCATGTACCTGCTTTTCTGTCGTTAACTTGTATGTATCACAACATGAGTGCACAGTTCTGTGACGTTGGGTCAAACCCTCAGGCCTACTTCAACTCACTCAATCAATTACCTTTTATACTATAGCAAAGCCCAGCACTCTCTGATTTAAAACTTCCTGCTTGCTTTCCAGCAGATTTCACTCTAATAAGCATTATAATGCTGTCAGCATTATAACACAATTCGTCAGCCAAATACTATACAACAATAGCAGGATAAAGTCAAAGATAAAATGGGGTTATAGGCTGTCAGTATGGAGCACTAGTGACACCTAGTAGTGAACTGCTCCAAATACAGAGCAGAAACTCTCCTTTGAATTATGGAAAGAAGATGCGTAAATCCACATAGTCTGAACATGCCAAGGCCGATTCTCTGCATTTATAAACCTTAATGAAAGTATAAATGGTAAGGAGCCTGAAGCATTAAGAATAAATTTTAATATTAGCTCATTATTGGTGTTTTATTAATTGCATTGTATTGCTTTTACTGTTTGTAGACTAATTTGGATATTGCTCTCAGGGATTCCTTTGAACAAGAATTTGCAATTCACCTAAAAGGGATATACACCCCTGCTCATAACAGGAAATTTCACCAGCCATTGTTTTAGACCTAGACATGGCTCAGCAATTCTTCCATAGAGGCCCTATGAAACACCATGCAAGAGGTAGAGGGTTCAAAAGACCTGCTTCCCCACATCCTCTCCAACAGGCTCTGCATCTCAGTCTTGGGTCCCGATGTGACATTATTTTTTATGGGAGTTCAAGAGCCGTGAAACACTTAACCCAACACGGGGACTAGAGATATATTACGGATAGTGGGGAAAAAAATTAGTAAAATGTACATCTTTGTAAGAAAACATGATTGTGAGAATGCAGTGTACCAGATAAATGGATGAAAGGCCAAATTCTGAGATGTGTTGAGCACCTGCAACTTGCTTGGAAGTTGGGATTTGTCCCTAAATCAGTAAGACATTTGAAAAATGATGTATGAAAAATATAACACGATATGCCTATTTGTATTAAGGCTCTCAAGCGGTTTAAAAATGAATTATGAGATTAAAAAAATTAGTTGCAATCGCAGTTTTAATCTGTGTTAATATTAGAATACCATTTATTTAAATATTTTTGGGGTTTTCTATATTTTTAAATATAGGGTTAGGGCTGAGGGCTCTGGGCTCCAGCTCCCCTCGGGGCACGGGAAGCTATGGGCTGGCACTTCAGCCCCCGCCACCGATACCTCATGCCCTGCCCACAGGTATCCGATTAACGCATTAAAAGAATGTACCCATTAACCTTGCTTTCAGCTAATCGCAGGTGTTAACTGAGATTAATTGACAGCCCTAATATTAATGTATTATAGTGTGTGATTATATAAAGAGATTACAATGCATGTGTATAGGACAGTTAAAATCAAGAGCTAAAGACTAAAGCCACTTAAGTACTCAAATTATGCAAGTGTGCAACCTTATCGTTTTCAAGTTTGTTTGGAAGGAATATCAAGGTTCCTGACGTTTTCTGAATTAGGCAACTAGTTTCTAATAATTTGGATAAACTAGCCATATTTTTGTCATGCAGTTGATGTGCTTTCTTTACTTGTATAGATAGATGGATATCAAGTGCAAGCATCTTTGGTGGTGTCACAGTGGGAGTATCCACCTCTGGCCTTGATACTGACAGTCTGTTGAGCCTCCCTAAGGAGGTATGATTAGCAGAAGCTTGAGAACCTGAGGGAACGCTTTAGGAGAGGTGGAGACTGCAGTTTTGCCTTGGCCCAGTCAGCTTCAGAGTGACATGAAACACTTCCTGCTATAATTCACAGTTGAAACTTGGGCAGCTCCTGCTTTGGTCTCAGTGACCTGAGTTTGTGAAAACTCACTAATGTGGTTCTTCAAAGAACCGCAATTTTCTGAGTAACTCCCATTCCTCTTCATTTTTTTTCTCCCTCCAACACATACATTTTGTATTTAAAAATAGTAATAGTGAATTCCCTTATCTCTTGCTGTATGAACTTGACAGCCACAAGTGGTTCTACCTCCAAACAGAACTCCTAATCCATCTTCTAAATGATGCTACTACTTTAATCCTAATTTTGAACAAAAAGATAACTATAAATAAATGACTATTTTGATATTGTTTTTGTGAGCAGATGTAGTACTGATTAGACTGGAAATAGAATTAAAGACGTTTCCTTTGATCTTTTAGGCCTGAAAAAAGATTAACTCTTCCACCACGGTTTCAGAAAGAACTTCAAGTGCATCTGTCCAGAAGCTATTCAGTGTATTCAAATGGTATGTGGGTTTTCCACTTTGGGTAAGGCATGTATTCATAACATGAAGTATGTTTATAGTCTTGTATTGTCCTTTGTACAAAATAATTTTAACAGTGAAAGACTAATAAAGCCAATATACCCACCCAGTCTATTTTCTGAGGAAGCCTGCTTAATTGGTAATGTAATTATAAACTGATTTAAACATAAGAACAGCTATTCTGAATCAAACCAATGGTCTATCTAGCCCAGTATCCTATCTCTGACAGTGGCCAGAGCTAGATGCTTCAGAGGGAATGAACAGAAGAGTGCAATTTTGAGTGATCCATCCCCTGTTGCCCATTTCCAGTTTATGGCAATTGAATGTTTAGGGACACCCAGAAAGAACATGGGGTTGCATTCCTGACCATCTTGGCTACTAGCCATCTATGGACTTATCCTCCATGAACTTGTTTGAACCCTATTATAGTGTGGACTTCAATGTTCCCATAGGAACGAGTTCTACAGGCTGACTGTGCACTGCGTGAAGTACATCCTTTTGTTTGTTTTAAATTTCTTGTCTATTAATTTCATTGGGTGCCCCCCTAGTTCTTGTGTTATGGGAAGAAGTAAATAACACTTTTTCTTTATACCATTCATGATTTTATAGACCTCTATCATGTCCCCCCTTCATTTTTTTTTAAACCGAACAGTCCCAGTCTTTTTAATTTCTCCTCATATGGAAGTTGTTCCATAATTCTGATCACTTTTGTTGCTCTTCTCTGTTCCTTTTCCAATTCTAATATTTTTTAGATGAGGTGACCAGAACTATGCCCAGTATGCAAGGTGTGGGCATATCGTGGGTTTATTCTATCCCTTTCCTGATGGTTCCTAACATTATTAGGTTTTTTTTCTGCACATTAAACAGGTTTTTTTTCAGGGAACTGTCCACAATGACTCCAAGACCTTTCTTGAGTGGTAACAGCTAATTTAGACCCTATCATTTTGTGTATGTAGTTGTCTCTTACTATAATTTACTTTGACCAGTACTGAGGATGATATGACTTAAAACTTTAGCAAGACACCTCGGTTTATAAGCTAAGTTTTCTGGGTACGATTATAATCAAATGTTAGGACTAAGTTTTAGAACCACGGTTGAATGAGTATTCAGAAGTATGGACCCAGAGTCACTAAGCTCTCTCTCCAGCAGGTGGCATGTGCCTGCCAATTGTATAATTGCTACATAACTGGCAGAAACTTCTCAACCGTCTGTTTGTTTGCTCTTACCGAGGACTGCCACCCTATGGTTGTAGGTTTTGTTATTAGGTGCATGGTTATAAAATTCCTTCTGAAGAAAAGGAAGAAATGAGGAAAGTTGAGAGTGAATGGGGTAACAGAAGTACTTGTGGGTTTATATACAAATCTTACTCAATGCAAAGAAAAATGTAAAAATTCAAATAGTTATTCACGTCTCTGTTTTGACAAGTACATCGTACCTTTAATGTTTACCTGTTGCCAAAGTCTCATTTTCACACCTAATACAAAAGACTTCCCTGTTACAGAACAGTACCCCATATCTCCTCCTGGAACACTGCTTCAATGCTAATAGATGAGTGAAGAGTAGGGTGACCAGATGGGAAGGATAACTTATCGGGACACTCGCCCAGGACATCCTGGCGTTCGGCAGCATTTCGGCGGGAGGTCTTTCAGTCTCTGACGGTTGTCAGTGGCACGTCGATGGCAGGTAATATGTCCTGCTGCCAAAGGAGGACGTACCCGCCTCCACCGTGCCGCCGACAACTGTCCGCGACTAAAAGACCTCCCACCAAGACCGGGACGACCTGGGTGAGTTTGGAGTGGAATAAAAAGGAGGAGGGGAGGGGACGAAAGAAATATCTGGACAAATGGTGTCCCGAACATCCTTCGGGCGGGACAAAAGGGGGAAAATCGGGACAATCGGGACTTCAGGTCACCCTAGTGAAGAGAGCCACTTACTGAATCACCAATTCCCACCTCCCCGTCCTGGAGATTTCCCTTTCTGACTTGTCCCACCCCTGTTTAACAATGCCTGAGATTACTGCTCAAGGTAGCATGGCTGAGGATTTCCAAATCATCTCTACATCTTTCTTGTAATATACCTTTTTGAAGAGACATGAGATATGACCAATAAGTACAGTGGTGGAAACAAAAAATTCTTCTTTTAGTGATGATCTCTCTATATAGTCCACACGTGGGTATGCATGCATGCCATGCTCCTGAGTCTGAAAATTCTTCAAAGCAGTGTCCGTTGACCCACAGATGCATAGTAACTCTCCTTGTGCTCCTGACCGAGAATATAAGAGGCAGTGTGGGTCGACGCGTCTCCCGTTCCTCCTTCTTGCCATATGGCCTGAGTTGGAATTGTCCTTTTCTTAGTTTTATAACTTTTATTTCTTAGTTTAGTTAAAGTTTTTATAGTATTGAGGATTTCTTTTTCCACTGTAGGGAACCTCTCCCTGGCTCCAGGGCTATGCCCGGAGTCCAGGATTCAAGAATTGCATCTCCTGCCTTCACTCCATCTCCATCAGTGATGACCATCAATATTGCCTGTACTGTCTGGGTGAGGTACATATCTCCTCTGCGAAGTGCAGTATCTGCTGCTCCTTCCCACCCAGAAAGTGGTAAGGAACCAGTATGTTAGCCCCAGGCTAAACAAATCCCTGATACCTTATGGCAGTTGCTCCAGGTTAATCAAGACACCTGGGGCCAATTAAAACTTTCCAGAAGGCAGGGAGGTTGATTGGGACACCTGAAGCCAATCAAGGACTGGCAGGAACTAGTTAAAAGCCTCCCAGTTAGTCAGTGAGAGGGGAGGAGCTGTGGAAGGAGGTTGCGTGTGAGAAGCTGGGAGCAAGGGGCACTAGGAGCTGAGAGTAAGAGGACGTACTGCTGGAAGATCCTGTGGTGAGGATAAAGAAGGTGTTGGGAGGAGTCCATGGGGAAGTAGCCCAGGGAGTTGTAGCTGTCGTGCAGTTGTTCCAGGAGGCACTCTAAGCAGCTGCAATCCACAGGGCCCTGGGCTGGAACCTGGAGTAGAGGGCGGGCCCGGGTTCCCCCCAAAACTCCCAACTCCTTATCAGACACAGGAGGAGTTGATCTAGACTGTGGGTTCTACCAGAGGGGAAGATCTCTGAGGCAAACAAAAATCCGCCAATAAGCGCAGGACCCACCAAGGTAGAAGAGGAACTTGGTCACACCATGTACTTGGCATTCTTACTGACTATCGCTTTGGCCAGGAGGGTCAGTGAGCTCGAAGCCATCATGGTGGACTGTCCTTGTACAGTGTTTCACAAAGAAAAGGTTTCCCTTTGACTACACCCCAGATTTCTCCCCAAGATTTGATTTGAGTTTCACATAAATCAAATGCTATTGTAGTTTTCCCAAAACCCCATGCTTTCTATGAAGACAAGAGACTTCACTCCCTTGATGTCTGGCATGCTCTGGTGTTCTACCTGCAAAAATCCCAACCCATTAGGAAATCAAGGAGACTTTTTATAATCATATCAGAGAGATCGCGTGGACAAGCCATATCCTCCCAGAGGATTTCGGGATGCATCTTGAGTGCTACTAAATAGCAAAAATTCTTTCCCCCTGCAGGTGTGTCAGCTCACCCCATGCAAGCATAAGTTGCCTCCACAGCATCCCTACCTGCAGGGTGGCTACATGGAGTTCTGTCCGCACATTCACTACTCGCTATCTTTTAGCTCATGCCTTGACTGCGGATCTAGCCGTGGGATCGGCAGTATTGCAAGCATCTTTGCTTATGGCTTCCTTGCACCCGCCTTCAGTCTGAACACTGCTTGCCAATCACCCATATATATAATACACATAGGGACCATCACTTGAAGTGGAGGTTAGTTACTGTAACTGGAGATTCTTTGAGATGTATGGTCCCAATCTATATTCCACACGTGGGTACGCATGCATGCCATGTGCCCAAGTCTGGAAATTTTTCAAAGCAGTGTCCGTTGGCCAGCACATGTGCAGTACTCTTTGTGCACTGATGGTGGGTATATGAGGCAGTGTGGGTTGACCCTTCTGCAATTCCACCTCTTATCACGAATCCAACAGGATTCAAGGAAGATGTGATGGAGGGCGGGTAGTGGAATATAGATAGGGACCATACATCTCAGAGAGCCTCCAGTTAAGAACATAAGAGAGGCCGTACTGGGTCAGACCAAAGGTCCATCCAGCCCAGTATCCTGTCCACTGACAGTGGCCAATGCCAGGTGCCCCAGAGTGAGTGGACCTAACAGGTAATGATCAAGTGATCTCTCTCCTGCCATCCATCACCCCCCTCTGACAAACCGAGGCTAAGGACACCATTCCTTACCCATCCTGGTTAATAGCCATTAATGGACTTCCTCTCCATGAATTTATCCAGTTCTCTTTTAAACCCTGTTATAGTCCTAGCCTTCACAGCCTCCTCAGGCAAGGAGTTCCACAGGTTGACTGTGCGCTGTGTGAAGAAGAACTTCCTTTTATTTGTTTTAAACCCGCTGCCCACTAATTTCATTGGGTGGCCCCTAGTTCTTCTTTTATGAGAACAAGTAAATAACTTTTCCTTATTCACTTCCTCCACACCATTCATAATTTTATAGACCTCTATCATATCCCCCCTTAGTCTCCTCTTTTCCAAGCTAAAAAGTCCTAGCCTCTTTAATCTCTCCTCATATGGGACCCGTTCCAGACCCCTAATCATTTGTTGCCCTTCTCTGAACTTTTTCTAATGCCAGTATATCCTGTTTGAGATGAGACCACAATTGTACGCAGTATTCAAGATGTGGGTGCACCATGGATTTGTATAAGGGCAATAAGATATTCTCCGTCTTATTCTCTATCCCTTTTTAAATGATTCCTAACATCCTGTTTGCTTTTTTGACTGCTGCTGCACACTGCATGGACGTCTTCAGAGAACTATCCACGATGACTCCAAGATCTTTTTCCTGATTAGTTGTAGCTAAATTAGCCCCCATCATATTGTATGTATAGTTGGGGTTATTTTTTCCAATGTGCATTACTTTACATTTATCCACATTAAATTTCATTTGCCATTTTGTTGCCCAATCATTTAGTTTTGTGAGATCTTTTTAAAGTTCTTCAGTCTGCTTTGGTCTTAACTATCTTGAGCAGCTTAGTGTCATCTGCAAACTTTGCCACCTCACTGTTTACCCCCTTCTTCCAAATCATTTATGAATAAGTTGAATAGGATTGGTCCTAGGACTGACCCTTGGGTAACACCACTAGTTATTCCTCTCCATTGTGAAAATTTACCACTTATTCCTACCCTTTGTTCCCTGTCTTTTTAACCAGTTCTCAATCAATGAAAGGATCTTCCCTGTTATCCCATGGCAACTTAATTTACGTAAGAGCCTTTGGTGAGGGACTTTGTCAAAGGCTTTCTGGAAATCTAAGTACACTATGTCTACTGGATCACCCTTGTCCACATGTTTGTTGACCCCTTCAAAAATTTCTAATAGATTAGTAAGGCATGATTTCCCTTTACAGAAACCATGTTGACTTTTGCCCAACAAATTATGTTCTTCTATGTGCCTGACAATTTTATTCTTTACTATGGTTTCAACTAATTTGCCGGGTGCGGCTGTTAGATTTACTGGTCTGTAATTGCCGTAACTAACCTCCACTTTTCAATCTTAGCTGTTTAAGATGCATAATTTCTTGGAAATACTTCGACATCCCATTCAATGTGAAGCAAACAAGACCGTGTTCTTCTGTGTGTGTAATAGCAATGTTTCTAGTCAATGTTACCTTAAGTGACACTATGCTTTGATTTGTATACTTGATAATACTCAAATATTAATAGTTGGCTTGTGTTCTTTCTACCCATCTCAAGATAATTTTACAATCTAAGAACATAAAAACAGTTATACTGGGTCAGACCAGTGGTCCATCTACCCAGTATCCTGTTTTCTGGCAGCAGCCAATGCCAGGTGATTCAGAGGGAATGAACTGAACAAGCAATCATTGAATGGCCCCTCCCCTTTCGTCCACTCCCTGCTTCTGGGGAACAGAGGCTAGGGATACTCAGAACATGGCCATCTTGGCTAATAGCCAGTGATGTATCTATCCTCCATTAACTTATCTAATCCTTTTTGAAACACCGTTATAGTTTTGGCCTTCACAATATCCCCATGCAACAAGTTCCACAGGTTGACTGCATTGTCTGAAGAAGTACTACTACTTGAAGTGATGGTCCCTATGTGTCTTGCCACACGTCTGTGCGTATGCGCACCATGTGCCTGAGTGTGGAATTGTTTCTTAGCAGTGTCCATTGACCTGCACGTGCATAGTACATCTCCCCATACTCTCAGCTAAGGGCATAAGTGTGGGTCATCACCCCTCCAGTTCCCTTTTCTTGCTGCATGGCCTGAGTTGGAACCCCCTTTTTCCTTTGCGTTCTTAGCCTGCTGAGAGTTACTTTTTGTACATAGTTATAGGTAGATTTATAGGTACGTTTGTGTAGTGTACTTTACTTTTCCCATTCAGGGACAGACACCCTGCCTCCTCCCCCAGGAACTATGCCCAGGATCCTGGGCTTCAAAAACTATCTCTTGCCCATGCTCCTCCTTCCTTCTGGAGCACCTGGCATTGGCCACTGTTGGAAGATCGGATACTGGGCTAGAGGGACCTTTGGTCTGACTCAGTATTGCCATTTTTACATTCTGTGAGTGAGCATCAGCAGTGCCTCTACTGTCTGGGATAAGGGGCACATCATGGCACTCTGCTCCAACTGCAAGTCCTTCCTGCCCAAGACCAGGGAAGCCCGTGAGCTCTGCCTCCACAAATACCTTATGGTGGAGGCTATGCAGCCCTGGGCACAGCTGGGCTAGGATCTGAGACACCCGCCTCCCCCACCCCAACCTGCCGCATACAGCAGCCACCACCAGCAGAGAGCGCTGCACCATGCATAGCTTGGAACTGACAGTACCCAAGGACAAGTCCTGGCATGAGAGCAGAAAACATTCTCTCAGGCACAAGAGCACGTCCCTGCAGAGGACTACTCATGAGTGCAGCGTTTCCTCCATGAGCCAAGCCAGGTCGGGTGAGACATTGTATGTGTATCTGGCTAAACCAGCACCCAAGATCCCACAGATGGAGGGTAAGGCCAAATGCACACAGGATCTGCCGGTACCAATGGTTATCTCAGCATCCAAGCCTCTGGAACACTCACTGGTGCATGCAACACCACCCACTCTGCTGGTACCCCCCATCATGCTGGTCATACAGATACCACCAGGCCCCTTGAGTGTTTCCCTTGGTGTTCCACAGACTCCTGGCTGCACAGAGACATTCCTGATGGTGGTGGAGTTAATCCTCCCTTACTTGCAGTTGCCTCTTCTCTAGGGCTCTCTGCTTACCCGTGACATCCCTACACAGGAGGATAAACCCCTGTTGCTGCTGCCAGAGAAGCCTGTCCCGCTGCCACCACACCACAGTCCTCCCATGCTAACAGTTCCACCATTGCTAGACCAGTCCTCCATCTCTTAAGAATTCTCTGATGCGGAACCATAATTTTCATCGATTCCACACTGGAGTCCGGATGTGCAACCCAGACTGCCCTACTCTTTGGCATATGAGCCAACAGAGGAGACCTGTTACCACTTCCTGTGGGGCCTGCTGCCACTGATGGACCCCACCTTCTGGCCATACTGGGGACCCTGGGATCCCTACCACAGATACCACACACCATCTCAGATTCCTCTGTACACCCGCCAGCTCCATCGGTGTATGAGGAAGAGGACATTGAACCAGTGCCACCGGCTCCCCTGGTCCCGACAAGCACATCCTTGTCGCAAGATGAGGTGGTCGTTCCTCTCCTAGCTCTCTCTGCCGGATGATCACCATCAATATCAGGATTTGCTAGAGAGGGTGGCTGCGGTCCTGGAAATACTGTTGGAGGAAGTTCAGGACTTACAGCATCTGCTGTTGGACATCCTCCAACCCCAAAGGTCATCCAGTGTGGCCCTCCCGATCAATGAGTCTATCCTGGAACTGGCACATGCGGTGTGACACACACTGGGCTCGTGTGAACCCACACCTAAGCAGGTGGAGAGGCACTGCTTCTTACTAGTTACGGGGGCAGCGTTCCTGTTCACCCATCCACCCCTGAGCTCCCTGGATGTCCAAGCATTCTGCAGAATGGGCAAGACAGCATCCACAAAAACCCACCCCTCCAGACAAGACTGCTAAGAGGCTAAATCTGCTGCGTAGGAAGGTCTGTTCCTCTGTAGGACTTCAATTCCTCATTGCTAATTGAGTCTCTGCTAGCCAAGTATAACTTTCATAACTACAATATGCTAGCAGAGTTCAAGAACAAGCTCTCGCTTGAACACCAGGAGCAATTCCAGGCAGTGGTAGATTAAGGGAGATTAAGGTCACCAAGGTGGCCTTCCAGGCAGCAGTGGATGTGGCCAACATCCTCTGTCTCTAGCCACCAGAGTAGTTATGCGAAGGGACTCGTGGTTACAATCTTCCGGCTTCCCTGGGGAGGTCCAAAATAAGAGAAAGGACCTCCCTTTTGACTAGCATAAACTCTCCAGCGACAAGACTGGTGAATTCCTACACTATCAAGGATTCCAGATCAACACTACGGTCCCTGGGCATATATACTCTGACCCCTAGACACAGACAGCAGATACAACCTGCACCAAGAGCCACCATGCTGACAACTATGGTCTGCCACAACCATCTCCTCAACCCTCTCCCAACTGCTAGCCAAAGGCCAATTTTGATACATAGGCCGAGACCCACAAGCCTCCCTCAATACCACCTGCAGCACCCCATGTCATCTTTTGGGGGCTGTTGTTTCCCTATTTGCCTACAATGGGGGGGCAAGATCACCACAGACAGTTAGTTGGGTACTGGCAGTCATCCACCACGGATATTCCATAGAGTTCCTTTCCTTTACACTTCATTGCACTCTCACCTAACCCTCCCCCCGGAACACTCTCCCATCATTTGCTCCTCCAACAAGAAGGGATGCTCTGCTCCTCAAGGGGGAGGGGGCAATAGAGCCCATCCTGCTTCAGTACAGAGAGAGAGGGTTCTCCTCAATCCAAAAAAGATGGAGGATGCCGCCCCATTCTAGATAATCGGTTACTGAATACGTTTATCAGGAAGTCCAAACTCCACATGGTGACGTTGGCATTGATTATGCCTTCCCTGCACCAGGGAACCTGGCTTGCATCTCTTGTCATGAGACACTTACTTCCATGTGGGTATCCACTCATCTCACCGCAAGTTCCTCCATTTCCGGGTAGGGCACCACCATTACCAATTTTGGGCCCTCCTATTTGGCATAGTGACGGTGCCAAGAGTATTCACAAAAGTCTTTGCTGTGGTAGCAGCCCAGATGCTATGCCTTGGCTACTCAGTATTCCCCCCACCTCGACGATAGCACCACCAGTAGCTAGGCTCGATTGGAGGCACTCTGTGATCCACTGTCTCAGGTCTAGCATCTCTGGGTATCTGCGTCAATGAGGACAAGTCTGTGTTGACACCCACACAGACAATACATTTCATTGGGGTGCAGCTGGGCTCTTATTGTGGTCCGGGCCTTCCTCTCACCTGACTGCTTTGCAGCACTGAGAGCCTCATTGCGGGTCTGTCGCAGACCACACACAATGGTCTGCCACTGTCTCTCCCTCCTTGGGCATATGGTGGCCTTCACTTACATGATGCTGCACGCATGGCTCCACATGTGCTGTCTACAAGCTTGGCTTCTCTCCATTTACAAACCCAACAGACCATATTGACTCCAGGGTCACTGTCCCAGAGACCATGCTGTCCCCCCTCACGTGGTGGTCCGCTCCCTCCAAGATCATGATCGGCACCCCCTTCACCCCACCCACACCACAAGCCACCATCATGACAGACACCTCCCTCGCTGGACGGGGAGCCCACTTAAGCCACCACACAGCTCAAGGGGCATTGATGCTGTGTGACAAAACATTCTAGAACTTCAGGCAGTCCTTCTCGCATGCAAGGCCTTCCTCCTGCTCATGTTCCCTACACATTCAGCTCCTCTCCGACAACATCGCGGCAGTGTTATACATCAACAAGTAGGACAGTGCCAGGTCTTCCTCCCTCTGCTCCAAGTTGGTCTGGCTATGGAACTGGTGCAGCTGCAATGAGGTGACTTTTCAGGCTGCATACCTACCAGGTGCCCAGAATTCCCTGGCTGACACGCTTGGCAGAACTCTCTACCTCGACCACAAGTGGGAGCTACGCGATACCACAAAGTGTCGTAAAGTGGAAAACCCCCTGGTGGACCTCTTTACCACTCACGGAAATCAAAAGCTCTCACTCTTACCCCAAAGGACCTCCTAGAAGAGAGCTCTCAAGGCAACACTCCTTCCCTGGATGGGCGACCTCTGCTATGCCTCTTTTTCTCTCTTTCCCCCCCCCCCTCCCCGCCCCACTTCCCTTTCTACTGCAAGTGCTACACAAGATTCACCAGGACAGCCACTGTCCTCCTCATAGCATCTTTCTGGCTCCGGCAGTTCTGGTTCACAGACCTCCTCTGACTCTCCATCCGGACAGCACTCTGCCTCTGCACACTCCTAAATCGACTCTCACAAGATCGGGGGAGACTGTTATCTCAATCCAGACTCTCTTCACCTCACAGCCTGGTATTTGGATGGGCATCAAGCATAGACAGTGTATGCTCTGGCCCGGTTTGGCAAATCCTCACCCAACGTAGGAGGGACTCCACTAGGACCTGTTACCGAGCTAAATGGAGATCCTTCCTAAAGTGGGTCCACTGCCACCACCATTCTCTGAGCATGGTGACCATTCCCATCGTTCTTGACTGTGTCCTCAAAACATTGGGTCTGGCTCTGTTCTCTTCATGTGCATTTAGCAGCACTTAGCACCGTTCTACCCCCATGGACAGCACATCTATATTTACATACCCTACCACTGTCCACTTCCTAAAAGGTTTACTGAAACCCTTTCCACCGGTGCACACCCCCATGGGACCGTCATCTCATTCTCTCTGCCCTCACAAGACCTCCCTTTGAACCGATAACAACAGGCTCCCTTTCCCACCTCTCAATGAAAGTGGCATTCTTGGTATCCATTACCTTGGTATCCGCCATGTAGGTCAGTGATCTTGTGGCCTTGATGGCAGATCTCTCCCTGGCTCCCCCATATATTCCACAAGAACTAGGTTTTCTTACAGCTGCACCCCAATTCCTTCTTACAGTGGTGTCTGAGTTCTACCTCAGTCAGTTGATCCACTTGGCAGTATTCTACCCAAAGATTCACACCTCCCACGCTGACAGAGTCCTGCGCTCCCTCAATGTTCGATGCTCACTAGTCTTCTACCTCCACAGGACTCACCCATTTTGGAAATCGACTAATCTTTTTGTGGCCATTGCTTAAAGGGCAAACGGATGAGCCCCCTCACCCCAGTGACTCTCCAAATGGGTTTCAGGGTGCATCCTTGAATACTACAAATATCCTGCCGGGGAGGAGGTAGATTGGAGTAATAGTGCATTCTACGCTGGTGCAAGCCGTCGCCTCAGTCTCACTTGCAGATCTGTCCTGGCAAGACATCTGTCAAGTAGCAATGTGGCACTCTGTCCACACGTTCATAGCACACTAAACCATAACACGCAGCAGTGACAGATGCAGCTTGGCTCCATTGGCATCCCGCAGCCACTTCTGCACTAATCACTTCCCACAAGTCACCCACATGTGGAATACAGGTAGGGGCCAGGCATCTCTAAGCACCTCCAGTTACAGGTAAGTAACCTCCTCTTCCTTTTGTTTGTTTTAAACCTGTTGCCTAGTGATTTAATTGGGTGACCCCAGTTCTTGTGTTATGTGAAGGAGTAAATAACACTTTTTTTTCCTCCACACAATTCATGATTTTATGGACCTCCTGTCCTTTACTCGTCTCTTTTCCAAGCTGAAAAGTCCCATTCCTTTTATTCCTTCCACGTAGGGAAACTATTCCATACCCCTAATCATTTTTGTTGAACTTGTCTGTACTTTCTCTAATTTTAATATATCTTTTTTTGTGAAGGGGCGACCAGAACTATTCAGGTGGGTGTACCATGGGTTTATATAGAGGCATGATATTTCCTATTGTATCTATCCCTTTTTCTAATGCTTCTTAACATTTGTTAGCTTTTTGACTTCCACTGCACATTGAGTGGATGTTTTCAGAGAACTATCCACAATGACTCCAAGATCATTCTTGAGTGGTAATGGCTACTTTAGAACCCATCATTTTGTATATATAGTTGGGATTATGTTTTCCAATATGCATTACTTTGCATTTGTCAACACTGAATTTCATCTGCCATTTTGTTGCCCAGTCACCCAGTTTTGTGAGATCACTTTGTAACTCTTCATAGTCTGCTTTGGACTCAACTATCTTGAGTAGTTTTGTATTGTCTGCAATTTGCCACCTCACTGCTTACCCCTTTTCCCAGATCATTTATGAATATGTTGAACAGCACTGGTCCCAGTACAGATCCTTTGGGGGGACACCACTATTTACTTCTCTCCATTCTGAAAACTGACCATTTATTCCTATCCTTTGTGTTCTGTCTTTTAACCAGTTACTGATCCTTGAGAGGACCTTCTCTCTTATACCAAGACTGTTTACTTTGCTTAAGAGCCTTTGGTGAGGGACCTTGTCAAAGGGTTTCTGAAAATCTATGTGCACTATATGTACTGGATCACCCTTGTCCACATGTTGTTGACCCAGTTAAAGAATTCTAATAGATTGGTGAGGCATGATTTCCCTTCACTAAAACCATGTTGATTCTTCCCCCAACAAATCTTGTTTATCTGTGTCTGATAATTTTGTTCATTATTGTAGTTTCAAACAGTTTCCCCTGTGCTGAAGTTAGGCTTATTGGCCTGTAATTGCCAGGATCTAAAAAAAAATAAAATTAGCATCACATTAACTATCCTCCAGTCACCTGGTACAGAAGATGATTTAAATGATAGGTTACATACCACAGTTGTTAGTTGTGCAATTTCATATTTGAGTTCCTTCAGAACTCTTGGGTGAATACTATCTGGTCCTGGTGACTTATTACTGTTTAGTTTTATCAGTTTGTTCCAAAACCACCTCTGACACCTCCGTCTGGGACAGTACCTCAGATTTGTCACCTAAAAAGAGCGGCTCAAGTGTGGGAATCTCTCTTATCCCCTTCTGTGAAGACTGATGCAAAGAATTCATTTAGGTTCTCCGCAATGGCTTTGTCTTCCTTGAGTGCTCCTTTAACACCTCAGTCGTCCTGTGGCTCCACTGATTGTTTAGCAGACTTCCTGATTCTGATGTTTCTTTAAAAAAAAATTCTTAAATTTTTATTAATTAAATTTAATCTTACATTTAAGATTAATAAATTCTTAAATTAAAAAAAAATTATTAAAAAAAATTTGCTGTTAGTTTTTGAGTCTTTGGCTAGTTGCTTTTCAAATTCCTTCTTGACCTGCCTAATTATACTTGGCTTGACAGAGTTTATGCTCCTTTCTATTTTCCTGGATAGGATTTAACTTCCAATTTTTTAAGGATGCCTTTTTGCCTCTAAGGGCTTCTTTTACTTCGTTGTTTTAGCCACTGTGGCACTTTGGTCCACTTACTATGTTTTTTAATTTGGGGGGTATCCATTTAATTTGAGCCTCTGTTATGGTGTTTTTTAAAAGATTCCATGCAGCTTGCAGGCATTTCACTTCTGGAACTATACCTTTTAATTTGTTTAACTAGCTTCCTCATTTTTATGTAGTTCCCCTTTCTGAAGTTAAAAGCTACTGTTCTTTAAAAGGAAATTGTAGAACAACACTGCCACTTAAAAATTGTAATTTTTCCATCTTTACAGATAATTTGAATGCGCCAGCTTCAGAAACGCACAGAATTCCCACTGGCCCTTCCAATTCTAACATAAATGAAGTTCAGAATCGTGTTAAAGAAGTTTTGAATAAGTACAGCAATGGTATCTGGTTATCGAAGATGCCACAGTTTTACAGAGAGATATATGAAGAGGAACTTAATACAGCCTTACTCCAACAGTTTGAATACTGGCCTCATATTTGCATGGTAAGTTTTTGGTGGTCTTCCCACAGAAGCTGCTAATGTTTTTAATAGAAATATTCAATCTTTTTTATAGTATCTATATGATAAACTTCTTTTCTAATAGTTCTTACATCTAGCTTTTTCCTTTAGCATAAAGGCAGTCCTACAGACTTTTTTCAAGGAAATGTTTTATTATACTCAGACTTTTCTGGCTATTGATCACTAGGAGATTTGTGAATGAATGTTTAGCTCTGTTTGAAAAAGTGCAACTATTGAGAGCGCATTTTCCTCTGCTTTGTCTGAAGTGACAAATCCCACTGAACATAAACATGACAACTAATCCTGATTATCATTATTATAATAGAACATTATAGTTCCGATAAACGTACATCTTATTTCATGAACCAATTTAAAAACAATCGACTTGCATCAGGGCAGTGAAGCAGTGTGAAGAGATGAATATTGTGGGTGGGGGAGAATTAGCAAACAATAATACTTGAAATGGTCAAAGTTGTTGTAACTGTAGAGTAATGAGTAGCCAAAAAGATAACAGACTTTTTAATATGAACATAGCTTTTCTGGTGGTTCCCTTTACACTCTCCAATTATGATCTCCCTCACTAGTTGAACAGCAAGAGTGTTTTAGTTTTATCCTTGATTTAAAATGTTTTTCTTGGGCTTGTTCCTTCCTCCCCTTGAGGCATGTAGGCCTCCTACCTTCTCTTCTATCTGACACAAGAAGAGAATAAATGATAGAAAAAGCAAGAGAATATAGATTAAGGGGGAAATATTCTTATTTTTCTTGTATCACGAGGATGTGGGATATATCAGCTGGCAAAATTCAAGTAAATGTTATATATGTAAATTACTTGCAGCCTTCTGGGAAGATGCTAATGCAACCTGTGGATATTGTGCCTAGGTTTTGTGGGTACTGGTCAGTCTCTGTACCCTTGCACAGGATGTAAGGCTCGTCAGGACACCTTTCAGAGTAGAGGTGCTTTGACATCCCAGGGCTCTTGTTCTCCCATGGACTTGGAGGAACACTCTGTTTCTGTGGCATTTGGGGCACCTCTTCTAGGGCCACTTTGCTTTGCCCTTCATTTTACACGTGGGTGTGACCTTTCTGATGGGGTCCTCTTTCCCACGTGGGGTGGGTATTGGACATCATAAAATAGCTTTAAAACAAACAGGACACTCTCCTTTACTTGCCTTTCTCTCTCAAGGAAGTTAAGACATTGTCTCTGCCATGCACTCTGTGGCTGTGGCAAACTAGATACCATTAACTTCGATTTGAACAGAGACTGGGAGTGGCTCGGTCATTACATTAATTGAATCTATTTCCCCTAGCTAACTATCCTCACTCACACCTTTGTGTCAACTGTCCAAAATGGGCCATCTTGATTATCACTTCAAAAGTTTTTTTCCCCCTGCTGATATAGTTCCTCTTAATTAATTAGCCTCTTACAGTTGGTATAGGTACTTCCACCTTTTCATGTTTCTCTGAATGTATAAATATCTGCTTACTGTGTGTTCCATTCCATGCGTCTGATGAAGTGAGCTGTAGCCCACGAAAGCTTACGCTGAAATAAATTTGTTAGTCTCTAAAATGCCACAAGTAATCCTGTTCGTTTTTGCTGACACAGACTAACATGGCTGCTACTCTGAAAAGTATTCCTAATGTCCTCCTTCAGAGGAGGAAGAAGGAGTAGCAAATGTGTGACACCTCCCTTTTTGCTGGTAAGAGAAGGGTTATTTCCTTCTTGGCCTCTCATGAGGAAATAGAAAAAAACTATCTCACCACCTGATGTTTTCAGGCAAGTCCAAGAGTGGATAAAACGTAAGAGTCTGGAACTGGAAACTTTAGCTGTGCAGGAAAAGACACACTGCTTTGTTTGATATCCTGGAGTCCAAGGAGAGAGGGAATCATGCTCTATCCCAGGCCTGCACAACTCATAAGGCGACGAGGGCCATATTACTCCAAAGAAAACAGCTGAGGGCCGAAACCCCCGGCCCCGCAGAAACAATCCCTCCTTCCCCAGTGCTGGGGTGTGGAAGCCTGTAGAGGGGGAAAGAAACAGCGCGCATAGGGTGACCAGATCACAGCAGTAAAATAGGACCTGTCCCCTCCCTGCTCGGCCCCACCATCACACCCCTCTTCACCCCCCCAGGGGTCACTATATTACTGCACACAACAGTCAGTCAATGGAGTTGTAGATACATCGCTGCATTATGCATTTTTGTATAACTTTTATATGACTTTGTATTGAACCTTGGTAATATGTTATAGTGGGCCCCTAAGGTAGTATAATTAAGGTAAAAGAACAATGTCTTTTTGCTAGAAGTAGAATAAGATCTTCCCCCCACTTTGTTTTCAATTGCCCTGTTGAATGAATGAGGAAGGCGTGGAAGGCAGGCACCTCCAGACAGCTGCAACCCTTGGAGAGGGGATGGGAACCAGACCAAGGACAATCAAACTTGTCAAGTGGGCTGACTAGAGAAGAGCAGACATACTGACGGCCTTGGGGGTTAGAAGCAAGCACCTTCCTTTGGGAACACCCTCTTTGCAGCATTGGGACAACCCCCAGCCCAGAGACAAGCAGCAAAAAGGACCAATGGACACAGTCCCAGATTTTGAATGTGGGAGATTTGCCCCCCTCCAGCCACCGACTCGCCGCTCGCCTCCTCACCTCCCCCCCCCCCCCCCCCCAGTATAAAGCCTCGCCACCACTGCCCACCCGCTCGGCTCATCAACCCTTCACCCCCCGGCTCACCTCCTCAGCCCCGTGGGCCGCACAGTGAGCCCATGCGGGCCGCATGAGGCCCCTGGGCCGCATGTTATGCAGGCCTGCTCTATCCCTTTATAATGTGCTCAATCCAGCTAAATGGTCATATTGCCCAAAGTTAAGCTGTCATGGCCAGGTACTAGCTTCATCTTTAGGAAAAGCTGCTCTCTATGCCTGCCTACAGTTTTTCTGATATTCAGTAAAAGGGACTGGTGACTGAGGAGTGTGTAGTGCATATCCTATACCTAGTTTGACACTTCACCTTATAAGGTGGCATCATCTATTTCTGACAGTACTGCTGCCTGAAAACCTTGAGCCTTTCACCTGCAGCTCACAGCCATGTGGAAGATCTCCTGTTTGAGGAGAAGGGGTTTCATCAATCTTGAAATAAAAACGCAGGGTCCTTCATTTTCTCCAACATTTCATCTATCATGTCTGTCTCTGGGACTGTGCTAAACAGCCCAGAAAATGGTCTGTACTTCCTGCTTGTACTTGCCCATCTTCTGATTTCTAGTTTTAGTTTCAGAGGCAACCTTGGCAACATCAGGGGAAGCAGGGCAGTGGAAAACATTTTAAGCAGGGACTCTCTTTCATTTTATGTAGTACCTAGTACAGTGTGTAGGCCTGATGTTGGTTGGAGCCTCAAGTCCATACCGTAATGCAACTAACAATCTCTTAATGCTCTTCCCAAAATCTTGTTTATGTCCCAGGGAAGCTAGACTTAATACCTTACATATCAATAAGGCTCTGAGTTTGTGAGATATGACATAAGGCATTTTGTATATCAATTGGAATTTTTGTAGCCTTTGGGAATTGATATAAAAGAAACTCCGTTTCCACTCAACCTACTCCATCTAGGCAAGTACTACATACTGAAAATGTTAATTGACTGGGGTGTCAATACTTCAGGGTCTTAAGCTTATTGCCCCAGGGCCTGCCTGTTCATAGAAATCTACAAGGCTGCTCAGCCTGAATTCCTGTATATGCATTTACACATCACTAGCTTCTTGACTGAGCATTTAGATGCGTACCTAGGTGTAAGGCATTTCTTGAAATCTAAAGTACTTCCCAGCCCACCTTCCTGGTCTGGTGGTTGAATAATTCACTAGAAACCCAGAACTGAGATTATGGTGATGCCAGCTCAAAGACGAGATGTAAATATTTACTCACCATAGTAACTGTGGCTCATCAGGAGTGTTGCTCCAAACACTTTCCCCAAGTGCATTAAGTGACATGACCAACATCTGTTATGGGTAATTCATTCTTTCTCCAATCCTTCCTCGGGGGAAACTCTGACCATTTTTTAAAAATTGTGTATCCAGTGTATTATGTTTATATTAACAAAGGCAAGATTGAAGAAGTGGCCTTGAAGTTGGAGCAGAAGATGGTGAGATTTATGACTGTCCTTAGTCCCTGTGGAAGCTTGCTGCAATCTTGGACCACCCCTAAGAAAACTGTCTCCTTCCAAGATGATCAACTTACCCTTGTGATAGATTTATTTTGCCTGAGGAGCAGAGGTCTCCTCAGTCATTGTCCTGGAGGTTTAAGTGGTCTCAGATATCCTGGGCACAGCCCATGGAGTGCTTTGAAGATAAGGGAATGAGGCTTGAGTTGACTTTCTTATGTGTAGCCAGCAAAGTAAGCAGACGACAGGTCTGATGGGCTCGTAGTCGCCTGCGTTGCTGAGGAGCCATGCACCTATTTTGTTCATGCTGCCTGCCCACCTTTATATAAAGACATAAGAGAGGCTGTACTGGGTCAGACCAAAGGTCCATCCAGCCCAGTATTCTGTCCACCAACAATGGCCAATGCCAGCTGCCCTGGAGTGAGTGGACCTAACAGGTAATGATCAAGTAATCCATCTCCTGCCATCCATCACCCCCCTCTGACAAACCGAGGCTAAGGACACCATTCCTTACCCATCCTGGTTAATAGCCATTAATGGACTTCCTCTCCATGAATTTATCCAGTTCTCTTTTAAACCCTGTTATAGTCCTAGCCTTCACAGCCTCCTCAGGCAAGGAGTTCCACAGGTTGACTGTGCGCTGTGTGAAGAAGAACTTCTTTTTATTTGTTTTAAACCCGCTGCCCACTAATTTCATTGGGTGGCCCCTAGTTCTTCTATTATGAGAACAAGTAAATAACTGTTCCTTATTCACTTCTTCCACACCATTCATAATTTTATATACCTCTATCATATCCCCCCTTAGTCTCCTCTTTTCCAAGCTAAAAAGTCCTAGCCTCTTTAATCTCTCCTCATATGGGACCCGTTCCAGACCCCCTAATCATTTTAGTTGCCCTTCTCTGAACCTTTTCTAATGCCAGTATATCCTTTTTGAGATGAGACCACCACAATTGTACGCAGTATTCAAGATGTGGGCGCCCTATGGATTTGTATAAGTGCAATAAGATATTCTCCATCTTATTCTCTCCCTTTTTTAATGATTCCTAACATCCTGTTTGCTTTTTTGACTGCCGCTGCACACTGCGTGGACATCTTCAGAGAACTATCCACGATGACTCCAAGATCTTTTTCCTGATTAGTTGTAGCTACATTAGCCCCCATCATATTGTATGTATAGTTGGGGTTATTTTTTCCAATGTGCATTACTTTACATTTATCCACATTAAATTTCATTTGCCATTTTGTTGCCCAATCATTTAGTTTTGTGAGATCTTTTTGAAGTTCTTCAGTCTGCTTTGGTCTCAACTATCTTGAGCAGCTTAGTGTCATCTGCAAACTTTGCCACCTCACTGTTTACCCCCTTCTTCCAAATCATTTATGAATAAGTTGAATAGGATTGGTCCTAGGACTGACGCTTGGGGAACACCATTAGTTACGCCTCTCCATTGTGAAAATTTACCATTTATTCCTACCCTTTGTTCCCTGTTTTTTAACCAGTTCTCAATCCATGAAAGGATCTTCCCTGTTATCCCATGGCAACTTAATTTAAGTAAGAGCCTTTGGTGAGGGACTTTGTCAAAGGCTTTCTGGAAGTCTAACTCCTATTGAGTTCTGTTCTCATAGGTACATTTGGAATTGTCAGAAGGAAGTGATGCATTTGGGCCCACAAGACCCTTTATAACTTTAGCTCTGGCCATTTGGTGTTGCAGGAATGGGTTCAGGTGGCCCCATGTTCAGCCCCACTGGGATTGCATCTCCTATATGAATATGTAGAGGCAACACTCTCTTGGAAGAACTAGTTATTCTTGTAAGCATCCATTTATGTATGACACAAAGTGCAAGTATCCGTGACCAACATCATTGAATTGGGGTGCACAGTGTGTTGGCTGGAATCATTAAGGCCTAAGGGTACTACACTTCCTATGTTCAGTTTTAGCTGGAGCTCCACGCTGGCAAAGGGGTTATTTGAAAATATGGATCCTTCAATAAGGACAGTGGTAAGCTGTTTCAGTTTTGGCTCAGACAAAAGAAAATGCAAAAATACAATGACCAATATGTCTTATGGTTTTATACTGTTTTGAAAACGCAATGTGTTCTGAAGTGTTGGCTACCAAAAGCGTGCAAAGTTTTTGCACTTGTCAATGAAAAATAAACCCGATGACTTTTCAGAAAAAACTTGTCGTGAAAAATCAACAAGATCTGGTTACCTAAACTGGCAATGTGAACACCGTGATCTTCGGGCATTTCCTTTTGTATTTTCAACTCACATGACAGTACATGCATTTTTAGAAAGTCTTTTCCTATTCTGGGCCTGGAAGGAAATGTCCTGCCCATGCGTGACAGAGTATAAGTGTTCCTCAGAAAATTTGACTGTTGGGCTTTTTTTAAGTTGATAGAGGAAATGTGGAGGCATTTCCTCTTGTTGATAGACTTCATCAGGATGGCATCAGAAGATCATAAGTCAGAGTATGAGGGAACCTCAGACTGAACTGTGGGACTGTTACCTTCATGGCTCAACAGAAGGAAAAGAGGTAGGTGCAACAACACCTTCATTCAGGATGCACTTATCTGGACAGTACTGACTGGCCTTACAAGCAAGATGAGTTGACACCTCAGTGACAAGAACCTGCAGCTGACTTTCTTTAGTGAGGAACTTGGCAGGTCTTGCCTTTCTCTGAAGGAGGAAAAACTTGCTTAGTTGCAGAAGCCTTGAGCATTCTCATATCTCTGTGGCAGGTGTCTGTTCAGTAATGTTCATTGAATTGGAACAATCTTTTAGGAATAAGAAACACAGTGGAACTTCTCTCCTCAGCAAGATGGGCTCACTCATCCACCACATGGAATTTAGTTTAGCTTAAAATTTTGAACTTTTATAATTGCAATTGCTTTTAGAAACTACATAAGTAGTAGTTCTTCTTCGCGTGATTGCTCATGTGTATTCCACAGTAGGTGTGCGTGCTCGCCACGTGCATTGGTGTCGGAAGTTTTTCCCTTAGTAGTACCCTTACCGGGGGAGCACCACTTCGACCCCTGGAGTGGCGCCTCTATATCACGCTATAAGGGTAGCTGCGCACGCCCCCCACCCTCAATTCCTTGTTGCTGCCAGTGAAGGTAGTCGGAACTTCTGCTCCAGCTTTGCTGCAGCTTTTTTCCCCTTGTATTAGTGGTACTTGTTAGCTAGTCTTCAGACGCCAGTTGTTAAAGTGGGCTCGGGGTATGCCCCGTGCCCCAGGCTTTAAGTCCTGCGACTCTTGTCGCCGGTCCATGCCGAGAAGTGATCCGCACGCTGAGTGTCCCCACTGCCTGGGAGAAACTCACGTGAGTGAACACTGCAAGATCTGCAGGTCATTCAAGCCATGGACGAAAAAGGAGAGAGACATCTGACTTCGCGCTCTCCTGATGGAGTCGGCGCTGGCCCCGGCCCTGGCGCGCCGGACAGAGTCGGCACCTTGCACCGCGTCTTCGGTGCATAGTGAAGTCCCCTCCACTAGCCGGCACCGCTCCCCATCCAAGAAGCAGGGGAAGACATCCTCGTTGCAGCGGCTCCATGAGAAGGATAGGGGTGAGGCTGGACCCACGCTGGGCAGCCCTAGATTCTCCCCCTCCCGCCGTCACGATGCCGTCAACGCCGGAGGCATTGCAGGTCGCGCGGGACATCATAACTTTGCCAGTACCCAGGGCAACTGCCGCTGGGTGCTCCTCAGACGTCCCCAGAGCTGCGCAGCCATCATTCCGAGAACTGCTCGCTCTCCCATTCGGTGCGCTCTTCTCCCAGCTCAGGCCGACCGTCCACTCCCGCCACGCCATGGGGCTCGCCACCGTGTACGCAGCCCCGCCGTCCCTCCATGCCTCACAGTGATGGGCGTAGGCACCGGGACAGACGCAGGAGACGCTCCTCTTCCTCGGCCCGCAGCCGGTCACGGCACCGTCGGCACTCCAACTCGGGCTCCAGGGCTAGATGTCGCGCACGACCCTCCTCCCGCCGGTCACTGGCACCGGAGCACCGTAGCTCCACACGCCGGGGCGGGTACCGGAGCGACTCATCATCAGGAGACCGCTCCTCGACGTTGAGGTCCTGAGGGAGGCTCCATAGCAGGCACCGTCGCTCTCGCCACTCGTACGGCACAGTAGGCTCGACAGTGACCTCCACTTCGGCACTGAGCCGCCCATCTCCAGGTCATGCGGCCCAACCAGAGCAGTTGCTGCCTCCCGGCCCCCAACTGGCTCAGTGGCAGGATGCACCATGGCAAGGGCAGTGGTGCCAATGGGCTCCGTGGCCCCAGTTGCCCGTCCACGCAGCTACCCGCTCAGTAGCCGGGGCGTCCCAGGCTCCGTCGGCATCTCCCTTGCGTCGGGGGGAGAGACCGGTAGAACCCAAGTCGGTGGCCCCGCGCCCAGATTCGGACCTTGGCATTGCCCCTCCTTTGCCTCCCTCGGCGCAGAGCCAGCACACTTTCCGGTACCGGACGACGCCATAGCAGCACCGCCGCCTACTGTTCCACCGGAGGACTTCAAAGCGCACCAGGACTTCCTTAAGCGCGTGGCGTCCAAGCTCCAGGCCGAGGAGATGGAAGGGCCCTCTGACTCACTGTTTAACATATTGTCATCATTGGCACCGGGCCGGGTAGCCTTGCCCCTTCACCAGGGGTAGTCAGTATATCAAACACCCTGTGGTAGACCACAGCTTCCTTGGCTCCCATATCCAAGAAGTGGAAAGGAAGTACTTTGTCCCAACGAAGGACCATGAGTACGGTGATCCACCGTGAAAGGCATGGCCATCCCACACCAGATGAAGACGTCACGAGACTAGATGCTTTCAGCAGAAAGTTTTATTCCTCGGCGAGCTTCCAGCTCAGGGGGGGGTCCCTCCCCAAGTTTGAGCCTCTCCTTCTGGATCGAGATAGGAGGGATTTCAAGGCTCTCGTAGAGGAGGGGGCAAAAGCCACCCTCCAGGAGGCGTCAGATGCAGCCGATACTGCAGCCCGCTCGATGGCTTCTGCCATATCTATGCACAGGGCATTGTGGCACACCCTGTCTGGACTGTCGGCGGAGGCCCAGTCCATCATGCAGCACCTGCCCTTCGACGGGAAAGCATGATTGGCTGACTAGACAGACGCCCGTCTCCATGGCATGAAGGACTCCCGTACCACTCTGCAGACCTTGGGCCTCTACGTTCCCCCGGCGAAAGACAAGCCCAGGCCGCAGGCGTCGGTTCCACCTGCACGTAGCAGATATGAGCCCCCCGCTAAGAGGCCTAGAGACCAGAGGCGTTGGTCTCAGCGTCAGTCCCGCTCTGCCCTGCAGCCCAAGCCTGCTAAGGGCAAAAGGCAGGGAAAGAGGCGTTTTTGACTATTTGGGGGGGGGAGAGTCAGGAACATTGCCAGGAAATCCCCCCGGTTAATAAAGTTTGTGTTCTGCAACCGATTGTCTTCCACAGGGCATGGGCCCGCATAACCTCAGACTGGTGGGTCCTCAACACGGTTTCTAAGGGCTACACATTGCAGTTCACTTCACCCCCCGCCACATCACCCCCCATCCCGGCGGGACCCAGGAGCACGCCCACCTCTTGGAGCAGGAGGTGGCCCGCCTGCTGCACCTGGGGCCGGTGGAAAGAGTCCAAGTAGAATACCAGGGCAGAGGTTTCTACTCCAGGTACTTCCTGATCCCCAAGGTCAAGGGCAGTCTCAGGCCCATTTTGGACCTGTGGGCCGTCAATCTGTATATGGTCCGCTCCAAATTCCACATGGTATCCCTGGTCTCCATTATCCCCTCCTTGGACCCGGGGGACTGGTACGCGGCCCTGGACCTCCAGGATGCGTACTTCCATATTCATATCCTCGAGGCGCATAGGCGCTTCCTCAGGTTCATGGTAGGGACGGACCACTATCAGTTCACAGTCCTCCCCTTTGGCCTCTCCATGGCACCGAGTGTCTTCACCAAATGCATGGCAGTGGTGGTAGCCCACCTCAGACGGGAAGGGGTTCAAATCTTCCCTTATCTGGATGATTGCTTCTCAAAGGCAACTCTCGCTCCTAGGTGCAGGCCAGTGTCGAGTTGCTCCGCTCCACATGCGCAGATCTCGGCTTAGTGGTAACCGAAAGCAAATCCACGTTAGTCCCAGTGCAGTGCATAGAGTTCATAGGGGCACTGCTGGACACCTTAAAAGCCTCAGCCTCTCTTCCTCTAAGCAGGTTCGAGACTCTCAAAGGTCTCATTGCCTTGTTCACAGCTTTTCCGGTGACAACGGCAAGAGCGTGCCTCCAGATTCTGGGGCACATGGCGGCTTGCACATACGTGGTCCGCCACACCAGGCTCCGAATGAGGCCCCTCCAGCTCTGGCTGGCCTCCCAGTTCTCCCAGGCCAGGGACGGTCTGGACAAAGTCCTCACGGTACCGCCCCCGGTGCTTACCTCCCTTCAATGGTGGTCGTATCCGCACATGTTGCAAGGGGTCCCCTTTCGGGAGGTATCCCCGTTGCTGGACATGGTGTCTGATGCATCGGACTTGGGCTGGGGAGCCCACGTAGGGAGCATGCAAACCTAAGGGGAAATGGTCAGCCTTGGATTCGTCTCTTACATGAATGTCAAAGAGCTCAGGGCGATACGTTTGGCATGCGTAGCGTACCGTTCAGCACGCACCTTCACAGGAAGGTGGTCAGAGTCCTCACGGACAACACTGCCGCAATGTACTACATCAACAGGCAAGGCGGGACTTGTTCCTTGGCCCTCTGCCTGGAAGCCCTGAAGCTATTGGAGTTCTATATAGCTCAAAATACCTTCCTTCGGGCTTTCCACCTGCCCGGCGCCCACAATGTGCGAGCCGACCGCCTCAGCAGGGTTTTCTCCCACCAGTATGAGTGGTCTCTCCATTCGGAGATCACTCACCAACTCTTCTGAGACTGGGGAGTTCCCCAAGTCAACCTCTTTGCAACCCGCTGGAACCGGCGCTGCCCCCAGTTCTGCTCCAGGGGGGGAATGGGGAGGGGAGTGATCTCAGACGCCTTCCTCCTGCAGTGGTCGGGCCAGGTTTTCTATGTGTTCCCCCCCCTTTCCTCTTGTCAGCAAGGTCCTGCACAAGGTAAAAACAGACAGGACAAGGGTAATCCTTACAGCTCCAGACTGGGCCCGCCAGCACTGGTACAGGATCCTCCTGAGCCTCCTGGTGGCCCCCCCCGAGAAGGTTGCCGCTCCGACCTCCTCTCCCAAGATGAGGGCTGCACCCTGCATCCCAATCTAGCAGCGCTCCACCTAACAGCATGGCTGCTAGGTGGTTAGACGAGGAAAAGAGGAGGTGCTTGGAGGAAGTCAGATGAGTCCTACTAGAGAGTAGGAAGCTGTCCACACGTCAAACGTACCTGACTAAGTGGTCCAGGTTTTCCAGATGGGTGGGGGAGAAAGGAACCTCCCCCTCGCCCGCATCGCTCCAACTCATCCTTGAGTACCTCCTGTCCCTTAGGACCCAAGGGTTAGCCCCCGCCTCTGTCAGAGTACATTTGGCAGCCATTTTGGCCTTCCACCCACCGGTGCAGGGCCAATCAATTTTTTTCTCATTCCATGACCTCCCGCTTTCTGAAGGGGCTAGACCAGTCATTCCCAGACGTTAGGTCCCCCGTACCACAGTGGGACCTGAACCTGGTATTGTCCCCCCTTACGGGACCCCCCTTTCAGACCCTGGCCACATGTTCCTGGTCTCGCCTCTCATGGAAGGTAGCTTTCCTCGTGGCAATCATGTCAGCTCGATGTGTCTTGGAGCTCAGGGCCCTGACCTCGGAGCCCCACATACAGTCTTCCACAAGGATAAGGTCCAGCTTCGCCCACATCCCGCGTTCCTTCCAAAGGTGGCCTCCGCCTTCCATATGGAACAGGACATTTTCCTCCCAGTTCTCTGTCCTAAGCCACATTCCTCCAACGAGGAACGCCGCCTCCACACACTGGATGTGCGTAGAGCGCTGGCTTTCTATCTAGAATGGACTAAGCCATTCCGGTGATCCTTGCAACTGTTTGTTGCCTCAGCCGAACAGATGAAAGGGCAACCTATTTCCACCCAGCGCCTTTCCTGCTGGATTACCTCGTGCATACGCATGTGTTACGATCTGGCGAGGGTCCCCCCGCCACCGATTGTCAAGGTGCGCTCGACGAGGGCTCCAGCCTCCTCAGATGCCTATGTAGCCCTCGTCCCTATCCAGGACATCTGTAGGGCTGCCGTGTGGTCCTCCGTCCACATGTTTACTTTGCACCATGCGATCGTCTCCTAAACTAGGGATGACGCAGGGTTCGGTAGGGTGGTACTGCGTCCCGAGAACCTTCAAACTCCTACCCACCTCCATTAGGTATAGCTTGGAATCACCTACTGTGGAATACACATGAGCAATCACTCGAAGAAGAAAGGACAGTTACCTGTTCCGTAACTGGCGTTCTTCGAGATGTGTTGCTCAGGTGTATTCCACATCTTGCCCTCCTTCCCCTCTGTTGGAGTTGATCTGGCAAGAAGGAACCGAGGGTGGGGGGAGAGCGCAGCTCCCCTTATAGCGCGATATAGAGGCGCTACTCCAGGGGTCGCAGCTGTGTTCCCCCCGTATGGGTACTGCTAAGGGAAAAACTTCCGACACCGATGCACGTGGCGAGCACGCACACCTACTGTGGAATACACCTGAGCAACACATCTCGAACGCCAGTTACAGAACAGGTAACTGTCCTTTTTGGGTATGGTTATAGTTCATAAAAATGTTCCTACCAATGTTCAGGGTTGGACATGCACAGTGGGGAAGGGGTCATAAAACATTTTGTCTGGAAAAGAATGACCATCTTGAGTTGGGTAGTGTTAATTTAATCCATTTATGCACCAAGTTTCATTCATAAATCTAAGACTTCCTGAAGAAGTTTGAGACTTGTGTAAACTTGTTGAACAAAAGCTTTATTTCCATTTAGGAAAGTGGAAAGGAGTCCTGTAAAGCCTTCTAGGCTCTCTGTAGTTTTTGGAGATAATGTTTTTTGGATGAAGATTAACTCTGGTTGAAGTGGATTGGACGCTGTGTTCAGACTTTGTTACACTAGAGCTGGGGTTCCTCTTTGAGAGGCCCTAAGGCCTCCATTACAAGGCATGCTTAATGGAGTGTTGCCCTTTGTGTGATGTACAATGGAATAAATATGCAAACTAGATACCATTACCTTAGGTTTGAATATTGACTGTGAATGGCTCGGTCATTATGTTAATTGAATTTATTTCCCCCGTTAAATACCCTTAACACCTTTGTGTCAACTGTCTGTAATGGGCCATGTTGATTATCACTTCAAAAGTTTCTTTCCTACTGATAACAGTTCCTTTCAATTAATTAGCCTCTTAAAGTTGATATAGATACTCCCACCTTTTCATGTTTCTCTGAGTGTATATATATATCTGCTTACTGTATGTTCTATTCCATGCGCCTCATGAAGTGGGTTCTAACCCACGAAAGCTTATGCTGAAATAAATTTGTTAGTCTCTAAGGTGCCACAAGTATTTCTTTCTTATTTTCTTTTTCTTCATGCAACGTTATTCTTGATTCAGCATCTCATTTGGGGGAGAAGTTCTTGAACATTTCAATTAGTACTTCTCTGCCCTCCTTTCCTTGTATTGTACTGTGTTAAATTGAATATGGATCTGCAGAAGTCATTCTCAAATGAGGAAGATTAGTTTAAATACATACTTGTGCAGAGCCCCATGCCTTCTTTCCCAACTGGGACTTTATAATAGATATTTGAATGAGTTGGCAGAAACCAATGACAGCTTAGGATGTGCTCAGTCTTATACCTGCAGGCCTGAAAACACTGTTCTGCAAAGGGTGCTCAAGTGACTCCAATTGCTATTGCTTTTGTAGATTCTGAGGCCCAACGGGACTGTTATCGTTATCTAGTCTGACCTCCTGTATAACACAGGCCAGAGACCTTCCCTACAATAATTCCTAGGAAGTTTTTCTAAAAGATCTATTCTATCTTGATTTAAAAATGGTCAGTGATAGAGGATACACCGTTGGTAAATTGTTCCACTGGTTAATTATATTAACTGTTAAAAATTTACACCTTTAGTTCCCTTCTGGATTTGTCTAGCTTCCAACTTCCGGCCGTTGGATTGTGTTATACCTTTCTTTGCTAAAATGAAGAGCCCATTATTAAATAGGGTCTTTTTAGAAGGCTGACAAAGCCTTCCACTACAGCATGGATCTGCAGAGGCAAGGTATTCAAAGAACCACAGTTACACACCTGCACATAGGCACCCACTTCTCCTGGCGCTGGTGGGTGCTCGACCTCCCCCCCCCGCCGCCCCTCCCGTCCCTGCCCCGCTCCCAGTCCAACCCCTTCCCCAAAGTCCACGCCCCAATTCCCCCCCCTCCCTGCCCCTATTGGACCCCTTCCCCAAATTCCCAGCTCCGCCTCCTCCCCGGAGTGCACCATATTCCTGCTCCCTACCCCCCCTTCTCACAGCTTGTTATGCTGCGGAACAGCTGTTTCACAGCGGCAAGCGCTGGGAGGAAAAGCAGGTGCGTGGCGCGCTCAGGGGAGGAGGCGGAGGTGATCTGGGGCGGCACAGGGAGCTTGCACCCACCAGTTTTTCCCCGTGGGTGCTCCAGCCTTGGAGCACTCAGAGTCGGCGCCTGTGCACCTGCACACTGTCTCAATTATATATGTATAATCAGAAGACACTTGAACGCTAGAGAGAAGCTATTTGCTAGTAACTGTGGAAGGTTTTTTAGTATATTGCCTTGGCACATCCACACTAAGGGTTCTGCCCTACCTTAACACTGCTAGGTATGCACCTTTGGAGAAGCATTGATGTATGTATATGTCTGTATCTGTCTCATTCCCAGGCGTCACAGCCCAAAAATGCAGTCCATGATGTCAGAGTGCCATACTAATGAATCTAGGAGCGATAGTTGCCCATAGTCAACAAGATTCTTGGGCTCTATCCTTCAAACAAAGCCAAATAAAGACATTTACATGACTCTACATGAAAAATTCAGCATTCTTGATGGAAACACTGAAGTTTGTTGCATCCACACCACCTTATTCAGATTACAGATGGCCCCTCAAATTTTCTCCAACTCCTGGTAGTTAAAGATGCCACCACAGCCACTGCCTCATATTTGCTTTTCTGAGGTCCCAAAGCCCTGCACCGCATTCATTTTGCAAGTTAGCACCTATTTTCATTGTGATTTACTCCATCCACCTTCCCTTCCTTCCGGAATCCAGAATGTGAGAAGAGCTCCGAAAAGTGTGAATTCTCCTCATTCTTCCAATAGAAGTACAAATCTCCCTGGCGCTTCAAGTGTAAAGGAAATAGCCTCTAAGACCACTACCCTTAAAAAGGTGTGCACAGAAACGGGCAAGCCACTTCCGGAGACCTAGCATGCTCCACGAGGGAATCGCTGCTGGCTCCTGGGCTGCTTGAGCCTCAGCATTCAGAGGAGGAAGCGTGCAGAGTAACAACATGGTTGCTCTTCCATATTTGTAACAGCCATTATGAATTGAGATTTCCTTTCGCTAATTTTTTTTTTTTTTTTTTTTAATGGTGGGAGTCTGTACAAAGTCCCATGTATAGCAATGGTTACCAGTTCTGTTTTAGTCTTTGTTTTAATTTGGTTCTGCTTCAGTCAAATGAGAGTTTTAACAGCTCATTAAATCCCTCAAGTTAATCTATCTGCATGTGATCTTAGTCTGTTTTCTTTCTCTACAATTCTATCTTATCTCTGCTTCTTCCGTATTTTTGTTCACGTTTCCATCTCTTCTCTGGCTATTCTCCCTACATTCCTGGTTTTCCTTGCCCTAAATGCCAGTGTGCTTATTAATAGGATGGCTCTCTGGGCTAAACAGTCCCCTTCCTGCATAGAGCATCTCTGGGCTTCTGAAAATGAGCTATTCAACAGTCCCACAGGTAGGGCCTCCCCTCCATGTGGCAGCAGTCAGTCTCCAGAGAGGAGCTTCACCAGAGGGCTCTAATCTCTCTAAAAATGCACCGCCAAATCCCTCATCAGTGGGGGCTTGGCGTATTTTAATATTCTTCCCCTGTGGAGGGATCTGAGGCCTCATACAAAGTGGAGAGGTCATTTAATGGGCAAATTTCAGAGACCCTGGAGCTGCCCGGAAATGCTTTGAGGAGGTTTTGAGGCCCCTACTCTGTAGATTTGATAGGCCTCCAAAGTTCCCTTGTTGATGTAGTAAAAGTCAGTCCAAGAACAGAGCTAATCTTGAGTAGAGGAGCATATCTCATGCTTGAGTTGGTCCTTATCTCTGCTAAAACTGCCAACGAGGTGGTCAGATAGTGCTGATTTTGCTGTCATGTAAAATAATGAGCTTTAGGGTCCAAGGCTAGGAAAATCCATTTTGGAGTAGATTGGATTTTGTTCTGCCCATCACAGGGCAGAAGAAGAAACTTGCCTTCAAGCACCTCCTACGGTAGTAAGTAGATTCAGTGTTGTCCTGCTTTCCTGGTCAGTGCCCCCTGTAAAGGGAAAAGGAAACGTTAAGGGAAATTATTGCACAAAATAAAATAGCTCATGCTTAAATTCCTGTATATATCTTCCTAAAACTGTATAAAATGCATCGTTGTTCATTCTTAAATATTTAGGTTCGATTATTTACAAATGGTTAATATCTCACTGTGCTTTCCTTTTTTCAAGGTGGAAAAAGTGTGCACTGGTGGGCATACAGATGTACTCCTTTATCCTGCTAAGAAAATGCAACACTTAGTGAAGAGTGGCATAGACCATGAAAGAACATCTCGGAACCTTTCTTCTTCAAAAGCAGATCCTTTGTTAAAGCCAGTTATGGCGACCAAATCAGCTTCTCTGAATAGTGACTTCAAACAGAAAGTTGCAGAAATTTTGTTTAAGTATTCCAATGGTCTTTGGGCTAATGCACTTCCCAAGGTGTATGAAGACACCTACAAAGTAAAATTTCCCGAGGATGCTCTGAATAATCTTGACTTACTATCTGATATATGTACTGTCGACCAGATAAGTGACAGCCCTAAAAAGGCAATCCTCTATGCTAAACCACAAAAGTACATTGATGAGAATCTGAATGCCACTGATAGTGTCCATATCCATGAAGATCTGAAGATAATGGTTGAGCAAGAATGCTCTCAGTTAATGGAAAAGACCAAAGAGCAGTGTCCAGAAAATATAATGGTCCCTCCTTTAATCATTCCAGCGGAAGCATCTCCATCTGTATTGGTAGTAGAACTGAACAACACTAATGAAGTTGTTATTAGGCAAGTCTTTATTTCACACTCTTCCTTCATTTTTTCTAAAATCCAGAAATTCTGCACAATTAACTTCCTCACTACTTTGCTCACAAAAAGCTATTTTACAAAAGAAAATAGAACAATAAAAAACTGCACTAATAGACTGTAATAGTTACAATACTAACACATTTAAAATACTATATAAATATTTAGTTTGCTATTGCAAAATTGAACAGAAATGAGCTCAGAGAAGATTTGTTGAACTAATTCATTGAACTATTCCCAGCGTAAGCTTTAGAGAAGCAGAGAAGGGCTGAAACTGTTCAGCTGTCATTGGAAAGTAGAGTTTTTAAATTGTTCTCCTCTTCATCATACTGTTCAGATGTCACCTTCCTATTATATCTAACTTTTAAAACTATGATTTACCCTTTAGCCTAGGTGTATTTGTTCAAATATAAAGGAAAACTGCAGTGTAATATAAACATGAGGACAATGACTATGCACTAAAATTTGCACTTTAATATAGCAATAATTTAATAGTGCTTTGAATTAATTGCATGTTAATTTGTGGCTTAGTCCACTGAGGACCAACATTAAAATAGATCCACTGCTTTGGCGGCTTCATCAGGAAATCCCATGTTAGGTTTACTAGTCTTCTTTACATTGTGATAGAATGTAGAAAACATATACAGCAGTCACTGGGCTGACTTTTCATCCAAAAAGTTTAGTTACAAACCCTTGAAAAGTACTTTACATAGCACCTCAGGATGAACTGAGCAGATACTAGGTAGAGCCGTGTATCAACAATCCTCTCGTGGCTAAGTCAGTTTCTGCAGAGTTTAAGCTTGCATTTAATAATTTTTTTCCAGTAATCATCAAAAGCCCCAATCAGGATCTGGGCCCTATTGTGCTAAGCACTCTACAAATACTTTGGGGGAAAGGACGGTCTCTCAAGAGCTAACTAGCCTAATTATACAAGATATGATGAGCAATAGGAGGAAAGGGGTGGGGGACACCAAAGGTAACAGTAATAAGAACATGCATTTAAATAGACTACCTTTATGCATAATTTGGTTCCAAATCCCTTATACATTATATAAAAAGATATAAATATGATCAATTATAGCAATTTCTACTAAATTTCAAAACTAAATTTCTAATCTTTTTAGTTAAAGAGAAAATTAAGTGCCTCAGAACAGTGGTGTTGGTCTGTAGAAAGATGGAAACTGTTCTAAATGGAGGGTTGACTCTGAAGCCTAATGATAATTCAACCATTATGCTGATAATTCTATCAGAAGCAGCCATCTACTTTGGGTTTATCGGCAAAATGTGATTAGAGGACCAACACTTTTCTTTCTCAGTCTGAGCCTTAACACCATTCACATGTATTGTCCTTTACCTCAAACAAGTTCTTACTCTGTCGTATTTTTTAAGTGCTACAATTGCAGGGGGCTGGTTGTAATTTTATGTTGAACTTGGCTCTAAAACCAGTAAACTAGTCTGGGCCAAAACTTTTAACCAAGATGGTATACCAGACTCTCTGAATGGAAAAATCACTGATCAAAATAAAGGAAAGGCCACTTGAGTTTGTGACTGAGCCTAGGTTATTAAAAATGGCAGTACACTTACTACACAAGGTGGAATTGAAAATATAGGGAGCCCCTGGAAGAGTTCAGTTATATTCAGATAAATTAATTTAAAAAACAAAGATAATGGTAAATCTGAACTGGTGGCAGCAACTGTGGGATGATTGGACGGGGCGTGGGGGGGTGGCGGGAGGAATGGCCAGTGTAAGGAAGGACTTGGTCTTGTATGCTAGAACATTAATCGACCAATGCAGATTGCATGCTTTGCATCAATGGGGGGGTGGGGGTGCACAGAGCCTGTCTTTCTCCCCACAGCTTTGTGTTCTGTCAGATCTGGAACTATGCTGAACACTTTTTATTTTTCAGTCTTTAATTTTGACAACATTAATTTATTATACACTTAGTGTGTCACTTATGCTTTTAGCTGTTTGAGATTAACTCTTCAAGGTGGATGGATTCTGACACGAAGAATTACATTTTGGGAACTGCTCACATGTAAAAAGTCTACTCTGTATGTACTGGGTTTAGAGTGGGGTTTTTCCTCCAGAGACAGAGTTGTGCCCTTTTTGTCACTTTGTCAATGCCATTGGCTTTAAGCAGTTTCAGCCGGCATTTCATACTTAGCACCAGGCACTTTGGCTCCATCCATTTCACACTTCCACATGGGTGTCAGATTTGCTGCATCAGCTCAGATCAGTGATCCCTTTTCTTAGGTTCCTTCTATGGAGTCAACATGGGAAGAGCAAGGGAAAATTCCTCCTCAACAAGGAGCAGTACAGAACACTTCAGTGTTTGAGAGCATTAGGGAGGCTTCAACACTGCTTAATCACTGCTTCTTTGAACATAGGCTTTCTAAGACATCAGAATAATGCATTCTGAGATTGACTCTGTTTCTGCTTGTCACACACGCTGACATCCACACCAACTACTTACTCCTCGATAAGGACTGCTTGAAGACACTGATTATCAATGTGGTTTTCTGCATTCAAAATTTGAAGCCATTGCCTTGGATTATATGCCCTGTATCCTCTGTCAAGTTTTTCTGGGGTGTAGGCTCCTCTATCACATATCTGTTACAGTTCTTAAAAGTTATTTCTAGTACATCTTACGTAGCCCTGCATATTCCCAACCTGAAGGAGAAATATCTATAGCTAATCTTATTCCATTGCCTGTACATACTACAGAACCTCCCCTGAAGGCTCAGGTTGTGAATGAGCAGCTCATTCTCCTGTCAGTTGAACTTGCCTGTGGTTTGTCAGAGGAACATTCCTTATGTCTGACACAGAGGAGATGGAGGAGAATGTTGTGTTATACTCTACTTAAGTGATGACTCTTTTGCTTCTGATCTCAGATGTAAGTGACCTCCATTCCAAAATTGGCTTCATTAGAGTATGTAATGTATTGTATTGTTGAAGTGGGAATTAAGTTTTATATGGGATGCTCTCAATACATTTCAGATCCTATTTGAGCTGACCAAAGTTCTGTCTCAGTTGCTGTTAGGTGTTGCTAAGGCTGCTTGTTCTGGATGAATTCAATATCTATTTTAGCTCTTCTAGATTTAAGATTTCACAGCCACTGTAACAATCATGAGATTCAGTAAAAACAATGAGGAGTACTTGTGGCACCGTAGAGACTAACACATTTATTTGGGCATAAGCTTTTGTGGGCTAATCTCCATGAGATGCATAGAGTGGAAAATACAGTAGGAAGATATATAGATAGATATTGATATACACAGTACATGAAAAGATGGGAGTTGCCTTACCAAGTGGGGGGTCAGTTCTAATGAGACAATTCAATTAAAGTGGGCTATTATCAAAAAGAGGAAAAATTACCTTTGTAGTGGTAATCAGGGCGGCCCATTTCAAGCAGTTGACAAGAAAGTGTGAGTAACAGTAGGGGGAAAGTAGCATGGGGAAATTAGTCTTTTAGTTTTTTGTAGTGACCCATCCACTCCCAGCCTTTATTCAGGCCTAATTTGATGGTGTCCAGTTTTCAAATTAATTCCAATTCTGCAGTTTCTAGATGGAGTCTGCTTTTAACGTTTTTTTGTTGAATTGCCACTTTTAAGTCTGTTATTGAGTGTCCAGGGAGGTTGAGGTGTTCTCCAACTGGTTTTTGAATGTTCTAATTCATGACATCTGATTTGTGTCCATTTATTCTTTTGTGTAGAGACTGTCTGGTTTGTCCAATGTACATGGCAAGGGGCATTGCTGGCACATGATGGCATATATCACATTGGTAGATGTGCCGGTGAACAAGCCCCTGATGGTGTGGCTGATGTGGTTAGATCCTACATCAGCCACAAGGTGTCCCTTGAATAGATATGTGGTCTAGGCTGAGGTTGATGGTGGGGTAGAAATTGTTGAAATCCTGGTGGAATTCCTTAAGGGCCTCCTTCCCATGGGTCCAGATGATGATGTCATCAATGTAGCCTAAGAAGAGCAGGGGCATTACAGGACGAGAGCTGAGGAAGCGTTGTTCTAAGTCAGCCATAAAAATGTTGGCATACTGTGGGGCCATGCGGGTACCCATAGCAGTTCCGCTGACTTGAAGGTATACATTGTCCCCAAATGTGAAATAGTTGTGGGTGAGGACAAAGTCACAAAGTTCAGCCACCAGGTTAGCCGTGACATTATTGAGGATACTGTTCCTGACGGTTTGTAGTCTATCTTTGTGTGGAATGTTGGTGTAGAGCAGAGGTCTCAAACACGCGGCCCGCGGAGTTATTTCCTGCGGCCCGCCATAGGTGCCGACTCCACTGGCAGCCAAGCTCCAGACATTACTGAGTGTTTATATTTTATTAAAACCCCTCTTTGCATTACAGTTTTTAAAAAGTTAATACATTAATGTAGTATTCTATTAAAAGTCACTCTTCTTTTTTTTCATTTTTGACTATACTTTTGTATCATTGTATGAAAAGGTTTCAGTGATGCGACCCTCGGGCCAATTTACTAGTTCTCATGTGGCCCTCCTGATGATTTGAGTTTGAGATCCCTGGTGTAGAGGGCTTCTACATGGGGGGAGATCTCTTCTGTCTTCTTAGAGTGTCTTCATCAGAAGCATTACACCAACACACCTGCACTGCTCCAGCTGTGCCGCTGTAAATGATGTAATGTAGACATAACCCTAGAGATAAATAAATAAATGGAGATATGCCAATCTCCTAGAACTGGAACGACCTTGAAAGGTCATTGAGTCCAGTCCCCTGTCTTCACTAGCAGGACCAAGTACTGTCCCCTGACAGATTTTTGCCCCAGATCCCTAAGTGGCCTCCTCAAGGATTGAACTCTCAACCCCTGGGGTTAGCAGGCCAATGCTCAAACCACTGAGCTATCCCTTCCCCGTGATGTGTGCGTGGGGAGAGATTATACCCTTGTTCTGATATGACTGTTACTTAGGACAAGCCGAGCTCAGCTTTGCTCCTGGTGATGCATGAGATCTGTTTTACTGTTATGAAGTAATGTGAAAAAGCCCAGCTGGGTCTGAATTCTGAGGGAGAACACCAGGCCTCTTGCTGGATATTGCAACAGTCTTGTCCTAGACTATTGATCTTCTCCATTTCTCTCCCCTTCAAAAGATGAAGCATAGAAGCTAGAATGCAATGGTGGAAGTTGCCCTCTGAATTTAATCCATCCTGTCATGAAGAGTTAATGGAATCTCACATTCATGATCATGGGAGATAGGGGTTTCATACTACTCCCCAGTGATATCTGGGAGGTGAATCCTAGAATATCAGGGTTGGAAGGTACTTTAGGAGGTCATCTAGTCCAACCCTTTGCTCAAAGCAGGACCAATCCCCAATTTTTGCCCCAGATCCCTAAATGGCCCCCTCAAGGATTGAACTCACAACCCTGGGTTTAGCAGGCCAATGCTCAAACCACTGAGCTATCTCTGTTCCTGCCTCTCTCCCTTCCCCCCCCCTCCCCCCATTTGAATGAAGAAATGAATGAAGTGGTTTCAGGAGATAGACATCCTGGTGAGTCCAAGCTGCCTGTCCTTGGAAATGGTGTGAAATATTTCTCTTTGTGGGCAAGTTAATTCACTTTTCAGCGCTAGATAGACTTGCTCCTTGATTTCAGGTCTTTGCCATGGAAAGAAGAAAGTGCTTTGGATAGTTCGCTCTCTGAGAGGGAGAAATGATGCAATTGTACATCTGCCCCAATGGGATACTCACCATTCCATGATGTCATCTGTCCTACTGAAGGAGTATGAAGTCACTAGGGAAGCTAGTGAGATGGTGCTGGCTGCAATGCTATCAGTGTGATTCGATTGCTCTTTTATTTGCTTGGACCATGACTGCCTCTCTGCTGTTACTTTGTTTAGCATTGATTGGTGCTTGGATGATACCCTGTTGTCTGTCTGAGATTTAACCAGGGTAGAATAGAAGTTGAAGCAGTTGGATGGGGATTTTAAGATATTCAGATTTGCATTGTTCGAAATAGTCCTAGTGAGCATGATTTTGTGGGTAGAATGCAAGTGAGGTGATTAAAGTGCTTGATACACTTCATAATGGGGATATTGCTGCCGTAGGTAGGTTGGTATATGCATATATTTACAGGTATATAGATACATGTATGTGATTTAACTCTTTCTAGCAGGATAGCTAGTTAGTAACTTTTGTTGTTTCCCTTTAGGAAAAAACTCACTCATTGAAGCTAAAGCCTCCTGGTCACTCAAGTTGATTCTCTTTTATAGATAGATATATAGATGTATTACATTCTATTAGTTTACTATTTTGGAAGGAACACAGTAGGGGCACACTGCTATAGTGAACATTTAAAAAATTGAGCTGCATTTTCAGTTTTAAAATGAAGTGAATTTCATGTTTGAAATGAACTATAGCTAAAAATGCAAAAATTCCGGTCTTCATGGCTTGATAGATAATGGGCTCTCTTTACTAAGGTGAATTACATTGAATACAAAGCAAATACTTTGTAATATATAACATGTAGATGGACACCCTGGCATACAGTGGAGTGTTGTGATTCTGCCATCTAAATAAATGTTATATAAAGATAGCTTTAAAAGAATCAAGCAAAGAAAATCTCTCTCCTGGGTATAAACTTAATTTGATACTTCACCAGCTTTGAGAGAACAAAATCATTTAATGCCCTGTTAATAGGATGTTTGAATATTGCCAGAAACTAGTTAAGCAAGAATGTCCTGAGTGATCATATGGCATAATTAATAGTTTTTAAATGAAATTGGCACTATTTCACCCTTGGTTTGAGTTTATATAAAACTTTGCCTTTATAGCTGGGCTGCTGCAGCAGTCTGTCTATCTACTAGACTGCAGCCCTGCATTTTGCCACTGACAAGTGAAAGGAAGCAGTATGACAGCTGATGGCTCAGTAACAGCTGGACTAGCACCTGAATGATGATGAGTAAAGGATTAGAGTTAAACACAGTTAAAGAAAATAACTTCACTTTTTCCACAAGTCATAGCCAAGGGAAATGGATGGAGGGCGAATCAGGGAGATCAGAATCCCCAAAGAATGGATTATTCTGGGAAACAAATTGTCTAGGGATGAACGAGGACAGCAGCCTAGTATTAGGGATCAAGTCTGGAGATCCAGGAGAGACTGCAGCAGATGGTCTGACAAGTTTGAAGCCTAAAGCTGCTCTAGTTTCCCTGAGCTTCATGTGGGGACATTTCCTTTGCACAACGTTTAACTTTGGTGAAATCACACTGATCTAACTGTTTCCATGAATGTGGAGGGTCACAATCCCTTAAAGTTTCAAAGATACGTTCCAATTTCCTGGTTGCATCATATCTGACTTCAGACATCACTCAGCTTACAAAATAAAATATACCTTCACTACCAGAAGTGCTAGGGACTTTCATTGAAAAAGTTGAGGTTCTAAAGAGTACAGTAAGATCCTTTACAGTATTGGACTGATCCACTAGCAATTTTCTTTTTGGATACTTACAATCGAATCCAATTTGTGTTACAAACAATTATATTGGGTCTCTCATTAGACTCTTATCTAGCTTCAGATAGTACTACTAATTCTTCGTTTCTCTAAGAACTATAATTCTGTTTGTGTCCTCATTTTTTTGAGAAGGACAGTTCAGATACTGATGTGACTAAATATCTACATGTATGCTTTTCTGTTTCAGTTTTTGCATCTACTCAACTTTTCTGTTGTACTTACCCTTTGGTGGATTTGTTTCCCCTGACATACTGTAGGTACGTGGGCAAAGACTATTCTGCTGCTCAAGAACTAATGGAAGACGAGATGAAAGAATATTATAGTCAGAATCCCACAGTATTGCTAATGCAGTCTGTAAGCATTGGACAACTTGTCGCTGTACATGCTGAGGAAGATGCCTGGTTGCGTGCTCAGATCATTTCAGTGGAAGACAGTAGAATAAAGGCAAGCAACTCCTTCATTTTGACACTTTGTGAAAAAGAATTAATGTAAAGAATAATAATACAGGTAAAAGCTGTGCATTTATCACAGAAGAATCCCTCTGCAGTACACAGCAACAAATTGCTTTTGCTCTTCATTACATGAAAAACAAAGTGTGGTTTTTAAAATAATTAGCATTGCAGCTAAAGTAAATGGTCTGTTGCATTTGTCCTTATTTTTATTTTAGGCTTTTCTGTGTTCATTGGTATCTCTAATACACTAATGTATCCTGTGCAACATTATGAAACTTGGAAGTAGTATCTCAATCTTCCAGATATAGAATGTAAATGCCAATAGATAACTAGAATGCTGATCTTCTGAGTCCAGTCCTAGTGCAGTGACCACAATTCCATGCTTACTGTGATTTTTGCAGCTTGTTAACACTAGTGCTTAGGCTCACTTACACCGACCGGGTATTCCTGTTGTTGTACTCAGCATGCTGGTTACTAAAATACCTTGAACAAAATTATTGAACTCTTCACACTGCTGCAGTTTCTCTTCTTGTTCTATGTTCTCTAGAGTCACAGTTGTATTTTTGGTGGCTCTAGTTTTAGAGAATTAGAACATAACTGAACTGGAAGAGTTTTTAAGAAAAATTACACGTCGTTCGTGTCTAGTGTCACTATGTAGTTATACTAACTAACCTTAAATTGTAGGTTTTTATTTTTTGCAGTCTCTACTTCCCTAGTCAGCATGACATACTTCCACTAAGATCTGCTAAACACACTTCTAATAGTGCTCCTTTTCACAAATTAGTCTAGTGGACACCCGCAGTTTTAAATATCTGTTCCAAAACTGTGAGAGTTCTTATTCAGTTGGGAAGTCATGAGATGGGGGAATCTGTCCAGTATTTGAAGGCTTTAATGTTAGCTGCAGAAAACCTGCAAGGACAATAGTAGCTAATGTACCTCTGATTTCTCTCCAGATTACAGCTAACTGCACTGGCTTGCACAGTAGGGAGGCCAATGGTGCACTGCAAGAACAGCCTGCTTTCTGAAGTATCACTTCCAGATTTCTTGTTAAAGTCTGTCTTTCTGGAGTGTCTGACTTGTACATCAGATTTTCAGAAAGTCTTCTAAATCGCGATCCCTGAGCCTGGTGATCTTCAAGAAGTTAGCATGGTGCAGTGTGTAGTTCAGAAAAACAAGAGGCCATCTGTATAAGCTAATACAAAGCATCACTATAGCTTCTTCTGTTCTAACCATCACCCACTTTCTCCCACTGATTAAGCAATTTACTTATCGAGATGATATGAAGTCTACAGTATTCTCAAACCATGTAATTATCAGAAATGAGAATCAAAAAGATTCCATTCTCACTATAAAAACAAAAGGGAAATACCTAGAATTGAACTGAAATACTATTAAAGGGTCTAGCTTAAACCCACAAGAGCCAGAAAATTCAGAATTGCCACTTTACTGCCATCTTCTGTACTATTCTGAGGCAATATGTACTAAAAAGCACTATCATTTTGTACCCTTTGAAGTGTTGATGCTCCAAGGAACAGCGAAGACTGATCTTGCAGTGATTTCAGGAAAGAGAAAAAGGGTGTGGAGCACTTTGTAAACTTTTTTTTTTATTGACATTAAATTAGTTTGAAGAATTTTCATATAATGCTATTGAAAATTATATACCATGTTAATGAGACAGGTTTTTATTAACAGCTGGCTGTATAAAAATGTGGTCACTAAATAAGTCCACCAAGTGAGTGTTTTCTGGATAAATCATTAAAATAGTACGAACATACTTGTAATATGAAAAATAAATGTTTCTTTTTCAATTATTAGGTATGCTATGTTGATTATGGCTTCAGTGAGATTATTGAAAACAACAAAGTGTACAAACTAGGTAGACGCTTCTATTCACTTCCATTCCAAGCTGCGAAATGTAAGCTAGCAGGTAAGAGGAACGTTTTTGAGAGAATTATTATTAAATATCTAGTACCATAATTTTGCATCTAACTTAACAGAGGTTAGGGGAAGGAAAAGAGCCCATACCCCAAAAACCTTACTGCCTACTTCAGAGAAACCTGGGAAATGAAGGTAAGGAATAGAGAGGAATGGAGTTAAAATAAAAACATTAATTTGATCTGTTATTTTGACTAGATTATAAAAGCTGAGTCTGTTTTCAAAAGGCTTTTGTTTTACCAGAAGAAAATAAATTATTTTTCTTGATTCTAGAGGGATCTTGAATGTATATTTCATGGTAGAAGCTTGATTTAAGACTAGGAAGAGATCAGCTGAAGTTTCTCTGATTTTCTTAGTATTTATTTTATTTTTAATAGAGAAAGCTAGTTTCCCTCATCCTCCCTCCTGCCTTCATTACTTTTATTACACTTGCCTGTTGCATTGTATTTATGTTGCTGGACAGGTCTTGGAGCCCAATTATACAAGGCACTGTATAGACACATGGTATGAGTCCCTGTCCCAAAGAGCTTGCAGCCTAAGTAGAAAACACAGACAAAAACAGGAGGAGAGAAAGGAAGGCATAATTGCTCCATTTTACATATGGGGAACGGAGGCTCAGAGAAACCAAGGGTCAGATTTAAAGGTATTTAATCTCCTAAAGAGGCAGATAGATACCTAATAGGGGTTTTTGTAAGTCCTAAGTAGGCTAAATACCTGTCGTCCCTGTAACACTTTCTTGGTATATCCAGTATTGTAAGTCACCCTGTTACCCTTCTGCCTCAGCATAAAGGGAATCTGCTGGTGCTAAACTGAGTTACAACAACTCCTTGCCACTCCAGTTTTGGTAGCCAGACCCACAGATTTCTCAGGACTCTGTTCTAACTTTGCCTTGCAGCTTAACCCTTTGTGTTCAGTTCCTGAACCCTCCAGACGTGTCTCCCTGCAGTATTCATCCCATTACTGGGAGGAAGGGAGGGGGAGAGAGAGAGGTGATGTGCGTGTACACACACCAGTCGTGTGATGTAACCGGGAATTCACATTCTGTTTAATGTAACAGCACTGATATTTTGGCTCAGCAAGACAAGATAGCACAATAGCCAATGGTTAAAGGTTACATAAGTCTCTGCCCATGGTTTCAAATTAACAAATTAACATTTAATTAGTACTTTAATGAAATGTATTAGTAACGTGTGTGTGTGTGTGTGTGTGTGTATGTGTATGTATGTATGTTAAATTCAATTTGGGGTCCATAGGAATGAAGTAGCTCCTCTGATTGTCTAACAGGTATATTCCTAGGGATTAAAGCAAAAACGGTGAAAAGTATATGATGATAAGAATTGTCTTTCAAGTTGCTCCTTTGTGTTTCACAGGCGGGCATTGGTCCCTGGGAAAGGAAGCTTGGGAGAAAGCCATATCTTATACTGACATGCCAACCTTTCATAAACTCAAGGTTGGTCTGTGGGAAGATCTTCTCCCTACAGAAGAAACTAACACAATAGAGACAGGATGCCTTTGTCCCATATTGCAACTTTTAGAGAAGATACAATTATTTAGTTATTGCATCAACATCTGGCATATTGCTGACTAGGCTTAACAAACAAAGCAAGGTTATCTTTTTTGTTTAATCACTATTCGCTAGGCTTCTTGACCAAACTCTGAACTTTTGGTTTTGGGCCTCTAAAAATTGACACACGTCTATATGCCAAATTTGTTATACAAGCAGCACATGGATTTTAACCCTTCATTAATAAACTTCTTTAAGTGATACTATGGAAGAATAGTAGACAGACATGGTTACAAATAAAACAAAAGACTAACATGCTTCTAAGTGACTAAAACTTAACTTGTTTGCAGTTTTGTTGTAGCCATTTCAGTCCCAGGATATTAGAGACAGGATGGGTGAGGTAATATCTTTTATTGTACCAACTTCTTTTAACGAAAGAGACAAACTTTTGAGCTTACTTTGAAGAGCTCTGTATAAGGTCAAAAGCTTGTTTATTTCATCACTAGAAATTGGTACAATAAAATAAATTACCTCACCCAACCTGTCTCTCAAACTTAACAGGTTACAACCTTAACTAAAGTAAGCTTCTTACCTCAAGCAGCCTTTCAGTATCACCCATCCATGTGGCAGGGTTTCCACTGTTTAGAGATACAAAGAGCACTCGCCCCTTTGTCCCCTAAGTGATGGATAACAAGATGCCATTTTGCTTCTCCTTACATTCCCCAAAGTTCCAGTGTCTTTATTTCAAGAGTCAGGATGACCCCCTGGGGGTGAGACTCTGGCATGCTGACACCATGCTGTTTCCTCGTCCTTCTGGTAATTGGGGTTTTATCTCTGAGGCAAATGAACTGCTCATTGTCTCTGGCATCACTAGACTCAATTTATATTAGAGACAGATAGATAACTATACTGCCTCTTGTCTGAAAGCAACCCTGTTTTTCCCTTTGTTTGGGTCAGTATTAATACATACATTTTATAGTGATATTAATGACCAGTGTGTTACGCACTTTCATTTGATATCTCACACAACATTATTTAGAGATAAATATGACAGCAACATGTAAGATGTAGTGAGTTTGTCAGGCTTCATAGAAATTGCTGTTACATGGCAGTGAACCCATTGCCAGTGGGTATTGAGCAGCTGTTAGGGTCACAATCCCATTGACTTAAATGGGAGTTTAGGCCCTCTTGTCAATCTTACCAGGCATTAGGTCTGGCCAGAAAACAAGAGGTCTTGTATATGTCTGTTACGCCATAGGTGTGTGTGCATCCCATACACCAGTGTTGGAGAGTTTTCTCTAGTGGTACCTGTAGGGGTAGTTCCTCCTGCAGGTGAATTCCTTGAACTTTGAAGACCTTCCCTCAGTTCCTTCTTACCATCTGTGGTCGCTGGTCAAAACCTTTTGTGTTCCCTGTGAATAAACAGCCTGCTGCTTCTTTGAGCATATGTCCCCGTGTGTGCTTCACTGCACTATGTGCATGCACTTCTCAACCAGAGTTCTCCACCAGAGACTGCAAAGTAGTATTCATGGGCCCATGCCTGCGCAAAACAGTGTATCGGCCTCTGAACAAGGGCATATAGGGAGGCATGAGCCTGCTGCCACTCAGTTCCTTCTGTACAGCCTGCAGCTCAAGACGGAGAGTTTTACTTATTGTTGTATTTGGCTTCCCGCCTTAACTTGTGTATTTTGTTTTTACTGATTTTGTTTTTATAGTTTTTCTTTTAATTCTGTTTCATTGTAGCTTTCTTCCACTTTATTTTGTGTTGCTCAAGAAGAAGAGGGGGAGGCTCTTCCCCTTCTTGTTGTGTTAACAATTCTACTCCAACACAAGATTAAGCCCAGAACCCCAGGGTTTAAGACCTATGAAACTTGTCACTGGTCCTTTCCCCACAGCGACAGACACTCTAGCTGCCTGTGGTGTTTGGGGGACTCCCACAACCCTGCCAATGTTTGACTGGGTTTAAAGGGCAGATCCATGGAAGACAGGGAGGGTAAAATGAAAATACTAATGGAGCATGCCTTGGCTCCTGAACGGTTCACTTCCCTCCCCTATACATCGACCTCTACATCAGACTGTTGCAGCTTTGTCTTCAGCCCTGGACAATAAGACTCAGAAGAGAGGAAGCATTCTTCTCCCAGCAGGGAAACTAAGAAGAGGGGCAGATCACCACATGAGACCTCTTGTCCCTTTAAGGGTACAGCAGAGGCTCCTACTGAGTCCAGCACCATGGAAGAAACCTCTCTTGAATGTGTCTACCACAAGAGCAACTACCCGAGGCAGCACCATCCATTCCCTTGTGAAATAGCGAGACACATCGGGCTATCATTCACATCCCAACACCGGTATCTCGCAGTACCTCTGAAAGGGGACAGGACACTACAAACATCCTGGTACTGCAACCGCCCCCATCTCACTACCCAGCACCAACTCTAGCTTTAGGTGAAGGATATCAGAGCCTTCCACCTCTTTCCATGTCCTTTCTTCAGAGGAGCTTTTCTTTGATGAGCCTGAATTGCCAATTGTAGAAGGATCCAAGTATCATCTCCATGGTACTGCCACAAAAGTAACATGTTGGGACTGGTTTACACCTCCACTCTTTGGTACCTATTTAGCATATCATCCTGCTTTCACCCTCACTTAATGTAGGGGAAGACTCCTCGGACTCAGATCTCTGTACAAAGATCTATCCCGGTACCCTACTACCCTACCCCCTTACCTCAGACAAGCGGATAATGGAGGTAGTCAAAGTAATTATTCTGTACAATTCCATTCTATTCCTCCTTCCCACCCCACCCCCGTCCCTCTTCGGGGATTCCTCTCACTAGGAACTCTTAAAGCAAGAATATCAGTGTTCCTATATCTGGATGACTGGCTTCTCTAGGACCAGTCACCTCAAGAGGCAAGAAGCAAAAAGGGCATTAATGTTGTTCCAATATTTGGGACTCACATCAACCACGGAAATCCATACAGTCTCCTGTTCAGAGAACAGGCTTTATTTATAGGAGCTCCTCGACTCCACAACAGCAAGAGCCTACCTACCCAAGCAGAGATTTTCCACCCTGTACAACCTAATCTCAACATTACAGTGCAGCCTGCAAACGGGTGAGGACCCACCTAAAAGTTTTGGGCCATGTGACTCCTCATGTGAGGAGGCACTTCAGGTGCCTCCAGACACAGATAAGAACAGTGTATACCCCAAACAAACAGCCTCTCCAAAAGCATCACAGTGCCTCAGAAGGTGTTGGACTCTTACATAGTGGAAAGATCAACAGAAGGCCTGTGTTGGAACCCCATTCTTGCATCCAGCACCTTGGAAAATCCTTGCAATGGATGGGTGTCTGTTGGGATGGGGAACTCACCTAATGGGGGAGACAGCACAATCACATGGTCAGCACAGGAATCTGTGCTTCATATCTATATCTTGGAGCTATAAGCAGTCTGATAGGCTTGCCAGTACTTCCTTTGTGTCATATGAGGTCTGTCAGTCAGAGTAATGCTAGATAACAGGACAGCAGTGTACCATGGGGCGGGGGCTCAGTGCTTTGAGCATTGGGCTGCTAAACCCAGGGTTGTGAGTTCAATTCTCCAGGGGGCCGTTTAGTGATCTGGGGCAAAAATTGGGGATTGGTCCTGCTTTGAGCAGGGGGTTGGACTAGATGACCTTCTAAGGTCCCTTCCAACCCTGATATTCTATATCAGCGGACAAGGTGGAGCAAGGTCCTAGTCCTTATGCAATGTCACTAAGACTGTGGAACAGGCTCATCACTCATCAGGTAGATATATCAGCAATCGATCTACCAGGTCTCCAGAATATAACTGCAGACTCCTTGAACAGAGTCTCTTCTGGCAGGATCATAAATGGGAACTTAAGGACCGTCTTCCACAGCATCTGACAGTACTGGGGTATTCCTCTTTTCCACCATGAACCACACAAAAATGTCACCTGTTCTTCTCCAAGGGAGGTCATGGTCATGGCTCTCTAGGGGATACCATGGCACAGGTCCCTTCTTTCTGCCTAGCCTCCTATTTTATTAATTCTCAAGACCCTTCTCAAACTGCATCGAGAAGGAGCAAAAGTTATAGCACCTGCTTGGTGGAGTGGTACTCAAACCTCATCCACTTCTCAGAGATAACACCCCTCAAATTTCTGATCACAAAGGATCTGTTAACACAACTCAGGGACCCTTGTTCATTTCAACCCTTCCTCCTTGAATATGAGAGCATGGCTCCTCAATGACTCTCAAGCATGGAGTTAACCTATTTGAATAGAGTTCATTCAGTTTTCTTACCCAATAGAAAGCCCAGTACTCGCAAGACTTACCTCCAAAAGTGGAAGCTCTTCCTGTCCTGGTGCTCCCTCCCATCTTCTTAAGCACCAGAAGGTATGCTTTCCACGATACTGGATTGCCAGTTAGAGAGACCTGTGTCTTTGACGATATACACAGTATCGGAGTACATCTGGTCATTAACAAAGCCTTTCACTCACCTATCCAGGGCTTCTTAGTCTTTGGCCACCTTACAGCAGCCAGCTTTCTTAAGGGCCTATATAAACCTGTTTCCTCTGGTTCAACAACTGGCCCCAAATGGGACCTCCGCCTGGTTTTCAATGCCCTAAAGCAGTGGTTTTCAAACTTTTTTCTGGTGACCCAATTGAAGAAAATTGTTGATGCCCGCGACCCATGATGATTATAGCTCTAGCCATAAAAGTCCTGTTGGCGGTGGTGCCCAGCAAAGGCAGGCTAGTCCCCACCTGTTCTGATGCTGCGCCCCGGAAGCAGCCAGCAGCAGGTCTGGCTCATGGGGGGTGGTGGTGGGGAAATGGGGCTCTGCATGCTGCCCGCCGGTTCCCTGCAGGTGAGAGCCGCACGGAGCCGCTTGCGCGCCTCCGCCTAGAAGCCGGACCTGTTGCTGGCTGCTTCTAGGGCGCAGTGTGGTCCACGGTGCCAGGACAGACAGGAAGCCTGCCTTAGCACCGCCACTGACCGGGAGCCACCCGAGGCAAGCCCAGGCCCCAACCCCTGCCCCAGCCCAGAGCCCTGACCTCCTCCTGAGCCCCTGCCACACCCCAAACCCCTCATCCCCAGCTCCGTTGGGTCATGGGAATCAACAATTTTCTTCAACTGGGTTGCCAGAAAAAAAGGTGGAAAACTACTGCTTTAGAGAGTGTGTTTCTGCCTGTGAGTCCCAGCACCTTTGTGGGATCTAAATTTGTTGTCTGCTTTTATTGACCTCCTTAACATCTTGCTTGTTTCTATATCAGTTGGCAAAGGTAGCCTTCTTAGTGGCTATCACCTCTGCTAGGAGGGTCGGAGAACTGAATACACTGGTCACTGATTCCCCATTCACAGTTTTTTCTACAAGGCAAGATTCAGCTTAGGCCACACTGTAAGTTCCTTTTGAATGTTGTCTTGGATTTCCATCTGAATCAGTCTATCTACCCGCCATTGTCCTTCCCACAGCTGCATATGCACTAGGATGAACAAAGACTCCACATCTTCGACATTCATTGATCCAGCTTTATAGCTGGATAGGGGAATGAAACTTGAAAGGGCTTTCTCGGTCTTTGTTTCTCACAGTGTGAGAGGGTCAACCAATCACAACTCATAGACCTTTGAAATGGATAATGAATTATGGTGCTGCTGGTAATGCTGCAAAAGAGGTAATGCTTCCTGACAAGCTTGTAGCACACTCGATTAGAGCACATTCGATGTCAGCAGCTTTGTGGCTCATGTCCTGATTATGGGCAATTGCAGGGCAGCAACATGGTCTTCCGTTCATACGTTCACCAGACAGTATGCACTGTCTGCTGCATCAAGGGACGACACAAATGTAGGGAAAGCGGTCCTTCAGTCTGTCTTCCGATGAGATTTCAGGCCCCACTGCCTGGGGTAACAGCTTGGGAGACACCAATAGTGTAATGGACACATGCAAGTCCTTGAAGAAACAATGGTTACTTTACCTTCTTGTAGCTGTTCTTTGAGCTGTGTTGGATATGTCAATTCATCATCTACCCTCCCCTTCCGACACATCAGTCTACCATTGACTTCCTGTGCAAAGGAACTAGGGGAGGGATGGCTCTGCCCTATGTACCATCACTCCAGCGCATGAGCAGTTTGTATGGGGGTGTGGCCACTCTTATACATACTGCTCGGGAAAACTCTCCAGCACCAGTGCACTGGAGGCACATATGCCTGCAGTGTAACCAATAGGTGCAATGTATCTAGAACAGCGTTTGAGAAGGTAAGTAACCATTTTTTCTGTTGCATGAGAAGTTTGGAGGTTTTGACACTTGTTCCAGTGTGGGGAAAAAACCCAAGACTCCTTGAATTTAAGGGATGGGGGATAGGGAGGCAAAGAGAGGGTGGGAGTGGCCTCTATCCCTCCAAATGGCCAGTAGCATGGTTTAGGCAGACTAGGGACTGGAACCTGGGTTTTCCACATCCAAATGAGTGCCCTAACCATTGGGCTATTTGCTATTCTGGGATAAGGGATCTCTTTCTTTTGTCCAGGAATTCCATCCTGGACCTGAAAAACCTTTCTAATTAATGTTTTGTTGAAATAATATGTATCTGAAAATTTTCAGTTTCAACAAAAAAATCTTTTGTTGGAAAAATTCCTGATCTGCTCTACTAGGTGACCTGAAGTGACTTGACCCAGGTCATGCATGCCTGTGGCAGACCTCGGAATTCAATCCAGGTATGAATCCCAGTCCAGTTGCCTTCACCACAAGATTGTCATCTCTCACCATATCTTAAATTACATTGTAAACTCTTTACAGCAGCGGTGTGGCAATGGCTCTGCCTATGCTTCATTTCTGGTCTCCCACTGCTCCACCCAGCCTCCGACGCCTTCCAGGTTGAGAGGACTTAGCCTTAGGTCACTTAAGAGTTCTACCCCTTCCAGGGTACCCAAAGTCCCAAGTAAATGCACAGAATGTAAACTCTTCCCTTCCTCAGGGGTGCTGTGCTAGACAGCAGCCTGTCCTGGCTCCTGGCCTTAGCCAGTCTTGTCTCTGGCAGTGAGAGCTCTAGGTCTGTTTTCCCTTTTTATAGAGCAATTAAAACTTAGAACCTACTTGTGACGGATTGGATCACAGAAACCCCCTTGGGGCTGCCAACTGATGTGCCAAGACTACTTCTGCCCTTGCTTTCCCTGCCAGCTTGGGACTCCAGAGCCCTGCCTGGCTGTACCATACACGCTTGCCGGCCACAAACACAGACCCAGGTCTGAACCACGTCCCACAAACTGCAAGTTTAACTGAAAGCAGCTTAAGAAGATGACCAACTCACAGTGGGGTCCAAACCCCAAATAAATCCATTTTACTCATTAATTGTTCGCCCTCCATTACACTGATAGAGAGATATGCACAGCCCTTTGCCCCCCCTCCCAGGTATTAATACATACTCTGGGTCAATTAATAAATAAAACGTGATTTTATTAAATACAGAAAATAGGATTTAAGTGGTTCCAAGTAGTAACAGATAGAACAAAGTGAATTACCAAGCAAAATAAAATAGAACACGCAAGTCTATGCCTAATACTGTAAGAAAACTGAATACCGATAAAACCTCACCTTCAGAGGTGTTCCAGTAAGCTTCATTTTACAGACTAGTCTCCTAGTCTGGGTCCAGCAATCACTCACACCCCATGTGGTTACTATCCTTTGTTCCAGTTTCTTTCAGGTATCCTTGGGGGTGGAGAGGCTATCTCTTGAGCCAGCTGAAGACAAAATGGAGGGATTTCTAAGGGGTTTAAATAGACTTTCTCTTGTGTGTGGAGACCCCTTCCTCTCTCCTATGCAAAGTCTAGCTCCAAGATGGAGTTTTGGCGTCACCTGGGCAAGTCACATGTCCATGCATGACTCAGTTTTTACAGGCAGCAGCCATTGTTCACATGCTACCTTGAACGTCCTCATGTAGACGTCTTATGTGAATTGGAGCCTTCCAAGATCCATTGTCCGTTAAGTGCTTCTTGATTGGGCACTTAACTTGCAAATTCCTTTCTAAAGAAGCTAACCAAATGCCTTACTAAGGCTATTTAAAATCAAACAAGTACACAGCCAATATTCATAACTTTGAATACAATAATGACACATGCATACAAATACGAGGAATAGATTCAGTAGATCGTAACCTTTACAGCGATATGTTACATGGCATATGTAGCATAAAACATATTCCAGTTATGTCATATATACATTCATAAGCATATTAAAGCCTTATGGGGTGCACTGTCACACCTACTGTAACTTGCATTTGTGATCTTTGTATAAGAAAATGGCCATGAGTGACCATGGAGAATAATTTTACTTTGGCTTATAGCTTTCCTTTACAAATCCCCTTTATTAGTCTTGAAAGTGTATGATACAAAAGCATTGGGGGCGGGAGGGGGGGAGGAATTGCGCTAAAGAAGAAATGTTACAGAAAACTAGGGGAAGTTCTCTTTACAAATACAGCACATCTCCTGTTGTGTTCTGATTCTTGGAGCTGAGCTCCCAAACGCAGGCAGAAATACTATACTTCCCTGTGGGAAGTTTCAAGGAAAATGAGTGGAAATTCTGAACTGCTTGTTTCACAGGGCTGGAAGTCTTTTGTGATGATCCTGTTTTAGTGAAAGTTGTTGAATCACAAACCAGTGGCAAGATATTCGCTGTGGAAATACTGGAAAAGAGTGATATTCCACTTGTTGTTCTGTATGACACATCAGGAGAGGATGATATAAATATCAATGTCACCTGTCTGAAGGCCTTGTGTGACAAATCGCTTGAACTACACCTTCAGGTACTATTTTATTTATGATGTAATACTTGTTCATTTAAAATTCTGAAGTGTTAAATCATGGGGAAGGAGTACAATACCAGAAACTTTGTTAAATTTATTCTTTCAAATATTTTGTTGCAGGCAGATGCTTTATATACAAATGTTAGAGTAACCAACGTTTGCTCTGACGGAACCCTATATTGCCAGGTGCCATCAAAGGGCCTAGCCAAACTCTGCGAGATCTTGCAAAAGTTGGAAGACTACTTCCATTACAAGGTGTGTAATGAGAAGGGAGGTGCTGAGGTAATATTTTTGACTGTCTTACACTCGCTGCATCTCAGCGTAACTCTTTACAGAGGCACAGAGCAGGAATTCTGTCTTTCAGGACTTTTCAGAAAGCATTAGTATTAAACAGGGCTGTTATCTAAAACCCTGAATGTAGCTGTTAATAACTGTTCCCAGCCAGCTTCAGAGTACCATACAGTTTCTTAGTAAAACATTTAATAAACACACACAAAATGTAAATAGTTTTTGGAATACTTATGAATAACTTCTTAAACAAAAGCTAGTAAACTGGATGTAGTAAATTTCCTATTCTCTCATACAGACTTCCCCACTTTGTTGCTATTACATATTTAAATGCAAGGTTTCAACATGACGTTTACACTTCTGTATGTTAGCTCACACAAACACTCTAATGTTGTCTCAGGTGATTTTTTTGGTTTTTATAGAGTGACCATGATAAATATAGTGTCATCTGCACTCTTCTGAGCTTGAAAATGGAAAAAAACTGAGTTGCAGCCAAACTCTTTGGAGCCTTGTCAGCAAACAAAAGTCTGGGGATCCTACCAGCTAGCAGCATTCCAACCCTTGAGTTAATAGTTGACTGGCTCACTTATTGGTGAGACAGAAATCTGTAGTCTGTTTCGATACAGTGATACGGATATTGGGATCAGCATATCCACTATCCATTCCCTGGATCTCTAAGGGTATGTCTACACTATGAAATTATGTTGATTTTATAGAAGTCAATCTTTAGAAAGCAATTTTATACAGTCGATTGTGTATGTCCCCACTAAGTGCATTAAGTCGGCGGAGTGCATCCTCAATACTATGGTTAGCATTGACTCATGGAGCAGTGCACTGTGGGTAGCTATCCCACAGTCCCCACAGTCTCTGCTGCCCATTGGAATTCTGGGTTAAGCTCCCAATGCCTGATGGGGCAAAAACATTGTCGCGGATGGTTTTGGGTACATAGAATCATAGAATCTCAGGGTTGGAAGGGACCTCAGGAGGTCATGTCATCAATCTCCCCTCCCTTCCTCCCTCCCTCCATGAAAGCAACAGCAGACAATCATTTTGTGCCTTTTTTCCTGGGTTACATGTGCAGACCCCATAGCATGGCAAGCATGGAGCCCGCTCAGCTCACTACTGCTGTTGTGAGCATTGTAAACACGTCGCTCATTATCCTGCAGTATGTGCAGAACCTGGCTAGGAGCTGTCAGCATGAAGACGATTGTGAGGAGGACATGGACACAGACTTTCCTGAAAGCATGGGATGTGGCAATTAGGACATCATGGCAGCAGTGGGGCAGGTTGATATAGTGGAACGTTGATTCTGAGCCCGGCAAACAAGCACAGACTGGTGGGGCTGCATAGTGTTGCAGGTATGGGATGATTCCCAGTGGCTGCAAAACTTTACTTTCCTGGAACTTTGAGTTGCTTTCCCCCACCCTGAAGCACATGAATACCAAGATGAGAGCTGCCCTGACAGTTGAGAAGCGAGTGATGATAGCCCTGTGGAAGCTTGCAACCCCTGACTGCTACCAGTCAGTTGGGAATCAGTTTGGAGTGGGCAAATCTACTGTGGGGGCTGCTGTGATCCAAATAAGCAAGACAATCACTAACCTTCTGCTAGCAAGGGTAGTGACTCTGGGAAACGTGCAGGTCATAGTGGATGGCTCTGCTGCAATGGGGTTCCCTAACTGTGGTGGGGCGATAGACGGAACCCATATCCGTATCTTGGCACTGGACCACCTTGCCAATCAGTACGTAAATCGCAAGGGGTACTTTTCAATGGTGCTGCAAGCACTGGTGGATCACAAGGTACATTTCACCAACATCAACGTGGAATGTCTGGGAAAGGTGCATGGTGTTTGCGTCTTTAGGAACTCTGGGCAGTTTGAACAGCTGCAAGAAGGGACTTACTTCCCAAACCAGAAAATTACTCTTGGGGATGTTGACATGCCAATAGTTATCCTTGGAGACCTAGCCTACCCCTTGCTCCCATGGCTCATGAAGCCGTACACAGGCAGCCTGGACAGTAGTAAGGAGCAGTTCAACTATAGGCTGAGCGAGTGCAGATTGGTGGTAGAATGTGCCTTTCAACGTTTAAAAGCTCGCTGGTGCTGTTTGCTGACTAGGTTAGACCTCAGCGCAACCAATATTCCCAGTGTTATTGCTGCTTGCTGTGTGCTCCATAATATCTGTGAGAGTAAGGGGGAGATGTTTATGGCGGGGTGGGAGGTTGAGGCAAATCGCCTGGCGCCCGATTTTGAGCAGCCAGACACCAGGGCGATTAGAAGAGCACAGCTAGGCGTGCTGCGCATCAGAGAGGCTTTGAAAACCAGTTTCATGACTGTCCAAGCTATGGTGTGACAGTTGTGTGTTTCTCCTTGATGCAAACCCGCCCCCTTTGTTGATTTTAATTCCCTGTAAGACAACCACCCACCCCCCTTTGATCACAGCTGGGAAAGGAAATAAAGACCCTATTGTTTTGAAACCGTGCATTCTTTTATACTTAAAAAAAAAAAAAGTGAGGTAGCCCGGGTGGGGTGGGGGAGGAGGGAAGGAAAAGGCCACATTGCTTTCTGTAGCCACACTACAAATCAAAACTGTTTGAATGATAGCCTTCTGTTGCTTGGGCCATCCTCTGGAGTGGAGTGGCTGGGTGCCCAGAGCCTCTCTCTCGCGCGCCCCCCCCCCCCGTTCTTGGGCTTCTGGGTGAGGAGGATATGGAACTTGGGGAGGAGGGCAGGCGGTTATACAGTGGATGCAGCGGCAGTCTGTGCTCTTGTTGCCTTTCCTGCAGCTCCACCAGATGCCTGAGCATGTCAGTTTGCTCCCCCATTAGCCTCCGCATCGCCTCCTGCCTCTTCTCATTGCACTCACTGTATGCTTTCCTGGCCTCTGTCACTGTATGCCTCCATGCATTCAGCTGTGCCCTATCAGTGCGGGAGGATTGCATGAGCTCAGAAAACGTCATCGCGAGTGTGGGGTTTTTTCACCTTATAATCTGCAATAACCTCTGGGATGGAGATGATAGGGGGAGCGTAGAAATATTTTCACCTGCAGGAGGGATAAAAAGGGAGAGTAGAATTTAAGAAGATACATTTCTGAGAACAAAAGGGACACACTTTCACAGTGAATCAAGCAATTCACAGCAGACAGCACATGTGCTTTAGGTACAAGGTCGCATTTTGCCTTTTATATTGAGCACCTGCCGGTATGGTGACACATCACACACGGCTGGGCAACAGAATTTGGTTTCCAGGCAGCCATGGTAAGCCAAAGGGTACGCGGGGTTGGCTTCTTCCACCTTCATAACATCTGGGAATGGTTTCAAACTGCAGCGCCCTCCTTTCTCATAGCAAGCAATGCCGGTTGGGTTTGGCCATTTAAAAGGAGGGGCTCTGGTTTTCGGTTGGATGTGCAGCATACCCCACCCCACTGCGTGGCTATTCTCTGGGATGATCCCTTTTAGCCAAGTGCAAACAGTCCAGCATGAATGGGGTCCTTTTATTGTTCCCTTACAAAAATTCCCCTATTGCAACCAGGTGACCATGAATGATATCACTCTCCTGAGGCTAATACAGAAAGATATAGACCGAATGTTGCTTGAATGCGACCAGAACCCAGAACCATTCACTGCCATGCTTTGTACTGAAATGATTCCAGACTACTTGCTACTGGCTTGGCATGGTAAAGTGTCCTACCGTGGAGGACAAAATAAGGCAGCCCTCCCCAGAAACCTTCTGCAAAGGCTTTCAGAGTACCTCCAGGAGAGCTTCATGGAGATGTCCCTGGAGGATTTCCGCTCCATCCCCAGACACGTTAACAGACTTTTCCAGTAACTGTACTGGCCACGAATGCATCCCAAGTCTTCGGGGCAAATCAAATATTAAACACAATTGCTTTTAAACCCTGTAGTGGTTACAAATGTGCACTTACCAGAGGTGCCTTCTCCGTCTTCAGGGTCCGGGAACCCACCTTGGGAGGTTATTGGCTCCAGGGTGATGAAAAGGTCCTGGCTGCCAGGGAGAACGGATTCTCCACTTGCCTGCTGTGCATTCTCCTCCTCCTCTTCCTCATCCACAAAATCCTTCTACCTGTTGCGTGAGACTCCCCCCTTGCAGGTGTCCATGGACAGTGGTGGGGTAGTGGTAGGGTCCCCCCATAGAATGCCATGTAGCTGATCATAGAAGCGGCATGTATGGGACTCTGACCTGGAACGACCATTTGCTTCCTTTGTCTTTTGGTAGGCTTGCCTGAGCTCCTTAACTTTCATGCGGCACTGCTCTGTGTCCCTGGTGTAGCCTCTCTCTGCCATGCCCTGTGCGATTTTGGCATATAAGCATTTCTTCTTATTGATCGGAGTTCAGCCTGCCCAGATTCTTCTCCCCATACAGCAATCAGATCCAGTGTCTCCTGTTCGGTCCATTCTGGGACTGCATGGTCACCTGTGCTGCTGACCTCGCCACGCTGACCAAACAGGAAGCGAAATTCAAAATTTCCCAGGGCTTTTCCTGTGTACCTGGCTAGTGTATCGGAGTTGAAAGTGCTGTCCAGAGCAGTCACATTGGAGCACTCTGGGATAGCTCCAGGAGGCCAATACTGTCGAATTGCGTCTGGACTACCCCAAATTTGACCCAGCAAGGTCAATTTTAGCGCTACTCCCCTCGCTGGGGAGGAGTATAGCAGTCGATTTTAAGAGCCCTTTAGGTCGACGGAACGGGGTTGGTTGTGTAGGCGCATTGCTTATAAAATTGACCTAACCTCATAGTGTAGAGCAGGGCTAAGACTCTCATTCTGTAGAGCACTAGCTTTTCCCCATGAGCCACATCAGGTAAGAGTATACAAACCATCACTTCACTGAACTCTGCCCTGTTTTCTCTTTAACTGGGGCAAGATTGCAGTTTAACTCCATTAGCTAATCACTAAATGTAGATTCCATAGTCTCTGTAGCCACTAGGGGTGACAAATTCTCCCTTCCCAGATCCTCCCTCTAGGTCTGTAAAACACACTACAGTGGAGTCAAACATCATTTAATAGGCTGCTTCCTTAATAAGGAAAGCTGGAATAGCACTCACCTGTGTCCTAAGTGGGACAGGGATAGGGACCCAACCCTTGTAACAGATATGTCTTGGTCCTGTATGGATCAGCCATTAAGTCCACAGGGCTGTCTTTTACTCCTATATTTATAACCTTTCCTCTCAGAATCTGGCTACATTCTAAGATGATAAATAGTGTGGGACCTTCCAGGCTGCTTGCCCTAAATGAAAACATCTCATACAGCTTCTTAAAAAAGTTACTGAGCATGTGTAGCTACTGCCACACCCCATTTGTGTGTGCTTCTGGCCCTCTCTTAGTGAGTCTCTGCCCTACACTTTGCAGATGTGCAGGCAGAGTTTTCAAACAGAAATCTGTGATTCCTTTCTTTGTGCCAAAAAGTCAAATACACTATAAAGCATGTGGGTTGCATCTGTTTTCAGATACGTAATGGGCTGAGATGGAAATGAGGAGAGCTTTCTTTGTCATTCCTTTTGGCTCCAGGATATTGAAGATACTTGACATTCTAATACAAAGCTTGATGGATGTTTGTTTTAGTCTCCTTGCTGAAGCTTTTGCAAGCCATCTCTTGTAGTAGTCTCTGCTCTTGGTCTGTCACTTTTATGCTTCTCTGGATAAGAACTCTTTACAGCCAACCCAAAAGGTTCCTGCTCATATAAGCGATCAAGATGCTCTCCCCATCCCCCAAGAGATCCCCTTGTCTCTCATTCTTGCCTGACTTTTCTGATGGGCGAGGCTTTTGTAGAGGTGAGGTGCAAGCCCACCGTGGCACTTGCAAGACCCACATGCCACATCAAAGTAAAAAGCAGTGCAGTTAAGGAGGAGACCAGTTTTTAAACCTTCTCCAGCTTTGCCTATCAAGGTTTAGGGCAGCTCTGGTGCTCATTCTCTCCCTGGAAATATAACCTTGAATATTTTTTTTAAATCCCTTAGGTCAGATCCAAAGTGATAAACAGAAACTTCTTAAGTATCAGGAGGTAGCCATGTTAGTCTGTATCCATAAAAACAATGAGGAGTCTGGTGGCACCTTAAAGACTAACAGATTTATTTGGGCATAAGTGCAAAAACCCACTTCTTCAGATGCATGGAGTGAAAATTACAGATACAGGCATAAATATATATTGGCACATGGAAGGGAGTTACCTTACAAGTGGAGAACCAATGTTGAAGGCCAATTTAGTCAGGGTGGATGTGGTCATAATTTGATGAGAAAGTGTCAATACCAAGAGAGGGGAAGTTGCTTTTCTAATGAGCCAGCCACTCCCAGTCCCTATTCAAGCCCAAATTGATGGTGTTAAGTTTGCAAATGAATTGTGGCTCAGCAGTTTCTCTTTGAAGTGTGTTTCAGGGACACTCAATAACAGATTTAAAAGTAGCCATTCTTCAACCAAAAAAACTTCAAAAACAGACTTATTTACCCTTGTTTCTTTATTGCAGCAGGCACCTGAATATTTCATCTCATTACCTTTCTGTGGTAAAATCTGCTTGTTCCATTGTAAAGGAAAATGGGCACGTGTGGAGGTAAGAAATAGGTTGTTGGGTTTTTTTCACCACTAAACTAACTTTCATGTGTCAACTGAAAATTGCTGCTATTCTTTGATTTCCCACATAGCATCTCCTATTTTTGCAGGTCTGGGGGTTGGCTAAAAATCTGGATCATTGAATTCTTTGACACTTATTATGACATGTGTATCATTTTACATTGGCTGCTTACTCAATTAGTAAACGTACATATGTTATCTTCTACTTTAGCTGATGGAATGTGGAATAGATCCTGTAGGTCTAACCTACTGTTTTTGTGTTGTCATTTAACATATTTCATTTCAACAAGAATAGCATCATAAAATGGAAAATAAAATGCACTGACAATATATTTTCTTCCGTTTCCTTCAAAGATGAATTTGCTTTTTAAAGGTACTATGTTGATCTCTTGCTAGTATCAAGTTTTCCTTACCACTCGCATTCTCATTTCAGATAACAAGCGTTCACAGTAGTCGTGCACTAGATGTGCAGTTCATGGATACTGGAACAGTTGCATCTGTAAAAGTATTGGACCTTCGAGATATTCCATCACAGTTCCTGAGAGAAATAATCGCAGTACCACCCCAGGTACAAACATCATTTAAAAGTAAAGCTGATTGCCTTTATACCTCTCTTGGCCATGTCTTAGTCTTGATCATTGCAGAACACACATCTAAAATTATTTGTGGTTTTAAAACATTTTAAGATTGCCTGTTCTGCACTATGGACTACAGGGGTGTGAATTGCTAACTGCCTCCTGTGGACATTGCTGGCTCAAACTGAAAGGAACCAAAGTTCTTGTTAACGTAGTCCTCTTTCAAACAGGACCACATTAACATGAACTTATGTACCTTTTAATTTGTGCCAGCAGCATCCAAACAGGGCAGTTAACACAAAACACTTCGGTGCCCTCTGCGGTTCTTCTCGCGCGCACACACACCTTGTGGACCACACTTCAGCACAGTGTAGATGTAGCCTTAGAATTAGTTACGTTGTGCACTCTAACTTTATATAGTGTACAGTTTTAAATGAATACAGAATACGTTCTGGTGTGCTAACAGTAGAAGGCTGTGGTAGTAGCCTTACTACATGGGTAAAGGGACTCCATTCTGCAGACCATCGCATTCTTAGTGGTTGAAGTAACTTACAGTATAATAGGCTCCTTCTTTCACTCTTTTAATACCATATATCTTTTAGTCCATCTAAGTTAAAGCTTGTAGTAAACTACCTAGTTTTTGTGTAGGTAAACTTCAATAGTACAACATCATCTGTTGAAGAGTGCCATGTAATTAAATTGTACCATTAACATACTCCATGTCTTTTAGGCTATGAAGTGCTGTTTAGCAGATCTTCCCCGTAACATTGGCATGTGGACTCCAGACGCTGTATTGTGGCTGAGAGATACAGTATTAAATTGTCCTGATTGCAGAATTAAGGTAAATGTAAATATCTCTCACTTGAAATTCAATAAAATATGGAATACTGGATTGAAGAGTCATAATAAAATGTCATCCATAAAGTTACAGGAATTTGGTACCTTCATCCTCCACCAGACATTCAGGTTTTGATACAAAAAAATAAAATTATTTCAGGCTTAAAAATGTTTACCTAAATTAGTTTTGTTTGAAAAGCTATTATACTAGACAATGTATAGCTTTGTAGCCTCCCCTAACATTTGTATTCTGTATGAATTCATCCTTTTTTGACACGTTTGATACAAAGTATATTTGCTTGCATTTCCCAGCAAACACTTTTTATACAGTTCTTGGATCTGCATTTAAAGAAGACAAAGAATTTTCCTCCTTCCAAATTCTCCTGTGCTAGCTCGGTATAATTCCTTCTTACCAGCAAATGAGGACAAGAAAAAAGTAAAACTCTTGTCGTGCCTCCTCATAAAAAAGAAAATGGGTGGATGACCCATCTCAATTATTTTCATGTTTCCAGCTGGTGGAGGTAACTCCTCCAGGTGGCTAGGAAAGGAATTTTTTAGTTTTCTGTTCTTATTTGCTTCTATTTCTATATGACGAGTCACTACCCACAAGCCAGGCTGTGACTCTACTGTGCGCCAGCTTGCTGCTCAGTAACGTCCGATGTGGACGCTGCTACAGCGCAGTGAAAGTTCCACTAAGCCACACTCTGGGATTTTCACTGCACTGTAGCAGTGTCCACACCAGATGTTACTGCACAGCAAACCGGTGTGCTATAGATTCGCACTGTGGCTTGCAGTGTGGTAACTAGCCAAGTAGATAAGCCCTAACACAGTATAGTTTTAGTACAGTCCATTTGCAGACTCACCTCACATTTTTTGGGAATATGCTGAGTAGAAGTCAACCGTTTGTAGTGTGACCTACTTACCTAATTGTACCCTTCAAAGGGAAGCAGGTCTTCAGAGAATCTGATATAATTAGTACATTACAGGGGATCTTCTGAAAAATCTTGCCCCTAGTTTCATTATAGGGTACCACCATGAGTGCACCTTTTGAGAAGCACACTTTGTAACTTTCCCTTCTGCACTGACTAAATCTGAGTTAATGGTAAAAGCAGCTTTTAATAATTCAGTTTTACAGCATTCTTGAGACTTCTAGTGATCATAAAAATTTACTAATTTTCCCTGAAGTTCTTGATGTGAAGTTGCACCATATGTTGGTATATATAATGTTACGGTCACTAATATTTATGTTAAGACACAAACATACACTGTTTGATGTATTAGGTATGTTAAGCTTACACAATATCCTAACTTAACACACAGCCTAAAAAGTAAGGAATTGAAAAGTTCAGACAACAGTGTGGGCCTTCTACTCTGCTACACATATGCACAATCACCATATGTCGGGGAACATCATAACTTTAATCCTAAGGGGGATGCCATCATTCCAGCACCACAAACAGACAAGATTCTCTCCCTGTTTCCTTTGTTGAAGATCTCAGTGCAAATGCCTGAAGAGTAGCAAAAGTGGTTCCCTACGCACTGGCAACCGCCCATTTGGATGTAGGCAACATTACTGGGGATATAAGTGGGGGCCGATGATGAAATATAGAACTGTGCCTCCCCATAATTGTTCAGAAAGGCTCCCACATACCTTGTTGGAGAATGATTGCAGCCAGCCCATATCATGTTCTCTGTTTAGCTGTTGCATGTAAGGATTCACTTATAATGAATACTAATATAATTTTTTTTAATTAACATGAGACACCCTTTTGAGCTATCACTAAATACAAACTTCTGACTTTCTGCAGTCTGGCTTTGAGGCAGGGGGTCTGAAAAATTGAGACTCAAAATGAGACCTTTAAGATCAATTTTTAATTGTTTAGAACTCAAACTAACAGATTTATTTGAAAATGCTAAACTCTGAGATTGTACTGTAAATTTGATGCAGACACACATTTTCCATACAAAACTCGGAGGTTGAACTCTTGCAGTAAGTGCAAAATGAAGCCCAACTTAGGGTGACCAGTTGTCCCGATTTTATAGGGACAGTTCTGATTTTGGGGTCTTTTTCTTATATAGGCTCTGATTACCCCCGATTTTCACATTTGCTGTATGGTCACCCTAGCCCAACCTCAACGATGGTGTTGCTACTACTCTTCCAGATTGAGCAGTTTGCTGTACTTGCAGTTTTCAGCCATCGTGAATACCTTTATCCACATATTTTGTTAGCTTTACTTTAGCAGTAAACTATTTGTGCCAAGTCTTTGAAAATATTTTTTTTTCAAAATAGATTACTGTTAACATAACCATTCCAGTTTTTCCTCCCGTAAAAGGCTTTAATCTTGTTTCATACAAAATTGAAGATGCAGATGCATTTAATAGGAGTTTACTTTATTTCTTCCCTTTAAAGGTTGCAAAACCGGATGACTCAAAGGGAATTGCACATATTTATTTGTTTACTCCCAAGAGCTTCCCAGACCCTGATCGGAGCATCAATCGGCAGATCACTAATGCAGACGTGTGGAAGCATCAGAAAGATGTCTTCTTGAGTGTTACACCCAGTGGAGCTAGTCCTGTAAAAGGGAAAAGTGATACTATCCTTGCTCCAGAATTAATTGGCCTAGGCCTCAAGAAAAGTCTCATGGGGTCAATCAAGATTGCTCCAGAACCCAGCAGTGTGGTGCCTACTGTTGACATGCCACCTCTTTTACCCTTACCAAAACCCGGTGAGCACATGGATGTCTACGTTTCAGTGGCCTGCCACCCTGGTCACTTTGTCGTCCAGTCTTGGCAAGAGATCCACAACCTAGAAGTCCTCGTGGAAGAAATGATTCTGTACTACAGCATGGCAGAGGAGAGACCCATTGCCGTTAAGAAGAACAATCTGTATGCTGCTAAAGTGGAAAATAAGTAAGTAGATGCTTTCGTAAAAGATATGTATTATCTTGAGGCAGGCTGTTGTATACAGTGATACTTGTAGGGTCCAAATGCCCAGCACTAGAGATATGCACTGAGAAATGTTAATTGGTGCTCAGTCTCCTCAGAGTTAGATTAACGTGAATTATGCATTTCTAGGTAATGTTTGGCGTCATTCCAGTTCACAAGGGAAAGTGTCCACATTTTAGATTTCAATAATCTGAGACCAAGGGGGGTGAATGAGGTTGTAGACTCTACGTGCCTCCAGGTCAGAGTTAGAACACAATGATTGAAACACTTGGTTCTATTCCTGCTGTATCTGATCTGATGCTCTGTTTAGCCACAGGTCTGTCAATCAAGCACTTTTTTGCCAGCAGTAAATTCACATGCAAATTTTTTGCCCCTTGATATTGCTAGTTAGTTCACTGTGAGTATAAGATTTTTTTCATCACAACTGTTTCCGTCAAATGGCTATTTTAATTTAGCTAGACCATACAAAAATCTGTTTAAAATAGTAGTGTTGCACACAATTACAATCTGAGCATTTAAAAGGCAGGTAAGAGTTAGTGGAAGAACAATTCATACAGATTCTACTGTTGTTCCAAAATACAGGCTGGGGAGTCTTCAAAAGTCATCTTATACATGTGCCTAGAGCTCTCGTGATGGGTTCATTTTCATTCATCTAAATCATCAGCCAGAAATCTTTCTGCCTTGTTATTTCATCCATGTTATTCCCCTTCCACTGGCTCCCCCTTTTCAACCTCATACTTGTTTTTCCCTTTTAAGGCCCTTCGTGACTTACCTGTATCCTAGCTATTAGGCACTTTAAAGCTTTTTACTCAAGTCCCATTGATTTTCATTGAAACTTAGCCAGACCCTTTTTGAAAGAATGTGACTTAAACACTTAAGTACTTCTAAAAATTTTACCCATCATTTCCTGTATGACATAAAGCAGTCAGTGCCCACCCGTGCTGCTCAAACAGTTTAACTGTTGTTGTACATGAGGGTTCTTCCATGCTGTCTCCTTTGCATTCCTGTGCTGCCCCAAGGAGAGGGCAGGTCGGTGACCCTGGCCACTCTGGGAGTGTTGATTGGCTATTGGGGGGGGGGGGGCGGGAAGAGAGAGTTTGCTCTGCCATTCAGTGGGGGTCACCAAAAACATTCTCTACCCTGGCCAGCAAAACAGCCTGAAACATCTGCCCATGGAGCTCCTTGTAAATATCTGCAAAGCCTCTGTTTCATCATTCAAATCACTCTTTAAAATTTACCTCTGCCACGATACCACCATAACATTTTGATACTGGCTAGGTAATGTGTGTACTTGTTTCCTAGAACTGATCAAGATTTTTCAGATTTTCTTTTTTGAAAAAATGGGTTTTTTCTACTACATTTTTCAATAGAAAACTGTAATACAAACTATTTTTTTCAAATTTATTTTTCAGTTTTTGGATATGGATCTTTTCTATTCCTCCTCCATATTTTTTTTTAAATTGCAAACCAAAAAAGAAAGGGGTAGACGGTGTTGATTTCTTTCCTCCCCAAACACCTGCTTTACCACGTTTTTCTATTGTTCTCTCCCCTCTTTTTCCAGGGAGGGAGGGAGTAAAAAGAGGAGGGGGACTCCAGAAATTATAAAACAAGTCTTATTTCATGTTTGCCGTTTTGTTTGTAGCTGTGTTAGGCTCAGAATATTAGAGAGGCAGGGTGGGTGAGGTAATATCTTTTACTGGATCAACTTCTGTTGGTGAAAGAGACAAGACTTTGAACCACACAGAGCTCTTACACAGCTCAGATCTGAAGCAGCACCAATAAAAGATCTTCTTTGTGTCGATGCCATGAGATTTTTGCATTAGCGGTATCTGTCGGGTCAGCTGTAGTGCCCTCTTGAGTGCAATGCCCATGCATCGGTGTATTAGGCGCCACTGGCCCTACGCCATCTCAGTTCCTTCTTAGCACCCATGATGGTTAGTCGGAGCACCTTTCCCTTGCCTCGCAAGGGCTAGAGGTTCTTCTACTTCAGTCTTCGAGCCTTAAGGCCTTGTAAATAGTTTGTTTGCAGTAGTTAGTAAGTAGTTAAGTAGTGTAGTTAAAGACAGAGTCCCTGCAGGGCATTCTCCGATCTCCAGGTTTTAAGCCCTGCTCTGACTGTAGCAAGCCTATGCCTATTAGTGACCCCCATATCAGCTGCCTCAAATGCTTTGAGGAATCACATACGAAGAAGTGTCGCTTCTGTAAGAACTTTCATCCCAGAACTCAGAAAGAGTGAGACATCATCCGTGTGAGGGCCCTCCTCCTGGAGGCTGCTCTACGCACAGCGTTGGAACCTTCCCAGCCAGATATTGCCCTGAGCACCCTGGCCTTGGTGCACAGAGCACCCCCCGCTCCACCGGGCTCTGCCTGGCACCGCTCCCCGGCACCAATGCCTAAGAAGAGGTCAAAGAAGAGTGATTCTCTAGCACTGAGCAAGAAGGGCAAAGGACCCAGTTCAGGCCGACAGTCCACACCAGAGCCACATGATGACCCCTCCTCCCGATGGGGCCCCCTAGCTCCCCAAGGGATCCACCACCTGCTCTAGGGAGCAGTAAGAGACCCAGTCTGGTGACCGTGCCAATGCCTTCCCAGGCTCTCCTGGCACCCAGAGAGCAGAGGCCTCTACTAGCATTGCCAGCTCCCGGTGAGGGAAAACCAGCTGTAAAGACACCCTAAGGTGGGCAAATTATGCCGGTTTCCAGAGACAAGACAGCGCTCTCCGTCTCCATGCCCCAGGTCTCTGTCTTATGTAGGGTGTCCTAAATTACTGACCCCGTGCTCACAGACTCTGCCCTCTCGATGCAGGTCACCTAGAGCAGGGGTCTCCAAACTTTAGGAGACGAGGGCCCTGCTGCCAAAATGCCGCAGAGGCAGCAGTAGCGTTTGAGCTGCCGCCGAAGTGGTGCTGACGCGGCAGCAGCAATTGGTTGGGGGGCCGGACAAATTGAAGCCGCGGGCCGGATGCGGCCCGCAGGCCGTAGTTTGGAGACCCCTGGCCTAGAGGAAGGCACTGGTCACCATATTGCTGCAAGGTGCTCTCTCCAAATGGCATGGGACATGGCCGATTCAGCAGCTAGTGTGGTCGTGTCAATGGTGGTCATGAGGCGCAGCTCCCGGCTTCAGACTGCTGGCCTGCCTCAGGAAATGCAGACCTCAATCCAGTACCTTCCCTTTAATGAGAATGGTCTCTTCGCAGAGCAGACTGACACAAGGCTGCATGGACTGAAGACACTCGGGCCACCCTTCAGTCACTGGGTCTGCATATGCTGCAGTCGGCGAGGAAGCAGTTCCAGCCACCCCCACTGCCAAGGTCTTGGAAGCCTCGACAGGGGCCTGCAAGGAAAAGGGATAGACATGAGTCTGTTTCATCACTGCCCTTCCTTCTCCCGCTCCCCAGCACAACCCAGCCCATCAAAGCCTCATGGGAGCCAGAAGCACTTGTTTTGAGGGTGCGCTCAAGAGCAACACCCCAGTCAACTCCCCGGATCCACCTCATTCTTTCCTCAACCATCTTCATCCCTACCGTTCGGCCTGGTCGCAGGTCACCTCAGACCGTTGGGTGCTAAAGCTTGTATCTCAGGGCTACGCCCTTCAATTCTCAGCCACCCCCACCTCTCCCCCCCCGCCCCATTCCCTGTCCCTCTTCAACTCGTTCAAGAGGTTAAGAACCTCATGCAGCTGAGGGCAGTGGAGGAGGTCTTCTGGGACATGAGGGGAAAAGGGTTCTACTCCTGTTCTTTCCTAATCCTGAAAGTGAAAGGGGGTCTAAGACTCATTCTGGACTTGCGGCACCTCAATAAGTCTCTCAAAAAGTTGAAGTTCCACAAGGTCTCCCTGGCCTTCATCATCCCCTCCCTGGATCCAGAAGACTGGTACGCCACCCTTGATCTGAAGGACTCTTATTTCCATATCTCCATCTTCCACGGTCACAGACAATTCCTCTGTTTTGTGATTGAAGGGCGCCATTTCCAGTTCACGGCACTGCCCTTTGATCTCGCGTCTGCCCCGAGGGTGTTTACAAAATGTATGGCATCTGTGGCTGCTTACTTCAAGCATCAAGGGGTTCAAGTCTACCCATATCTCGATGATTGGCTCATCAAGGGCAGATATCGGGGACAGATGCAACAGAGCCTTGATCTGGTTTGTTCCACCTGCCACAACCTGAGCCTGTTGATAAACGAAAATAAATCAACCTTAAGGCCGGTGCAACGAATAGAGTTCGTTGGGGCGGTTCTTGACTCCACACGAGCCAGAGTCTTCCTTCTGGAGGCACGATTCCAGGCCATGTCAGACCTGATCTCCCATGTGAAAAACTACCCGTTCACCACTGCTCACACCTGCCTGCGGTTGTTGGGCCACATGGCTGCATGTACATACGTGGTCCAGCATGCCCACTTCCATCTCCAGCCACTAGAAGTGTGGTTGGCATCGGTCTACATCCCCAACAGACACGATGTAGAGTGGGTGCTCAGGGTGCCGGTTCGCATCCGATCGTTCACATCTGAATCAGTGTTGGAGGGAGTTCCCTTTGCGGCTCTGTCTCCATTGCTGTCTCTGGTTTCCAGTGCCTCGGAGCCCACCTGGGCAAGCACAGCACGCAAGACCCACTGGTCGCAGGACGATCTGTCCCTCCACATAAACGTCAGGGACCTCAAAGCGGTTCACCTTTCCTGTCCCACCCGAAGGGCAAGGTGGTGCAGGTCCTGACAGACAATACCGCAGTGATGTATTACATCAGCAGGCAGGGTGGCGCCAGGTCGTTGGCCGTTCGCCAAGAAGCTCTCCACCATTTGGGGCTCCTGTGTGCGGCATGCCGTCCATCTGGTGGCCGTGCGTCTGCTTGGGGCCAAGAGCATGGTAGCAGATCGCCTCAGCAGGACCTTCTCGTCTCGCTACTAGTGGTTGCTCCACCCGGAGGCGGTCAGTGTGATCATCCGGAGGTGGGGGACTTCCTAGGTAAACCTGTTCTGCTCATTCCAAGGGTTGGATGCCTTTCTGCTCCCGTGGTCGGGAGTTCTGATGTATACCTTCCCATCGGTGCCGCTAATCCAGAAGGTCCTTATGAAGATCAGACAGGACAAGGCGAAGGTGATCCTGATAGCTCCTGAGTAGCCTTGGCAGCACTGGTTCGGCACGCTGATGGACCTTTTGGTAGCTGCCCCGCTGCAGCTGCCTCTGGCCGGACCTGCTGTCCCAAACCACAGCAGTCTTCTGCATCCGAACCTGGCAGCATTGCATTTGACAGTGTGACTTCTGCATGGCTGAATACAGAAGAACGGGAATGTTCGGCCCGGGTCCATCAGATCTTGTTGGGTAGCAGAAAGCCAGAGCAACCTACCTCCAAGTGGAAGAGGTTCACAGGCTGGGCCTTGCACCAGGGTATCCAGGCTGAGCAGCCCTCGCTGCAGGCGATCCTGGACTATCTTCTGCACCTCAGGCTCCAGGGGTTGTCCTTGTCATCGATCAAAGTCCACGATGGCTGCTTATTTCGGCCTTCCACCCTCTGCTCCAGGGCAGGTCGGTCTTTGATCATGACACGACAGTCCAGTTTTTGAAAGATCTGAAGCATCTACTCACATGTCAGGGATCCTGTCCCTCCCTGGAACCTGAATCTCGTGCTGTTGCAGTTCATGGGTCCTCCCTTCAAGCCTCTACCTTCCTGCTCCCTTCTCCTTCTCTCCTGGAAAGTTTCTTTCCTGGTCGCAATAACGTCCACCCATAGGGTCTCTGAGATCAGGGCGCTCACATCAGAGCCACCCTATATGGTGTTCTAGAAGGACACGGTCAACCTGCGGCTGCATCCAGCGTTCCTGCCCAAGTTAGTTTCACAGTTTCATACCGGCCAAGACCTATATTTACCTGTCTTCTTTCTGAAGCCTCATAAATTGGAAGAGGAGCGCAGATTGCACGCCCTGGACATCAGAAGGGCGCTTACTTTCTACATCGACAGGACCAAACCATTTTGTAAGTCAACACAGTTGTTCATTGCAGTGGCAGACAGGCTGAGAGGTCACCCGTGTGTCTGCGCAGAGGATTTGTTCATGGATCACAGCCTGCATCCGTTATTTCTATGACCTGGCAAAGGTGCCTCCACCAGTGACTGTGATTGCCCACTCAACTAGGGTGCAGGCTTTGTCGGCAGCCTTCCTGGCCCAGGTGCTCATTTAGGATATCTGCCAGCCACTGTCTGGTCGTCTGTCCACATTTTACGTCTCATGCGCTCATCCAGCAAGCCCGAGATGATGCTGGCTTTGGCAGAGCAGTGCTGCAATCCACATGACTGTGAACCCTGACCCAGCCACCAGAGAGACTGCTTGTGAGTCGCCTAGAATGGAATCGACATGAGCAAGCACACACAGAAGAAAAAACGGTTACCTACTTTTCGTAACTGTTGTTCTTCGAGATGTTGCTCATGTCCATTCCGTTACCCACCCTCCTGCCCCTCTATCAGAGTTGCCGGCAAGAAGGAACTGAGGGGGCCTAGGGCTGGCAGTGCCTAATATATCAATGTATGGGCGTGGCACTCAAGAGGGCGCTACAGCCGACCCTACGGATACCGCTAAGGAAAAAATCTCCACCGTCTGTGCATATGGGTGCGCGCGACTGGAATGGACATGAGCAACACATCTCAAAGAACAACAATAACGAAAGGTAGGGAACTGGTTTTTTTTTACCTCACCCACCTGTTCAGAGTTTTTTATTCACTTCTATTGTTTTCCATTCTTCTAGTTAAAGCATTTTCTGATTGCATTCAGTTTGTGTGAATCATACTTTAAATTTACCTTTTGTTTTCTTTTTTCACCCTTTTTTAAAAATACCATTTAGGTGGCACAGGGTGTTAATAAAAGGAATTCTGACAAATGGGTTGGTATCAGTATATGAGTTGGACTATGGTAAACATGAGCTTGTCAGCATCAGAAAATTACAGCCTCTAAAGGACATGTTCAAAAAACTACCATTTCAAGCTATAACAGCTCAGCTTGCAGGTAGGTCACAAGTATTTGTAATTTTGTTGGATAAAATTTTCTAAACAATAGACGGGCATCAAGTGGGTAAGAATATTGGCGTATAAAGCTACGAGGATAGTGGCATAGTGTACATTTAAATTTTATAGTAAGCATTTTGCAAATTTACAAAATAGTGAATAGAACAGAATTGTTTTCATTGTTTGTTTTTATTCCACCCTTCATCTTTGTACAACAGAGGTTGGTAATTCAGTTTTATTACCACGGTTTTAAACAAATTTAATCTCTAATGGGAAAGAATTTGTATTAACCCCATATTACGAAACTGAAAGACACCTTAATCTTAGGGTACGTCTATACTTACCCGCTGCTTTGGCGGCGAGCAATCGATCTTCTGGGATCGATTTATCGCGTCTTGTCTCCAGACACGATAAATCGAACCAGGAAGTGCTCGCCGTCGACGCCGGTAATCCTACTCCGCGAACGGAGTAGGCGGAGTCGACGGGGGAGCCTGCGCGCCGCGTGTGGACCCCCGATAAGTACCTTTTCATTCGAACTAAGATACTTCGACTTCAGCTACGTTATTCACGTAGCTGAAGTTGCGTATCTTAGTTCGAATTGGGGGGTTAGTGTAGACCAGCCCTAACTTTCTTAGCAGCCACATTCCAAGCAATATGAAATGTGGGGCAGATGAAATAGTAGTCCTGTAAGTGACTTCTAAAAGGGGGAGTGGGAGAAGGGAAATAAAATTTACATTTTCAGGTCCTTTGATGTAGCAAGAAGGCCATGTTTATATAGTTTCCATTAACTGCAAAGCTTGTGCTCTCATTGTCCATTATACTCTCATAAACATCTTTTTAAAATCTGAGCAGGGAAGGAGGGCAGACTCTGGATTTGTGGAGGGCCAACAATCATTTTTTGTGCCCTGCCTAAGTAGCGTTTATTTAGGTGAATTTTAATTTTCTCTCTTTTTCTCTGGTTGCTGATCTCTGGCATTTGGAGTATTCAGTAATATTGCTATTTTCTCAGTAACTATCCAACCCATTCTCCTCCACCAATTTAGAAGTACAGAATTTCTTCAGGGAAGCACAACTAATGCATGAGTGGAAATAAACAACATTTGCTTGCCTAAAAGTGAATGTGTTGCTTTTTCCTTTCCACCTTTCTCCTTCCATTTCCAACTCATTCTATAACCCTCACCACTTTCTCACTATTTGCTTCATTACAGTTGCTTCTTTCTCCTCCACTTGTTTTAGAAGTAGTGGCCCAGACTTTCCACTGTGCCTAGTATGTATTGGGTGCATTCAGGCACAAAAGCGCAGTTTGTGGGTGTCCAATCGTGGAGCTGGTTCTCCACTGGTTTGTTCTCTCATGTAGCTTAGGGTGGCCTTGAGACTGCTCTAAACTGCTCCAGCTGGCTATGTTGCCAAGGGGCTGAGGTGCCCACAGGGTTATTGTTGGAGTGCAGCTGCACTCTGGCCATCCCCTTGCGCTGGGGTTGTATGTAATCCACTTGAGCATGTCCCTATGCTATCCAAGGAGTCTTCTGGCATTGAGGAGTTTACTAGGTACATAGTTACACCTGCTCTGTGCGGCCAAAGCAGGAGTTGACTAACTAGGCCAGTATTTCCTTTCTTCCCCTTCTTCAACAGTTGTTCTTTTCTCCGTTGTGCACTCTCATGCAATACTGTCTCTTTGCTCTGTGTTCAGTTCTGTCCCTTTTGCATCCCACATTACCCTCTTGTTTACATTACTCTCCTCTGTACCTGTATTCTACGGTTTTCTACCCCAAACCTTTCATGTATCTTCTGTCAGTGGGATAGGGCAGTCGCTACAAGAGTGGGAGGTGGGTTCCCTTTCCTTTGTCCTCTATATTGCTCCTCCTGTCCCTCAGAGAGAGGTGATTATGGCTGCTAATACTGTAGGTGCAGCACGCGTTTTCTTACTGGCTCTTTTTGATCAATTACATGCTGAGCTGACTTTCCTTACAAGCAGAAATTGTACTGGCAGCTCAGCACAGGAGCTAACTCAGCTGCAGGGAGACAACTGTTGGCCTGGAGGGAGCTCACAGTAGCCCTGTTGTTTGCTGGGCAGCTGCCTAGGTTGGGGTGAGGGACCACATCCATGCAGTGGTTTGGGGTCCCCTCAAAGTGTGTGGACCTTGATCTTTGCAACCCGCAGCAGGCCCAGGTCGTGGCATGGTCTATGAATTAGTTTAGACTTGCAGGTCAGTCGCAACAAACTTCTAGTAATAGTAGCTCATTTAGCTCATTGAAATTTTCAAGTCACTGTTAGGCTACAAACTTTCAAAATGCAAGCCGAGATGAGCCTAGGTAATTAGAGGTCTCCAAACTTATTGAGTACGAGGAGCATCGGTGGGCCACAAAGTGTAGCCCTGGTGACCTGCAGAGATTTCATACAAAATAAGCTAATAGTGAGGTAATGTGCTGAACTCATCAATGACTGTGCCAGGGGTTAGCGACTGTCATCAGGTAACCAGTCTACACTAACACCTTTAGGGTGGTGTCTTGCCCATCGTCTCATCACCTGAAAGCTAGGTGCATTGTGCTGTATGCCACTGAATGCATCATTGCTCCATACTACTGCTCATCTCCTCTGCACTATGGAGCCACCTTGGGGTTCAGACAAGTGGCAGACATCTTATTAGATGGTGTGGTTTTAAGGGTGGAAATAAAGTTACATTCAGAATATTTTTACAATTTTGCAAATACAATTTTGCAAATACAAGGCTGCTACAGGATATACCACTTCCATGAGCCAGAGAGTCAATGAATCCAGAAGAAGGGGCCAGTGAGCAAAGTACCTGTTCCTCTTTAAAGTGTCTTACTAGGAATGTTCTTAGATATATGTAAAATGTTCAATAATCACGGTGACGGGTTGGTATCACAGAAACCCTCTTGGAGCTGCCACCTGGTGTGCCAAGACTACTCCTGCCCCTGCTCTCCTGCCTTTTCCAGCTTGGGACTCCAGAATCCTGTCTGGTTTGAGCCAGACCCGCTAGCCTGCTGCAAATCCAGACCCAGATCTGAGGCACATCCCCTAATAGCTGTAGGCTTGTCTGGAAGCAGCTTAGGAAGTGTTCTAGCCTTTGACACCCAGGTGCCCAACTCCCAATGGGGTTCAAACCCTGAATAAATCCGTTCTTTGAGTGGTGTCCCTGTGGGTGGTCCACTGTAGGTGTCGGTGCGCCCCTGCGCCGCAGATCGGAGAATTCTCGCAGCAGTACTCGGTTGGGGGATGAGCGCGCGCAGGAGCCGTCTCGTGCAGCCGTTGGCTGCTACTGTAGTGCGCGTTCCCCCAACCGTCCCTCTGTTCCTTCTCAACCGCCCTCGGCGGCAGACGGAGCCCCGCGGCAGTGCTTTCTTTGATACTTTCTGACAGGAAAAAAGAGAAAAAGAAGAAAACAAAGTTACAAGTCTGTAGTGTATACTTAGTTACGTTGTTTACTTAGTGTTAGTTGATAAGTTGTTACATAGTCTCCTTCGTTCCTCTCAGAGGCTTTTCTTCAAACAAACAAACAAAAAAAAGGAATAAAAAGACAGGAGATCTTTTTCTCTCTCCTTAACCCCCGTTGGGGAACTGTTTCTACAAGTTTAACATAACAATTATCTCCCACCCTTATCCGCGAGAGGCGGGAGAGCCTTAACAGCAATTATGCCTGGCTTATCAGCTTTCAAAGAGTGTGACTCCTGCCGTGAACCGAGACAGGGAACTCTGCTTGAAAGCGCTTCTGCGGGAGAAATCCCTTCAACCTCCGCAACAAATGCCCTCAGGAGACTCTCACAAATCGAGATCCCTGAGCGCTGATAAGGCTCCGACTTCCAAAACTGTCAGGAAGCGAGCCTCGACCTCCCCATCAAGGGTCTCTCAGACAACGAGAGTTTCCCCTGAGGCCTTTGCCCTCAGTGCTCCACTCAGCTAGAGTGAGCATTTACGAGGCACCGGGCTCCTCCGGCACCGTCCCTCAGCGGACCCCTGCCGAGCCCCAACGAGCGGCACCGGAGTTGAGACATCAAGTCTCCTCAGCTGCACCGACTACTCCGGTGCAGAGTGCGGCGCAGACAGCGGCGCTGCGCTCAATGATGCCGCCGCCGGCACCGACCCACGATTTACTGCCGCTAACAAACTGAGCCCTGCACCGGTCAGTGCTCCAATGGTCGACCGCAACCCCAAGGCGGGACCAGCACAACTTGTGCATCGTGCTGACATAGCAGCTTCGTCAGCACCACACTCACCACTGCTCGGCAGCGAACACTCTCCGAGCTACACAGCACAGAACCAGCATCCATGTCCTGCACCACTCTCCATCCATAGTGGTGAGGAAGGTGACGCGCAGGACAACTGCCTTTCGTCTCAGAGTTCATCCCCAGCTCACGAGACCTAGCTGGAGTGCTGTGAAACCTAAGTCTCATCCCTCCCAGCACTTACAACCCTGGTATGGGCAGCACTGGCCTTACCCTTTACCACCCTACCCCATGCAATGGACACAATGGGGTCCTTGGCCCACATACCAGAACCCCTATTCTGGTCCCCCTTCCCCAGCAAAAAGAGGTTCCAGATTACACCAATCAATACCACATAGAGAAACCTCGGACCTTCCTCACACAGAGATGGAAGAGGAAGAGATGCTATCGCAGGCAGACCTAGATGATTCGTCACCTGCCCCACACACATCTTCTGCACCAGACGAAGCGGTGACCCCATCTACCCCTACAACGCCAGTTGACCTGAAACAATTCCAAGAACTCTTCAAAAGAGTAGTGAACAGCCAAGAACTTGCCTTACATGAGGTGCAGGAGAAACAACATAAGTTGTTAAAGATCTTACAACCGGCATCATCGACCAAGATTGTCGTCCCCCGCCCCCTCCACATAGATGAGGCTATAATAGAGTCTGCAGAACTAATATGGCACACGCCAATAAAAGGACTGACAGAAAATATCTCATTCCAGCCAAAGGCATGGAATTTTTGTTTTCACACCCTCAAGCTTGTTGTTTAGTAGTAGATGCTGCCAATCAGCCTAGTAAACAGCCTCATTTCCGCTCTTCACTGCAACATAAAAAACACAAGAGATTGGACCACTTTGGGTGGAAAGTTTACTCGTCAGCCACCCTGCTGCTGAGAGTGACCAATTACTCTGCTCTCCTAGCAAATTATGACTACTCTAACTACATAGAGTTTTTCCACTGCTTGCATCCGAAGAAGTGGGTATTCACCCACGAAAGCTTATGCTCAAATACCTCTGTTAGTCTATAAGGTGCCACAGGACCCTTTGTCGCTTCTACAAATCCAGACTAACACGGCTACCCCTCTGATACCCTCTAACTACAGTAAAATTCAAGAGGTCGTGGATGACCTCCCCGAGCATAAATGTCCTCAACTCAATGCCATTATTAACGAGGGTCAGTTAATAGCCTGCACAGCGCTGCAAGCCTCAATGATGTAGCGGACACAGCTGCCGAACAACCGCAACAGCTGTGGTTATGAGAAGAACACCATGGTTGCAGACTTCGGGAATCCCAAAAGAACTACAGCTAAAAGTGGAAGACATCCCCTTCGATAGGGATAAACTATTCTCGTCTAAAACAGACGACGTGCTCCATACAATGAAGGACTCCCGAGTGACACTGCGCACGCTAGGCATACACCCACCGCCTGACAAACGCCCACGCTTTACAACCATACCAGAGGCCACAAAACTCAACGGATTTGTTCGCAACCACAGGTTCAAAATGGTCACCCTGGCCACAATCATACCACCCCTAGACAGCAGGGATTGGTGTGCAGCCCTCGACCTCCAAGATGCATACTTTCATATTACACTACATCCTGCCCACAGACCATTCCTAAGGTTCACAGTAGGACCCAATCACTACCAATACAGGGTCCTTCCCTTCGGACTGTCCACTGCACCCTGCGTATTCTCCAAAACGCTCGTGGTAGTAGCAGCAGCACATTTAAGACGCAAAGGAGTCATAATCTTCCCCTATCTGGATGATTGCCTCCTCAAGGGTGCCAGCCGACAAGAAACGACAGGCATGCTAAAGACCACAATAAACCTGTTTCACCAGCTAGGTCTACAGATAAACGAAAATAAATCCACCCTGGAACCAACCCAGAGATTGGAGTTTATCAGAGCCGACCTAGGCTCCATACAAGCCAAGGCACTATTGCCAAATCACAGACTCATGACATTAACCAATCTAATTTCCACGGTAACCATCAGCCCACAAACCTCTGTGAGGACATGCCTCCAGATTCTGGGACATATATCCGCTACGACTTTCGTAGTAAAGTATGCCAGACTTCATATGTGCTGTCTGCAGCACTAGTTGAGCACGATCTATGCACCCAGCAAACACCCTCTCAACAGATGGGTGACACTACCACCAAGGATTATCCTCTCCCTACAATGGTGGACGCACCCAGGGAATGTATGTTCTGGAATTCCCTTCCAACAAGACCCCCCATCAGTGACTATTACAACAGATGCCTCCCTGATAGGCTGGGGCGCTCACTTGGGTCACCACAATGTACAAGGCAAGTGGTCCCCAACAGAAACCCGATTACATATCAATCTCTTGGAACTCTGTGCGGTACACAGTGCATGCCCACACTTCCTCCCACTCATACGAGGAACCTCAATTTCTATTCTCACCGACAACGTGGCATGTATGTTTTACATCAATCGCGAAGTAGGAGCCAGGTCTCACTTGCTCTGAGTGGAAGCCATGAATTTATGGAACTTTTGCATCCACAACAATATAAACATCACAGCATCATACCTGCCAGGCTGCCAAAACATTACTGCCGACAGCCTCAGCAGACACTTCTCACAAGAACACGAGTGGGAAATCCATGACAGAGTTCTCGAAACAATATTCCAAAAATGGGGCCACCCAGTAATTGACCTTTTTACCTCAGCAACAAATCACAAATGTCCACTATTTTTCTCCAGGGCAGGCCTGGCACCGGGATCGCTAGGAGATGCCTTTCTCGTTGAGTGGAATGCATCACTCATGTAACCCTTCCCACCGATACCGCTGATCCCTTGGGTCATCCGCAAAATGCTACTAGACAAAGCATACAACCGCTGCCTTTCTGGACGAACCTCCTATCCCAGAACAAGGGCCTGACACTCCATCCAGACCCAGCGAAACTCCATCTAAAAACATGGTGAACTGAACTGTTCAGAGAAAGTAAAACAAGTACTTGGGGGCGGGGCGGGCGGGGAAAGATAGCTCAGTGGTTTGAGCATTGGCCTGCTAAACCCAGGGTTGTGAGTTCAATCCTTGAGGGGGCCATTTAGGGATCTGGGGCAAAAATTGGGGATTGGTCCTGCTTGAGCAGGGGGTTGGACTAGATGACCTCCTAAGGTCCCATCCAACCCTGATATTCTATGATTCTATGATTCTAAATATTACTAAATAGCCGTCACCTCACCACTAGAAATACTTACCATCACAAGTGGGAAAGATTCTCCCTTTGGTGCCAGCAAAAACAGCTGGACGCATCCAAGGCGCCTCTGTCTATGATCCTAGATTACCTACTAGAACTGAAGGAAACGGGGCTAGCCATAAGCTGTATTAAAGTGCACCTTGCTGCCATTACGGCCCTTCACGAACGGGTAGAAGGGGCTTCAATTTTTGCTCACCCGATTACACGGTGTTTTCTAGCAGGTATACAGAACATGTACCCAGAAGTACGTCAACCTGCACCACCATGGGATCTTAATCTTGTGCTCAAATGTCTCACAAGGCCACCCTTCGAGCCTCTGGCAACCTGTTCGCTCATACATATGTCAATGAAGGTCGCATTCTTAGTGGCAATCACATCTGCCAGACATGTCAGCGAAATAGGAGCATTGTTGGCTGAACCACCATACACTATATTTACCAAAGACAAAATCGTGCTACGTCCCCACCCACAATTCTTACCCAAAGTGGCTACAAATTTTCATATTAACCAAACCATACATTTACGGGAGGTAGCCTTTTTACCTGGACAGAACTAAACCTTTTCGCAAGTAGCCAAGACTATTTGTCTCTATAACAGAGCACTCCAAGGGCTCTGCAATATCGACCCAGAGACTTTCCAAATGCGTCTCTACCTGTATTAAAACTTGCTACCAACTGCAGCACAGAGAACCCCCCCGTGGTCACCAGATCCCACTCAACACGAGCCATGGCGACATCGATCGTTTTCCTGAACAATGTTCCCTTAATAGGTATTTGTAGAGCTGCAACCTGGACATCAGAGTACACTTTTGCAAAGCATTACGCTATCACCCAAGGCCTTCTCTCATACTCTATCATTGGCCTCACAGTGCTCTCATCACACACTTATGCATAACTCCAAAACCCTACCATCACTGGTGGGGTACTGCTCTACAGGCACCTACAGTGGACCACCCACAGGGACACCACTCGATGAAGAAGAAGAAGTTACTCACCTTGTGCAGTAACGATGGTACTTCGAGATGTGTGTCCCTGTGGGTGGTCCACTACCCACCCTCCTCCCCTCTACTTCGGAGTTCACATAGCCGAGCTCTGCAGTAGAGAAGGAACAGAGGGACGGTTGGGGGAACGCGCGCCACAGTAGCAGCCAACGGCTGCACGAGACGGCTCCTGCGCGCGCCCATCCCACAACCGAGTACTGCTGCGAGAATTCTCCAATCTGCGGCGCAGGGGCGCACCGACACCTACAGTGGACCACCCACAGGGACACACATCTCGATGAACCATCATTGCTGCACAAGGTGAGTAACTTCTTTTTACCCTGTATAAAGCTTATACAGGGTAAACTCATAAATAGTTTGCCTTCTGTTTCACAGATAGGGAGGTATGCACAGCTGTTTGCCCCCTCCAGGTACTAACACGTATTCCAGGTTACTTAATATGTAACAAGTTATTTTAATAAGTACAGAAAGTAGGATTTAAGTGGTTCCAAGTAATAACAGACAGAACAAAGTGAATTACCAAGTAAAATAAAATAAAACACGCAAGTCTATGCCTAATCACACTGAATACAGATAAAAACCTCACCAGTTCCAGTAAACTTCCTTTTACAGGCTATGGTCCTCCTAGCCTCGGCCCAGCAATCACTCACACCCCCTATTGTTCTTGTCCTTTGTTCCAGTCTCTTTCAGGTGTGTCGTTGGGGGGTGGAGAGGCTCCCTCTTTAGCCAGCTGAAGATAGGGTGACCAGACAGCAAGTGTGAAAAATCGGGACGGGGGTGGGGGGTAATAGAAGCCTATATAAGAAAAAGACCCCAAAATCGGAACTTTCCCTATAAAATCGGGACATCTGGTCACCCTAGCTGAAGGCAACATGGAGGGGTCTCCCAGGGGTTTAAATAGACTTTCTCCTCTGGGTGGATACCCCTCCCCTCTCCCTGTGTAGCATCCAGTTACAAAATGGAGTTTGGGGGTCACATGGGCAAGTCACATGTCCATGCACAACTCAGTTCCTATACCAGCCAAGCCACATTCCTGACAAAGCTCAGATGTGGATTGGTGTCTGCAAGCTCTATTGTCTGTTAAGTGCTTCTTGATTGGGCACTTAATCTGCACATTCCTTTCTCAAGAAATACAGCCAGTATTCATAACTTCAACTACAAAAATGATACATGCATACAAACAGGAGGAATAGATTCAGTAGATCATAACTTTTACAGAGATATGTTACATGGCACATGTAGCATAAATGATATTCCAGTTATATCATATATATATTTATAAGCATCTCCCCATAAAGCCTTATGGGGTACACCGTCACAATCACATTATCCAGACCATTGCTGGCAGTTATTCAGAGTCAGTGCACTTGCCTTTCTCTTCCAGAAAGGTGGATGATCACAGGTGAAAATAATGTATACTTTTCTTAGACCCCATTTCTGCATGCTACCAAGTTCTTTTTCGAGTGCTTGCACATGTCCATTCCAATGTAGGTGTGTGCGCGCCCCAAGTACAGTTGCTGGAATTTTTTCCTTTAGTGGTATCCATTGGGTTGGCTCCAGCACTTCCAGGTGCCGCTCAGTCATAGTACTGGTATAAGAGGCCCCGCCGAGCCCGCGTCCCTTCAGTTTCTTCTTACTGCCAATGATGGCTGCTGGAACTTACCTCATTGCTCAGGCAGCCTTGCCTAGTGGTTTCCTTCTCCTTTTTTGTGTAGATAGTTCTTGTAGTTTCGTTAGTTTGATAGTAGCAATAGTAGTTAGTGTGTTTTGGGTGCCTCCACACATAGCTGGCGAGGCTTGTCCGCTCCCCAGTGCTGGGGCATGCCTCGGGCACCGGGCTTCAAGCCCTGCACTTCCTGCGGCAGATTGATGCCATGGAGCGACCTGCACTCGAGCTGTGTTAAGTGCTGTGGGGAAGCTCACGGGAAAGACCACTGCCAGATCTGCAGGGACTTAAAGCCCCACACCCCAAAACATTAGACAGTGAGATTGAGGTTCCTTCTCATGGAGGCAGCCCTGAGACCAGCATCGGAGCCATGCTCAGACTCGGCACCAAGCATCTCAGCTTCAGTGTGGAGCGCGCCTCCCGCCAGTCGAGAATCCCAGCAGAGGTCCTCCTCGCCAGTGCACCGTAAGCACCAGGAGAAGAATTATTCCCTGGTGCCAAAAGGAAGCCGGCAAGAGGATCAGGATAGAGTGGCCTGATGCGGGTCTCACACTCTCTCCCCAGCACCACAGCTGCTACCTCTATGAGCCCCGGCACCCACGCCAGCTCTGCATACTCTGGCATGGGAAGTACCATCCTCCAGCAGGCAGTGTACCAGACAATTCATGGTACTGTCCATCCTGGACTCATTTGCAGCTGCTAGAGATTTGCTCACATTGCCTGTGACAGGGTCCCCAGAGATCCAGGACTTTGCACTGCCAGTTCCGATGAGCAGCAGAGAGCCCTCCCCTAGCTTTCACGTGGCACCATGACCACTCTGTGGGGGAAACCCCCTCTGATAGCCTCTGACTTCTCCGCGGTACCAGTCACCGGCACCGAGAGGATTGGCTAGCTTCAGCACTGTCACTCCCAGCTTTAGCCCTGCAGGGGCGGGCAGGCTCTGCCACAGATCCCAGCTTCAGCCCGCAGGACCGTGGCTTCGGCCCTGTGGCAGCACCGGGGCTCAGGGCTTCAGCCTCCATCTGCTCCCCCACTTCCCCGTCCTGCACAGGGGCTTGAGGCTTCAGCCCCACAGCGGCACTGTGGCTCGGGGATTTAGTACAGGGCTCAGGGTTGCAGCTCCCGGGTGCTGCCCCGCAGGGGCTCGGGGCTTTAGCAATCTGGCTGTTGCCCGGTGGGGGCATTGGGGCTCTAGGCTTCAGCCAGGGGACCCCGCAGACCCCCTGAAAGGACTCATGGCCCCCCGGTTGAGAATTGCTGGCCTATGGGACCAACACCCATGCAGTGGCCTTTCTGGAACCTGTGGGGGTTTCCTCCGGGCCAGGGCACTGTCTCAAGACATTCGTACTCTGTGGCCTCAGAAAGTAGGGTCTCTCTGGTACCACGCTAAGAGACACCAGACCCAGACTCCAGTGCCGACCCTCAAGAGCAGGTTCCACAGGTCTCATTCGAGACAGAGGAAGGGGCAGAGGCCCCTCAACCAGCTTTAGCTTCCTCCTCTTCCCCAGATGAGGCGCTGGTGGCTACCGGTGCATCACCACTCCAAGATGACCACAACGCTCATCAGGACTTATTAACGTGGATGGCCTCGATGTTGGTATTTAAGCCAAGGTGGTCAAGAAGTGAGACACAGCCTATTAGACATCTTGTCAGGGGACGGGTCCCTCAAGAGTGGCTCTACCCCTTAACAAGGCAATCATGGATCCTGACGGGGGGGAGGGATAGCTCAGGGGTTTGAGCATTGGCCTGCTAAACCCAAGGTTGTGAGTTCAATCCTTGAGGGGGCCATTTAGGGATCTGGGGCAAAAATTGGAGATTGGTCCTGCTTTGAGCAGGGGGTTGGACTAGATGACCTCCTAAGGTCCTTTCCAACCCTGATATTCTATGATTCTATGATCCGGTTAAGGCGCTTTGGCGGACCCCTGCTTCTCTCCGCCTACAGCTAAACACAGAGTGAAAATACCTGTGGCAGCTAAAGGATATGAAGTCCTGTTCTCTCTCTCTCTCTCCTCCAGGATCCCTAGTGGTGGCAGCCACCAATGACAGGGACCATCAGGGTCAGGCACCCAAGGCAAACGACCACAACAAGCTGGACTTGTTTGGCAGTAATTCTATTCGACGGGTGGGCTATAGCTTTGGGTTAGGGTTAGGGTTGTATAGCGAACCAGCAAGCTTTGCTAGGTCTCTATGATTTTGATATGTGGGAGGTGATGCAAAAATTTAAGGATATGCTTCCCTTAGATGCCAATAGGAATTCTTTTCACTTGTTGAAGAAGGGAAGACAGTGGGCCGGATCTCCCTGCAGGCAGCCTTAGACTCCACCAATTCTGCGGCCAGATCAATGGCCACTGCTGTTACCATGTGCAGGAGCTTGTGGGTATAGTCCTTGGGGTTTCCTCAAGAGGTGCAGCAAACCCTCCAGGACCTCACATTCGAAGGGTTCTTGTTCTTTTCAGAGCAAACAGATACCAAATTGCACAGACTTAAGGACTCTAAAGGCAATCTTGAAATTTCTGGGTCTGTATACACCAACAGCATCCAGAAGACACTACAGGCCTCAGCAGACTGGATGCTATTTTGCACAGCCTCCCAGACAGGACCAGTGGAGGATGAAAAACAAGGGGTTTGGGTTTAGATCCTCTTCCCCCAACCTCATCCTCAGGGCCTGTGCATTCTGCCCCTAGACATTCAGGCACCTTGAAGCACTCGTTTTGACAAAACACTCCAGGATAACATTTCAATCCCCTCAATTCTGGATCCAGCTACCCTTTGTTTCCAACCAACTGTCCCTCTTCCTCAACACCTGGAAACATATTACCTCAGACCGTTGGGTTCTAAACAAAATAGAACTAGGTTACACCTGCCAATTTTTGTCGAATGCACCTTTCCACCCATCCTCCCTTGTCTCTCTTCAGGGACCCTTCTCACAAGCAGCTATTGGAACAAGAAGTCCAATCTCCTTTGGGTGGGAGCCATGGAAGAGGTTCTGCACCATCTATGAGGAAAGGGGTTTTATTCCCATTACTTCCTAATCTCAGAAGCCAAAGCGGGGGCTCAGACCAATCCTAGACATGTGGCTGCTCAAATGCCATCTCAAGAGGTTAAAGTTATGCATGGTCATTCCATCATTCCTTCGCTGGATCCAGAGGATTGGCATGCTGCCCTTGACCTAAAAGAGACACTTCCACATACTGATTTTTCCAAAGCCACAGAAGATTCCTAAGATTTGTGAACCAGACTCATTAACAATTTGTGGTTCTGTCATTCAGGCTGTTGGATTCCTCACTGGTTTTCACCAAATGTATGGCAGTGTAGCGGCCTTCCTCAGGAGAAAGGGAGTTCTTGTTTTCACATATCTTGACTGGCTAATCAAGGGTCGGTTTAGAACTCATGTGGAATCTGATATTCCTCTCATCCAATCGACCTTCTGGGCATTGGGCCTATTAATAAACAACCAGAAATCCACCCTTATCCCTGTACAAAGGCTAGAGTTTCATCGAGGTAGTTCTTGACTCCATACAGGCAAGGCCATGCTTCCTCAGGATTGTTTCTGCTCAATCTCGACCCTGATAAACTCCCTCCGGGTACTTCCAATCACCATAGTTCGGATATGCTTGAGCCTTCTGGGCCACATGGCATCATGCACATATGTGGTACAACACATAAGGCTACATCTCAGACCTCTCCAGGCCTGGCTGGCCATGGCGTATTCACTCTCACGACATCATCTGGACATGGTACTTACCATTCCACCTGAAGTTCTTGACTCACTGACGTGGTGGTTGAACCTGTGTAGGAGTACCTTTTTTGAGGCCCCAACCATCCATATATATCTGGTCTCCGACACCTCAGCTCTGGGTTGGGGAGCCTGCCTAGGGCATTTCAGGACTCACGGCCTGTGGTCTCAAGAAGAGCTCTCACTCCATATCAATAACAGAGTTCTCCTTGGTCTACCAGGCATTCTTAACCCACACTGCAGACAAGACAGTTTCAGTTCTCACAGACAATACAACCACTATGTACTACATCAACAGGCAGAGCGGAGTGTGTTCTCTTTCCTCCACCCCTCCATACCAGGAGGCAATCTGACAGTGGGAGTTCTGCATTACACACGCAATCTACCTAGAAGCATCTTACCTGCTGGGTAAACAGAACCAGTTTGTTGATCGCCGCCTCCTCCATTCACCACGAGTGGTCCCTTCAACCGGACATTGCAAAAGACATCTTCCAGAGATGCGGGACTCCCCTTATAGACCTGTTCTCTACCTGTAACAACAGGAAATACCATCAGTTTTGCTCCATGCAGGTCCACAGCCCAGGGTCCCTTACAGATGCCTTCCTGTTGGCATGGATAACTCACCTGTATTAGCAAAAAGAAACCAAGAAAAATACCTGTGGCATCTTAGAGACTAACAAATTTATTTCAGCATAAGCTTTCGTGGGTTAAGAACCCACTTCATCGGATGCATGGAATGGAACATACAGTAAGCAGATATTTATACACTCAGAGAAACATGAAAAGGTGGTAGTGTCTATATCAACGTTAAGAGGCTAATTAATTGAAAGGAACGGTTATCAGTAGAAACTTTTGAAGTGATAATCAACATGGCCCATTACAGACAGTTAACACAAAGGTGTTAAAGGTTTTTTAAGGAGGGGAACTAAATTCAATTAACGTAATGACTGAGCCATCCACAGTCAATATTCAAGCCTAAGGTAATGGTATTTAGTTTGCATATTAATTCCAATTCAGCAGTTTCTCCTTGGAGCCTGTTTTTGAAGTTTTTCTGTTGCAAAATAGCCACTTTTAAATCGGTCATTGAGTGATTAGAGAGGTTGAAGTGTTCACCTACTGGCTTTTGAATGTGATGATTATTCATGTCAGATTTGTGTCCGTTTATTCTTTTGCGTAGAAACTGTCCAGTTTGGCCAATGTACATGGCAGAGGGGCATTGCTGGCACATGATGGCATATATCACATTGGTAGATGTGCAGGTGAACAAGCCCCTGATGGCGTGGCTGATGTGATTAGGTCCTATGATGGTGTCACTTGAATAGATATGTGGACAGAGTTGGCAATGGGCTTTGTTGCAAGGATAGGTTCCTGGGATAGTGTTTTTGTTGTATGGTGTGTGGTTGCTCGTGAGTATTTGCTTCAGGTTGGGGGGGCTGTCTGTAAGCGAGGACTGGTCTGTCTCCCAAGATCTGAGAGAGTGAAGGATCATCTTTCAGGATAGGTTGTAGATCTTTGATGCGCTGGAGAGGTTTTAGTTGGGGGCTGAAGGTGACGGCTAGTGGCGTTCTGTTATTTTCTTTGTTGGGCCTATCCTGTAGTAGGTGACTTCTGGGTACTCTTCTGGCTCTGTCAATCTGTTTTTTTCACTTCAGCAGGTGGGTATTGTAGTTTAAAGAACGCTTGATAGAGATCTAGTAGGTGTTTGTCTCTGTCAGAGGGATTGGAGCAAATGCGGTTGTATCTTAGAGCTTGGCTGTAGACAATGGATCGTGTGGTGTGTTCAGGATGGAAGCTGGAGGCATGTAGGTAAGTATAGCGGTCAGTAGGCTTCCGGTATAGGGTGGTGTTTGTGACCATCGCTTATTAGCACAGAAGTGTTTAGGAAATGGACTGCTTGTGTGGACTGGTCTAGGCTAAGGTTGATGGTGGGATGGAAATTGTTGAAATCGTGGTGGAATTCCTCAAGGTTTTCTTTTCTGTGGGTCCAGATGATGAAGATGTCCTCAGTGTAGCGCAAGTAGACTTAGGGGCATTAGGGAACGAGAGCTAAGGCAGAGTTGTTTTAAGTCAGCCATAAAAATGTTGGCATACTGTGGGGCCATACGGGTACCCATAGCAGTTCCGCTGACTTGAAGGTATATATTGTCCCCAAATGTGAAATAGTTGTGGGTGAGGACAAAATCACAAAGTTCAGCAACTAGGTTAGCCATGGCATTATCAGGGATACTGTTCCTGATGGCTTGTAGTCCATCTTTGTGTGGAATGTTGGTGTAGAGGGCTTCTACATCCATAGTGCCCAGGATGGTGTTGTCTGGAAGATCACCGATGGATTGTAGTTTTCTCAGGAAGTCAGTGGTGTCTCGAAGATAGCTGGGAGTGCTGGTAGCATAGGGCCTGAGGAGAGAGTCCACAGAGCCAGACAATCCTGCTGTTAGGGTGCTGATGCCTGAGATGATGGGGCATCCAGGATTTCCAGTTTTATGGATCTTGGGTAGCAGATAGAATACCCCTGGTCGGGGTTCAAGGCACGTATCTGTACAGATCTGTTCCTGTGCTTTTCCAGGGAGTTTCTGGAGCAAATGGTCTAGTTTCTTTTGGTACTCCTCAGTGGGATCAGAGGATAATGGCCTGTAGAATGTGGAGTTAGAGAGCTGCCTGGCAGCCTCTTGTTCATATTCCAACTTAGTCATGATGACGACAGCACCTCCTTTGTCAGCCTTTTTGATTGATTATAATATTATGTAAATATTATAATATTATGTATTATATCACCTCTCCTCCCTCCCCCCCCCCCTTCCACTAATTCACAAGGTTCTGTCAAAGATCAAGCATCCTTGTAGCCCCAATGTGACCCAGACAGCACTGGTTCACCCCATCTTATGCCTTTCAGTTGAGCCTCCAATCTGGCTCCCCTTGTATCCATACCTGATCACCCAGGATCCCACGGTCAGCTGCTCCACCCAAACCTCATCTCTCTTCATTTGACAGCCTGGATCCTTCATGGCTGAATCCTGAAGAGCAAGCTTGTTTGGAGCAGGTTCATAGAATCCTCCTAGGCAGCAGAAAACCCTGCACCAGAGCAACTTGCCTCGCAAAGTGGAAATGATTCTCCACCTGGTCTTCCCAGCACGGGGTTCCACCTACATAGTCCTCATTGCAACTTATTTTGGACTACCTTCTGCTCTTGAAACAACAAGGTCTGGCCCTTTCTTCAGTCAAGGTCCACCTGGCAGCCATTTCAGCCTTCCAGCCTAAGGCTGACAACAGATCAGGCTTTTCACACAGAATGGTAGTCTGTTTTCTCAAAGGCCTGGAGAGGGTGTTCTCTCAGCTGAAGGACCCAATCCCTCCTTGAGACCTAAACCTTGTCCTGTCAAAGCTGAGGGGCCTGCCTATTGAGCCACTGGCAACATGCTGACTGTTGCACCTCTCCTGGAAAGTCGCCTTTTACTGGCCATCACTTCGGCCAGGAGGGTTTCGGAGATCCGAGCCCTCACATTGGAACCTCCATGTACAATCTTCTTCAAAGATAAGGTACAGCTGTGCCGACATCCATAGTTCCTCCCGAAAGTGGTCTCACAATTCCACTGCAGTCAAGCAATTTTTCTACCAGTATTCTATCCCAAGCCGCATGCATATAGAGAAGAACAGCGCCTACACTCCTTGGATGTCAGATGGGCCCTGGAGTTTTGTATTCAAAGGACCAAACCATTCTGCAGATGGACTCAGCTATTGATAGCGATAGCGGAGAGAATGAAGGGGCTCCCCATCTCCACCCGGAGGATTTAGTTTTGGCTTATCTCATGTATCCGGGCATGTTACGAACTCACGGGAGTCCCTTCTCCACCTAACCTGACTGCCCACTCCACAAGATCTCCGCCCTCTTCAGCTGCTTTCCTTGCTCAAGCACCTATTCAAGGTATCTGCAGGGCAGCAACCTGATTCTGGGTGCACATGTTCTCAGTGCACTATACCATTACCCAACAGGCCAGAGACAATGCCAACTTCAGCCGTGCAGTCTTGCAGTCAGCTTGTACTTGCACTCTGAGACCACTTCCTGTGCAACTGCTTGAGAGTCACCTGCATTGGAATGGGCATGTGCAAGCACTTGACAAAGAAAAAAACAGTTACTAACCTTTCTGTAACTGTTTTTCTTCAAGATGTGTTGCACATCTCCCGAGTCCTGCCCACTGCCCCCTCTGTTGGAGTTGTCGGTAAGAAGAAACTGAAGGGGCGTGGCCTTGACTAGTCCCTTATACCGGCACTATCGGCATCCAGCCCCCAGGGGGCGCTGGAGCTGACCCAACAGATACCACTAAGGGAAAAAAATTCCAGCAACTGTGCTCGGGGCATGCACACACCTACATGGGAATGGACATGTGCAACACATCTCGAAGAACAACAGTTATAGAAAGGTTAGTAACCATTTTTTTCACAATGTGACACAATTGATAATCCTTACATGGGAGGCTAGAACAGCCACTGAAACGAGTAAGGATTGAAATGTTTTTACAGAGCTTTGTTAGCTTCATTTTCTTTAATAGCACTACTTTGAGTGTCTTCCACTTCCTCAAGTGTAGAATTACTAAGAATCTTGGGTTTTGTCACTTAAATCAGTCTTTTCTTTAAATGACCCTATTTGCTTTATATTTTTCCTAGGAGTGAAATGCCAACAGTGGTCAGAAGAGGCATCAATAGTGTTTCGAAACCATGTAGAGAAGAAACCCCTGGTGGCACTGATACAAGCAGTTAATGAAAGCACAAGCTCTTGGGATCGAAAAATAGTGACCTACTTAGTGGACACTGCACTACCAGATACTGATATATGGATTCATGACTTTATGTCTCAATATTTTGTGGAGCTTTCAAAAGTTAATTAATCACTGCTTCTGAAGCTATAGCAACTAATTCAGATTCTTTAGCAATAAAAAATGTAGCAGGCTTTTAAAGAGATTTAACTATTCTTACATTACCTTGAATATATGAATGCGATAGGTTTGAAAAATCTGATGCTTGTGTTCTGTGAAAAGATATTTAACAGAAGTTTCTGTTTTCTTTGAATTGACTTTCAGAGAACTTGCACTTTGTTTACTAGTGTAGTGTTAGAATGTTGGGGTGAAAATACAGATTAAGTAAAATGTTATTTATCAATAAAAATTATTGGTGACTTGTTTTATTTTCTTGCTGGACTCTTTTTTTCATTCTTTTCAAACTTAATGGAGTTTGAGGCTGGTCAAAATTTGAGTTTATTTACAAGCTTTTAATTTCTGCTTCACAGCTATTCCCCTCCTTAACTAACACAAACATCTCATCTAAACTGATTCCTCATTTCTTGATAGTTTCAGAAATATCATATCTCTGAATGCAGAATGTAAGAATTGTCCTTGTTTTTGCATAGAGGTGTCAGAAGCATAACAACCTACATATGTCCTGACAGCTGAAAATACTGGGCATTGTGAATGCTGCAAACACCTTGCTTTTGCATTTGGGTGAAGAAAATGCATTCCAACAATCTAAAAAACCCAGCAGCCTCTTGCAGTCTGCTCAGATGGTCTGTCTGTCCTTTATGGTTAGCACCCGTCTCCCTAGCCTGCTTTTATTCACCCTATTCTTTCCCTCTTCACTGGATTTAAGACACTCATGAGAATGGTTTCCATTAAGTGCACCTTAATCTCATGTTAGATCTGTGGGTTTTGGTGTATTCCCAGCTAACAACCTACTTTACAAGACTTTGAGTCCCCCAGTTTTCATGTGTACCAGAGCTTCTGACTAGCTTGGGCTGATCCTGCTGACATTTCCTGTGTGTGGGAATTTACCGTCCTCCTTGGGGGACAGTACATACAGCATGGGTTCAGATCACTGTAAATAGGTATGTCCTTTCTTTACCCTAGAGCAGGGGTTCTTAAACTGGGGGTTGGGACCCCTCAGGGGGTCATGGGGTTATTACATGGGGGGGTTGGGACCCCTCAGGGGGTCATGGGGTTATTACATGGGGGGGTTGTGAGGTATCAGCCTCCACCCCAAACCCCGCTTTGCCTCCAGCATTTATAATGGTGTTAAATATATAAAAACAAGGTTTTAATGTATAAGGGGGGGGTCGCACTCAGAGGCTTGCTATGTGAAAGGGGTCACCAGTACAAAAGTCTGAGAACCACTGACCTAGGGGATATTTAAGAGAAATTTCCTCAAAGCCTCAGTCTTTCACCTTCTCCTATAGGTACATCACACACCTCACATCCCCTGTGAATGCAAGGGAAGATGTAGCATAAGGCCATCCAGGTCTAGAGAGCTGAAAGGATTCAGAGATATGTACTTCATCTGCTTGTGGTATCTGATATGCTGAAGAGGAATGATCCACATCTCTAGGTAGTTAAATGGCTTATGGTCTAATGTTTCAAAGTCGAAAGAATCTGGTCTGTCATCACTTCACCAGCCTAGAGACTCACTTACAACAAACATTAATTGAGCCTCCCCCTAAGCTCTGAGATGGCAGCTTGTCTATGGGTTACCTAGCTAGTCCGTAGCAGAGCTCACTGGTGCTCACGTCCAATCCCCTGCGCCGACCACTGGACCTTCATCTCTCTCTAAAGTTTCCTGGTTCAACAGTGGTAGTTTGGGCTGTCGTTGTGTGGCATTGCCCTTGCCATGGCCAGATATTCAGAGGTCTCCTCCAAGTGCTTGTGGCCTTCCTTCCCCAGTGCTAGGTGGATGAATGCCTTAGCACTGTCATCTCTGAGTTGTGCCATGAATCTTCCAAGTCTCCCTTTGCTGTAGGCATGTTAGACAACCAGCAAAAGAGCCTTTGCCTCAAAATGAATGTTTTGTCCTTTCACTTTCCAGCAGATGGGATAGTGTCACATAATCTGCACCCATCTATTAGTGACACTATCCCATCTGCTGGTCACCTGTCTGGCTTGTTCTCTGTTCCAGTTTACACACCAAACTTCTTCAGTTATGCTGTTACTCTTTGCCCCCAGATCAAGAAAAGCAGCCAGCCATTACTTTTCCCACCCATCCCTGCCTTACACGTTGCTAGGGCCCTACCATATTCAGGGCCATGAAAAACATGTCAGACCATGACATCTGGTCTCCCCTGGTGCAATCTGGTCTTGTGTGTGCTTGTACCTTTTGCTAGACAGATTTCACGGGGAGACCAGCATTTCTCAAATTGGGGGTCCTGACCCAAAAGGGAGTTGCAGGGGGCTCACAAGGTTACTGTAGGGGAGTGGCATGGTATGATATTGCCACCTTTCTGTGCTGCCTTCAGAGCTGTTGGCCGCGTGCCCAGCTGTGAAAGCAGCACTCCACCAGCAGCAGAGAAGTAGGAGTGGCAATGCCATGCCATGCCATGCCAGCCTTACCCCTGGGCAGCCAGAGAGTGGCGGCTGCCGACTGAGGGCCCAACTCTGAAGGCAGCAGCCCAGAAGTAAGGGTGGCTGCCTTCAGAGCTGGGCTCCCAGTCAGCAGCTGCAGGGGGCTCAGGGCAGGGAGATGGGGTGTGGGGTGCATCAAGGTGCAGGGTGCAGCAGGGGGCTCAGGGCAGGGAGATGGGGTGCAGGAGGGGTGAGGGGTGCATCAGGGTGCAGGGTGCGGCAGGGGGCTCAGGGCAGGGGATTGGGGTGCAGGAGCAGTGCAGGAGTGGTGCAGGATTCGGGGGTGCAGCAGGGGGCGTAGGGCAGGGAGATGGGGTGTGGGGTGCAGGAGGGGTGAGGGTGCAGCAGGGGGCTCAGGGCAGGGGATTGGGGTGCAGGAGCAGTGCAGGAGTGGTGCAGGATTTGGGGTGCAGCAGGGGGCGTAGGGCAGGGGGTTTGGCTGCAGGAGAGGTTCGGGGGCGGGCTCTGGCCCGGCGCGCACCGGGGCAGGGCATTCTCTCTGCCTGCCCGCCCCTGCGCTGCTCCAGAAAGCGTCCAGAACCTGGGGGGGCACAGGGGTCTGTGTGTTGCCCTGGCCACTTCTCCAGGTACCTCCCCCGAAGCTCCCATTGGCTGTGGTTCCCTGTTCCCGGACAATGGGAGCTGCGGGGGTGGTGCCTGGAGGTGAAGGCAACACACAGAGGCCTGCGCCCCCCCTCCCCCCGGTTCCGGCGGCACGGGGGCAGGGTGGGCAGGGTAGAAGGTAGATGGAGTGGGAGTGGGGGTGGTGAGGGGTGGAAGGTAGATGGGTGGCGGGATGGGGCTGGGGAGGGGGTGGAAGGTAGATGGGGGGCGGGATTGGGGCTGGGGAGGGGGTGGAAATTAGCTGGGGGCGGGATTAGGGCTGGGGAGGGGGTGGAAATTAGCTGGGGGCGGGATTAGGGCTGGGGAGGGGGTGGAGAGGGGGTGGAAGGTAGCTGGGGGGTGGGATTAGGGCTGGGGAGGGGGTGGAAGGTGGATGGGGAGTGGGATTAGGGCTGGGGAGGGGTGGAAGGTGGATGGGGGCGGGATTAGGGCGGGGAGGGGGTGGAAGGTAGATGGGGGGCGGGATTAGGGCTGGGGAGGGGGTGGAAGGTAGATGGGGGGCGGGATTAGGGCTGGGGAGGGGGTGGAAGGTAGATGGGGGGTGGGATTAGGGCTGGGGAGGGGGTGGAAGGTAGATGGGGGCGGGATTAGGGCTGGGGAGGGGGTGGAAGGTAGATGGGGGCGGGAATTAGGGCTGGGAGGGGGTGGAAGGTAGATGGGGGCGGAATTAGGGCTGGGAGGGGGTGGAAGGTAGATGGGGGGGTGGGATTAGGGCTGGGGAGGGGGTGGAAGGTAGATGGGGGGTGGGATTAGGGCTGGGGAGGGGGTGGAAATTAGCTAGGGTGGGATTAGGCTGGGGAGGGGGTGGAAGGTAGTTGGGGGGCGGGATTAGGGCTGGGGAGGGGGTGGAAGGTAGCTGGGGGCGGGATTAGGGCTGGGGAGGGGGTGGAAGGTAGCTGGGGGCGGGATTAGGGCTGGGGAGGGGGTGGAAGGTAGCTGGGGGCGGGATTAGGGCTGGGGAGGGGGTGGAAGGTAGCTGGGGGCGGGATTAGGGCTGGGAGGGGGTGGAAGGTAGTTGGGGGGCGGGATTAGGGCTGGGGAGGGGGTGGAAGGTAGCTGGGGGCGGGATTAGGGCTGGGGAGGGGGTGGAAGGTAGGTGGGGGCGGGATTAGGGCTGGGGAGGGGGTGGAAGGTAGGTGGGGGCGGGATTAGGGCTGGGAGGGGGTGGAAGGTAGCTGGGGGCGGGATTAGGGCTGGGAGGGGGTGGAAGGTAGCTGGGGGCGGGATTAGGGCTGGGGAGGGGGTGGAAGGTAGCTGGGGGCGGGATTAGGGCTGGGGAGGGGGTGGAAGGTAGATGGTGGGGCGGGATTAGGGCTGGGGAGGGGGTGGAAGGTAGCTGGGGGGTGGGATTAGGGCTGGGGAGGGGGGTGGAAGGTAGCTGGGGGGTGGGATTAGGGCTGGGGAGGGGGTGGAAGGTAGCTGGGGGTGGGATTAGGGCTGGGGAGGGGGTGGAAGGTAGATGGTGGGGCGGGATTAGGGCTGGGGAGGGGGTGGAAGGTAGCTGGGGCGGGATTAGGGCTGGGGAGGGGTGGAAGGTAGCTGGGGGCGGGATTAGGGCTGGGGAGGGGGTGGAAGGTAGCTGGGGGGGGATTAGGGCTGGGGAGGGGGTGGAAGGTAGCTGGGGGCGGGATTAGGGCTGGGGAGGGGGTGGAAGGTAGCTGGGGGGGGATTAGGGCTGGGGCGGGGGTGGAAGGTGGATGGGGGCGGGATTAGGGCTGGGGCGGGGGTGGAAGGTGGCTGGGGGGGATTAGGGCTGGGGCGGGGGTGGAAGGTAGCTGGGGGGGATTAGGGCTGGGGAGGGAGTGGAAGGTAGCTGGGGGCGGGATTAGGGCTGGGGAGGGGGTGGAAGGTGGCTGGGGGCGGGATTAGGGCTGGGGAGGGGTGGAAGGTAGCTGGGGGCGGGATTAGGGCTGGGGAGGGGGTGGAAGGTGGCTGGGGGCGGGATTAGGGCTGGGGAGGGGGTGGAAGGTAGCTGGGGGCGGGATTAGGGCTGGGGAGGGGGTGGAAGGTAGATGGGGGGCGGGATTAGGGCTGGGGAGGGTGTGGAAGGTAGCTGGGGGCGGGATTAGGGCTGGGGAGGGGGTGGAAGGTAGATGGGGGGCGGGATTAGGGCTGGGGAGGGGGTGGAAGGTAGCCGGGGGCGGGATTAGGGCTGGGGAGGGGGTGGAAGGTAGCCGGGGGGGGATTAGGGCTGGGGAGGGGGTGGAAGGTAGCTGGGGGGTGGGATTAGGGCTGGGGAGGGGGTGGAAGGTAGCTGGGGGCGGGATTAGGGCTGGGGAGGGGGTGGAAGGTAGATGGTGGGGCGGGATTAGGGCTGGGGAGGGGGGTGGAAGGTAGATGGTGGGGCGGGATTAGGGCTGGGGAGGGGTGGAAGGTAGCTGGGGGCGGGATTAGGGCTGGGGAGGGGGTGGAAGGTAGCTGGGGGCGATTGGGGCTGGGGAGGGGGTGGAAATTAGCTGGGGGCGGGATTAGGGCTGGGGAGGGGGTGGAAATTAGCTGGGGGCGGGATTAGGGCTGGGGAGGGGGTGGAGAGGGGGTGGAAGGTAGCTGGGGGGTGGGATTAGGGCTGGGGAGGGGGTGGAAGGTGGATGGGGGAGTGGGATTAGGGCTGGGGAGGGGGTGGAAGGTGGATGGGGGCGGGATTAGGGCTGGGGAGGGGGTGGAAGGTGGATGGGGGCGGGATTAGGGCTGGGGAGGGGGTGGAAGGTAGATGGGGGGCGGGATTAGGGCTGGGGAGGGGGTGGAAGGTAGATGGGGGGCGGGATTAGGGCTGGGGAGGGGGTGGAAGGTAGATGGGGGGCGGGATTAGGGCTGGGGAGGGGGTGGAAGGTAGATGGGGGGCGGGATTAGGGCTGGGGAGGGGGTGGAAGGTAGATGGGGGCGGAATTAGGGCTGGGGAGGGGGTGGAAGGTAGATGGGGGCGGAATTAGGGCTGGGGAGGGGGTGGAAGGTAGATGGGGGGTGGGATTAGGGCTGGGGAGGGGGTGGAAGGTAGATGGGGGGGTGGGATTAGGGCTGGGGAGGGGGTGGAAATTAGCTAGGGTGGGATTAGGGCTGGGGAGGGGGTGGAAGGTAGATGGGGGGCGGGATTAGGGCTGGGGAGGGGGTGGAAGGTAGATGGGGGCGGGATTAGGGCTGGGGAGGGGGTGGAAGGTGGATGGGGGGCGGGATTAGGGCTGGGGAGGGGGTGGAAGGTGGATGGGGGGATTAGGGCTGGGGAGGGGGTGGAAGGTAGCTGGGGGCGGGATTAGGGCTGGGGAGGGGGTGGAAGGTAGCTGGGGGCGGGATTAGGGCTGGGGAGGGGGTGGAAGGTAGCTGGGGGCGGGATTAGGGCTGGGGAGGGGGTGGAAGGTAGCTGGGGGCGGGATTAGGGCTGGGGAGGGGGTGGAAGGTAGCTGGGGGGTGGGATTAGGGCTGGGGAGGAGGTGGAAGGTGGATGGGGGGGATTAGGGCTGGGGAGGGGGTGGAAGGTGGATGGGGGGGGATTAGGGCTGGGGAGGGAGTGGAAGGTAGCTGGGGGCGGGATTAGGGCTGGGGAGGGGGTGGAAGGTAGCTGGGGGCGGGATTAGGGCTGGGGAGGGGGTGGAAGGTAGCTGGGGGCGGGATTAGAGCTGGGGAGGGGGTGGAAGGTAGATGGGGGGGTGGGATTAGAGCTGGGGAGGGGGTGGAAGGTGGATGGGGGTGGGATTAGGGCTGGGGAGGGGGTGGAAGGTAGCTGGGGGGCGGGATTAGGGCTGGGGAGGGGGTGGAAGGTAGATGGGGGGGTGGGATTAGAGCTGGGGAGGGGGTGGAAGGTGGATGGGGGGATTAGGGCTGGGGAGGGGGTGGAAGGTAGCTGGGGGGTGGGATTAGGGCTGGGGAGGGGGGTGGAAGGTAGTTGGGGGGCGGGATTAGGGCTGGGGAGGGGGTGGAAGGTAGCTGGGGGTGGGATTAGGGCTGGGGAGGGGGTGGAAGGTAGCTCGGGGTGGGATTAGGGCTGGGGAGGGGGTGGAAGGTAGCTGGGGGGGATTAGGGCTGGGGAGGGGGTGGAAGGTAGTTGGGGGGCGGGATTAGGGGCTGGGGAGGGGGTGGAAGGTGGATGGGGGCGGGATTAGGTCTGGGGAGGGGGTGGAAGGTAGCTGGGGGGCGGGATTAGGGCTGGGGAGGGGGCTGGAAGGTAGCTGGGGCGGGATTAGGGCTGGGGAGGGGTGGAAGGTAGCTGGGGGCGGGATTAGGGCTGGGGAGGGGGTGAAGGTAGCTGGGGGCGGGATTAGGGCTGGGGAGGGGGTGGAAGGTAGGTGGGGCGGGATTAGGGCTGGGGAGGGGGTGGAAGGTAGCTGGGGGGGCGGGATTAGGGCTGGGGAGGGGGTGGAAGGTAGATGGGGGGGCGGGATTAGGGCTGGGGAGGGGGTGGAAGGTGGCTGGGGGGCGGGATTAGGGCTGGGGAGGGGGTGGAAGGTAGCTGGGGGCGGGATTAGGGCTGGGGAGGGGGTGGAAGGTAGCTGGGGGGCGGGATTAGGGCTGGGGAGGGGGTGGAAGGTAGCTGGGGGCGGGATTAGGGCTGGGGAGGGGGTGGAAGGTAGATGGGGGGCGGGAATTAGGGCTGGGGAGGGGGTGGAAGGTAGATGGGGGCGGAATTAGGGCTGGGGAGGGGGTGGAAGGTAGATGGGGGGTGGGATTAGGGCTGGGGAGGGGGTGGAAGGTAGATGGGGGGGTGGGATTAGGGCTGGGGAGGGGGTGGAAATTAGCTAGGGTGGGATTAGGGCTGGGGAGGGGGTGGAAGGTAGATGGGGGGCGGGATTAGGGCTGGGGAGGGGTGGAAGGTAGATGGGGGCGGGATTAGGGCTGGGGAGGGGGTGGAAGGTGGATGGGGGGGATTAGGGCTGGGGAGGGGGTGGAAGGTAGCTGGGGGCGGGATTAGGGCTGGGGAGGGGGTGGAAGGTAGCTGGGGGCGGGATTAGGGCTGGGGAGGGGGTGGAAGGTAGCTGGGGGCGGGATTAGGGCTGGGGAGGGGGTGGAAGGTAGCTGGGGGTGGGATTAGGGCTGGGGAGGAGGTGGAAGGTGGATGGGGGGGATTAGGGCTGGGGAGGGGGTGGAAGGTAGCTGGGGGCGGGATTAGGGCTGGGAGGGGGTGGAAGGTAGCTGGGGGGTGGGATTAGGGCTGGGGAGGGGGTGGAAGGTAGCTGGGGGGCGGGATTAGGGCTGGGGAGGGGGTGGAAGGTAGCTGGGGGCGGGATTAGGGCTGGGGAGGGGGTGGAAGGTAGCTGGGGGCGGGATTAGGGCTGGGGAGGGGGTGGAAGGTAGCTGGGGGGTGGGATTAGGGCTGGGGAGGAGGTGGAAGGTGGATGGGGGGGATTAGGGCTGGGGAGGGGGTGGAAGGTGGATGGGGGGGGGATTAGGGCTGGGGAGGGGGTGGAAGGTAGCTGGGGGCGGGATTAGGGCTGGGGAGGGGGTGGAAGGTAGCTGGGGGCGGGATTAGGGCTGGGGAGGGGGTGGAAGGTAGCTGGGGGCGGGATTAGAGCTGGGGAGGGGGTGGAAGGTAGATGGGGGGGTGGGATTAGAGCTGGGGAGGGGGTGGAAGGTGGATGGGGTGGGATTAGGGCTGGGGAGGGGGTGGAAGGTAGCTGGGGGGCGGGATTAGGGCTGGGGAGGGGGTGGAAGGTAGATGGGGGGTGGGATTAGAGCTGGGGAGGGGGTGGAAGGTGGATGGGGGGGATTAGGGCTGGGGAGGGGGTGGAAGGTAGCTGGGGGGTGGGATTAGGGCTGGGGAGGGGGTGGAAGGTAGTTGGGGGGCGGGATTAGGGCTGGGGAGGGGGTGGAAGGTAGCTGGGGGTGGGATTAGGGCTGGGGAGGGGGTGGAAGGTAGCTGGGGGGGATTAGGGCTGGGGAGGGGGGTGGAAGGTAGTTGGGGGGCGGGATTAGGGCTGGGGAGGGGGTGGAAGGTGGATTGGGGGCGGGATTAGGTCTGGGGAGGGGGTGGAAGGTAGCTGGGGGCGGGATTAGGGCTGGGGAGGGGCTGGAAGGTAGCTGGGGGCGGGATTAGGGCTGGGGAGGGGGTGGAAGGTAGTTGGGGGGCGGGATTAGGGCTGGGGAGGGGGTGGAAAGTAGCTGGGGGCGGGATTAGGGCTGGGGAGGGGGTGGAAGGTAGCTGGGGGCGGGATTAGGGCTGGGGAGGGGGTGGAAGGTAGCTGGGGGCGGGATTAGGGCTGGGGAGGGGGTGGAAGGTAGGTGGGGCGGGATTAGGGCTGGGGAGGGGGTGGAAGGTAGCTGGGGGCGGGATTAGGGCTGGGGAGGGGGTGGAAGGTAGCTGGGGGCGGGATTAGGGCTGGGGAGGGGGTGGAAGGTAGCTGGGGGCGGGATTAGGGCTGGGGAGGGGGTGGAAGGTAGCTGGGGGCGGGATTAGGGCTGGGAGGGGGTGGAAGGTAGCTGGGGGCGGGATTAGGGCTGGGGAGGGGGTGGAAGGTAGCTGGGGGGGATTAGGGCTGGGGCGGGGGTGGGAAGGTAGCTGGGGGGGGATTAGGGCTGGGGAGGGAGTGGAAGGTAGCTGGGGGCGGGATTAGGGCTGGGGAGGGGGTGGAAGGTGGCTGGGGGGGATTAGGGCTGGGGCGGGGGTGGAAGGTAGCTGGGGGGGGATTAGGGCTGGGGAGGGAGTGGAAGGTAGCTGGGGGCGGGATTAGGGCTGGGGAGGGGTGGAAGGTGGCTGGGGCGGGATTAGGGCTGGGGAGGGGGTGGAAGGTAGCTGGGGGCGGGATTAGGGCTGGGGAGGGGGTGGAAGGTAGATGGGGGGCGGGATTAGGGCTGGGGAGGGGGTGGAAGGTAGCCGGGGGCGGGATTAGGGCTGGGGAGGGGGTGGAAGGTAGCCGGGGGGGGATTAGGGCTGGGGAGGGGGTGGAAGGTGGATGGGGGGGATTAGGGCTGGGGAGGGGGTGGAAGGTAGCTGGGGGGTGGGATTAGGGCTGGGGAGGGGGTGGAAGGTAGCTGGGGGCGGGGATTAGGGCTGGGGAGGGGGTGGAAGGTGGCTGGGGGCGGGATTAGGGCTGGGGAGGGGGTGGAAGGTGGCTGGGGGCGGGATTAGGGCTGGGGAGGGGGTGGAAGGTGGCTGGGGGCGGGATTAGGGCTGGGGAGGGGGTGGGAAGGTAGCTGGGGGCGGGATTAGGGCTGGGGAGGGGGTGGAAGGTAGATGGGGGGCGGGATTAGGGCTGGGGAGGGGGTGGAAGGTAGCTGGGGGGCGGGATTAGGGCTGGGGAGGGGGTGGAAGGTAGATGGGGGGCGGGATTAGGGCTGGGGAGGGGGGAAGGTAGCCGGGGGCGGGGGATTAGGGCTGGGGAGGGGGTGGAAGGTAGCCGGGGTGGGATTAGGGCTGGGGAGGGGGTGGAAGGTAGCCGGGGGCGGGATTAGGGCTGGGGAGGGGGTGGAAGGTAGCCGGGGTGGGATTAGGGCTGGGGAGGGGGTGGAAGGTAGCTGGGGGCGGGATTAGGGCTGGGGAGGGGGTGGAAGGTGGATGGGGGCGGGATTAGGGCTGGGGAGGGGGTGGAAGGTAGCTGGGGGGTGGGATTAGGGCTGGGGAGGGGGTGGAAGGTAGATGGGGCGGGATTAGGGCTGGGGAGGGGGTGGAAGGTAGATGGGGGGTGGGATTAGGGCTGGGGATGGGGTGGAAGGTAGCTGGGGGCGGGATTAGGGCTGGGGAGGGGGTGGAAGGTAGATGGGGGGCGGGATTAGGGCTGGGGAGGGGGTGGAAGGTAGCTGGGGGCGGGATTAGGGCTGGGGAGGGGGTGGAAGGTAGCTGGGGGGGATTAGGGCTGGGGAGGGGGTGGAAGGTAGTTGGGGGGCGGGATTAGGGCTGGGGAGGGGGTGGAAGGTAGCTGGGGGCGGGATTAGGGCTGGGGAGGGGGTGGAAGGTGGATGGGGGGGGGATTAGGGCTGGGGAGGGGGTGGAAGGTAGATTCTCTCTGCCTGCCCGCCCCTGCGCTGCTCCAGAAAGCGTCCAGAACCTGGGGGGGCACAGGGGTCTGTGTGTTGCCCTGGCCACTTCTCCAGGTACCTCCCCCGAAGCTCCCATTGGCTGTGGTTCCCTGTTCCCGGACAATGGGAGCTGCGGGGGTGGTGCCTGGAGGTGAAGGCAACACACAGAGGCCTGCGCCCCCCCTCCCCCCGGTTCCGGCGGCACGGGGGCAGGGTGGGCAGGGTAGAAGGTAGATGGAGTGGGAGTGGGGGTGGTGAGGGGTGGAAGGTAGATGGGGTGGCGGGATTGGGGCTGGGGAGGGGGTGGAAATTAGCTGGGGGCGGGATTAGGGCTGGGGAGGGGGTGGAAATTAGCTGGGGGCGGGATTAGGGCTGGGGAGGGGGTGGAGAGGGGGTGGAAGGTAGCTGGGGGGTGGGATTAGGGCTGGGGAGGGGGTGGAAGGTGGATGGGGAGTGGGATTAGGGCTGGGGAGGGGGTGGAAGGTGGATGGGGGCGGGATTAGGGCTGGGGAGGGGGTGGAAGGTAGATGGGGGGCGGGATTAGGGCTGGGGAGGGGGTGGAAGGTAGATGGGGGGCGGGATTAGGGCTGGGGAGGGGGTGGAAGGTAGATGGGGGGTGGGATTAGGGCTGGGGAGGGGGTGGAAGGTAGATGGGGGGGGATTAGGGCTGGGGAGGGGGTGGAAGGTAGATGGGGGGTGGGATTAGGGCTGGGGAGGGGGTGGAAGGTAGCTGGGGGCTGGGATTAGGGCTGGGGAGGGGGTGGAAGGTAGCTGGGGGCTGGGATTAGGGCTGGGGAGGGGGTGGAAGGTAGATGGGGGGGTGGGATTAGGGCTGGGGAGGGGGTGGAAGGTGGATGGGGGCGGGATTAGGGCTGGGGAGGGGGTGGAAGGTAGTTGGGGGGCGGGATTAGGGCTGGGGAGGGGGTGGAAGGTAGCTGGGGGCGGGATTAGGGCTGGGGAGGGGGTGGAAGGTAGCTGGGGGGGGGATTAGGGCTGGGGCGGGGGTGGAAGGTGGATGGGGGCGGGATTAGGGCTGGGGAGGGGGTGGAAGGTAGCTGGGGGCGGGATTAGGGCTGGGGAGGGGGTGGAAGGTAGCTGGGGGGCGGGATTAGGGCTGGGGAGGGGGTGGAAGGTAGCTGGGGGGTGGGATTAGGGCTGGGGCGGGGGTGGAAGGTAGCTGGGGCGGGATTAGGGCTGGGGGGGTGGAAGGTAGCTGGGGTGGGGATTAGGGTTAGGGAGGGGGTGGGGATTAGCTGGGGGCGGGATTAGGGCTGGGGAGGGGGTGGAAGGTGGATGGGGGCGGGATTAGGGCTGGGGAGGGGGTGGAAGGTGGATGGGGGCGGGATTAGGGCTGGGGAGGGGGTGGAAGGTAGCTGGGGGCGGGATTAGGGCTGGGGAGGGGGTGGAAGGTAGCTGGGGGGCGGGATTAGGGCTGGGGAGGGGGTGGAAGGTAGCTGGGGGGTGGGATTAGGGCTGGGGAGGGGGTGGAAGGTAGCTGGGGGGTGGGATTAGGGCTGGGGAGGGGGTGGAAGGTAGCTGGGGATGGGATTAGGGCTGGGGAGGGGGTGGAAGGTAGCTGGGGGGTGGGATTAGGGCTGGGGAGGGGGTGGAAGGTAGCTGGGGGGTGGGATTAGGGCTGGGGAGGGGGTGGAAGGTAGCTGGGGGGTGGGATTAGGGCTGGGGAGGGGGTGGAAGGTAGCTGGGGGGTGGGATTAGGGCTGGGGAGGGGGTGGAAGGTAGCTGGGGGCGGGATTAGGGCTGGGGGGGTGGAAGGTAGCTGGGGGGGATTAGGGTTAGGGAGGGGGTGGGGATTAGCTGGGGGCGGGATTAGGGCTGGGGAGGGGGTGGAAGGTGGATGGGGGCGGGATTAGGGCTGGGGAGGGGGTGGAAGGTGGATGGGGGCGGGATTAGGGCTGGGGAGGGGGTGGAAGGTAGCTGGGGGCGGGATTAGGGCTGGGGAGGGGGTGGAAGGTGGCTGGGGGCGGGATTAGGGCTGGGGAGGGGGTGGAAGGTAGCTGGGGGCGGGATTAGGGCTGGGGAGGGGGTGGAAGGTAGCTGGGGGCGGGATTAGGGCTGGGGAGGGGGTGGAAGGTAGCTGGGGGCGGGATTAGGGCTGGGGAGGGGGTGGAAGGTAGCTGGGGGGTGGGATTAGGGCTGAGGAGGGGGTGGAAGGTAGGTGGGGGCGGGATTAGGGCTGGGGAGGGGGTGGAAGGTGGATGGGGGCGGGATTAGGGCTGGGGAGGGGGTGGAAGGTGGATGGGGGCGGGATTAGGGCTGGGGAGGGGGTGGAAGGTAGATGGGGGGCGGGATTAGGGCTGGGGAGGGGGTGGAAGGTGGCTGGGGGCGGGATTAGGGCTGGGGAGGGGGTGGAAGGTGGATGGGGGCGGGATTAGGGCTGGGGGGGTGGAAGGTAGCTGGGGGGGGATTAGGGTTAGGGAGGGGGTGGGGATTAGCTGGGGGCGGGATTAGGGCTGGGGGGGGTGGAAGGTAGCTGGGGGCGGGATTAGGGCTGGGGAGGGGGTGGAAGGTGGATGGGGGGCGGGATTAGGGCTGGGGAGGGGGTGGAAGGTGGCTGGGGGCGGGATTAGGGCTGGGGAGGGGGTGGAAGGTAGATGGGGGGCGGGATTAGGGCTGGGGAGGGGGTGGAAGGTAGGTGGGGGCGGGATTAGGGCTGGGGAGGGGGTGGAAGGTGGCTGGGGGCGGGATTAGGGCTGGGGAGGGGGTGGAAGGTGGCTGGGGGCGGGATTAGGGCTGGGGAGGGGGTGGAAGGTGGCTGGGGGCGGGATTAGGGCTGGGGAGGGGGTGGAAGGTGGCTGGGGGCGGGATTAGGGCTGGGGAGGGGGTGGAAGGTAGCTGGGGGCGGGATTAGGGCTGGGGGGGTGGAAGGTAGCTGGGGGCGGGATTAGGGCTGGGGAAGCCCTGGGGCGGTTTGGGGTTTTTTTTTCTCCCAACACCCCCCTGGGGTCCCTGTGACGCAGCCTCGCCCCGCGGCCCCGGCGTGCGGCCCCGGCGTGCGGCCCGCTGCGCTCCCGGAGCCCGGCCCCCGCTTGAGTGGCAGCCGCGGGAGGCTCCGGCAGCGCCCGGGCTCGTAGCCGCCTCCCCGGCAGGACGCGGCGCAGGACAGCGGCTCTCGCAGCCCCCGGCAGGACGCGCCCGCAGCAGCCCGTGCGCCCCCGCCCGTGCGCCCCGGCCCCGGTAAGCGCCGCGCCCGCGGGTCCCGGCCCCCAACGCGCCCCGCCGCCCGCGCCCGGCGCCCCGCAGCCCCAGCCCATATCTGGGCAAAATATTCGGCTGTCACCGAGCGGGACCGAGCGGCAGCGCAGCGGCTCTATAAATAGCCCCCGGCTGGCGCCGCTGCAGGGCCGGGCCGGGGAACTGGGCACAGGGGCTGGAACCGAGGAGCGGCCCAGGAACCGCAAGCGGGGTCGGGGTCCTGCCCCTCCCCTCCCCTCCCCTCCCACCTGTCGGGGCTGCACGGACCTGGGGAAGGGCGGGCGAGCGCGGGGCTGCCCCGCTCTGCCAGGAGCCTGGGGACGCTAAGCGATGGGGCCCTAGACATTGCCAGGCTTAGGGTGACCAGATCACAACAGTAAAATATCGGGACACATTGGGGTGCCGGAGGCCCTGCCCACAGTCCACCCCCGCTCCGCCCAGGCTCCTCCCTCACTCTACGCCAGGTCCCGCCCCCTCCCTGCTCAGTCCCACCACCGCACCCCTCCTCACTCGCCTGCCAGAAACCCCCACGCACACCCTGAGAACCCTCGCTAGCTCGCCCCTCGCTAGCTCGCCCTCCCCGCCCGCCCGCTACTGGCTCGCCGCTCACCTCCTCAATCACTCCCCACCCGCCGCTCGCCCGCCTGCCGCTTGCCTCCTCACCGCCCCCCGCCACTGGCTCGCCCCTCGCCCGCCCGCCTGCTGCTGTCCTCCTCGTCCCCCCTGCCCACCATTGCCTCGCCGCTTGCCTCTTTGCCTGCTCGCCGCCACCCGCTCACCGTTTCACCCTCGCCCGCCTGCCGGCCGCTGGCTCACCCCTTCACCCTCCGCCACTCGCATCCCCATCAGCTGCTGGCTCACCGCTCGCCTCTTCACCCCCAATGCTCCCTGCCCACCGCTGGCTCACCCTCGCCCACCCGCTGGCCTGCTCACCCCCCTGCCTGCCGGCCCGCCACTCACTCTCCTCCTCACCCCACCCGCCGGCTGGCCACTCGCTCCTCACGCCCCGTCCCCGCCCACCAGCTCGCCTCTTCACCCCGCCTCCCCCCGCCGGACAACCAGCCAGCCAGCCCACTGGCTGGCCTGCTGCTGGCTCACCCCACCCCTCCGCTCGCCTGCTCACCCCTCCTGCTCACATCCTTACCTGATTATCGGGACAATTGGCGTCCCGATCATACATCGGTCGGGACACGGGACAAAGGGCTAAATATCGGGACAGTCCCGATTTTATCGGGACATCTGGTCACCCTAGCCAGACTGGATCCCATGGTTGGGTCATCTATCCCAGTCCCATCTATCCCAGACTCCCTGCAGCTCTGGGCTAGCCTGGCCCTGGGAGAATCTCCTCTGAGCCCCAAAGCAGGCGGCTAGAGGAGCCTTTAACAAGCTCTGGTTATTGGTTTAACTTTTACCACTGAACTTTACCAGTAAGTGCTCAACGCTGTTCTGAAGCCTGCTGAGCTCACCCCTGCCCAACAGTTTATTTTCTATTTGTTTCACTTTGTATAACACATTGGGTCCGCAGCCCTGGCAAGTTCCCTAAAGAATGAGCCTGACAACAATTTAATGAGGCACCAGTTAAATTATACCCGCACTTTCAGAGAACCTGATAGCCACAGTGATGAGGGACTTTCATGAACATTGGCATCCATTCCAAATATCCATGAAACACACAGATCCCCAGCTCTGCCCTTCCTGTAAGTGAGGTGCCTAGTTTATTTGTTCCGTTATTTCTGTAAAGCGCAGCTGTTCAATGGACTTAATCTTTGCCTTTGATACAATCGTCACTCCCAATCTTACGATTCAGGGCTTGCTGCCTGTGGATAGTGTGATGTAGAACCCTATTCACATGACACATCCATTTGTTACTTACAACTTTTCCACAGAACTTTCCCAGGAATAGTATTCGGATCTACTTGATCAATAAAACAATCTGTTAAAATGATGTAATTTGTGAGACTGTCCATGTACTTTCGGGCATTGTGAGTGGTGTTTTGTTAGTAAATGGCTTGCAGAAAGAGGACTCTCCTTCATGTTTAGTGTGTTGAAAGTATTTATAAGTGTAGAGCACGGTTGATGTCACTTCCCCTCCCACATTTTTGGGAATGTTAGGACCCAGGCCCTAATACCCCACAAAGTAGTGCATTGTGATTTATTACCCATTATTTCTTAAGCACTTGTTTTCATCTGTTTCACAGAATTCATATCAAAGGCAGTTTGAATTAATTTTTCAAGTAAGGTGTCGTGAATCACTGTGTTGCAATCACTGTATTCTCTGCTTCTGCTAAATTTGTAATTCCTTCCCAAAAAGCAATTCTTTGTGATTTGTCCTTTGTAAATCCATTGCCAGTTTATTGTCCATGATTTCATTCTCTTCCAAGCACTTGCGGATTTTTTAACTCAATCTGTATTTCATTATTATAGTTTGAATTAATGATTTATCTTAATTCAATATTATAGGCCAGATTTTCTACTCGTTACACTAGTTTTATGATGGTGCAGTTCCTGTTATTTCATGGAGCTATACTGGTATGGAACCAGTATAACAGAATGGAGAATCAGGCCCTGTACTTAATTACTTACAAGCTATTTTAGTACAAAGAATTTTAATTTTAGCTCTGCAGTTCACCTGTAATTAGAATGTGTGCTGCAGCAATGCCATAATCCGTGTTACTTTTCAGCTAAGGTCAGACATAGCAGGAGGCATTTAAGGACCCCAGTAATTAATCTTATATACATATATTCCATTTTTAGTGAAATTCGTTCCAGGGGAGCGTGCCAGTTTGACAGCCCCTCTCTCAGTCCGGAGAACAGGCATGGCCATTCAGCATTAATGTTCTGGGTCAAATCCTCATCTGCTGTAGTGCCATTGAAGTTGACTAGTTTGCAGCAACACCAAGTTACAGCAGCTGAGGTGCTGCCTCTTTACCTTTGCAGTTCACCACTACGGTGCAGTTCTAGTCTGAACAGTGACATCAGCTTAGTGTGTAACCGTGGGCCTGTGTCTGTTCAGATTCCTGTACGCTTGTGTTCCTGGCTAACAAAAGTTTTTATCCCTGTAACCCTTCTGCCAAGTGGTGTTGGCAGCAAGAAGAGCCAGGTTTAATAACTGGGGGGGCCTTAGCATTACAAAACAAAACCATCTCGAGTCCCCTCCCAGAAATCTGGGAAAACTAAACCTACCTCTGGGTGCTTCTAAAGCTACATCTACTCTAGAGGCTGGGGTTCTGGTTCCCAGCTGGACCAGACATACTCTACTCCTGGGGGAATTCTATGCCAACAAATACAAAATTCTGCACACAATTTTTTAAAATTCTGCATATTTGTCAAAATCACACAATATAATCTCACCAGTTTCAATTATTTTGGCAATTTATTTCAAAATACTGTCAACAAGTATGTCTGTAACAATATAGACAACAAAAAAAGATTCAGGAAGTGATTTTTGACAAATAGATTCCTTACTAGGCATATTCATACAGAACTTGGAGTAATAACTGCAGCACCTCTCCAGCAGAATGCATTTTCTATGGGGGATAAAAACATCTGCGAGGGACATGAATTCTGCGTGTGTGTAGTGGCGCAGAATTCCCCCAGCAGTAATACTCACGCTAGCACTTATGGAGCTACCATGCTAAAAATAGTTGTGTAGCTGCAGCAGCAGCAAGGTCTACAGCATGGGCTAGCTGCCCCGAGTACAGACCTGCCTGGATCTGATGGTTATGAACTCTAGGCAACTAGGCCATGCCACTGCTGCCTGTGCTACCATGTCTACACTACTGTCAGCGTGCTAGCTCAGCTGAGAGCTAGCATGAGTGTATGTACGCAAGCTGGGAATCGCAGCCTTAGTTTGCAGTGTAGATAGTGTACATGTAGATTAAGAGGCAATACTGCCCCCTCACAAGCACCGAGTCTGTGTATGACAAGTGAAAACTTCTAGTAAGGGCGGGGAGAGGGAACACAGCATTAATTTGGGAAAACACCACAATAGTGACCCAAAAGAACCTCCTGCTTAGTGACTAAGGTTCCAAGTAGGATGACCCCTCTAAATTAAGGCACAGTAAATACATTAAAATATGCATTTTTAGAGACCCCATTATTGCAGTGGGGGGAGGCCTACGTGAAATGATTTGGTGGTCCCAGTTCCTTTCCTCCTGGACAAAATATTCATGACTCAAGTAAATGTTCACAGTATTGTTCCAAAGCACTACAGGGCAATACCAAAAATGAAGGGACATTTCAAGGGCACTTTTCTTAGGAGAAAGACCAAAGACTGTATGGGTCATGGAGACTGGTATATTCTCTCACCCATGGGTCACACAGAGGACATGTTGCAGAGCAGTGTAGGGGACACTCTCAGTACTACTGATCTGTGGTTACCACACAGACCAGTAGTAGTGAGAGTGTCCCCTCCACTGCTCTCCAACATGTCCTACATTAAAATAGGCATCTTAAGTATAGGTCTGCTGCCTTTTCCTCATACAATACTGATAACATCATTTAATTACCCCTGCATGTAAGACTTAGTGAATTTTAACCCAAAACAGCCAAATTGATCACTTTGGCAAAGCGTGTGTGTCTGTGCAAATACGATCTGCTCCTGAGGTCTCTTCCCCCAGTTCCTCAATGGCAGGCAGGGGCGAGCTCAGTCAGACTCTGCTTACACTCCTGTTAGAAGAGCAGACAAGAGCTGAAACAGTTCGGGGGAGGGAGCTGGATTCTATTCTGGCCCCTGCATCAGTCCAACAGGAAAGGAAGGTACAGTGTGAGACAGTAGGAGCCCGCCTTGGCTTTCATGCAAGGCTGGCAGTTAGGAAATTAACAATGACTCTCTAATAGTCAGACTGCCCCTTTGGTTTCTTTCCAGTCTTGGAGCCCAGTCCTGGACTGCATCTATGCACAGTGTTCCCATGGTATTCAGTGGGAGTTTCAAAGGGGCAGCAATTTCAGGATTGGTCTCACAACTTTGACGGGAAATTTACTACAGGTGAGAGTAACTCTCCCCATCTGAGCAGTGAGAAAACATAGACATGTGAGCCCACTAGCCTTTCCACAGCTCCAGCCATTGGCTCTCCTGGGGGTCTAATATTTGCTACATTTTCATCAAGACTGCCAAAAAGGTAGCAACGAGTATGTAGGGTGACCAGGCAGCAAGTGTGAAAAATCGGGACGGGGGTGGGGGGTAATAGGAGCCTATATAAGAAAAAGACCCCAAAATCGGGACTGTCCCTATAAAATCGGGACATTTGGTCAGCCTACAACTATGTCAAAAACCCCAGAGCACCGACACTCAAGAACTTCCAAGAACTACTTTGCATAGCAAAATGTACTCAGGGGCCTACCTGCTGATCTAGCCGTTATCAGAATACAACCCTGGCACCTTCCCAATGTAGCTATGACACAATTAGCTCAGCCTGGGTGCAGTTCAAACAAAACCTCCATCCCCACTGCCTCTGTGCTTGCAATATTTACACTCACCCAGCGGATCAGTTGGTTGTGGTAGCTGAACTAGGAAGGTGCACAAAGACTGGCAGCAGCAATGAGTGATTCAACAGCATAAATAAATAGGGGCAGAAGATGAGTGTGACCACTCTTGAAATGTAAGGGATCAAACTCTGTCCTGACTTCCACCCTGTGTAATCCCACATACTCCTATATGGTCACGCAAGGAAGTTTGGATAGGGCAGAATTTGGCTCTCCATTCTGCAAAGGATGTGTTATTTAGTGGTATTTTTGCAGTGAATCTCCCTGTAGCTCTCTCTCTTTCAGCCTCCCGTGTGCTAGAGACAGCAGTGTGGATTTGAGCAGAGAAGGGGTGTTTGGCACAGTCACCGGGGTCCATATTTATCACTTGTTAAAAAGGGAGATTAGAGAGGCTATCAAAATAAAGAACTCAATAATAGTGAGAGATTTCAATTATCCCCATATTGACTGGGTACATGTCACCTCAGGACGAAATGCGGAGACAAAATTCCTTGATACTTTAAATAACTGCTTCTTGGAGCAGCTGGTACAGGAACCCACAAGGGGAGAGTCAACTCTTGATTTAGTACTGAGTGGAGCGCAGGATCTGGTCCGAGAGGTAACTATAACAGGACCGCTTGGAAATAGTGACCATCATATAATAACATTTAACATTCCTGTGGTGTGAAGAACACATCAGCAGCCCAACACAGTGAATTTCATTTCAAAAAGGGCAACTATGCAAAAATGAGGGGGTTAGTTAAGCAGAAATTAAAAGGTACAGTGACTAAAGTGAAATCCCTGCAAGCTGCATGGACACTTTTCAAAGACACTATAATAGAGGCCCAACTTAAATGTATGCCCCAAATTAAAAAACAAAGTCAAAGAATTTAAAAAGAGCCACCGTGGCTTGGCTTAACCATGTAAAAGAAGCAGTGAAAGATAAAAAGGCATCCTTTAAAAAGTGGAAGTCAAATCCTAGTGAGGTAATTAGAGAGGAGCATAAACAATGCCAAATTAAGTGTAAAAATGTAATAAGAAAAGCCAAAATGGAGTTTGAAGAACAGCTAGCCAAAAACTCAAAAGCTAATAACAAAACATTTTTTAAATACGTTAGAAGCAGGAAGCCTGCTAAACAACCAGTGGGGCCCCTGGACGATAGAGATACAAAAGGAGCACTTAAAGATGATAAAGTCATTGCGGAGAAACTAAATGAACTCTTTGCTTCGGTCTTCACGGCTGAGGACGTTAGGGAGATTCCCAAACCTGAGCCGTCTTTTGTAGGTGACAAATCTGAGGAATTGTCACAGATTGAAGTGTCACTAGAGGAAGTTTTGGAACTAATTGATAAACTTAACTGTAACAAGTCACCGGGACCAGATGCCATTCACCCAAGAGTTCTGAAAGAACTCAAATGTGAAATTGCGGAACTATTAACTAGGGTTTGTAACCTGTCCTTTAAATCGGCTTCTGTACCCAATGGCTGGAAGATAGCTAATGTAACGCCAATATTTAAAAAGGGCTCTAGAGGTGATCCCGGCAATTACAGACCGGTAAGTCTAACATCCGTACCGGGCAAATTAGTTGAAACAATAGTAAAGAATACAATTGTCAGGCACATAGAAGAACATAATTTGTTGGGCAAAAGTCAACGTGGTTTCTGTAAAGGGAAATCATGCTTTACTAATCTATTAGAGTTCTTTGAAGGGGTCAACAAACATGTGGACAAGGGTGATCCAGTAGACATAGTGTACTTAGATTTCCAGAAAGTCTTTGACAAGGTCCCTCACCAAAGGCTCTTACGTAAATTAAGTTGCCATGGGATAAGAGGGAAGATCCTTTCCCTGGTTAAAGGAACTGGTTAAAAGACAGGGAACAAAGGGTAGGAATAAATGGTAAATTTTCACAATGGAGAGGGGTAACTAGTGGTGTTCCCCACGGGTCAGTCCTAGGACCAATCCTATTCAACTTATTCATAAATGATTTGGAAGAAGGGGTAAACAGTGAGGTGGCAAAGTTTGCAGATGACACTAAGCTGCTCAAGATAGTTAAGACCAAAGCAGACTGTGAAGAACTTCAAAAAGATCTCACAAAACTAAATGATTGGGCAACAAAATGGCAAATGAAATTTAATGTGGATAAATGTAAAGTAATGC